>CM069133.1:26723717-27323717 GCA_035221665.1 Okamejei kenojei
TGGCTCGAAGGGCCAAATGGCCTACTCCTGCACCTATTGTCTATTGTCTGTTGTCTTCAGTGAGGTAGATAGTAGTTCAGGGCCTTGTGTGGTTTACTTTAGTTTATTGTCACGTGTACCGAGGTACAGTGAAAAGCTTTTAATGCGTGTTAACCAGTCAGCGGAAAGGCTATACATGATTACAATCGAGTCGTCCACAGAGATAAAGAGAATTGGTTTAGTGTAAGATAAAGTCCGGACAAGATGGTCCGAGCCACCCTAACGATAGTAGCTGAGGACTGACTGTTTGGCAGGATGTTTAAGGAGGAACTGCAGATGCTGGAAAATCGAAGGTAGACAAAATTACTGGGGAAACTTAGCACGTGAGGCAGCATCTATGGAGCGAAGGAAATAGGCGACCCTTCTTCAGACTGATGTGAGGGTGGGGGGGGCGGGAAGAAGTAAGGAAGAGGTGGAGCCAGTGGGCTGAGGGAGAGCTGAGAAGGGGAGGAGAAAGTAGGGACTACCTGAAATTAGAGAAGTCAATGTTCATACCGCTGGGGTGCAAATTACCCACGCAAAATATGAGGTGCTGCTCCTCCAATTTACAGTGGTCCTCACTCTGGCCATGGAGGAGGCCGAGGACAGAAATGCTTGACAGGATGGTTCAGTTGCCTGATAACAGCTGGGAAGAAAGATTTTAATCTGCTTATTGGTTGGATATTTCAAACTGGCACGGGCTAGAATGAAGAATAGTCAGGATAAACGTCTTAGAACAGAATGTTATGGAACAAGTTATTTTAGATTTGGTCGTGAGTAATGAACAAGGATTAATGAGATCTTATGGTTCATGGTCCCCATGGGAGGTAGCAACCACAAAATGATCAAATCCCTGATGCTGTTTGTGGGTGACCACCAGAGGACTAATACCGCCGTCTTCAATTAAAACGAGGGCAATTATAACAGTATGAAGGTGGAGTTGTCCAAAGTAGACTTGGGGGGGAGGTGAGCTGAGAGACAGATCTGCAGAAGAACAGTGGCAGGTAGTCAAATACGTGGACCGCACGCGGCCTATAGTGGTGGAGCGGTGGCGGAGGACACGGCGGCTGCGCTTGGCCAGGCCGAACCCTGCAACGTTGCCAGGACAACGGGCCTTCACGGTCAGATCAAGAACCCTGCACTTACAATAACTGGGACTTGAAAATGGCCCCAAACTGGCGTCTCAGTGTACCACCGCTACACACTTGTACTGTATCTGAGATGCTTATGTGTGGTGATACTTGTACTGAACGATGCAAACATGAGTTTCACTGTACCTCGATATACATGTTAGAAACAAAGAAACATCGAGAATAGGTGCAGGAGTAGGTGCAGGAGTGCAGATATTTTATTGTTTTGTCTAGATATTTCTTGCAGAATTATTTTGAACGTTTGGGGGGACGGGCTCGATGCTTTGTAGGACATTGCACATAGCATAGCCACAGGGAGTGGCTAGATCAGTCTGGAGCAGGGCACGGGAGAAGGAATACAGTTTTCACCAGAGGGGAGAGAGAGAGAGAACGGAAAGTTGCAGCTTGTATATAAGGAATAATATAGTTACTTATACCTGGTATGAATCATCTCTTTGTTTGTACAACTGCTTCAATAAAGAATCAATTAAACTGGGAATAACAACTGGAGGATCAGTTTTCTTTATCGTTTGCGTAAGTTCCACTCCTCCCAGCCTGTGTAGTGATGGCAATGGAAGGTTGGACATTGGAAACGTTTGAAATTGCCATTGCACATAGAACGTAGAACCGTACAGCACAGAAACAGGCCCTTCAGCCCACAATGTCTGTGCAGAACATGATGCCAAGTGAAACCAATCTCTGAGAAGATCCATATCCCTCCATCCCCTGCATATCCATGTGCCCATCTAAAAGCCTCTCTAACACTACTATTGTATGTGCCTCCACCACCACCCCTGGCAGCGCGTTCCAGGCACCCACCACCCTCTGTGGTAAATCTTGCCCCGCACATCCTCTTTAAGCTTTTCCCCTCACACCTTAAAGCTATGCTCTGTAACCTTTGCAAATTTCCAATCTGGGAAAAATATTCCGAATGTCTACCTTAAAGGGCCTGTCCCACTTACGCGACTTTTTCGCCGACTGCCGGCGCCCGTCACATGTCGTTGCAGGTCGGCGAAAATGTTCCACCAGCGGCGACCAGAAAGACGCTGCGACTCTTTGGGCGACTGAGGAGACTACTCACAACCATACAGGCGACACCCTGGCGACGTGTCGCGGGGTGAAGCCTGTATGGTCGTGGGTAATCGCCCAAAGAGTCGTACCTTGTTCTGGTCGCCGCTGGATTTTCAACATGATGAACATTTTCGGCGACCTGCAACGACCTATGACGGGCGCCGGCAGTTGTCGATAAAGTTGCGTAAGTGGGACAGGCCCTTAACTATTCCTCTCATAATTTTATTTAAATCTATCAGGTTTCCCTGTGATCTCTGACGTTCCAGAGAAAACAATCCATTCTGTCCAATCTCTCCCTGTGTTACTTGTGGGCAGAGCACCAAGGCAAATTCCTTGTATGTGAATACTTGGTCAATAAACTTACTTACAAGGATTGTTCGACGTACCCGACAAAGAGGCAAGCGTAGCTGGGGCCCATGCGTGTGCCCATAGCTACACCTTGTGTTTGGAGGAAATGGGAGGAGTCAAAAGAGAAGTTACTTACACTCCCGGTCACCTCCTCCTACTTACCCCTGGACCATGACCCCACTGACGAACACAAGGCCACCATCTCGAGCACCATAACCGACTTCATCAGCTCCGGCTCCCTACCCCCCCCCCCCCCCCCCGAGCCTCCAACCTCATCGTTTCCCAGCCCCGCACGGCCCGATTTTACCTTCTCCCCAAAATCCACAAACCTGACTGCCCCGACAGACCCATTGTCTCTGCCTGTTCGTGCCCCACCGAACACATTTCCACATACCTTGACTCTATCCTATCCCCCTTCATTAAATCCCTCCCCACCTATGTTCAAGACACCTCAGACACTCTCCGTCGGCTCCGCGCATTCCATTCTCCAGGCCCCCATCCTCTCATCTTTACCATGGACGTCCAGTCACTCTACACCTCCATCCCCCACCAGGATGGTGTCAAAGCCCTCCGGTTCTTCCTCGACCAGAGGAGCAACCCATACCCGTCCACTGACAACCTCCTCCGCCTAGCGGAGTTGGTCCTTACCCTCAATAACTTCTCTTTTGACTCCCATTTCCTCCAAACGCAAGGCGTAGCTATGGGCACACGCATGGGCCCCAGCTATGCTTGCCTCTTTGTCATCCTTGTTCACGTACCAGGGCCCCATCCCCGACCTCTACCTCCGTTACATCGACGACTGCTTTGGTGTCACCTCCTGCACCCACACACAACTGACTGACCATCCATTTCACCACCAACTTCCATCCGGCACTCAAATACACTTGGACCATTTCCGACATTTCCCTACCATTCCTTGACCTCACCATTCCTGACTGACATCCACTACAAACCAACTGACTCCCACAGCTACCTGGACTACTCTTTTTCCCATCCTGCTTCCTGTAAGGACTCCATCCCCTATTCCCAATTCCTCCGTCTACGCCGCATCTGCTCCCAGGATGAGGTGTTCCACACCAGGTCATCACAAATGTCCTCATTCTTCAGAGAACGGGGATTCCCCTCCCCCACTATAGGTGAGGCTCGCACCAGGGTCTCCTCCATACCCCGCAACACTGCCCTCTCTCCCCATTCCCCCACTCGCAACAAGGGCATAGCCCCCCTGGTCCTCACCTTTCACCCCATCAGCCGGCAAATACAACACATAGTCCTCCGCCAGTTTCGCCACCTCCAACGTGACCCCTCCACTCGCCACATCTTCCCATCTGCCCCCCCGTCTGTCTTCCGCAAAGACCGCTCCCTCCGCAACTCCCTTGTCAATTCTTCCCTTCCCTCCCGCTCTACCCCTTCCCCGGGCACTTTCCCTTGCAACTGCAAGAAATGCTACACTTGTCCCTTCACCTCCCCCCTCCACTCCTTTCAGGGACCCAAGCAGTCCTTCCAGGTCTGACAGAGGTTCACCTGCACCTCCTCCAACCTCATCTACTGCATCCGCTGCTCCAGATGTCAGCTGATCTATATCGGTGAGACCAAGCGGAGGCTTGGCGATCGTTTCGCCGAACACCTCCGCTCGGTCCGCAAAAACCAACCCGACCTCTCGGTGGCTCAGCACTTCAACTCCCCCTCCCATTCCGTATCCGACCTCTCGGTCCTGGGCCTCCTCCACGGCCAGAGTGAGCAACACCGCAAGTTGGAGGAACAGCACCTCATATTCCGTTTGGGGAGTCTGCATCCTCTGGGCTTGAACATTGAATTTTCTCAATTCTGTTAACCCTTGCTCCCCTTCCCACCTCTCCCTCAGCCCTTGAGCCCTGGCATTCCCTCGCTCTCTATCTCCCTCCCCCACCCCAGTCGCACCAGCTTCTCATTTTCACACTACAAACAGCTTACAATGGCTTGTTCCCTTTATCATCGATACTTTTTTGCATATCTTTCATTCATTGTTCTTTATCTCTCCACATCACCGTCTATATCTCTCGTTTCCCTGATCCCTGACCAGTCTGAAGAAGGGTCTCGACCCGAAACGTCGCCTATCTCCTCGCTCCTTAGATGCTGCTGCACCTGCTGAGTTTCTCCAGCCTTTTGTGTACCCTCGATTCTCCAGCATCTGCAGTTCCTTCTTTATTACTTACTTACTTACTTGATCCAAGCATAATTCTGGTAAACACAAAATGCTGGAGTAACTCAGCAGTTACTCAATAATAACTCTTAACCTCATTCAGTCAATTCCCTGTGAGAAAGATACCAACAGGAAGGTAGAAAAGCCTTGCCCATCACATGGGATAAATGGCAGAGAGGTTTTCGTGCAGAGTAATGGGCCTGTCCCACTTTGGTGATATTTTTAGGCAACTACAGACGACTAGTTTGTCGCCATATGTTCGCCGGTGGTCACCGGGAGTAGTCTCCTCAGTCGCGCAAAAAATCGTAGCGTCTTTCTGGTTGCCGCTAAATTTCCAACGTTGAAAAATTAGCAGCGACAGTGGGTTTGGCGCCAATGAGCGTAGCTTGACTTCTCCTGGTGTAGGTGCTGTCGCAGGTTGTAAATGGTGAATTAGGGGAGGGCACCAGTAAATGGTGAATTAGGGAAGGGCACCAGTAAATGGTGAATTAGGGGAGGGCACCAGTAAATGGTGAATTAGGGGAGGGCACCAGTAAATGGTGCATTAGGGGAGGGCACCAGTAAATGGTGAATTAGGGGAGGGCACTAGTAAATGGTGAATTAGGGGAGGGCACCAGTAAACGGTGAATTAGGGGGGGCACCAGTAAATGGTGAATTAGGGGAGGGCACCAGTAAATGGTGAATTAGGGGAGGGCACCAGTAAACGGTGAATTAGGGGAGGGCACCAGTAAACGGTGAATTAGGGGGGGCACCAGTAAATGGTGAATTAGGGGAGGGCACCAGTAAATGGTGAATTAGGGGAGGGCACCAGTAAATGGTGAATTAGGGGAGGGCACCAGTAAATGGTGAATTAGGGGAGGGCACCAGTAAATGGTGAATTAGGGGAGGGCACCAGTAAATGGTGAATTAGGGGAGGGCACCAGTAAACGGTGAATTAGGGGAGGGCACCAGTAAATGGTGAATTAGGGTAGGGCACCAGTAAACGGTGTATTAGGGGGGGGCACCAGTAAATGGTGAATTAGGGGGGGCACCAGTAAATCGGGAATAAGGAATCGAGGGTGTAATGAGGCTGCTGCCCAGAACACGCCAGCGATGACCTTCATCTGCCCCTACTACCCTCGATTGTGCGCGTCATGAATTAGACTCGTGAGCCATGTCAGAACTGACCCTGAATTGAGACTGCACAAGCCGCCGTCGGCATTACCGGCGGGCCACCACCAGGGCAGGGCACCAGTAAATTATCCATGTTTTCTCACGTATCCATGTTTTCCAAAACCTTGAGAGGAATGGATCGGGTAAACGCATGGCGTCTCCTGCCCAGAGTTAGGGGATCAAGGCCCAGAGGACAAAGGTTTAAGGTGAGGCAGGTACCATGGCAACATTTAGGTAGGCACATGGATAGGACAGGTTTAGAGGAATATGGGCCAAACACAGGCAGGTGGGACGAGTGCAGATGGGACATGTTGGCCAGTGTGGCCAGGTTGGGCCGAAGGGCCTGTTTCCACGCTGTGTGACCCGCTTTGACAACACTTCCTTGTTTTTCAAACAAGGATCGAGTCCTTGATCAGACCTGAAAGCATCACCCGTTCCTTCTGTCCGGTGATGCTGCCTGACCGGCTGAGATACTATTTAGACAATGATACCATGCCAATTAGCCCACACCCAAAATGTCACCCATTTCTTTTCTGCAGAGTTGCCGCCTGTCCCGCTGAGTTACTGCACCATTGTGTGTCTACCCTCAGCCTACAAATCTGTACGTCTTTGTAGTGTGGGAGGAAACCGGAGCTCCCAGAGAAAACCCACGCAGGTCACAGAGAGAACGTACAGACTCCATACAGACAGCACCTGTGGTCAAGATCGAACACGGGCCTCTGCCGCTCAAAGGCAGCAACTCTACCGCTGCTCCACCACGACTCCCTCTGGCCATGAGGGGTATCTTTTTCATGCAAAGGGTGGTGGGTTTATGGAACGAGCTGCTAAAGGTGGTAGTTGAGGCAGGCAGGGATCATCCCAAATGGTTAATTCCCAGGATGGCGGGACTGTCATATGCTGAGAGAATGGAGCAGCTGGGCTAGTGCACTCTGGAGTTTAGAAGGATGAGAGAGAATCTCATTGAAACATATAAGATTGTTAAGGGCTTGGACACGCTGGAGGCAAAAAACATGTTCCCGATGTTGGGGGAGTCCAGAACCAGGGGCCAGAGTTTCAGAATAAGGAGTAAGCCATTTAGAACGGAGATGAGGAAACACATTTTCTCACAGAGAGTGGTGAGTCTGTGGAATTCTCTGCCACAGAGGGTGGTGGAGGCAAGTTCTCTGGATGCTTTCAAGAGAGAGCTAGATAGGGCTCTTAAAAATAGCAGAGCCAGGGGATATGGGGAGAAGTCAGGAACGGGGTACTGATTGGGGATGATCAGCCGTGATCACATTAAATGGCGGTGCTGGCTCGAAGGGCCGAATGGCCTACTCCTGCACCTATTGTCTATTGTCTATTGTCTATTTAAGAAACATTTAGGCAGGTACACGGGTAGGACAGGTTGGATTAGAGGGATATGGGCCAAACACGGGCAGGTGGGACTTGTGTAGATGGGACATGTTGGTCAGCATGGGCAAGTCGGGCCGAAGGGTCTGTTCCAAGCTGTATCACTCTATGACCCACTGAGTTACTCTAACACTTTGTGTCCTAACTGGTTTCCAATTTCTCAAATATATGATAACTGTATCTCTAAACTAATCAATCCTTACTTCAGTGAGTTTCTATATTGTTTTATTTGCTAGATCACTCTGAGGTGCCTGACCCGCTGATTTACTCCAGCACTCTGTGAAATGTCACCTATCCATGTTCTCCACAGATGCTGCCTGACCCGCTGATTTACTCCAGCACTCTGTGAAACGTCACCTATCCATGTTCTCCACAGATGCTGCCTGACCCGCTGAGTTACTCCAGCACTCTGTGAAACGTCACCTATCCATGTTCTCCACAGATGCTGCCTGATCCGCTGAGTTACTCCAGCACTCTGTGAAACGTCACCTATCCATGTTCTCCAGAGATGCTGCCTGACCCGCTGAGTTACTCCAGCAATTTGTGACTATCTTCAGAAACAGATCTGACTGTTGGTGGGACAGGTGGTAAAGAATCGATCAATGATGGAGCCTTGATCCCTCTGCTCTGCAACATTAACCAGAGCCCTACCATCCAGTTTAGTTCATTGTCACGTGTACCGAGGTACAGTGAAAAGCTTTTGTTGCGTGCTATCCAGTCAGCGGAAAGACAATACACGATTAATACCATGGTCAAGTCAAGAGTGTTTTAGTCAAATGTCCCAGATAGGACAACGAAACTGTATCTCTTGTATTCGGCTTGTACTCGCTAGAATTTAGAAGATTGAGGGGGGATCTTATAGAAACTTACAAAATTCTTAAGGGGTTGGACAGGCTAGATGCAGGAAGATTGTTCCCGATGTTGGGGAAGTCCAGAACAAGGGGTCACAGTTTAAGGATAAAGGGGAAGTCTTTTAGGACCGAGATGAGAAAAACATTTTTCACACAGAGAGTGGTGAATCTGTGGAATTCTCTGCCACAGGAGTAGTTGAGGGATCAGGGGGTAAGGAGAGAAGGCAGGTACGGGATCCTGAGTTGGATGATCAGCCATGATCATATTGAATGGCGGTGCAGGCTCGAAGGGCCGAATGGCCTACTCCTGCACCTATTTTCAGTGTTTCTATGTTTCTATGAAACTCTTACATGCAATACATGGTCCTGCCCATGTTAGACTTTCCAAAATGCAACAGCCTCACATCCCTCTGTGTTAAATGCTCTGTGTTAAATTTGAAAGCTATGCAAATACTCTCGGCTTGCACATGAGTCGGGGCACGCAGGGAAGAGTGTTATGAAACTGACCTGCAATTGACATGCACAGTGTTAGCACTGTGTGTCCCTGCAACTTATACACTGCACTCTTTGGCTTATGTTTGAAGACATTTCAGCCAAGCTGTGAGGTGACGCGCCTCCCGGGACGAGCCAGTCTGTCAGGGAGTGTGGGGGGGGGGGAGGATGAAAGAAGGAGAAGGAAATAATGATGCTTCAAGAACACCTCCTGCCAGCCAACGTTGGAATAACACGGGCGAGAATACCTCGGGCGATTTAAGCAGACCCGACGTGGCGGGTTGGCGAGCAGAGACGGGGAAGGGGAAGGGTCGGGGGAGGGGGTGGAGGAGGAGGTAACAATGGACAAGCTTTTTTATTCGAGTTCACTAAAAAAAACACCTAAACAACACCAGAGTTCGCATCCCCCCACACCCCCACTCAGCAGCAGAGTATTAAATTTCAGGATTGCTTTCTTAACTTGGCCGCAACACGTTTGTTCTTTCCGAGCCCTGTGTTTGCTTCGGTGAAGCAAGTTGCCTGGACATATGGGAATCATTGAGGTCTTGTTTCACTTGCAGCTGACCTATTGCTTTTCGATGAGAGAGAGAGAGAGAGAGAGAGAGAGAGAGAGAGAGAGAGAGAGAGAGAGAGAGAGAGAGAGAGAGAGAGAGGGAGAGAAAGAGAGCAAGAGAGGGAGAAAGAAGATGACTAACTAAATAAATAAATACTGAGTCTGTCTGTAATTGGTCTGCAACTCTGAGCTTGTTGAGTAAACTGCGCAAACATTTTGTTGTGAAATATGAAAGGGGGATTAAAAATAGAATTGATTTTGCCCTCAGGAGCAAAATCTCGGGAGATGAACCGCGTTCTGAGGAATTGTGGGACCCCGGGCGAAAATAAAACTGAGAAGTTATGCCCCCCCGCCCCCTCCCCCCGGAACATGGCGAGTCTTTTTGTACTGCCTCATTGTAATGCACTGCTCTCACACGAACATCTATGCTCCCTTGCTCATGTACAGTAGGATTTTACACAACTGTATGCAAAAAAACTATAATTTTAATGCACCTAGAAACACGTGACAACAAAGTAACATTGAACTATGACCATTTTGGAAAGGCCCTAAAACCCACACAATTAAAATGTGGATTATGGAAATGTGGGAGACCTTACATTTGGAAAGAACTAGACTTGTCAATGGACAAACAAGAACTTTTTGTAAGAATAGGTTCTCCATTTATTGAGTATAGGGGGTTTGCACGTACGGTCACTGGGTCACAGGGCTTGACGCACGGATCCGCTCAATCCATCTGGAGGACATCCGTCACAGCCGGTATATGTTATTAATGCAAGAAACGCGTACTTTCCGACCTGTTAAACACCGCCAAAATGTTGAATTTTTTGCGCCGTACAAAATTGTGGCAGTCGGGTTAAGTGTGAGAGCCATGTTCCCAATTTCAGAATTCCAAAAGTGAAGCGAAATGAAGGTACTATGTACGATCCTTGTGGCCCTTGTGGCTGAAGGGATCAGGGGGTATGGAGAGAAGGCAGGTACAGGATACTGAGTTGGATGATCAACCATGATCATATTGAATGGTGGTGCAGGCTCGAAGGGCCGAATGGCCTCCTCCTGCACCTAATTTCTATGTTTCTATGATCAGCCATGATCATATTGCATGGCGGTGCTGGCTCGAAGGGCCGAATGGCCTACTCCTGCACCTATTTTCTATGTTTCTATGTAATTTCTCCTCACTTTTGGAATTCTGAAGTAGGCTAAATGTCTCTCACGCTTATCCCGATTTCCATTTCGGCGGGTTTTAACGGGCCCGCTACGCTGTAAATGCTTGCCTGCAGTTCATCGCGTGTAATCCACTTGGGGTAGAGCAGCAACAGCACAGGTCAAGGGTCGTGACCCGACTGCCGTGAAACCTCCCTATTTGAAGGGGTAGATTGGTTCAGCACGGGAATCTGACTGAAGCTCGAACTCAGGATTAGTTCTTCTTTATAATTTACGAACCTATCTCCAATGTTGTATTATTAGTAAATTATTCCATTCTTCTTTATCATGCTTTTTTTTCATTTTCTTATTCTCTATCTATTAAAAAAAAAACTAGAAACAGAGTCAATACAGAACTGATAATATTAACAATGTATGACTGGTAGACATGAAATGTTTTTATTACGGTATGTACTTGCTTCTAATAAAAATATTTATATTAAAAAAAAAGAACTCTTTGACTCCATGGTTATTAATTCTCACCTATGCACAGCAGCGTGAAATTCTTTTGCACAACCAACAAATGTATACTCATAAGTTATAGGAGCATGGAATTCATTGCCACGTAATAGTTTTCTAAACCAACATGTGGAGGAACCAACGAGAGAGCAGGCTATTCTAGACTGGGTATTGAGTAATGAGGAATGGTTAGTTAGCAGTCTTGTTGTGCATGGCCCCTTGGGCAAGAGTGACCATAATATGGTTGAGTTCTTCATTAGGATGGAGAGTGACATAATTAATTTAGAAACAAGGGTTCTGAACTTAAAGAAAGGGAACTTTGAGGGTATGAGACGTGAATTGGCCAAGATAGACTGGCAATTGATTCTTAAAGAGTTGACGGTGGATATGCAATGGAAGGTTTTTTAAAGACTGCATGGATGAACTACAAAAATCGTTCATCCCAGTTTGGCAAAAGAATAAATCAGGGAAGGTAGTACATCTGTGGATAACAAGGGAAATCAGGGATAGTATCAAAACAAAAGATGAAGCATACAAATTAGCCAGACAAAGCAGCCTACCAGAGGACTTGGAGAAATTCAGAGTCCAGCAGAGGAGGACAAAGGGATTAATTAGGAAAGGGAAAATAGATTATGAAAGAAAACTGGCAGGGAACATAAAAACTGACTGCAAAAAGTTTTTATAGATATATAAAGAGAAAAAGATTAGTTAAAACAAATGTAGGTCCCATGCAGTCAGAAACTGGTGAATTGATCATGGGGAACAAGGACATGGCAGACCAATTGAATAACTATTTTGGTTCTGTCTTCGCTAAGGAAGACATAAATAACCTTCCGGAAATAGCAGGGGACCGTGGGTCAAATGAGATGGAACTGAGTGAAATCCAGGTTAGCCGGGAAGTGGTGTTAAGTAAATTGAATGGATTAAAGGCCGATAAATCCCCAGGGCCAGATAGACTGCATCCCAGAGTACTTAAGGAAGTAGCCCCAGAAATAGTGGATGCATTAGTGATAATTTTTCAAAGCTCTTTAGATTCTGAAGTAGTTCCTGAGGTTTGGAGGGCAGCTAATGTAACCCCACTTTTTAAAAAGGGAGGGAGAGAAAAAACGGGGAATTACAGACCAGTTAGTCTAATATCGGGAGAGAGGAAACTGTTAGAGTCAGTTATTAAAGATGGAATAGCAGCACATTTGGAAAGTGGTGAAATCATTGGACAGAATGGATTTATGAAAGGTAAATCATGTCTGACGAATCTTATAGACTTTTTTGAGGATGTAACTAGTAGAATGGATAAGGGAGAACCAGTGGATGGGTTATATCTGGACTTTCAGAAGGCTTTCAACAAGGTCCCACATAAGAGATTAGTATGCAAACCTAAAGCACACGGTATTGGGGGATTTTGGCAAAGGGTCTGTAAATCAGGAATGTTGGAATCTGGCGCCGAGAGAATTATTTCTCAGGTCGTGGATCCGAAGCTGTGTCACATATTCAAACCGCAGATAGAGAAGGCAGTTCATGAATTTATGGCCACAGAAATGAATGAGGAAGCTGTACCAAATCCACCACAGGAACCTGAAAAACAGGAGCTATCCTCCCCAGCTTCAGGTACACCCTAAGGTAACACTTCAAATGCTCCAGCACCAGCATGACAGTGAACATTTTCTACCTTCAACTGTAACTGCACAATCAGTCGAGAATATATTTTGACTGTGGGACAAAGTTACATATCTAGGATTAATCAAGACAAATGTTGATACCAGCTATTTACAATATATATTAATGATTTGGACGAAGGAATTGAATGCAACATCTCCAGGTTTGCGGATGACACGAAGCTGGGGGGTAGTGTTAGGTGTGAGGAGGATGCTAGGAGGCTGCAAGGTGACTTGAATAGGTTGGGTGAGTGGGCAAATGCATGGCAGATGCAGTATAATGTGGATAAATGTGAGGTTATCCACTTTGGTGGCAAAAACAGTAAAGTAGACTATTATTTGAATGGTGGCCGATTAGGAAAAGGGGAGGTGCAACGAGACCTGGGTGTCATGGTACACCAGTCATTGAAAGTAGGCATGCAGGTGCAGCAGGCTGTGAAGAAAGCAAATGGTATGTTGGCATTCATAGCAAAATGATTTGAGTATGGGAGCAGGGAGGTTCTACTGCAGTTGTACAGGGTCTTGGTGAGACCACACCTGGAGTATTGCATACAGTTTTGGTCTCCTAATCTGAGAAAAAACATTCTTGCCATAGAGGGAGTACAGAGAAGGTTCACCAGACTGATTCCTGGGATGTCAGGACTTTCATATGAGGAAAGACCAGTACAAGGGGTCACAGTTTAAGGATAAAGGGGAAGTCTTTTAGGACCGAGATGAGAAAAACATTTTTCGCATCTCTGGAATTCTCTGCCACAGAAGGTAGTTGAGGCCAGTTCATTGGCTATATTTAAGAGGGAGTTAGATGTGGCCCTTGTAGCTAAAGGGATCAGGGGGTATGGCGAGAGGGCAGGCACAGGATACTGAGTTGGATGATCAGCCATGATCATATTGAATGGCGGTGCAGGCTCGAAGGGCCGAATGGTCTACTCCTGTGCACCTATTTTCTATGTTTCTATGTAAGGCTGTGGAGACCAAGTCAGTGGATATTTTAAAAGTACGGGTCGATTCTTGATTAGTACGGGTGTCAGGGTTATGGTGAGAAGGCAGGGAAATGGGGTTAGAAGGGAGAGATAGATCAGCCATGATTGAGTGGCGGAGTAGACTTGTTGGGCCATATGGCCTCATTCTGCTCATTCAGAATCTTCAATGATTCGGATGAGAACATACAGTGCAAGATTAGCAAGTTTGCTGATGATACATACGCTAGTGGTTTTGCAGAGAGTGAAGATGGTTGTGAACGATTGCAGCAGGATCTGGATCGATTGGCCAGGTGGGCGGAGGAATAGTTGATGGAATTTAATACAGAGAAGTGTGAGGTGTTGCATTTTGGGACATTGAACAAGTGCAGGACCTACACAGTAAATGGTCGGCCTCTGGGTAGTGTTGTAGAGCAGAGGGATCTAGGAGTACAGGTGCACGGTTCCTTGAAGGTCAAGTCACAGGTAGATCAAAAAGGCTTTTGGCACATTGGCCTTCATCAGTCAGAGTATTGAGTACAGAAGTTGGGAGGTCACGTTGCAGTTTTATAAGACGTTGGTGAGACCGCATTTAGAATATTGTGTTCAGTTCTGGGCACCATGTTATAGGAAAGTTATTGTCAAGCTTGAAAGGGTTCAGAAAAGATATAGAAGGATGTTGCCAGGACTAGAGGGCGTGAGCTATAGGGAGAGGTTGAGTAGGCTGGGTCTCTATTCCCTGGAGCGCAGGAGGATGAGGGGGGATCTTATAGAGGTGTACAAAATCATGAGAGGAATAGATCGGGTAGATGCACAGAGTCTCTTGCCCAGAGTAGGGGAATCGAGGAGCAGAGGACATAGGTTCAAGGTGTAGGGGAAAAGATTTAATAGGAATCCGAGGGGTAACTTTTTCACAGAAAGGGTGGTGAGTGTATGGAACAAGCTGCCAGAGGAGGTAGCTGAGGCTGGGACTATCGCCATTGTTTAAGAAACAGTTAGACAGGTACATGGATAGGACAGGGTTGGAGGGATATGGACCAAGCACGGGCAGGTAGGACTAGTGTGGCTGGGACATGTTGGCCGGTGTGGGCCAGTTTCCACACTGTAGCACTCTATGGCTCTATGACTCTATAAGTGACAGGAGCAGAATTAGGACATTTAGCCCATCAAGTCCGTCATTCTCCACCATGACTGAATGGCCGTACTCTGCCATTCAGTCATGGCTGATCTAACTCTTTCTCTCAACCCCATTCTCCTGCCTTCTCCCCATAGCCCATGACACCCGTACCAATCTAACTATATTTTGGTGCCGTTTACACAGTAGAAGTCCAACGTCCAAAGTCGGGTCCACCTGCTGTATGTATCGGAGCGCACCTGATCCAGGTAAACCCAGGTACGCCACAGACTTCTGCAGGACCAAGACCCAACGTTCCTCTGTTTCCCGAGGGCGCCTCCTGCAGCCGACCTTGCAGGCGCAGGAGGCAATACCCCGCCACCTCTCCCACCGGTCACTGCTCGCGCCCGTCATCAAGGGCCGCTCACTCCTCCTCCACTCTCCTGTCTTCGGGGCTTCTGAGCTTCCCCTAGTCAGGAAGTTACTTCCTCAGAAGAATAAGAACATTTGGCCATGTCTCCAACGGCGATTCCCACTTTCTGCAGATGCACTGTTGGATGGCATCACAGCTCGGTCTGGGAACAGCTCTGCCCAAGATTGCGAGAAAATCTCAGAGAGTTGTAGATGTAGCCCTGTCCCTCAAACAGACCAGACTCCCCGCCATTGACTCCATCTACACCATGACGCCTCGGGAAGACTGCCAACACAATCATAGACTTTTCCCACCCCGGTCATTCCTTCTTCTCCCAGCTCCCGTCCGACGGAAGGTACAGAAGCTTGAAAGCGCGCAGCGCCAGACTCAGGGACAGCTTCTTCCCCTCTTGTTTCCCGAGTTATTCACAAATTCTCCCGAGTTATTCACAAATTCTCCCGAGTTATTCACAAATTCTCCCGAATTTTCAAACTCGCAGAATGTTCGCAACGAGTCCGTGGACATACCGTAGCGGCTCGTTATGCCAGCTGTAGGTACTCGGGGCTATATTTTCTTTACGCGTGGACATTTTTCAACATGCTGAAAAAACGTCCCGACTTACCTGATGCACCGAGTACCTACGGCTGGCATTACGAGCCGCTACGAAATATCCACAGACTCCTACGGCCTCCTACAGACTCGTTACGAACATTCTGCGAGTTTGAAAACTCGGAAGAATTCGTGAATAGCTCGGTGAAGTGGGACAGGCCCTCAATCAGACTTCTGAACGGTCCTTCCATAAGCAAGAGTACTGTCCCGATTTTCCAAACTTATCTTATTGCGGACATGGAATTTTTGTCTGGAACTCTTACACTACAATGCTGGGAACGATATTCTGCACCCTGATATCATTGTAATTTTGTCAGCACCGTGGGTGGCTGCTATTTGTGTACGTTCGGTTTGCAAGCAATGAACATTTGACAATAAAGTATTCAATTCCATTCATTATCTTCGCTCTACCTGTTGTGCTTGTGTATGGCTTGAGTGTATTCATGTATAACAAAGGACACAGAGTGCCAGAGTAACTCAGCGGGTCAGGCAGCATCTCTATAGAACATGGATAGGTGTCGTTTCACAGAGTGCTGGAGTAACTCAGCGGGTCAGGCAGCATCTCTATAGAACATGGATAAGTGTCGTTTCACAGAGTGCTGGAGTAACTCAGCGGGTCAGGCAGCATCTCTGGAGAACATGGTGACATTTTGGGTCGCAAGCCTTATTCAGACCAACCAAAAACATCGCTTATCAATGTTCTCCAGAGATGCTGATCGATCCGCTGAGTTACTCCGGCAATTTGTGTTTTTTTTTTTTGTAAACCAGCATCTGCAGTTCCTCGTGTCTACGGAGAATGCCTGGACCTCTCTTTGGAAGGTGGGCTGATTCACTGAAAATGCAGCAGTGGAAACTCAAATCAGCCGACAGGTGATAACAATGAAAAATAAACCTCCATAGGATCCTTTATTCCCTTATCATGTATCTGATACACTGTAAATGGCTCGATTGTAATCATGTATTGTCTTTCTGCTAGGATAGCACTCCACAAAAGCTCTTCACTGTACCTCGGTACACTCAATACATCAGGAAACCTGTTCCCGATGTTGGGGGAGTTCAGAACCAGGGCCCACAGTTTAAGAATGAGGGGTAAGCCATTTAGAACAGAGATGAGGAAAAACATTTTCACACAGAGAGTGGTGAGTCTGTGGAATTCTCTGCCTCAGAAGGCAGTGGGGGCCGGTTCTCTGGATGCTTTCAAGAGAGAGATAGATGGGGCTCTTAAAGATAGCGGAGTCAGGGGATCTGGGGAGAAGGCAGGAACGGGGTACTGATTGGGGATGATCAGTCATGATGACATTGAATGGCGGTGCTGGCTCGAAGGGCCGAACGGCCTACTCCTGCACCCTGTTGTCTAATGTCTATTGACCTGAAACGTCACCTACTCCTTTTCACCAGAGATGCCGGAGAAACTAAATAAAGACTCTTCAATTCCGTTTGAGGACAGGTGCTGAACAGTGGTTTTGGTACGACCGATCAGTATGTCTCTGACACCTGTTAGCAATTGGAAAATCCAACACAACCCGTGTGCTGGAACGGTAACAGCGTAGGTCCTTCAAAGAGCATCTACATGATTAATTGGGCCATTGAATAACAAGCTCGTCAAGCTTTTCCACCAGCTGGCGCTTCACTGCCCACCAGCTAACGGGCAGAGGATCTAACGTTGGCAATGCGAGTGGAAAGCACAGGTCACCAGCTGTGTCACACAGGAGAGCTTTTCCAAAGGCAACGGGCGAAGAACAGCACATTGAATGTTCAACAGTACAGCTCGGGAACAGGCCCTTCGATGGCACGGGGGCCGAGCGGTAGAGTCGCTGCCTCACAGCGCCAGAGGCCCGGGTTCGATCCCGACTACGGGTGCTGTCTGTATGGAGTTTGTACGTTCTCCTCGTGACCTGCGTGGGGTTTTCTCTGAGTGCTCCGGTTTCCTCCCACACTCCAAAGACGTACAGGCTTGTAGGTTAATTGGCTTGGTATCAACGCAAGTTGTCCCTGGGATAGTGTTAGTGTGCGGGGATCGCTGGTCGGTGTGGACTCAGAAGGCAGTGGGGGCCGGTTCTCTGGATGCTTTCAAGAGGGAGATAGATGGGGCGGACCGAAAGGACCTGTTCTCCAAACCTCGGTACACGTGACAATGAACCAAACTCAACTATGTCACCACGAAAGTAAGGGCAGCATAGATTTATAGTCATATAATGAGGAAACAGGCCCTTCGGCCCAACTTGCCCGCACTGATCTACCTGTCCCAACCGAAAGCTGCACTAAGTCCACCTGCCTGTGTTTGGTCCATATCCCTCCAAACCAGTCCTATCCACGTACCTGTCTACATGCTTCTTCAATCTCCAAAGACTCTATTCTTCAGGCCAAACTCCCTTCCAAGTCCAGCACTCTCCTAACTTGAAAATACATGACCATTCTTTCATCGTTGCTGCTGTTAAATCCCAGAACACGTTGGTTTCAGCAGATTAGAGCTAGCCTGACCACATCCAAATATATTTATTCGTATTTAGTTTTTTAGTTTTAGTTTTTGGTTTCAGTTTTAGAGATACAGCTCGGAAACAGGCCCTTCGGCCAACCGGGTCCGTGCCGACCAGCGATCCCCGCACATTAACGCCATCCTACACCCACTAGGGACAATTTTTTTTTACACATTTACCAAGCCAATTAACCTACAAACCTCTACGTCTTTGGAGTGTGGGAGGAAACCGAAGGTCACGGGGAGAACGTGCAAACTCCGTACAAACAGCACCCGTAGTCGGGATCGAACCCGGGTCTCCGGCGCTGCATTCGCTGTAAGGCAGCAACTCTACCGCTGCGCCATCGTGACCGCCACAGACGAGCTGTGCGGGCGTGGGTTTGGAATGCAGAATGCAGATGGTGCAGTGATGTCCATTTGTGTTCTGATACCTGTGGTATCTGACCCTTATGTGGAACATAGAACATCGAACAGCGCAGCAAATGGCCCCTTCTGCCCACCAAATGTTTGTGCCGAACTTGATGCCAAGTTCAGTCCAGTTCAGTTTAGTTTATTGTCACGTGTAGATCAATAGACAATAGGCAATAGGTGCAGGAGTAGGCCATTCGGCCCTTCGAGCCAGCACCGCCATTCAATGTGATCATGGCTGATCATCCCCAATCAGTACCCCGTTCCTGCCTTCTCCCCATATCGGTGCCTCCGCTCTGTTTAAGAGCCCTATTGAGGCCCTTCATGAGTGAGAGTCAGGGGAGAGGGAAACTAGAGGTATGAAAAGGTTCAGAACCTTAAGTAAGAAACCTCTCATTCAGACGTTTAACTTTAGATGTTCAGAGTTTAGAGATACAGCGTGGAAATGGGCCATTCAGTCCACGGAGTCCGCGACAAGCAGCGTCTTTGTCTGAAGAAGGGTTTCCACCTGAAACGTCACCCATCCCTTTTATTCCAGAGATGTCGCCTGACCCGCTGCGTTACTCCAGCTCATCGTGTCTATCTTTGGTTTAAACCAGTATCTGCCTTCCTACACATTTATTTAGTTTAGTTTAGTTTCGTTCAGAGGTACAGCATGCAAACAGGCCCTTCGGCCCATCAAATCCGTGCCGACCGGCGATCCCGGTACACAAGCGCTAATCTTCTCACAGTCTTTACCAAAGCCAATAAATATATTTACTTCCAACACTTTTATTTCCTCCACTTTTCCATTAAAGTCATTGCTGAGAGCAGCAATCCCCGAATACCAACTCTATCCTACACACGATTAACCCACACCACACCTGCACGTCTTTGGAGTGTGGGAGGAAACCGGAGCACCCGGCCAAAAACCCACGCGGGTCACAGGGAGACCGTACACACATGCAACCAGCCAGGATGGAACCCGCGTTTCTAACGCTGAAAGGCAGCAGCTCTCCCGCTGCGCCACTGTGCCACCCCAAATTATGGATACCACAAATGTATTTAGCACAGTGAAGAAGGGTCTCAACCCGAGTTGTGGGGCAGGAGATTGCAACCTTCACGTGGACCGCCCTGTTACGACAAATGCAAGCCACCCTGAGTGGTCCGACAACTTCAGGCTGTGCACGCCACACGCAAGAAGAAGAAGAACCCGAAAGGTCGCCTATTCCTCCGCTCCATAGATGCTGCCTCACCCGCTGAGTTCCTCCAGCACTTTTTGTCCACCTTTGCTTTATCCAGCATCCGCAGTGCCTTCTTAAACATCGTGCAATGGAATGATATTTCTTTGCTTAAATATTCTATGTTGTCTAAAAGTAGGTGAAACCAAGATTTAATCTGTAACTTTGGAGTTGAAATGACCATATATTCCATGTTGGAGAACTCACTTATTCTTCAGTGAGGAACACTTGATAAAAACAGAAAGTAACAGAAATACAAACACAACATGTTAGCGTATAGAAGTTGGGAGGCCATGTTGCAGTTATAGAAGACTTTGATGAGGTCACATTTAGCGTACTGTGGTCAGTTCTGGGCACCAGGTTATTGGAAAGATGATGTAAAGCTGGAAAGGGTGCAGGGAAGATGTACAAGTGTGTTGCCAGGACTCGAGGGCCTGAGCTATAGGGACAACAGACAATAGACAATAGACAATAGGTGCAGGAGTAGGCCATTCGGCCCTTCGAGCCAGCACCGCCATTCAATGTGATCATGGCTGATCATCCCCAATCAGTGCCCCGTTCCTGCCTTCTCCCCATATCCCCTGACCGCTATCTTTAAGAGCCCTATCTAGCTCTCTCTTGAAAGTACCCAGAGAACCGGCCTCCACCCCCCTCTGAGGCAGAGAATTCCACAGACTCACAACTCCCTGTGAGAAAAAGTGTTTTCTCGTCTCCGAGAGGTTGAGCAGGCTAGGATTCTATTCCCTGGAGCGCAGGAGGATGAGGGGTGATCTTATAGAGGTGCACAAGTCCCTTATTTTGACCTTTTGCCCCTTATTTGGGAGTGAGAAAGTTGGCAACCATACTTACAGCACCAGCAGCCTAATTTCAATCCTGACCTATGAGTTAAATTAGTTGTGTTCTTCCTGTGATAACGTACGTTTCCTCTGGGTGCTCTGGTTTCCTCTCACATCCCCCCCCCCACCCCCTCGAAAAAATAGCAGATTGTCAGTTGGTTGGCCGCTGAAAATTGTCCCTTGTGTGGAGGTGAGTCTAACAATCGGCAGCGAAGGGCTTGCTTACGTGCTGCATGAATCTATATTTAAGGGCGGCGCGTTGGCGCAGCAGTAGAATCACTGCTTTACAGCGTCAGGGCCTCGTCTCCCACCCCGACCACAGGTGCTGTCTGTGTGGACTTTGCACGTTCTCCCTGAGACCGCGTGGGTTTCCTCCGGGTGCTCCGGGTGCTCCCAGTTCTTCCCAGATTTCAAAGACGTGCGGGTTTGTAGGTTCATTGGCTCCCGTAAATCGCCCCTGGTGTTTAGGATGCGAAGTGGGACCATTCAGTATTAGTGTGTGGGTGATCAGTGGTTGGTATGGTCTTGATGGGCCGAAGGGCCTGTTTCCATGCTGTATCTCTAAACTAAGCTAAACTAATTCTCTAAAATAACTCTTGATCAACACGTATCGACAAAAATTAGTTATAACAAAGGTGCAGACACAGGTTCCCTTGGACTCCAGTAAGCACAACCTCAACAATTTTTGTTATATGTTGATTAATTTTACAATGAAAATATCAGGCAAGTATGAAACCACTTCTGGTAAGAGTCTCTGGTCTTTGGCATAGAATCATACAGTGTGTAAACAGGCCCTTCGGTCCAACTTGCCCACACCGACCAACATGTCCCATCCACACCATCCATGTACCTGTCTAAATGTTTCTTAAACGTTGCAATAGTCCCTGCTTCAACTACCTCCTCCAATAGCTCGTTCCATACACCCACCACCTTTTCTGTAAAAAACGCCCTTCAAGTGAAAAAGTGACCCCTCAGTTTCCTATTAAATCTTTCCTCCCCTCACCTCAAACCTATGTCCTCTGGGCAAAAGATTCTGTGCACCTACCCGATCTATTCCTCTATTGATTTTGTACACCTCTCTAAGATCACCCTTCATTTTCCTGCTCTCCAAGGAATAGAGTCCCAGCCTGTTCAACCTCTCCCTACAGCTCAGGCCCTTGACATAGACAATAGACAATAGACAATAGACAATAGGTGCAGGAGTAGGCCATTCGGCCCTTCGAGCCAGCGCCGCCATTTAATGTGATCACGGCTGATCATCCCCAATCAGTACCCCGTTCCTGCCTCCTCCCCATATCCCCTGACTGCTATTTTTAAGAGCCCGATCTGGCTCTCTCTTGAAAGCATCCAGAGAACCTGCCTCCACTGCCCTCTGAGGCAGAGAATTCCACAGACTCACCACTCTCTGTGAGAAAAAGTGTTTCCTCGTCCCGCCATCCCGGGAATTAAACTTGTAAATCTACGCTGCACTACCTCAATAGCAAGAATGTCCCTCCTCAAATTAGGGGACCAAAACTGCACACAATACTCCATGTGTGGTCTCACTAGGGCTCTGTACAACTGCAGAAGGACCTGTTTGCTCCTATATTCGATTCCTCTTTTTATAAAGGCCAACATGCTATTCGCTTTCTTCACTGCCTGCTGTACCTGCATGCCTACTTTCATAGACTGATGTACAAGGACCCCCAGATCCCATTGAGTTCCCCCTTTTCCCAAAGGACCCTTCCTGTTTTTGCTACCAAAGTGGATAACCTCACATATATCCGCATTAAACTTCATCTGCCATGCATCTGCCCACTCCCCCAACCTGTCCAAGTTACCCTGCATTCTCATAGCATCCTCCTCACAGTTCACACTGCCACCCAGCTTTGTGTCATCTGCAAATTTGCTAATGTTACTTTGAATCCCTTCATCCAAATCATCGATGTATATTGTAAATAGCTGCGGTCTCATCACCGAGCCTTGCGGTACCCCACTAGTCACTGCCTACCATTCTGAAAGGGACCCGTCAATCCCTACTCTTTGTTTCCTGTCCGCCAATCACTTCTCTATCCATCTCAGCACTCTACCCCCATTACCATGTGCCCTAATTTTTCCCACTAATCTCCTATGTGGAACCCTATCAAATGCTTTCTGAAAGTCCAGGTACACTGCATCCACTGGCTCTCCCTTGTCCATTTTCCTAATTACATCTTCAAAAAATTCAGGAAGATTAGTCAAGCATGATTTTCCCTTCGTAAATCCTTGCTGACTCGGACCAATCCTGTTACTGCTATCCAAATGTTTGACTATCTCATCTTTTTTAATTGACTCCAGCATCTTTCCCACCACCGATGTCAGGCTAACTGGTCTATAATTCCCTGTTTTCTCTCTCCCGCCTTTCTTAAAAAATGGGATAACATTGGCTACCCTCCAATCCACAGGAACTGATCCTGAGTCTATAGAACATTGGAAAATTATTACCAATGCATCCACGATTTCTAGAGCCACTTCCTTAAGTACCCTGGGATGCAGACCATCAGGCCCTAGGGATTTATCAGCCTTCAGTCCCATCAGTCTACCCAACACCATTTCCTGTCTAATGTGGATTTCCTTTAGTTCCTCCTTCACCTCAGATCCTCTGGCCACTACTATATCAGGAAGATTGTTTGTGTCCTCCTTAGTGAAGACAGATCCAAAGTACCTGTTCAACTCATCTGCCATTTCCTTGTTCCCCATAATAAATTCACTTTTTACAGTCTTCAAGGGTCCGACTTTGGTCTTAACTAATGTTTTGCCCTTCAATTACCTAAAGAAGCTTTTACTATCCTGCTTTATATTCTTGGCTAGCTTACCTTCGTACCTCATCTTTTCTTCCCGTATTGTCTTTTTGGTTATCTTCTGTTGTTCTTTAAACATTACCCAATCCTCTTGCTTCCACTCATCTTTGCTACGTTGTACTTCTTCGCTTTAATTTTTATACTGTCCCTGACGTCCCTTGCCAGCCATGGTCGTCCCTTTCTCCCCTTGGAATCTTTCTTCCTCCTAGGAATGAACTGATCCTGCACCTTCTGTATTATTCCGAGAAACACCTGCCATTGTTGTTCCACTGTCATCCCTGCTAGTGTCTCTTTCTAGTCAACTTTGGCCAGCTCCTCCCTCATGGCCCCATAGTCCCCTTTATTCAACTGCAACACTGACACCTCCGATCTACCCTTCTACCTCTCCAATTGTAGACATATTAACAGATGTGAATTTAAGAGAGAGTTAGATAGAGCTCTAGGGGCTAGTGGAATCAGGGATATGGGGAGAAGGCAGGCACGGGTTATTGATTGGGAATGATCACAATGAATGGCGGTGCTGTTTCAAAGGGCCGAATAGCCTCCTCCTGCACCTATTAGATATACAGTGGCTTGCAAAAGTATTCATACCCCTTGAACATTTCCACATTTTGTCACGTTACAACCACAAACGTAAATTTATTTTATTGGGATTTTATGTGATAGACCAACACAAAGTGGCGCATAATTGTGAAGTGGAAGGAAAATGATACATGGTTTTCACATTTTTTAACAAATAAAAAACTGAAAAGTATGGCGTGCAAAAGTATTCAGCCCCCTTTACTCTGATACCCCTAAATAAAATCCAGTGCATCCAATTGCCTTCAGAAGTCACCTAATTAGTAAATAGAGTCCACTTGTGTGTAATCTAATCTCAGTATAAATACAGCTGTTCTGTGAAGGCCTCAGAGGTTTGTTAGAGAACATTAGTGAACAAACAGTATCATGAAGCCCAAGGAACACACCAGACAGGTCAGGGATAAAGTTGTGGAGAAGTTTAAAGCAAGGTTAGGTTATAAAAAATATCCCAAGCTTTGAACATCTCACAGAGCACTGTTCAATCCATCATCTGAAAATGGAAAGAGTATGGCACAACTGCAAACCTACCAAGATATGGCTGTCCACCTAAACTGACAGGCCGGGCAAGGAGAGCATTGATCAGAGAAGCAGCCAAGAGGCCCATGGTAACTCTGGAGGAGCTGCTGGGATCCACAGCTCAGGTGGGAGAATCTGTGCACAGGACAACTATTAGTCGTGCACTCCACAAATTGGGCCTTTATGGAAGAGTGACAAAAAGAAAGCCATTGTTGAAACAAAGCCATAAGAAATCCCGTTTGCAGTTTGCCACAAGCCATGTGGGGGACACAGCAAACATGTGGAGGAAGGTCCTCTGATCTGATGAGACCAACTTTGAAGTTTTTGGCCTAAATGCAAAACGCTATGTGTGGCGGAAAACTAACACTGCACATCACCCTGAACACACCATCCCCACTGTGAAACATGGTAGTGGCAGCATCATGCTGTGGGGATGCTTTTCTTCAGCAGGGACAGGGAAGCTGGTCAGAGTTGATGGGAAGATGGATGGAGCCAAATACAGGGCAATCTTGGAAGAAAACCTGTTAGAGTCTGCAAAAGACTTGAGACTGGGGCGGAGGTTCACCTTCCAGCAGGACAACGACCCTAAACATACAGCCAGAGCTACAATGGAATGGATTAGATCAAAGCATATTCATGCGTTAGAATGGTCCCAGTCAAAGTCCAGACCTAAATCCAATTGAGAATCTCTGGCAAGACTTGAAAATTGCTGTTCACAGACGCTCTCCATCCAATCTGACTGAGCTTGAGCTATTTTGCAAAGACGAATGGGCAAAAATGTCAGTCTCTAGATGTGCAAAGCTGGTAGAGACATACCCCAAAAGACTTGCAGCTGTAATTGCAGCAAAAGGTGGTTCTACAAAGTATTGACTCAGGGGGGCTGAATACTTTTGCACGCTACACTTTTCAGTTTTTTATTTGTAATAAAATTTGGAAACCTTCCATCATTTTCCTTCCACTTCACAATTATGCACCACTTTGTGTTGGTCTATCACATAAAATCCCAATAAAATACATTTACATTTGTGGTTGTAACGTGACTAAATGTAGAAAAGTTCAAGGGGTATGAATACTTTTGCAGGCCACTGTAGATATAGAGTGAGGTTTCTGCTTTTGGACATCCAAATTTAATTTTGTTTTCAGTGAAAACAAACTTAAACCCTGTCCGAAGCTGGCGACCAGTTTATCCATCTATTAGTTTACTCTGAAGGGATGTCTGCAATCTTTTTTTGCCTCCTGTCTCCAAGCAGTGATGTAACCTATGCCAAGTCAATCCTTAGCTCCCCCATGCAGTGGGCAAAACGCCTGAAAAGCTCATTATTTTTCTTTCACCTTATCTTTCGGGGAAGCACGGTGGCGCAGCGGTAGAGTTGCCGCCTTCCTGATTACGATCCTGTTCGATCCCGACTACAGGCGCTGTCTGTACGGCGTTTGCGCATTCTCCCCGTGACCCGCGTGGGTTTTCTCCGGGTGCTTCGGTTTCCTCCCACGCTCCAAAGACGTGCAGGTTTGTAGGTTAATTGGCTAGGTTTAAATGTAAATTGTCCCTGGTGTGTGTAGGATAGTGTTGGTGTGCAGGGGTCACTGGTGGACGCGGACCCGGTGGGCCGAAGGGCCTGTTTCCGCGCTGTGTCTCTAAACTAAACTAAACGCAGGAGCGGTCGGTAGAGCAGAGGGTCGCAGGCCTGCAGGCTTCCTGGATCAGAGGCGTTTCAGGATTTCCAACATCAGGACTGGACTTTAGACTGTTTGTGCTTTCTTTTTCTTTTTCTTTTTTTCTTTGTAAACAAGGCCAAAATTGTGACGACCGTGCATTTGTGGTTCATAAATTAAAATGTTCAAGGAGCAGAATTATTTAATTCGGCCCATCAAGTCTACTCCACCATTCAATCACACCAGAGGCAGGAAACATGTTCCCGATGTTGGGGGAGCCCAAAACCAGGGGCCCGATGTTTAAGAATAAGAGGTAAGCCATTTAGAACGGAGATGAGCAAACACTTTTTCTCACAGAGAGTGGTGAGTCTGTGGAATTCTCTGCCTCAGAGGGCGGTGGAGGCCGGTTCTCTGGATACTTTCAAGAGAGCGCTAGATAGGGCTCTTAAAGATAGCAGAGTCAGGGGATATGGGGAGAAGGCAGGAACGGGGTACTGATTGGGGACGATCAGCCATGATCACATTGAATGGCGGTGCTGGCTCGAAGGGCCGAATGGCCTCCTCCTGCACCGATTGTCTATTGTCTATTGATCTATCTCTCCCTCTCAGGCCCATTTCCTGCCTTCTCCCTATATCCTCTGACACCGGTACTAATCAAGAATCTGACAATCTCCGCCTTAAAACTATCCATTGACTTGGCATCCACAGCCGTCTGTGGCAATGAATTCCACAGATTCACCACCCTCTGACTAGAGAAATTCCTCCTCATCTCCTTTCTAAAGGAAGTCCCTTTAACTCTGAGGCTGTGCCCTCTGGTCCTAGACTCTCCCACTAGTGGAGACATCCTCTCCACATCCACTCCATTCAGGCCTTTCACTATTTGATAAGTTTCAATGAGGTTCCCCCTCATCCTTCTAAACTCCAGTGAGCACAGGCCGTTAGTTATGCAAAATAATTTCATTTTGCTGTACGTGTGCACGTGCCAACAAAAACCCATTAGACCATACGTTTGATAATGGGAGCTTCAGACATCAACAGGAAGAAGATTTATTTCCAGGTGCGTCAAGGCAGGAGAGATACTGCTCGACAACTCCGCAGGACTACCCACCACCCCAGCAGAAGACATCCACCACTAGAAAGACTTTAACCCTGTTGGAAAAGTAAACCTTTGAATGATAAGGACACAGTGGGTGGCACAATGGCGCAGTGGTGGAGTTGCTAGGGGTTAATCCTGATGTCTGTACGGAGTTTGTACGTTCTCCCCGTGGGCCCGCGTGGGTTTTCTCACGCCGCTCCGGTTTCCACCTACACTCCAAAGACGTACAGGTTTGTAGGTTAATTGGCTTCGGTAGAACAAAAATTGTCGGTTGTTCCTAGCGTGTGTGGGATAGCGCTGGTGGGGGTGCGGGTCGATCGCTGGTCGGCGCAGTCCCGGCGGGCTGAAGGGCCTGTTTCCGCGCTGTATCTCGGAAGTCTAAAGCCGGAAGTTAGTAAATGTGCTCCCTGGCACGGAAAATCCACCGCCAGCTCCCCGCCAGGTGCTGCTGACGTGGCTGGGAAGCCAACACGAAATGCAGATGGGTTTTACAGCACAGTTCAAACACCTTAGGGCATCTGAAAATTCAAAAGAGAAGCTGGTTTTGATTAATAACAAAAAGCGGCAGAGCGTGCCAGCTAGCGAAAACCCCCCTGAGTGAGAACCAGAACAGAAAGCACGGCAGCCGCACCAGTGATTTTATGGATCGTTACGTGATCATGTGAAAAGTTCACTTTAGATTAAAAGGGGCGCTGCTAAAGGGCCTGTCCCACCTGGAGATTTTTTTTCAGCGACTGCCGGCATCGTTGACTGACGTATCAGGTCACCGAAAAATTTGCGGCGTGACACGGCGTGACGATGGCGGCGTTTTTCAAGTCAAGTCAAGATTCAAGAGAGTTTATTGTCATGTGTCCCAGATAGGACAATGAAATTCTTGCTTTGCTTCAGCACAATGGAATATAGTAGGCAACAATACAGAACATATCATATCAGTGAGTCCATATACCATTATTTAATATATACACACATCAATAAATAAGCAGATAAAGTGCAAATAAACAGATAATGGTCTATTAGTGTTCAGAGATTTGTTTCAGTTGCTTTTAATAGCCTGATGGCTGTGGGGAAGTAGGTATTTCTGAACCTGGTCGTTGCAGTCTTCAGGCTCCTGTCCCTTCTACCTGAAGGTAGCGGGGAGATGAGTGTGTGGCCAGGGTGGTGTGGGTCCTTGATGATGCTGCCAGCCTTTTTGAGGCAGCGACTGCGATAGATCCCCTCCATGGCAGGGAAGGTCAGAGCCGATGATGGACTGGGCAGTGTTTACTACTTTTTGTAGTCTTTTCTTCTCCAGGGCGCTCAAGTTACCGAACCAAGCCACGATGCAACTGGTCAGCATGCTCTCTACTGTGCACCTGTAGAAGTTAGAGAGAGTCCTCCTTGACAGACCGACTCTCCGTAATCTTCTCAGGAAGTAGAGGCGCTGATGTGCTTTCTTAATAATTGCCTGATCAGTGTTCTGGGACCAGGAGAGATCTTCAGAAATATGCATGCCCAGGAGTTTTCAAGTGTCGCAACACTTTTTTTGTCGCCGCTGCATTTTGAAAAGTTCAAAATCTTTTGGCAACACTGATATGACGCCGGCAGTCGCCGAAAAAAAAAAATCACCAAGTGGGACAGGCCCTTAAGTCCAGTTTGTTTTTGTTTTAATTTCGTCATTGTTTTTAATTAAAACGTCATTGTTTTAATTTCAGTTTTTGTTTTAGTTTTAGAAATACAGCAAGGAAATAGGCCCTTCGGCCCACCGGGTCCGCACCAACCAGCGATCCCCGCACATTAACACTAAAAAACACCGAGCGTCAATACTTCATCACACCGCGTCACCTCCGCATCACGCCGCAAATTTTAACATTATCCTACACCCACGGGGGACTATTTTTTTTACATTTATACCAAGCCAATTAACCTACAAACCTGTACGCCTTTGGAGTGTGGGAGGAAACCGAAGATCTCGGAGAAAACCCACGCAGGTCACGGGGAGAGCGTGCAAACTCCGTGCAGACAGCGCCGGTAGCCGGGATCGAACCCGGGGGCTCCGGCGCTCCATTCGCTGTAAGGCGGCAACTCTACCGCTGCGCCACCGTGACTGCGATGATCAGGCCTTAAACCAAGGCGCCCTTTGCTCTCTCAAATGGATGTCAAAGATGCAGTAGCATGGGGGGGGGGGGGGGGGGCAAGTAGGAATCATAGTCACAGAGCGTGGGAAGAGGCCCTTCTGCCCAACTTGCCCATGCCGGCCATCGTATCCCATCTACACTAGTCCCACCTCCCTGCATTTGGCCCATATCCCTCCCACCCTGAGCTATCCATGTACCTGTCCAAGTATTTCTTAAACATTGTGATAGTGCCTGTTTCATAGACCTCCTGTGGCAGCTCGTTCCATAGACCCGCCACACTTTGTGTAGAAAAAGGTACCCCTCAGGTTTTTATTAAATCTTTGCCACCCCCCCCCCCCCTCATTTTAAACCTATGTTCTCTAGTTCTTGATTCCCTTTACTCTGGGCATTTATTCTTCTCATGATCTCATACACGATACAATTGAGTAATATATATCTTGCTGAATCAACATCACCAACCACAAGGGCAAAACACAAAGCGCTGGAAGAACTCGGTAGGTCAGGCAGCATCTGTGGAGGGGACGGGTGGGTGATGCTTCGGGAGGGGACCCTTCTTCAGACTGATTGTAGAAAGGTTGGGGGGTGGGAGAGAAAGGTGAAACAAGAGAGGTGGGGGCAGGACAAATCCTGGCAAGTGATAGGTGGATAAAGGTGAAGGGTGTGTGTGGGGGTTAAGTGGCAGATGGGTGGAGGAAGTGACAAAGGTTAGGTCTTGGGTTGGACAGGCTAGATGCAGGAAGATTGTTCCCGATGTTGGGGAAGTCCAGGACAAGGGGTCACAGTTTAAGGATAAGGGGGAAGTCTTTTAGGACCGAGATGAGAAAATCGTTTTTCACACAGAGAGTGGTGAATCTGTGGAATTCTCTGCCGCAGAAGATAGTTGAGGCCAGTTCGTTGGCCATATTTAAGAGGGAGTTGGATGTGGCCCTTGTGGCTGAAGGGATCAGGGGGTATGGAGAGAAGGCAGGTACAGGATACTGAGTTGGATGATCAGCCATGATCATATTGAATGGCGGTGCAGGCTCGAAGACCAAATGGCCTGCTCCTGCACCTAATTTCTATGTTTCTAGTTTCTATGTTAGAGGTGAAAAGGAGACAAAGGGGAGTCATGTGAGGGGAGGAGAGGAGACAGGAGGGAAGAGAAGGGAAGAGGAGAGGAGAGGAGAGGAGAGGAGAGGAGGGAAGGGAAGGGAAGAGGAGAGGAGAGTCAGAGGGAGAGGTAGAGTTAGAAGGGGAAAGAGGGAGGATAAAAGGAAATCGCATTCCAGCTCCACCACCGATTTTCTGGCATCTGGTGAACCGGCGCCTTCTTTAATCTGGAGTAAAATTACAAGTGCACTTGAAATCCTCGCCGGAGGTCTCCCCGGAAATGTGGTGCCTCGGCCGGGTGAAGCGGCCCATCCCGACCTCATCGGGACCTCCACGGCTGATCGGCGGGTGGAATTTTCCCCCTGCGGCCGGGGCTCTGGAACTCCGGCTCGGCCGAACCTGGCAGATCCGTTCCCGTGGCCGACCTCTGAGGCCCACTTTGATGGCCGGTATCTCGGCTCCACTCTCCGCAAGGCAGTGACCTCTGTTGGTTGGACAAAACGGATAATACAGCAAGGCTTTGGAACCAAGGGTGCCGGAAAACTGGTGGTGGACCTGTATTTAGTTATTAACACATTTTATCATGGGGTTCTGTGGGGTTCTGAGAGGCGACTATGTAAACACGCACTTCCACTATTTTCTCCATTTAGTTGCTTCTGGTTCTTCAATCGTGAACGTGCATTGTGCTAATAATTGTGCTGGAGGCAGTTCCCAGTACAAAATGAATTACAAAATCCTTAGCAACCTCTTCTTCTTGCGTGTGGCGTGTACAGCCTAAAGTTGCCGGACAACTTGTCTATTTGATCTTATTTGACTGTGCACGCCGGGTTGATTGCATTCGTCGAAACAGGGCGGACCACGTGAAGGTTGCAATCTCCCGCCCCTTGCACTCGTTTATTAGGAATCTGAGGGGTATTTTTTTCTACACAAAGGGTGGTGGGTGTATGGAACGAGCTGCTGGAGGAGGTAGCTGAGGCAGGGACTTCCATCGTTTAAGAAACTGTCAGACAGGTACATGGATAGGATGGGTTTGGAGGGATGTGGGCCAAATGTAGGTAGGTGGGACTAGTATAGATGGGACATGTTGGTCAGTGCGGGCAATATTGGGCCGAAGGGCCTGTTTCCATGCTGTATCATTCTATGACCAGAGGATCCAGCAGACCTAGGTGGGCAGAGCGCAAGTGTTTGGTAAAACGGTCGTCTACCCCACGCTTCTTCATGTGGCATTTCGACTCAGTCATAGAGTGTGGAAACAGGCCCTTGCCCACACCGACCAACATGTCCCATCTACACTAGTCCCACATGCCTGCATTTGGCCCATATCCCTCTAAACCTGCAGCTCGTTCCATAACCCCACCCACCCAATGTGTGGAAAATTCACCCCTCGGATTCCTATTAAATCTTTTCCCCCCTCACCTTAAAATGTCTGCTGTCATCCTGGATTACTTTCCAATCTAAAGGTATACTGATGAACGAAACATGTCAGAAGAACATTAAAACATTAAAAAAGAGAACAAGGTTAGGCTCTTCAACCCCTGAAATCTGCTCTTTAATACAAGTCTGCAGGTTAATTGGCTTCTGTAAATGGTCCCATCACAGAGAAGATTGCCAATATTGTGTAAGATAACACTTGTGTTCTTACAGGTAATAGCTGGTCGCCGTGGAATAGTTGCTTCCGTGCTGTGTCTCTAAAACTAAAACTGAAACTGAATTCCACAAAATGTCAGCTGATCATTGAGCTCAGTGTCACATTCCATCAACATCCACATATTCCATTACTGTAAGGAGGCAGTATACAGTTATTGGCAAGGCCCTTAACAGCACTGATGTGCCGAGGGATCTTGGAGTCCAGGATCATAGCTCCCTGACGGTGGTAGCACAAGTAGATAGGGTGGTAAAGACTTTATGGCATGCTTGCCTTCATTGCTGGAGGCATTGAATATAAAGGGCACTGTCCCACTTAGGCTATTTTTAGGCGACTGCCATAGTCGTAGCAGGTCGCCGAAAAACCGGCGACTGGACCCCCCCCCCCCCTCGACATCAAATTTGAAATGGAATTATGACTTTAACAATAACAAAAGAAGTCAGCACTGGCGACAACCTACGTCACCTGGCGACAACCTACGTCACCTGACGACATCTACGACAGCACCTACGTCAGGAGAAGTCAAGCTACGCTCACTGGCGTGAAGCCGACAGTCGCCAACTGTCTCTGAAAAATGTTCAACATGTTGAAAATGCAGCCGCAACCAGAAGGACGCTACGACTCTATGGGCGGCTGAGGGGACGACTCACGACCATACAGGCGACACCCCGGCGACCGTGTGGCGACAGCCTAGTCGCCTGTAGTCGCCTAAAAAATAGCCTAAGTGGGACAGGTCCTTAAGAGTCAGGAAGTCACCATGCAGCTCTGCAAGACTTTGGTTAGGCCACGTTTGGAGTATTGCCCGCAGTTCTGGTCGCCCCATTACAACCAAGATGTGGAGGCTATGGAGAGGGTGCTGAGGAAGGTTTACCTGGATTAATTCTAGCTACAGGGAGAGGTTGGATGGACTTGGATTGTTTTCCCTGGAAGGTCAGAGTTGAGGGCAAACTTAAAAGAAGTGCATCAAATTATGAGATGCATAGATAGGGTAGATAGTCAGAACACTTGTCCTAGTGTGGAAAAGTCCAACACTAACTTTAAGGTGTGTGTGTGTGTGTTGGAGGGGGGGGGGGGGGAATTTTAATGAAGATGTGCGGGACAAGATATTTACACTGAGACTGGTGAAATCCTGGAACACATTGCCTGGGGTGATGGTGGAGGCAGATACGATAGTGGTGTTTAAGAAGATTTTGGACAGGCACATGTAATTGCAGAGAATGGGGGGCACATGGATCATGTTAAGGGCCCGTCTCACTTTCACGACTTAATTCAAAACCTTTGCCGAGTTTAAAGGACCTAAAAAAAAAATCAAGATCGTGGTAATCTACGAACCCCTACGACCTTCCACGACTATGTTCACGGACTCCTACGAGTCTGTCTACGAATTCCCACCACTATTTCCATGCCCTCCTTACGAGTAAAAAGTTGCAATTTCTTTTATCCCGACCATTTTCTTTTAACTCGTGGACATTTTAAATTGGGCTGGAAAAAACGTCCCGACTTACCTGAAGCCACGACTACCTACGGCTGGCATAACGAGCCGCTACGATATATCTACGGACTCCAACGACCTCCTACGGACTCATTACGAACATTCTGCGAGTTTGAATCAGGGGGAAAACTCAGGAGAATTTGTGAATAACTCGTGAAAGTGGGACATGCCCTTTACCTGGCATCGTGTGGTGAGTCTGTGGAATTCTCTGCCTCAGAGAGCGGTGGAGGCGGGTTCTCTGGATGCTTTCAAGAGAGAGCTAGATAGGGCTCTTAAAAATAGTGGTGTCGGGGGATATGGGGAGAAGGCAGGGACGGGGTACTGATTGGGGATGATCAGCCATGATCACATTGAATGACGGTGCCGGCTCGAAGGGCCGAATGGCCTACTCCTGCACCTATTGTCTATTGTCTATTGTCTATCATGTGCAGCACAATCATTGTGAACCAGAGGGCCTGTTCCTGTACTGATCTATGTTCTATGTTCAATAAGTCACTCGTTATCTAAAAATCTATTGATCTACTCAGCCTCTGCAACTCTCTCCAGCAGAGCATTCTAAATATTTACTACCTACGGACAACATGTTCCTTGTCCTTATGTCTCCAGCTGATATGGATTCACACCGGTCAAGGTCCGAACATTTCCTGCATTGCACACACAAATAAAATTGAAGCTAGATCAGCAACCTCCATGCTTTCTATATGGCATGAGCAAGTAGAAACTATGGAACGAGCTGCCAGAGGAAGTAGTTGAGGCCGGTACTATTACACAGCTTCTTTCTTTCTTTCTTTCTTTCTTTCTTTTAAAATCTTTTTATTCGTTTTTTTTCCAAAAAACAAAAACAAAACATAAAAAACAGAGGAAAAAAACAGAGCAATGCTATTGATACATAGGGATCAGGATTACATTAATAACAGGTATAACCTATTAATATGTCCAGTGTCAATATACACATTGAATATAGACCTCCAGGTCTTTATGTAAATATAGTTACTTATTTAAAAGAAAACTTATATAGGTGGAAAAAAAAACCACAAAGATAAAAAGACAAAAAAAAGAGGAGAAAAGGAAGAAACAAAACCCCCCCTAAACTAAAGAAAAAAATGAAAGGAAAAAAAATAAATAAATAAATTTAAAAAAAATTAAAAAACAAAGCAAAAATCTGAACTGAGAATGTCAACGTTTAAGAAACACTGAGACATGTTGGTCGGTGTGGGCAGGTTTGGGCCGATGGGCCTGTTTCCACACTGCGTCACTGTACAGTACAGTACAGTACATCGGAGACAAAATGTAGATAACACTTATGGCTCCGGTTGACATGGATTCACACCGGTCAAGATCTGACCACTTCCTGCATTGCACACCAAAACAAAATTGAAGCTAAATCCGCAACTTCCGTGCTTTCAATACGGAGTGAGCAAAGAGAAAGTACACTGCCACTCAAATAGATTTTGTTTACTTCATAAAATGCACCCTTGGGGTGGCACGGTGGCGCAGCGGTAGAGTTGCTGCCTCACAGCGCCAGGGGCGTGGGTTCGATCCTGACTAAGGGTGTTGTCTGTACGTTCTCCCTGTGACCACGTGGGTTTTCAATAGACAATAGACAATAGGTGCAGGAGTAGGCCATTCGGCCCTTCGAGCCAGCATCGCCATTCAATGTGATCATGGCTGATCATCCCCAATCAGTACCCCGTTCCTGCCTTCTCCCCATATCCCCTGACTCCGCTATTTTTAAGAGCCCTATCTAGCTCTCGCTTGAAAGCATCCAGAGAACCTGCCTCCACCGCCCTCTGAGGCAGAGAATTCCACAGACTCACCACTCTCTGTGAGAAAAAGTGTTTCCTCATCTCCGTTCTAAATGGCTTACCCCTTATTCTTTTGACTGCTTATGACTTACTCCTTTTCCCCGGGTCCTCCGGTTTTCTCCCACATTCCAAAGACTTAGAGGTTTGTAGGTTCATTGGCTGCAGCCAAAGGGTCTGTTTCCATGCTATATCTCTAAACTATGGCATGGTACGGCCCTTTATTTGTCACATGTACAGTGACATACATTTTTGTTTTCAGTTCAGTGCAAGTATCACTATACATAAGCACTCAGATACAATAGACAATAGGTGCAGGAGGAGGCCAATCGACCCTTCGAGCCAGCACCGCCATTCAATGTGATCATGGCTGATCATCCCCAATCAGTACCCCGTTCCTGCCTTCTCCCCATATCCCTTGACTGAGTGGGGGCCTCATTGAAACATACAGAATAGCGAAAGGCTTGGATAGAGTGGATGTGGGGAGGATGTTTCTACTCGTGGGAGAGTCTAGGACTAGAGGTCACAGCCTCAGAATTAAAGGACGTTCTTTTAGGAAGGAGATTAGGAGAAACATAGAAACATAGAAAAATAGGTGCAGGAGTAGGCCATTCGGCCCTTCGAGCCTGCACCGCCATTCAATATGATCATGGCTGATCATCCAACTCAGTATCCCGTACCTGCCTTCTCTCCATACCCCCTGATCCCTTTAGCCACAAGGACCACATCCAACTCTCTCTTGAATATAGCCAATGAACTGCCCTCAACGACCTTCTGTGGCAGAGAATTCCAGAGACTCACCACTCTCTGTGTTAAGAATGTATTCCTCATCTCGGTCCTAAAGGAATTCCCCCTTATCCTTGGACTGTGACCCCTTGTTCTGGACTTCCCCAACATCGGGAACAATCTTCCTGCATCAAGCTTGTCCAACCCCTTAAGAATTTTGTAAGTTTCTATAAGATCCCCCTTCAATCTTCTAAATTCCAGTGAGTACAAGCCGAGTCTATCCAGTCATTCTCCATATGAAAGTCCTGACATCCCAGGAATCAGCCTGGTGAACCTTCTCTGCACCCCTCTATGGCAAGAATGACGTTCCTCAGATTTGGAGACCAAAACTGTACGCAATACTCCAGGTGTGGTCTCACCAAGACCCTGTACAACTGCAGTAGAACCTCCCTGCTCCTATACTCGAATCCTTTCGTTATGAATGCCAACATACCATTTGCTTTCTTCACTGCCTGCTGCACCTGCATGCCTACTTTCAATGACTGGTGTACCATGACACCCAGGTCTCGTTGCATCTCCCCTTTTCCTAATCTGCCACCATTCAGATAATAGTCTACCCTCATGTTTTTGCCACCAAAGTGGATAACCTCACATTTATCCACATTATACTGCATCTGCCATGCATCTGCCCATTCACTCAGCCTATCCAAATCACCCTGCAGCCTCCTAGCATCCTCCTCACACCTAACTATACCCCCCAGCTTGGTGTCATCTGCAAATTTGGAGATGTTGCATTCAATTCCCTCGTCCAAATCATGAATGTATATTGTAAATAGCTGGGGTCCCAGCACTGAGCCTTGCGGTACCCCACTACCCACTGCCTCCCATTCTGAAAAGAATGGCAGGCAGAATGGTGGGCCTTTAGTCAGAGGGTGGTGATACTGCAGAATGCTTTGCCACAGAAGGCCATGGAGGCCAAGTCAGTGGATATTTTTAAGGCAGAGATTACATTTTAGATACATCAGAGATGCATCTTAGAAAAGAACCTCAGATACAGTCCAAGTGTATAGCAGTAGCATCGAAGGGCTGAATGGCCCACTCTTGCACCTATTGCCTATACACTATACAGAGTCGGCAGTTTGGTGCCATTTTCAAGTGCCAGTTGTTGTAAGCGCAGGGATCGTGACCTGACCATGAAGGTCTGTTGTCCTGGCGGCGTTGCAGGGTTCGGCCTGGCCAAGCGTAGCCGCGGTGTCCTCCCCCGCCGCTGCTCCACCGCTGTCGGCCGCGTCCGGTCCACGTGCTCGGCCACTCGGTCCAGCCGAGCCCCAGCAAACTAAACTGGACCAAAATGCATCCAACACATTTTCACACCAAAACTCGGTGTTTCTGTCTGAAATAAAAAGCCCTGTTCAGATTTGCAAAAAGGACACTGCTGCTTCTCAGCTGGAGATTTTTGCAGGGTTGATTTGTTTCAATCCAACTTGAGTCTCGTGACACTAACCAAACTAACCGGATGGTTGACTTCTTGGGTTCAGTGATAAGCCACGTGCGAGGGAATTCGTGGAAGGCAGGCATTTGAAATGGGAACAGGATGTCCAAAGTGTGCACACAGACACAAATACACACTTCCCCATAAACAACGTTCTTGTTTAAAGATTTGTCAGTGTAATAGCAGGTCGACGGGCCGGGAGTATGTGAAATTATGAGAGGCTCAGGTGGGCAGAAACTTTTTCCCAGGCACGGAGGCGCAGTCGTAGGGTTTTGCTGTCTCACAGCGCCAGAGACCCGGGTTCGATCCTGACCACGGATATTGCCTGTACGGGGTTTGTACGTTCTCCCCGTGACCTGCGCGGGTTTTCTCCGGGTGCTCCGGTTTCCTCCCACACTCGAAAGACGTGCAGGTTTGTAGGTTGGTTGGCTCTGGTTGCGGATTGTCCCTGGTGCAGATAGAAAATAGGTGCAGGAGGAGGCCATTCGGCACTTCGAGCCAGCACCGCCATTCATTGCGCTCACGGCTGATCGTCCCCAATCAGTAACCCGTGCCTGCCTTCTCCCGTGTAAGACAGTGTTAGTGTACGGGGTGATCGCTGGTCGGCGCGGACTCGTGGGCCGAAGAGGCTGTTTCCGTGCTGTATCTCTAAACTAATCTAAAGAAAAATTGCCCAAGGCCAGAGGGCACATCGTTCAAGTGTGAGGGGCAAAATTGAAAGGTGATGTGTGGAGCAACATTTTTTACCCCTGGGGGGGTGGGTGCCTGGAACACGGGGCGGGTGGGAAAAGGGGGGGGGGAAGGGGGGGGGGGAGGGGGGGGGATGGGGAGGGGAGGGGGGGAGGCATTTCCTTCGTGGCATTTAAGAGACTATGATATAAGCACATGGATATGCAGGGAATGGAGGAATATGGAGCGTACAGGCAGATGTGATTATGGTATCATGTTTGGTACAGAAATTGTGGGCTGTGTGGGCAATTCCTGTGCTGTATTGCTCTATATTCTATGTAATAATGCTGCTGTGTATTTTCCCCAGATCCTGTTAGTTTAGTTTAGGCCTTCCCACCCACCGAGCCCACACCGACCTCCAAGCCAATGAACCTACAGACCTGCACGTCTTTGGAGTGTGGGAGGAAACCGAAGATCTCGGAGAAAACCCACGCTGGTCACGGGGAGAACGCACAGCGTCCGTACAGACAGCACCCGCGGTCAGGATCGAGCCCGGGTCTCCGGCGCTGTGAGGTGGTAGCTCCGAGCTGTCTGTGCATGATCCATATCCTTCCGTGTTAGAGAAGGAAAGGCAGATGCTGGAGAATCGAGGGTACACAAAAAGCTGGAGAAACTCAGCGGGTGCAGCAGCATCTAAGGAGCGAAGGAGATAGGCAACGTTTCGGGCCGAAACCCTTCTTCAGACTTGCTTCCACATTTCTCCATTAAATCTTCCCCCCCCACATCTTGTAGTTTCTAGTGTTGGACAATAAATTCAATAAGTTCTTCAGTTTTTATTCTTAGGTCATGGTTGACCATGGGTGTCTCCAGGGTGCTATTTCCTCTATGTGACTGTATCCCCTGTGCGTGACTTTGTTTAATGTGGGGAGACTGGTGCACAGACAGCCACCACACAGTCCTTGACAGATCTGGGTCGGGATCCAGTGGCATGGAGTCCAAGACGACCGGAGACCCTTTTCTGCTGCAGCCTTCATCCGTCTTCCCAGCCGTCGTGACGCTCCACTAAGGTCAGCCATCGTCCTCCACCTGTTCCACCATTGAGGTCTTGGTTGGATTGCTCTTTGTCAGAGACCTCCCCCTCGACCTTACTGCCATGGGTGGCCCTACCAGGAGCATAGCTCCAGACGGCATCGCTCTCAGGATCTCAGGACCACACACAAGCCTCTCCACCACGACAAGGTGACAATCCACTGAGTTCATTAGTCATAGGAGCAGAATTAGACCATTCAGCCCATCAAGTCTACTCCGCCATTCAATCATGGCTGATCTATCTTTCCCTCTCAAACCCATTCTTCTGCCTTCTCCCCTTAACCCCTGACACCCGTACTAATAAACAATATTGATCTCCGATATCTTTAGTTTCCTCCCAAACTCCAAAGACGTCTGTGGCAATGAATTCCACAGATTCTACACCCTCTGGCCGGTCACGGTGGCGCAGCGGTAGAGTTGCTGCCTTACAGCGAATGCAGCGGCAGAGACCCAGGTTCGATCCTGACTACGGCTGCTGTCTGTGCGGAGTTTCCGTGCTGTATCTCTAAACTAAACTAAACTAAACTCTGACTAAAGTAATGAGTCTTCTTTCTGAGGCTGTGCCCTCTGGTCCTAGAACGAAGGCATCATCATCGGCGGTCACTCTAAACGAGTATGACTGTCCTCTCCTCTCCATAGGGCCGTGTACGTGTGGGTCTGCAGATGTCTGTAGAGGCTGATCCGCGATCCACACACCCTGGAGCAACGTGGGCAGTGGGGGCTGGCGGGGTTTGGTAGTCGTCGAGCCCCCTTCTCTCTCTCTCCTTACGGTGCTGTCGCTTTGTCACTGCGACACGGCGAGGATCCGTTTCGCGACGTGCTGCTCCTTCCTGCACAGATTCCCTCCAGGAGCGCCTGTCTCCAGGAGTGCAATGTGCTCCCAGTTGCTCGATGTGATGTGGAATTTCTTCAGACTGTTCTAGATGTTGTCCTTGGCGCGTTTCTTTGGCCCGCCGGGGGCTCGAGGACATAAGATGAGTGGGTAAAGACTTAATAGGAATCCGAAGATCAGCTTTTTCACACATAGGGTGCAGGGTATAGGGAACGAGCTGTCAGAGGAGGTAGTTGAGGCAGTTGCAATAACAATATTTAAAAGACACTCGAGCAGGTACATGGATAGGAAAGGTTTGGAGGGAGATGGACAATGAGCAGGTAAATGGAACTAGCTTAGAGGTAGACAAAAATGCTGGAGAAACTCAGCGGGTGAGGCAGCAACTATGGAGCAAAGGAAATAGTCAACATTTCGGGCCGAAACCCTTCTTCAGACGGGCCAGTTTCCCTGCCCTATGACTCGCTGTACTTAGACTGATTATACCATGGCCCAGGACAGCAATTAGGGTTAGGGTTAGGGTTAGGGTTAGGGTGAGGACCAGGACAGCAACTCCCCACTGCAGGAACATTGTGAAGGGTGGACCCAGCCCAGTCCATTACAGGCGCAGCCCTGCCCAGCACATTCCCCCCTCTGGCTTCATCAAACCACCGGTCTTCAAACCTAATGGCCCTGTCCCACGGTACGAGTTCATTCCAAGAGCTCTCCCGAGTTTGCCCTGATTCGAACTCGGAGATTTACGGTAATGGCCGCTCGTCGGTACTCGGGGCTCTCGTGGACATTTTTCAACATGTTGAAAAATCTTCACGAGTCTTCCCGAGTACCTGCCGTTAGCGTTGCGAGCCGCTAAGAGACGTCCCCAAGCTCTGACGTACCCGCTACGTTCATTCTCCGTGCTTACCACGAGTTTGATTTTTTTTTTAAACTCGGGAGAGCTCTTGGAATGAACTCGTACCGTGGGACAGGGCCATAACGCGTAGGAAGGAACCGCAGATGCTGGTTTACACCGAAGATAGACACAAAATGCTGGAATAACTCAGCGGGACAGGCAGCATCTCTGGAGAGAAGGAATGGGTGGGGTTTCAGGTCGAGACCCTTCTTCACCCATTCCTTCTCTCCAGAGGAGGATGCCCGTCCCGCTGAGTTACTCCAGCATTTTGTGTCTATCTTCGATGTAAACCAACATCAGCAGTTCCTCCCTGCACATTCGAACTGGAAGATAAGGGGTTCAATCTCATAAAGTCCAACTTTGGGAGAAATGCCAAAAAGTATTTCTTCTCACAGAGATTTACTAATTGCCTTAAAAGTTTGCCGGGAAATAGGTCAAGCTGAGGACAGAAGAGTCATTGAAGAAAGACACAGATGTTATAATGAAAGGACAGTGGGGTCACTCATGTGAAAATATGACATTAAGTGAGTTGAACAATTTCTCCTTGTGACGGCCTTGTAATCTTAATGATGTTCACAATTTATGTAACAGGGTGGTGAAGTTAATATTAATAATGCAATCAATCAGTGGTGATTCGGCTGAGATGAACTCTAAAGCAAAGTACTCGCATTGTACCTTATCATAGAATTCTACCTCCCACAGCGGTAGAGCCTCTACCTTACAGCAGCAGAGACCCAGGTTTGATCCTAACCACAGAGTTCGGATCCTGTCTGTACGGAGTTTGCACGTTCTCCCCGTGACCTGCGTGGGTTTGCTCCGGGTGCTCCGGTTTCCCCCCACACCCCAAAGGCGTGCAGGTTTGTAGGTTAATTGGCTTCTGTAACATTGTAAATTGTCCCTGCTGTGCGCAGCTGCTCCTCGACCTACGATGGGGTTGCGTTCCGATACACCCATCGTAAATCAGAAATATCGTAAGTCGAAAGCACTTAATACAATTTGGTCACGTGACCGGAAGTGACGTGCGGCTCGCGGCCGTCGCCCAGCGTCTGCACCGTCGTAAAGTCGAGATATCGTAAGTCAAAGCATCGTAAATCGGGGAGCATCCGTATAGGATAGTGTTAGTTCACCCGACCAGGGGTGAACATCAAAGTTCACGTTTAAGTTCAAGAGAGTTTATTGTCATGTGTCCCTGATAGGACAATGAAATTCTTGTTTTGCTTCAGCACACAGAACATAGTAGGCATTGACTACAAAACAGATCAGTGTGTCCATATACCATTATATAACTATATACACACATGAATAAATAAACTGATAAAATACAAATAATAGATAATGGGTTATTAATAATCAGAGTTTTGTCCAAGCCTGGTTTAATAGCCTGATGGCTGTGGGGAAGTAGCTATTTCTGAACCTGGTTGTTGCAGTCTTCAGGCTCCTGTACCTTCTACCTGAAGGTAGCAGGGAGATGAGTGTGTGGCCAGGGTGGTGTGGGTCCTTGATGATGCTGCCAGCCTTTTTGAGGCAACGGCTGTGGTAGATCCCCTCGATGGAAGGAAGGTCAGAGCCGATGATGGACTGGGCAGTGTTTACTACTTTTTGTAGTCTTTCCTCTCCAGGGTGCTCAAGCTGCCAAACCAAGCCACGATGCAACTGGTCAGCAAGCTCTCTACTGTGCACTTGTAGAAGTTAGAGAGAGTCCTCCTTGACAGACCGACTCTCCGCAATATTTTCAGGAAGTAGAGGCGCTGATGAGCTTTCTTGATAATTGCATCTGTGCTCTCGAACCAGGAAAGATCTTCAGAGATGTGCACGCCCAGGAATTTTAAGCTCTTGACCCTTTCAACCATCGACCCGTTGATATAAACGGGACTGTGGGTCCCCATCCTACTCCTTCCAAAGTCCACAATCAGTTCCTTGGTTTTGCTGGTGTTGAGGGCCAGGTTATTGTGCTGGCACCATATGGACAGTCGCTCGATCTCTCTTCTATACTCTGACTCATCCCCATCAGTGATACGTCCCACAACATTGGTGTTGTCAGCGAACTTGATGATTGAGTTTGCACTGTGACCGGCTACGCAGTCATGAGTATAGAGTGAGTACAGCAGGGGGCTGAGCACGCAGCATTGAGGTGCTCCCGTGCTGATTGTTATCGAGGCTGACACATTTCCACCAATACGGACAGACTGTGGTCTGTGAATGAGGAAGTCGAGGATCCAATTGCAGAGGGATGTGCAGAGACCCAGTTCTGCGAGTTTGGTAACCAGCTTGGAGGGGATGATTGTGTTAAATTGGGAGCTGTAATCGATAAATAACAGCCTGACATACGAGTTTTTGTTGTCCAAGTGGTCGAGAGCGGAGTGGAGGGCCAGCGAGATCGCATCCACCGTTGATCTGTTGTAGTGGGTCCAGGTTTTTGTCAAGGTAGGAGTTGATTTGCGCCATAATCAGCCTCTCAAAGCACTTCATCACCACAGGCGTTAGTGCCACAGGTCGATAGACATTGAGGCACGTCACCTTGCTCTTCTTGGGCACCGGTATTATTGATGCCCTTTTGAAGCAGGTGGGAACCTCAGACCTCAGAAGTGACAGGTTAAAAATGCCCGTAAAAACTCCAGCCAGTTGGTCCGCACAGGTTTTTAGAACACGACCGGGTATACCATCAGGTCCAGATGCCTTTCGAAGGTTCACCCCTCTGAAGGATTTCCTGACGTCGGCCTCTGTGACTGAGACTGAAATACCATCACAGCGAATGGGGGCTCGGGAAGGCACATCAGTGTTCTCCCTATCAAAGCGTGTGTAAAACGCATTGAGCTCATCAGGGAGTGATGTTTCGCCGACATTCGAGCTGCCTCCTGGTTTTGCCTTGTAGGAGGTGATTGCATTCAGGCCCCCCCACAGCTGCCGAACATCTGTCTCATCCTCCAGTTTGGAGCAGAAGTCCCTTTTGGCCTTTTTGATGGCCTTACCAAGGTCGTATCTGGACTTCTTGTAGGCCACTGTATCATCGGACGTGAATGCCCGGTATCTGGTCTTCAGAAGAGTGCGGATCTCAAAGTTCATCCAAGGTTTCTGATTGGGAAACACTCGGAAGGTTTTTGTAGGGATGCAGTCCTCCACACATTTCTTTAAGAACATCAAAGAGGAGGATGACTAAACTTTGGTGCCTTCCCTCACAGTGGGAAACTTTGATTCTGCTGTATGGGGATGTTTATGTTAAAGACTATTGTATTCTGTGTTCTTTTTTATTCGTATGGCTGTATGGTGACCCCAAATTTCACTGGACCAAATGGTGCATGTGAGAATAAATGTCTCTTGAATCTCTTGTGTACGGGGGGGGGGGGGGGGGGGGGTGGGGGACGGGAGATTGCAATCTTCATGTGGTCCGCCCTGTTTCGACAAATGCAATCAACCTGGCGTGCAAGTAGAAGTTGTCCAACAACTTTAGGCTTTAGGCTACGCACGCCATACGCCATAAGGAGTGTATGGGGAGCGCAGGTCGGCGCGGACCCGGTGGGCCAAAGGGTCTGTATCTCCAAAACCAAACTAAACTAAGCCAAACGCGGGTCTCTGGTGATGTGGAGCTGAACTCAACTCATAGATTGCTCCTCCCATTGTGTTATCGAGAAAAAAGTAGTCAGCATTTTGACATGGCACAAGGCCATATCCGTGGAGGAACATAGTTAAGCATTTTGGGACTGGAGACTTTAACAAACTTTCTCCAAGTGTTGGTGCATTGGATAATTAAAGGATTTGATGATGCCCGATAGCAAGAAACAATATCTCAAGGGGCTGTCCCACTTGGGCGACCTAATTGGCGAGTTTAGAAGAATTTGAAAACATGACATGTAGAAGACCTCCTTCGACTATTTCCAAGACCAGCTTTGACTAGCTACGACTAACTTCTGGAAAATTGGACACCGAATAGTGGAGAGTGAAGACAACCACCTTCGACTATGATGAAGACTATCTACGACTACCTTCGACCACCCTCGATTACCTACGACCTACTACGACCAACTACGACTAAACCTACAAGCTAAAAAAAGTATCGATTTTTTCCATGGCGCACGTTTTTTTACTCGCGGCCATTTTTTAACACATTGAAAAAAACCGCCGCGACCTAGCTGAGGCCTCGAGTACGCAGAGACCACTCTCGAGCATGAAGGAGAGTTACGAAGACCTCCTACGACCTCGTGTCGACCATGCTGCGAGTATGAGTCGAGGGCAAACTCGCCAGAACTCGTGGATTAGGTCGCCCAAGTGGGACAGGCCCTTAAGGGAAGGTAAGCAAGCTCTTGGTCAAAGAGATAGATTTGAAGGAATGGTTTTAAAGAGGGTGTGATGAAAGATATGGTAAGAGTACATGGCATCATAGAGTGATACAGCATGGAAACAGGCCCTTCTGTCCAACTTGCCCACACGGACCAACATGTCCCATAAGCACTGCTCCCACCTACCTGCGTTTGGCCCATATCCTCTCCAAACCTGTCATCTCCATGTACCTGACTAATTGTTTCTAAAATATTGTGATAGTCCCAGCCCCCACTACCTCCTCTGGCAGCTTGTTCCATACACCCACCACCCTTTATGTGAAAAAGTTACCCCTCAGGCTTCTATGAAATCATTCCCCCCTCACCTTAAACCTATTTACTCCGGTCCTCGATTCACCTACTCTGGGCAAGAGACTCTACCTGATCTATTCCTCTCATGATTTTATACACCTCTATAAGATCACCCGCATCCTCCTGCGCTCCCAGGGAATAGAGTCCCAGCCTGCTCAACCTCTAGTTTAGGCCTTCGAGTCCCGACAACATCCTCGTAAATTTTTTCTGGGAAAGGTTTAAAGGAGATGTAGGGGGGAAAGCTTTTTTTCACAGAGGGTGGTGGGTATCTGGAACTTGCTGCCAGGAGTGGTGCTGGTGGTGGTGGGGGCAGATACAATAGTGGCGTTGAAGAGGTTTATGCAGGGAACGGAGGCAATTGGATCAGAAGGAGGCAAAAAAGAGTTGTTCATTAGAGAGACCTAGAGTCATACAGCTTGGTTCACCTGCACCCCCTCCAACCTCATCTACTGCATCCGCTCTTCCAGGTGTCAACTTCTCTACATCGGTGAGACCAAGCACAGGCTCGGTGATCGTTTTCGCTGAACACCTCCGCTCAGTCCGCCTTAACTTTCCTGATCTCTGCACTTCAACTCTCCCTCCCATTCCTAATCTGACCTTTCCGTCCTCGGCCTCCTCCATTGTCAGAGTGAGGCCCAGCACAAATTGGAGGAACAGCACCTCATATTTCGCTTGGGTAGTTTCCCACCTCAGAAGTATGAACATTGACTTCTCTAACTTCAGATAGCCCTTGCTTTCTTTCTCTCTCCATCCCCTTCCCAGTTCTCCCACTAGTTTTACATAGTCTCCGCCTACATTCTATCTCTGTCCCGCCCACTCCCCGGACATCAGTCTGAAGAAGGGTCTCGACCCGAAACGTCACCCATTCCTTCTCTCCAGAGATGCTGCCTCATCCCGCTGAGTTACTCCAGCATTTTGTGTCTACCTTCAGTTTTGAAACAAGCCAAATTCAGGCACAGTTTCTTCCCAGCTGTTATCAGGCAACTGAACCATCCTATCAGCAACCAGAGAGCAGCCCTGAAATACTATCTACCCCTTTGGAGACCCTCGGACGGGTACTGGATTTATCTTGCATTAAACGTTATTCCCTTTATCATGTATCTGTACACTGTGGGAGACTTAATTGTAATCGATGTTGAATTACGATCAACCACGGACAGGTTGCAATGAAAATCCGGAGGTCGGATGGGCCCACGGTGGGTGCTGGTTAGTCGAGGTCAAATAGGTACCAAGCGTGGGGTGCCGCCTAGAACAAAGGAGGGCCATTGGGGACTAAATGGAATACTTGTGTATGCAAAACAAAGACACTCACTGTGACATCGTGCGATCCCGACGGCGGGTGCTGTCTTTACGGAGTTTGTACGTTCTCCCTGTGACCGCGTGGGTTTTCTCCAAGATCTTTGGTTTCCTCGCACACTCCAAAGGCGTACAAGATTGTAGGTTAATTGGAATAAATGTAATTTGCCCCTAATGAAATTCCTCGTAAATGTTGCAAAACATACTTGATTAATAAAGTATTCTTCATATGCAAAACATACTTGGCTAATAAAGTATTATTGTATTGTATTGTGTGGGTAGGATGGTGTTAGTGTGCGGGGATCTTTGGTTAGCACGGACTCGGTGGGCCGAAGGGCCTGTTTCCGCACTATATCTCTAAACTAAACTAAAGTATGATTCATTATCCAGTTTTTTTCATACATTGCGTTCCTTCAGCTTGGAATGAATTTCAATGATGTGTCATGAATCGGTATTAAAACATTTAAACCTGAGGGATTTCCGGAGCCTTTCAAAGCCTACTTTGGAGAGGATGAAAAATCAGTTGCAGCAACTGTGCCAGAGGTTTCATAAGTTAATAAGTTGTAATGGAGCAGAATTAGGCCATTCAGTCCATCAAGTCTATTCCACCAATTAATCACAGCTGATCTAACATATGATGAGTGCTTGTCGGCACTGGGCCTGTACTCACTGGGCCTGTACTCACCGGGCCTGTACTTGCTGGGCCTGTACTCGCTGGGCCTGTACTGACTGGGCCTGTACTCGCTGGGCCTGTATTCACTGGGCCTGTACTCACTGGGCCTGTACTCGCTGGGCCTGTACTCACTGGGCCTGTATTCACTGGGCCTGTACTCGCTGGGCCTGTACTGACTGGGCCTGTACTCACTGGGCCTGTACTCACTGGAGTTTAGAAGAATGAGGTGGAACCTCATTGAAACCTACCGAATAGTGAAAGGCCTGGATAGAGTAGGTGTGGAGAGGATGTTTCCACAAGTGGGAGACATCAGAATTAAAAGACGCTCCTTTAGGAAGGAGATTAGGAGGAACTTCTTTAGTCAGAGGGTGGTGAATCTGTGGAATTTAGTTTAGTTTAGTTTAGAGATATAGCATGGAAACAGGCCCAGTGTCCGTGCCGACCATCCTCGCACATTAACACTATCCTACACCCACGAGGGACAATTTTTACATTTACCAAGCCAATTAACCTACAAACCTGTACGTCTTTGGAGTGTGGGAGGAAACCGAAGATCGCGGAGAAAACCCGTGCAGGTCACGGGGAGAACGTGCACACTACGTACAGACAGCACCCGTAGCCGGGATCGGACCCGGGTCTCCGGCGCTGCATTCGCCGTAAGGCAGCAACTCTACCGCTGCGCCACCGTGACCGCCCACATACGTTGTGGAGGCCGTCAATGGATATTTTAAAAGCAGAGATAGATTCTTGATTAGTACGGGATTAGTGGAGGAGGTAGAAGAATGGGGTTAGGAGCCATGATTGAATGGCAGAATAGGCTTGATGCACCGAATGGCCTCATTCTGCTCCTTTCACGTGACCTTATGACCTATCTTTCCCTCCACACCCCATTCTCCACCTGAAGGTTCTTCGGAGACGAGGGGACAAAATGTGGCTCCTACGTTCTCAGCGAGATAACTTTGAGAAAAATATTGTGTAAGCCACACATTCTTGCATCAATTTTTCCGAGGCCCTTTGTGCTAGCACAAAGCCAAAACGCTGACAGCCACACAATGCATCAATTAATTTTTGTAATGACTGAGTTATAGGACTGGGAGCAAAATTAGGCCACGGTTATAAGCATATGCAAACTTCACCAGGCATAAATCACCATTATAATGAAGCGTTTCTGCTGAATTTTGCAATTTCAGGCAAGGTTCCAATGACAGTAATCACCTCACCCATAAAACATAACATAGCTGTGTTTATATTATGCTTCCCACAAGCAAATGTAATGCATAGGAGCTTTATAGACAATGGCAACCACACTGACACCATGTAACATTGGAAAGACAGCAACCAACTTGGGTCCAACCTGGTCTCATCTGCAGCAATGAAGTATTGAGGAGATTGTGTCTTCTATTTAACTGTTGGTTGTTCATGTTCATAAGATATAGTAGCAGAGTTAGGCCATTCGGCCCATCAAGTCTACTCCACCATTCAACCATGGCTGATCTATCTCTCCCTCTCAACCCCATTCTCCTGCCTTCTCCCCATAACCCCTGACACCTGTACTAATCGAGAATCTGCCAATCTCTATCTTAAAAATATTCGCTGACTTGGCCTCCCCTGCCGTCTGTGGCAATGATTCCCACAGATTCACCACCATGGGCAGGACACCATGGGATCGTTTAAGTCCGGCCAAGATGGCAGATGGGGCCCATTGACAAGCATGTCCACCAATTTCCATTCTCCAGTGTACGCTGTCTGTACAGAGTTTGTACGTTCTCCCCGTGACCTGCGTGGCTTATCTCCGGGATCTCCCACACTCCAAAAACGTACGGGCTTGCAGGCTGATTGGCTTTGTATAATTGTAAATTGTCCCTGGTGTGTGTAGGATAGTGTTAGTGTGCAGGGATCGCCGGTCAGCATGGACTTGGTGGGCCGAAGGGCCTGTTTCCACACTGTATCTCTGAACTAAGCTCCTACCTCTAATATCCCTCATTGGAGACCCTATCTACCTCATTGGACAACCTCGGACTATCTTTGATCAGACTTAACTGCACTTTATCTTGCACTATACGATATTCACGATGTTCCCTTCATCATGTATCTATACACCGTTTATGACTCTATTGTGATCATGTGTAGTCCTCCCACTGACAGGGTAGCATGCAAGAAAAGCTTTTCACTATACCACTGACTGTTATATGTTGATAGAATGGAGCGGCTCGGCTTGCATACTCTGGAATTTAGAAGGATGAGAGGGTATCTTATTGAAACATATAAGATTATTAAGAGTTTGGACAGGCTAGAGGCAGGAAACATGTTCCCGATGTTGGGGGAGTCCAGAACCAGAGGCCACAGTTTAAGAATAAGGGGTAAGCCATTTAGAACAGCGATGAGGAGAACGTTTTTCCACACAGAGAGTTCTGAGTCTGTGGAATTCTCAGACTCAGAAGGCAGCGGAGGCCAATTCTCTGTATGCTTTCAATAGAGAGTTGGATAGAGCTCTTAAAGATAGCGGTCAGGGGATATGGGGGAAAGGCAGGAACGGGGTACTGAGTGTGGACGATCAGTGAATGGCGGTGGTGGCACGAAGGGCAGAATGGCCTACTCCTGCACCTATTGTCTATTGTCTGTTAAAGGCCAACATCCATTAGCTTTCTTCACTGCCTGCTGTATGCTTACTTTCAGTGACTGCTGCGTTCCAAAGAATGGAGCCCTAGTCTGTTCAACCTCTCCCCATGGCTCCCTATATCTGGTGCATAGGACAGACAAACATTCTTGACTTGTATCCAAATACTCGCAACCTATATTGCCAATGGCAATGGCGCATTAAAGTGATTTAATCTTTAATAATCGTAAATCTATCGCAATGTTTCATCACAGATTGCTGGAAGGTGTAGCAGTTAAATAAATCAGCCTAGAAGCTGTCATAACCTCTGCATATCCTGTCCCCGTCCAGCTATCACGCTGACAGTCGCTCAACAATGTTGCTTAATGCAAAATCATCTTAAAGGGGAACGGCAAATGCACAAACAAACCCTGCAAAGCCACGTTTATCACTTGAGAACTTTCTGCAATTTATCTGGTGGAATGATTCTCCTAGGTATAAACAGGCAGGGCATCAGAAAGCAAGAAAGAAAAATCATAGAAACATAGAAAGTAGGTACAGGAGGAGGCCATTCGGCCCTTCGAGCCAGCACCGCCATTCAATATGATCATGGCTGATCATCCAAAATCAGTACCCCGTTCCCCGTATCCTTGATTCTGTTATGCCCCTGTCCCACTTAGGAAACCTGAACGGAAACCTCTGGAGACTTTGCGCCCCACCCAAGGGTTCCGTGCGGTTCCCGGAGGTTTTTGTCAGTCTCCCCAATGGTCGAAAGTGGTTTCCGTTTTAAAAATCGGTCATTTTTTAGTCGAAGCCGGTTGCGACGCTAGTTGAAGGTGGTTGCCGGAGGACAAAAACCTCCGGGAACCGCACGGAAACCTTGGGTGGGGCGCAAAGTCTCCAGAGGTTTCCGTTCAGGTTTCCTATGTGGGACAGGGGCATTAGTCCAAAGAGCTATATCCAACTCTCTCTTGAAAACATCCAGTGAATTGGCCTCCACAGCCTTCATTGGTAGAGAATTCCACAGATTCACAACTCTCTGGCTGAAAAAGTTTTTCCTCATCTCAGACCTAAATGGTCTACTGCTTATTCTTAAACTGTGACCCCTGGTTCTGGACTCCCCCAGCACGGAGGAGTCCCGCATCTAGCCTGTCCCATCCCTTAAGAATTATATCTGTTTCTATAAGATCCCCTCTCATCGTTCCAAATTCCAGTGAATGTAACCCGAGATTATCCATTCTTTCATTATATGTTAGTCCCGCTATCCCGGGAATTAACCTGGTTAAATCACCTAGAAATGGGCTGATGGGGGGGGATCACATTGAAATTCACCAAATAATGAAAGGCATGGATAGAGTAGATGCGGAGAGGATGTTTCCACTGACTGTTAGAGGGCAGTGGGCCTGTACCAAATGGAGTTTAGAAGGATGAGGGGGTACCTCATTGAAACTTACCGAATAGTGAATGGCCTGGGTAGAGTGGATGGAGAGGATGTTTCCACTAGTGGGAAAGTCTAGGACCAGATGTCATAGCCTCAGAACTAAAGGACATTCCTTTAGGAAGGAGGTAAGGAGGAATTTCTTCAGTCAGAGGGTGGTGAATCTGTGGAATTCGTTGCCACAGAAGGCTGTGGAGGCCAAGTCGATGGATATTTTTGAGGCAGAGATTGACAGATTCTTAATTAGTATGGGTGTTGGGGGTTATGGGGAGAAGGCAGGAGAATGGGGTTGAGAGGAAGAGATAGATCAGCCATGATTGAATGGTAGAGTAGACTTGATGGGCCGAATGGCCTATTTCTGCTCCTAGAACTTATGAACTATGAGAACGATTTTCTTAGTTATAAACAGGGAGAGCACCAGAAGAGAGAAACTTAGAAATAGGCTTTTAGGGGGGGGAGCTCATCGAAACTTACTGAATAGTGAAAGGTCTAGATAGAGTGGATGTGGAGACGATGTATCTACTGGTGGAAGAGATGAAGATTAGGGGGCACAGACTCGGAATAAAAGGACGTACCTTTAGAATGGAGATGAGGACAATAGACAATAGACAATAGGTGCAGGAGTAGGCCATTCGGCCCTTCGAGCCAGCACCGCCAAGTGTGTGAAGTAAATATCAAGGATAACATTTATTTAACCAGAGGGTGATGAATCTGTGAAATTCATTGCCACAGAAGGAGGTCATCAATGGGAATTTCTGAAGCGGAGATTGCTAGAGTCTTGATCAGTATGGGTGTCAATGGTTATGGGGAGAAGGCAGGAGAGTGGGGTTGAGAGGGAAAGATGGATCAGCTGTAATTGAACGGTGGAACAGACTCGATGGGCCAAATGGCCTGATTCTTCCCCTGTGCCTTCTGGCCTAAAAACCGGCCTCTGACAGAATGACAAAGCGGCAGGGTGGCACAGCGACAGATCTGCTGCCCCACAGCGCCAGAGACCCGGGTTCGATCCTGACTACGGGAGGGTTTGTACGTTCTCCCTGTGACCGCATGGGTTTCCTCCGGGTGCTCGGGTTTTCTCCCACACTTGGAGGTCAATCGTGTGTGGGACAGCGTTGGTATTCGGGGATTGCTGGTCTCAGCCATGACTTCAATGGGGACGTGGAGAAAATAAAAGTGTGGGCAGTAAATATCAATGTCAAAATGAGCTCTTGATGGTCAACAGCTCTGGAGGGGCGGGAGATTGCGACCTTCACGTGGTCCGCCTTGTTTCGACGCATGCAATCAACCCGCCGTGCACAAAATAAGATCAAATAGAACAATTGTCCTACGCCGTACGCAAGAAGAAGATGAAGAAGATGAAGCATCTCTGGAGAAAAAGGACGGGTGATGTTCTTCAAGCCGACTCGAAATGTTACCCGTCCTTTTTCTCCAGAGATGCGGCCTGACCCTTTCGTCGGTAGGTACCAGCATCCGCAGTTCCTGTCTGCACGATGCACAGAAGTCCAGCACTGGTACCACAATGGCACAGGTACCTTAAGCCCCTGTCCCACAAACGCAATTTATTCGGCCACTACAGGCAACTAGGCTGCCGCCATATGGTCGCGGGGTGACAATAGGTGCAGGAGGAGGCCATTTGGCCCTTTGAGCCAGCACCGCCATTCAATGTGATCATGGCTGATCATCCCCAATCAGTACCCCGTTCCTGCCTTCTCCTCATATCCCCTGACTCCGCTATTTTTAAGAACCCTATCTAGCTCTCTCTTGAAAGCATCCAGAGAACCTGCCTCCACCGCCCTCTGAGGCAGAGAATTCCACAGACTCGCCACTCTCTGTGAGAAAAAGTCGTGAATAGACGCCTAAAGAGTTGTAACGTTTTTCTGGTCGCCGCTGGATTTTGAAATGATCAAAACTTTTACGTGACTGTGGGCCTGACGTAACATGTCTCCTCCTGTCGTAGGAGCTGTCGTAGGTTGTCGCCAGGATGACGCTGGCTGTCGCCAGGTGACGTTGGTGGTCGCCGGGTGTTGACTTTGGTGAATTCTATTGGCGACTACCTAAGTCAACCTACGTCAACCGGCGACAGGTACCGGCGACTGAATTGTCTTCAGTTGTCTTCAGTTGTTGCCGACAGGGTCATTGCTTGTCATATCTTGTCGCGGGTGGACGTAGGTTGACTTTGGTTGTCGTGGATTGTCGCCTGCGTGGACTTAGATTGTCGTAGGTGTGGTCGTAGGTGGACGTCTCAATGGGTCACCGGTTGTCAGTAGCTTGCCGTACCTTGACGTCAACTAGATGGTAGGTTGTCGTAGACATTGTCGTGGGGGGGGGGGGGTGGTCCAGTCGCCGGTTTTTTGGCGACCTGATAGGACTGTGACAGTCGCCTAAACAATTGCCTAAGTGGAACAGACCCTTTATGGTACCACACAGGTACCACTAAGGCCCACAATATCTGATGCCAAGTTAAACCAATCTCTGCCTGCACCTGATCCACACTCCTCCCTTCCACACATATCCATGTGCCTATCCAAAAGTTGTTTTAACGCCACTACCATACCTGCCTCCCCACCCGCAAGTTCCAGACCCCCACCGCCCTCTGCGTAAAAAAACGCCCCCCTAATCTCCTTTAAACTTTGCCTCTCTCACCTCAATGCAAAGCCTTCCAGTCTTTGTGTAGGAAGGAACTGCAGATGCTGGTTTACAATGGACACAGAATGCTGGAGTAACTCAGCGGGACAGGCAGCATCTCCGGAGAGAAGGAACGGGCGATGTCTCAAGTCGAGACCATCTGAAGAAAGGTCCTGACCGGAAACGTCGCCCATTCCTTCTCTCCAGAGATGCTGCCTGTCCCGCTGAGTTACTCCAGCGTTGTGTGCCGTCTAGTCTTTGACATTTCCACACTGGGATAAAGGGCCTGACTATCTATACCTGTCATCATTTTACATCTCGCGTGGCTCTTCCAGGCTTTACTCCTCTCCAAAGACGGACTCGTAATGCATTTTGAAGATGATTGAATTTCACCTTCATAATGGAGCAGCGTTGAATACATATTAAGATGGCGAGTAGATGGGAAGGAAGATGTCAGGCAAACCAATGTTCATTGCTGCATCATGAGTCATCCACAGCTCATTATAACAAGCCCACTGGACAAGCTGAACACTACATCCTAGTCCAAAAATAAAATCAGAAGCAGAGCTTCTCTGTCGCCATGAAAATATTAAGAACAAATAGGCGTAGTGGTAGTGTGGCTGCGTTACAGCGCCAGAGACCTGGGTCCGATCTTGACTGTCTGTGCGGAGTTCGCACGTCCTCCCCGTGACCACGTGGGGTTTCTCCAGTTGCTCCGGTTTCCTCCCACACTCCAGAGACGGAACAGGTTTGCTTGTAAATTGTGCCTCGTGCGTGAGATAGCGTTAGTGTACGGGGCGATCGCTGGTCGGCGTGGACTCGGTGGGCCGAAGGGTCTGTTTCCGCGCTGTATCTCCAAGCTAAATTCTACTAAACTAAACCCGGGTCTCTAGCGCCGTGAAGCAGCGCCAACTACCAGCTGCGCCACCGTGGAGCCTGGTAAAACTCTACCCCATCTCATCCCTAGTTCCCTTTACTTACTTAGGCCCACTTCTGTCATGGCTGACCATGGGTGTCTCCAGGGCTGGAGGACGCCTGTGCGTGACTTTGTTTAACGTGGGGAGACTGGTGCACAGGCAGCCACCCCACGGTACTTGACAGATCTGGGTCAGGATCCAGTGGCATGGAGTCCAAGACGACCGGAGACCCTTTTCTGCTGCAGCCTTCATCCGCCTTCCCAGCCGTTGTGACGCTCCACTAAGGTCAGCCATCGTCCTCCGCCTGTTCCACCGTTGAGGTCTTGGTTGGATTGCTCTTTGTCAGAGACCTCCCCCTTGACCTTACCACCATGGGTGGCCCTACCAGGAGCGTAGCTCCAGACGGCATCGCTCTCAGGATCTCAGGTCCACACAAGCCTCTCCACCACAACAATCAATTCCCTAAACATCAAAGATAGGCATAAAATGCTGGAGTAATGGCCCTGTCCCATGGTACGAGTTCATTCCAAGAGCTCTCCCGAGTTAAAAAAGAATCAAACTCGTGGTAATCACGGAGAATGAACGTAGCGGGTACGTCGGAGCTCGGGGACGTCTCTTAGCGGCTCGTAACGCTAACGGCAGATACTCGGGAAGACTCGCTAAGGGCAGGTAAGCACGGGAAGACTCGTGAAGATTTTTCAACATGTTGAAAAATGTCCACGAGAGCCCCGAGTACTGACGAGTGGCCATTACCGTAAATCTCCGAGTTCGAATCAGGGCAAACTCGGGAGAGCTCTTGGAATGAACCCGTACCGTGGGACAGGGCCATTACTCAGTGGGCCATGCAGTATCGCAAGATCAGGTCCAGAGATGCTGCCTGTCCCGCTGAGTTACTCCAGCATTTTATGTCCATATTCTGTGTAAAGGGCCTGTCCCACTTTCACAACCTAATTCACGACCTCTGCCGAGTTTGCCCTTGACTCATACTCGCAGCATGGTCATCACGAGGTCGTAGGAGGTCGCTAGGTGGGTCGTAGCAGGTCGCGATGCTAGTCGTAGGTACTCGTGGCATCAAGTAGGTCGGGGCGTTTTTTCTAGCCAGATGAAAAATGTCCACGAGTAAAAAAGGTCGTGAATTAGATCGTGAAAGTGGGACAGGCCCTTTACTCCAGCATCTGCAGTTCCTTCCGACACATTTCCCAAATGTCACCCTACCCCCACCTCCCCCTCCAGCCCTTTCCACATGCGGTGTGGCTGCTCTTGCCTCAATTCCAGGCATTATTTCCCAACACACTGGAAGAGTGTTCTTCCCTGTGGTAGGCAAGGACCAAATACCTGGAATTATCGTGTTAACAGGCAAACCTAATGCGATCCACATGCATTTTCAGTGAGAAATAATAACTTGCAGATGGAAAATATTCCAAAAAAGTTGAAACTGGAACCAAACAATTGTCTCGCTTGATCAAAGTCAATTAAAGTCATATCAATTTTGGTTTTCGAATTCAATTCAGAGTTTCCCTCTGCCCAATATTCAATGCAGCAAAAACATATTTGTGTGACACCAATGATCAATACTTGCCCAGTCCAATGCTGTACTAAATCAATAAGCCATTAGCAGAATTGATATGTAAAGTATTTCTGCCACTAATAATATATCATCTCTTTCGTTGCTGGCAACTAAAAATCTGTTTCACATTATTTCATAAGACCTGAATATTGACATATAATATGATATTTTACACAGTCGACTTCTACCTTCAACTCTTTAGGCGACTTGAGGAGACTATTCACAACTTTTTCTCACAGAGAGTGGTGAGTCTGTGGAATTCTCTGCCTCAGAGGGCGATGGAGGCTGGTTCTCTGGATGCTTTCAAGAGAGCGCTAGATAGGGCTCTTAAAGATAGCGGAGTCAGGGGATATGTGGAGAAGGCAGGAATGGGGTACTGATTGGGGATGATCAGCCATGATCACATTGAATGGCGGTGCTGGCTCGAAGGGCCGAATGGCCCTTCGAGCCAGCAAGATATCCAAACCCCAAACCCCAGGTTTCTCAAACAACGGAGGTTCACAAATTATGAGTTCATTAGTGATAGGAGCAGAATTAGGCCATTCGGCCCATCAGGTCTTCTCCACCATTCAATCATGTCTGATCTACCTCTCCCTCCTAGCCCCATCCTGCCTTCTCTCCATAACCCCCTAACACCCGCCCTAATCATGAATTTATCAAATACCACCTTAAAAATATCCATTGACTTTTCAGGTTGAGGGGAGACCTGAAAGAAGTATATAAAATTGTGAGAGGCATAGGGGAGAGAGTCAGAACCTTTTCCCCAATGTCCAACACTGGAGGGCAAAGCTTCAAGGTGAGAGGGGAAAAGTGTAATTGAGATGTGCGGGGGCTGTTTTTTTAACACAGAGAATGGTGGGGTCAATAGACAATGGACAATAGATGCAGGAGTAGGCCATTCAACCCTTCGGGCCAGCACCGCCATTCAATGTGATCATGGCTGATCATCCCCAATCAGTACCCCGTTCATGCCTTCTCCCCATATCCCCTGACTCTGTTATCTTTAAGAGCCCAATCCAGCTCTCTCTTGAATGTAAGCAGAGAACCTGCCTCCACCGCCCTCTGAGACAGAGAATTCCACAGATTCACAACTCTCTGTGAGAAAATGTTTTTCCTCATCCCCGTTCTAAATGGCTTACCCCTTATTCTTAAACTGTGGCCCCTGGTTCTGGACTCCCCCAACATCGGGAACATGTTTCCTGCCTCTGGCGTGTCCAAACCATTAATAATCTTATATGTTTCAATAAGATCTCCTCTCATCCTTCTAAACTCCAGAGTGTACAAGCCCAGCCGCTCCATTCTCTCAGCATATGACAGTCCCGCCATCCCGGGAACGTATTGCCAGGAGTTGGTGATGGAGTCAGATATGATAGGCTTTTGGATAGGCACGTGAGTGTGGGGAATGGAGGGATATGGATAACGTAGAGACAAATGAGAACACTTTAACTTGGCATCATGTTCGGCACAGGTATTGTGGGCTGAATGGCCTGTTCCTGTGCTGTACTGTTCTACGCTTGGATTCAGGTCAATGGGCCAGGCCTCTGGAATTCTATTTCAGCCATATCAGAGCACTGGAACAGTTTCAGACAGAGTTAGTGGAAAGTACAACAGTTGACTCACGAGGGGAATTGTTAGGGTCAATTCTCAGTGCTTTACGCTGGGTTTTGGTTAGTTAAGAACCAGCGGACATAGGGATATGGATGCAAAGGAACTGCTGGTTTTCAAAACTAGACACAAAGTTCTGGAATAACTCAGCGGGTCAGGTAGCATCTACAGGGAGGAGGTCCAGCTCCTAGCAGCATGGTGCGCTGACAACAACCTGGCCCTTAACACCAAGAAGACCAAGGAACTCATCGTGGACTACAGAAGGTCAAGGGGCTGCACGCACACCCCCATCCATATTACCGGGACGGAGGTGGAGCGTGTTTCCAGCTTCAGGTTTCTGGGGATCAACATCTCTGATGACCTCTCTTGGACCCACAATACCTCAACACTGATTAAGAAGGCTCACCAGCGTCTCTTCTCCCTGAGGAGACTAAAGAAGATCCATCTGTCTCCTCAGATTCTGGTGAACTTCTGCCGCTGCGCCATCGAGAGCATCCTTCCTAACTGTACCACAGTATGGCGTGGCGACTGCTCTGTCTCCGACCGGAAAGCACTGCAGAGGGTGGTGAAAACTGCCCAATGCATCACCGGTTCCTCACTCCCCTCCATTGAGTCTGTCCAGAGCAAGCGATGTCTGCGAAGGGCGCGCAGCATTGTCAAGGACTGCTCTCACCCTAGCCACAGACTGTTTACCCTCCTCCCATCCGGGAGGCGCTACAGGTCTCTCCGTTGCCGGACCAGCAGGTTCAGGAACAGCTTCTTCCCTGCGGCTGTTACCCTACTTAACTCTGCACCTTGGTGATTGCCAGTCACCCCTCCCCCCCCTCCCCCCGGACACTCCTTCCCCCAGTAACTGATCTCCCCCCCCCCCGAAAATTGCACTACTGCTACTGTATATACATATATATATTTTGCTGTTCCATTATTCTGTGTTCGCACTTCTGGGTGAGATGCTAACTGCATTTCGTTGTCTCTGCACTTGTACACTGCACAATGACAATAAAGTTTGAATCTGAATCTGATCTCTGGAGAACTTGGATAGTGACATGTCGGGTTAGGAGCCTTCCTCAGATGACCTACCTTTAAGACGAGAGAGGAAAGATTGTCCTTGAAAGCGGCGTCACAGGTGGATTGCGTGGTCAAGAGCATTGAGTGTAGACGCTGGGAGGTCATGTTGCAGTTGTATAAGACGTCGGTAAGGCCGCATTTAGAGTATTGTGTTCATCTCTGGGCACCATGTTACAGGAAATGTTGGTAAGGGTGCAGAGAAAATTCGCGAGGATGGTGCGAGGACCTGAGGGACTGAGCTAAAGGCAGAGGTTGAGCAGGCTTGGACATTATTCCTTGGAGCGCAGGAGAATGAGGGGCGATCTCATCCAGGGTTGTTATCTCCGGTTTGCCTCCAGTTCCTCGTGCTGGCGAGAGCAGGAACAGGGAGATACGGGACCTGAATGCGTATAAAATGATGAGGGGAATAGATCGGGTAAACGCACAGTCTCGTGCAAAGAGTAGGGGAATCGAGAACCAGAGGACATAGGTTTAAGGTGAGGGGGGAATGATTTAATAGGAACCTGAGGGGTAACTTTTTTTTACACAAAGGGTGGTGGGTGTATGGAACGAGCTGCTGGAGGAGGTAGTTGAGGCAGTTACTATCGCAACGTTTAAGAAACAGTTAGACACGTAAAACAGATTTAGAGGGATATGGGCCAAACGTGGGTAGGTGAGACTAGTGTAGATGGGACATGTTGGTCAGTATGGGAAGGTTGGGCTGAAGGGCCTGTCTCCACGCTGTATCACTCTATTTAATCAGAAGCTAAGGGACAACATTTTATCTCAGCGGGTGGTGGGTGTATGGAATGAGCTGCCAGAGGAGGTAGTTGAGGCCAACATTTAAAAGACATTTGGACAGGACATTTTGGTCCGCTAATTTGAGGAAGGACATTCTTGCTATTGAGGGAGTGCAGCGTTAAGATTGTTAAGGGCTTGGACACGCTAGAGGCAGGAAACACTTTTTCCCACAGAGAGTGGTGAGTCTGTGGAATTCTCTGCCTCAGAGGGCGGTGGAGGCAGGTTCCCTGGATGCTTTCAAGAGAGAGCTAGATAGGGCTCTTAAAAATAGCGGAGTCAGGGGATATGGGGAGAAGGCAGGAACGGGGTACTGATTGGGGATGATCAGCCATGATCACATTGAATGGCGGTGCTGGCTCGAAGGGCCGAATGGCCTACCCCTACACCTATTGTCTATCGTCTATTATCTATTGTCTATTGACAGGTATGTGAATCGGAAAACTTTTGGAGGTATATAGACCAAATGCGGGCAAATTGTGCTAGCTTCGATGGGGCACCTTGGTTGGCATGGACAAGTTGGGCCGAAGGGCCTATTTCCGTGTTGTGTGACTCCATGACTCTTTTTAAGAACAGCGACACATCACGAGAGATTACAGAATTATTCATGTTTAAAATGAAATAATTAATTGTTAAAATTATTAATGAGGCAGAAATGAGTTCAAGATACTCTCCATCTGGAGATGAAGCAGAATCTGTACAGCGCATGAAGCCACTGCATTGAAAACGTCCAATGTTCATGATTAAATTCATATCATGTGAAGGTCAGCATCAATCATCACTTTTCTCTTTCACTCGAAAATCACTGGTTTCACATTTCTCTTTATAGCGAGCCAGCACTGGTCGTCAATGCCAAGTATTCTCTTCCAGTTCATTGTCTCTGAAAGATCAAAAATTGGGCTGGCTGAATCCTTAGAATCAGTTCAGTGCACAAATGAACACTTTCAGCTGTCCTGCTGTAAGTGACTGCGGGGTCTAACAAGTTAAGTCTATTTATAATCAGCTAATGGATGCCTCAGTTAGTGAAGCGATCTCTTGTCAGACTGCTGTGGCAGACTAGATGTCTCCTCGAGCTGTCTTAGGGCCAAGTATTTCCAACACATAATCAAAACAAAAAGGATATTATTCATAATTACTTCTCAGAGGTTACTTTGAATCTTAAATCTTCTGAAGCCATCTCTCACTGTCCAAGAATAGATGTGTCCTACAAAGTTTAGTTTAGCTTAGTTTAGAGATTACAGGGTGTAAGCAGGCCCTTTGGCCCACACCGACCAGCGATCCCCGCACATTAACACACACTAGGGACAATTCACATTTATACTAAGGCAATTAACCTACAAAACCTCTATGTCCTTGGAGTGTGGGAGGAAACCGAAGATCTCGGAGAAAACCCACGCAGGGCACGGGGAGAACGTGCAAACTCCATACAGACAGCACCCGTAGTCAGGATCGAACCTGGGTCTCTGGCAGTGTAGAAAATCACAGCTGTCGTCTTCTGCTTCTTTTCGTGCCCATCTTCCATTTTACATATGTTGACCTCGCTGTCATCGTCCGTCCTGAAAAGGACGCAAGCTTCCGGCGACAATCAGTGGGAGCCATCACTCGTCGCAATAGATGTTGGCGGTAGCAGAATTAGCTCAGGATACTTCCAGTTTCCAGCCCCGCGATGTGGACGCTTCTGATCTGGGGCCACAGGTGTCCTTAAGCAATGGTAGGGCAGCACGGTGACAGTGCTGGAGTCGCTGCCTCACAGCACCAGAAACCCGGGTTCGATCCTGACTATGGGTGCAGTCTGTACGGAGTTTGCATGTTCTCCCAGTGACCGTGTGGGTTTTCTCCAGGTGCTACGGTTTCTTCCCGCATTCCAAAGATGTGCAGGTTTGCAGGTTAATTGGCTTGGTGTGATTGTAAGTTGTCTCTAGTATGAAGCATACGGGGTGATCACAGGTCGGCCTGGACTCGATGGGCACGAGGCCCGTTTCACCCGTATCTCTAAAGTCGAAAGTAAATAGTCTTGTAAATACATTTGCCCACTCTAACCTCCTGAGATTAACAAACGCAAAGAACTGAGCCAGGACGATTATCGAAACATTTCTTCCTTTCTTAAATGTTCCTTCGTCTTCAACAGGGATAGCGAGCTGGATTCTCCGTGGATTGTCACCTTGTCGTGGTGGAGAAGCTTGTGTGGGCCTGAGAGCGCTGCCGTCTGGAGCTACGCTCCAGGTAGGGCCACCCATGGCGGTAAGGTTGAGGGGGAGGTCTCTGACAAAGAGCAATCCAACCCAGACCTCAACGGTGGAACAGGCGGGGGACGATGGCCGACCTTAGTGGAGCGACACAACGGCTGGGAAGGCAGATGAAGGCTGCAGCAGAAAAGGGTCTCCGGTCGTCTTGGACTCCATGCCACTGGATCCTGACCCAGATCTGTCAAGGACCGTGGGGTCTGTGCACCAGTCTCCCCACGTTAAACAAAGTCACGCACAGGCGTCCTCCATATAGGAACAGCACCCTGGAGACACCCATGGTCAGCCATGACCGAAGGGGGTCTAAGGAGAAGAGCAGGATTCATGGGCAGGCAGCAAAGACAGGATTGCTGTGTGAGGACTCCACTATTTTTAAGAGCCCTATCCAGCTCTCTCTTGAAAGCATCCAGTGAACCCGCCTCCACCGCCCTCTGAGGCAGAGAATTCCACAGACTCACCACTCTCTGTGAGAAAAAGTGTTTCCTCGTCTCCGTTCTAAATGGCTTACTCCTTATTCTTAAACTGTGGCCCTGGTTCTGGACTCCCCCAACGATGAGGAGGCTATGAGGCTGCAGGGTGACTTGGATAAGTTGGGTTAGTGGGCAGATGCATGGCAGATGCAGTATAATGTGGATAAATGTGAGGTTATCCACTTTGGTGACAAGAACATGAAGACAGATTATTATCTGAATGGTGTCAAATTAGGAGAAGGGGAGGTGCAACGAGACCTGGGTGTGCTTGTACACCAGTCACTGAAAGTAAGCATGCAGGTACAGCAGGTAGTGAGGAAAGCTAATGGCATGTTGGCCTTCGTTGTGAGAGAATTAGAGTTTAGGATCAAGGAGGTCTTACTGCAGTTGTACAGGGCCCTGGTGAGACCGTATTTGGAGTATTATGTGCGGTTTTGGTCTCCTAATTTGAGGAAGGACATTATTGCTATTGAGGGAGTGCAGCATAGGTTCACCAGGTTAATTCCTGGGATGGCGGGTCTGACATATGATGAAAGAATGGGTCGACTGGGCTTGTATTCACTGGAATTTAGAAGGATGAGAGTGGATCTAATGGAATCATATAAAATTCTTAAAGGATTGGACAGACTAGATGCAGGAAAAATGTTCCCGATGTTGGGGGAATCCAGAACCAGGGGTCACAGTTTAAGAATAAGGGGTAGGACATTTAGGACTGTGATGAGGAAAAACGTTTTCACCCAGAGAGTTGTGAACCTACGGAATTCTCTGCCACAGAAGGCAGTGGAGGCCAATTCACTGGATGTTTTCAAGAGAGTTAGATATAGCTCTTGAGGGCTAAAGGAATCAAGGGATTATGGTGGAAAAGCACGAACGGGGTACGGATTTTAGATGATCAGCCGTGATCATATTGAATGGCGGTGCTGGCTCGGAGGGCCGAATGGCCCACTCCTGCGCCAGTTTTCCTTTGTTTTTTCTGTGTTTTCTAAGGGTTAAGAAGCTTGTGAGAAAAATATCGGCATAGCATGTGGTATGGGGTTAGGTTTATTGTTGTCATGTAGAGTGAAGAGCTCAAAACAGATAAATACAAGGCAGTCAAACTCAACAACAATAGGGAGAGTGAAGTGGATGACACGGAATGCGGAAGTCCAGAATATAGTTCTCAGTATTAGTTTATTTTAGTCTACACATACGGCATTGAAACAGGCCCCAGATAATAGCTGGTCATTGGCAAGGCAACAAAAAGTGCTGCCTTAACACAGTGGATTAGGCAGCTTCTCTGGAGGACATAAGACAGGTAATGATTTTGGACCTGAAATAGGTTTGTAAATGAGGATGAGAGTGACATCAGAAACTTCAAGTCTACTTGGTCGTAAGTTCAAGTGATAGGAGCAGAATTAGGCCATTCGGCCCATCAAGTCTACTCCGCCATTCAATCAATGCTGATCTATCTCTCTCTTCTAACCCCATTCCCCCCAGGCACCCGTTCTACTCACGAACCTATCTATCTCTGCCTTGAAAATATCCATTGACTTGGCCTCCACGGCCGTCTGTGGCAAAGAATTCCACAGACTCCCCGCCCCGTGACTAAAGAAGTTCCTCCTCGTCTGCTTCCTAAAGGACTGTCCTGTAATTCTGAGGCTGTGACCTCTGGTCCTCGGCTCTCCCGCCGGTCAATGTATGGCTGCTCAAACATACACAGCCTTCCAACGGCCAGAACACTGTGGATACTAAAAACTCTTGCGCAGAAGGCAAAGGGCAAGCTTTCATCTCTGTGAAAGGAAATAATGGAAAGAGGAGTGAATGAGCTCTTTCAGCGGGTCTGGCTACAGTTCTCAGGGTTGAATGGCTTCCTTCTGCACTGTGGAAGTTGAAGAATCTAAGCTTTGATAACGCATGCTCCTCCATGGACGAACCCTTCCAGGAAAGATTTGCTTGTTGGCATTGGCATTTGTGTCTAAGGTCGCGCATAAATCGTAGACGTTGGCTTCCAACACAAGGTGCTTGTATGCTATATTTCCACAGATTCACAAAGGGCCCAGTGTTTCTGCCTGTCTTCATTCTCCCGACCACATATTAATTTTGCTCCTGGCTTCGGCACTCCCTCATGACCTCTGCTGACTGGCTACTTCCTGCTGGAACTGTCTGTATGCCACTGCTGCTTTTCCACGGAGACTTTCCACTCCGTGCCGGGCCTTAGGAGGCTCAGCGGTGGAGCGACGGCACGCTCGGCCAGGCTGACTCTGCGACACCGCCAGGACAACAGACCTTCATGGTCAGATCAAGATCCCTGCGCTTCCAGCAACTGGCCCCAAACTGCCGACTCGGTATACAGCCCCAGTGCACTCCTGCTATACACTTGTGGTTAACTTTAGTTTAGTTTAGAGATACAGCGCAGGAACAGGCGCTACGGCCCACCGGGTCCGCGCCGACCAGCGCTCCCCGTACACTAGCACTCTCCAACACACACTAGCGGCAATTCGCCACTTTATCGAAGCTAATTAACCCACAAACCTGCACGTCTTTGGAGTACGGGAGGAAACCGGAGATCCTGGAGAAAACCCACGCCGGTCATGGGGAGAACGTACGATCTCCGTACAGACAGCACCCGTAGTCGGGATCGAACCCGGGTCTCTGGCGCTGTAAGGCAGCAACTCTACCGCTGCACCACCGTGCCGCCAATGTATCTGAGATGCTTATCTAAGAAATATCTAAGTGCTTATGCATAGCGGTACGTATTTGAGGCCTCCGCCGTCTCCGCGACGGCGGCCCGCTGTTACAGGCCCTCTCGCCGGATGATGGAACTCCGGCGTCGGGAGAACACTCTTCAGCGGCTTGGAGTGGCTGGAACGGACGCTTCCTCCCCGGAGATCGCGGCTCCCAAAGTCCACGGGCCGCGCTGGTCGGAGCTCCAACACTGGCGATCTCGACGAACCCCTTTGCCTGGTCTGTATTCATCATGGCCTTGCCTAGACAAGTGTCTATCTAAATGTCTGTAGGTATGGTGGTTATATCTGGCTCCACCAACGTCTCAGGCAGCAAGTTCCAGATATCGACCACTCTCTCTGTAAAAAAAACTTTGCCTCTCAGATCCCCTTTAATACGCTGCCCTCGCGTCTTAATCTCAAGCCCTCCTGTTTTTGATGGTAAAACAGTTTCTGACTATCTACCCTCTCTATACCTCCCATAATCCTATATATTTCCAAACCTCCTTGGCTTCAGGGAAATCAGGATAAATCAAACTCAGGGTGTCAGGCAGCATCTCTGGAGCAAAGGAAGAGGTGTTGTTTCGGGCCGAGACGGGACTGGTTGTGGTGAGGGGCTCTTTGTCCAACCATCAGGAACACCCCCCCCCCCCACCTGTATCCACCTATCGGCAACCTTCTTCAGTCCCAACCTGAAAAGTCACCAATCCTTTTGCTCCAGAGATGCTGTCATGTTATGTAAGACGTTGGTGAGGCCACATCTAGTGTACTGTGTTCAGTTTTGCTCATCATGTTATTGGAAAGACCTCAACGGTGGAACAGGCGGAGGACGATGGCTGACCTTAGTGGAGCGTCACAACGGCTGGGAAGGCGGATGAAGGCTGCAGCAGAAAAGGGTCCCCGGTCGTCTTGGACTCCATGCCACTGGATCCTGACCCAGATCTGTCAAGGACCGTGGGGTGGCTGCCTGTGCACCAGTCTCCCCACGTTAAACAAAGTCACGCACAGGCGTCCTCCATATGGGGAATAGCACCCTGGAGACACCCATAGTCAACCATGGCCGAAGGGGGCCTAAGAATACAGGAAAGATGTTGTCAAGCTGGAATGGGTGCAGAGAAGATTTCCGAGGATGTTGCCAGGACTGGAGGGCCTCAGCTATAGGGAGAGGTTGAGCAGGCTGGGATTCTATTCCTTGGAGCGCAGGAGGATGAGGGGTGATCTTATAGAGGTGTACAAAATCATGAGAGGAATAGATCGGGTAGACGCACAGAGTCTCCTGCCCAGAATAGGGGAATCGAGGATTAGAGCACATAGGTTCAAGGTGAAAGGGAAAAGATTTAATAGGAACCTGAGGGGTGACTGTTTTACACAAAGCTTTGTGGTTGCATGGGACGAGCTGCTGGGGGAAATAGTTGAGGCTGGAACTATCGCAACATTTAAGAAACATTTAGACAGGTACATGGATGGGAAAGATTTCAAGGGGTATGGGCCAAATGCAGGCAGGTGGGACTAGTGCAGATGGTGTGGGCAAGTTTCCATGCGGTACGACTCGATGTCTAACCTCTTTTAGGTAAAACAAGCACTCTATGTCTCTATAATGCTTAATCCACAATGAATCATTAGATTTGGTGCAGAGATCATAGAAAATCAAAACGGCATTGATATAGGAATAAAGAACCAACCAAACAATTCAGTGCATTCAAATTCATACCCATGAGAAAGTATTTGTTCAGTAAAGCACAACAGTTAACAGTTAATTCAATGTCAGATTTCGCAAATATTACATGTTCTCTTTGGGTTTTGGGTTCGATTATCGAGAAGCCAACAAACAGCCAAATATTTAAGAGGTATGAAATCATGAGAATAGATCGGGTAGATGCACAGAGTCTCTTGCCCAGAGTAGAGGAATCGAGGACCAGCGGACATAGGTTCAAGGTGAAGGGGAAATCTGAGGTAATAGGAATCTGAGGGGTATCTTTTTTCACGCAGAGGGCGGTGGGTGTATGGAACAAGCCGCCAGAGGAGGTGGCTGGGACTGGGACTATCCGCAACATTTAAGAAACAGTTAGACATGTTAGACATGGATAAGACAGGTTTGGACGGTAAGGGCCCAAAACAGGCAGGCGGGACTAGTGTTGTTGGGGCATGTTGGCCAGTGTGGGTAAGTTGGGCTGAGGGGCGCGTTTCCACGCTGTATCACGCTATGACTATGACTCCATGAGGCAAAAGAATATGGTTCAACCATTCCATGTCCTAGGTCAGAGTAAACAGTTCAATCAGCAATTGCCCACAAAAAGTTGACTCAAATCAGCAGAATTAAAGGTGAAATCAAACCAAAGAAGGCCAAAAGCCAAATATAAAAGCCAGCGTACGAGCAAGAAATTCAAGATTAAAGTAAACCATTATTTTAAAAATCCCGACATGTTTGAGTGGTCACCAAATAAAATTTAGAGACCCGTGTTCGATCCTGACTACGGGTGCTGTCTGTACGGAGTTTGTACGTTCTCCCCTGACCCACGTGGAGAAAAAGAATAGGAGACACTACATTTGCAACGTCAGAAGAGTTCTATCATGTCTAAAGTCAAGAAACCAGGGGCCACTGAATTTAGAACGGAGACGAAGTCCCGAAGGTTCTGACTTGTCAACGTCACCTATTCCTTTCTCCATTGAGATGCAGTGCTGGCTGCACCTGCACCTATTGTCCTGACCCGCTGAGTTACTCCAGCACTCTGTGAAACGTCACCTATCCATGTTCTCCAGAGATGCTGCCTGACCCGCTGAGTTACTCCAGCACTCTGTGAAACGTCACCTATCCATGTTCTCCAGAGATGCTGCCTGACCCGCTGAGGTACTCCAGCACTCTAAATGTGTTCACCAGGTCCACGGTTTTGACCGCCAGCATTAACCCACATCAGTCACTGGTGCCAATGTTTACAGTTCTGGCAACCCCCTAAAGCCTGTAAGAGCATTCCATCCAACAGTGCGTGACTCTTTATTGTATTTGAGAGAAAACATTAATGGTTGCTAGAGTGGATCCAGTCAGTTATTTTCTCCGGTACACAGTGTTCCAGATAATTATACAGTAGCTCTGAGCTCTCACTGGCTGGGTAAACAAGTCAGTACTCACGCACTATCTACTCTGCTTTTAAAGAGATGCATATCTCAGCTCTTGCCGAATATAACTGTTCATAGGACATGCTCTTCCATTTGCACTCGTGCCTAAATCGTGCAGTATCAGCGATTTGTGCAAAGGGAAAATATTGTGCTTAAGATAGGCACAAAAAGCCGGAGTAACTCAGCAAGACAGGCAGCATCTCCGGAGAGAAGGAACGGGTGACTTTTCGGGTCAATAGACAACAGACAAAAGGTGCAGGAGTAGGCCATTCGGCCCTTCGGGCCAGCACCGCTATTCAATGTGATCATTGCTGATCATCCCCAATCAGTACCCCGTTCCTGCCTTCTCCCCATATCCCCTGACTCCGCTATTTTTAAGAGCCCTATCTAGCTCTCTCTTGAAAGCATCCAGAGAACCCGCCTCCACCGCCCTCTGAGGCAGAGAATTCCACAGACTCACCACTCTCTGTGAGAAAAAGTGTTTCCTCGTGTCCGTTCTAAATGGCTTACTCCTTATTCTTAAACTGTGGCCCCTGGTTCTGGACTCCCCCAACATCGGGACCATGTTTCCTGCCTCTAACGTGTCCAAACCCTTAACAATCTTATATGTTTCAATGAGATCCCCTCTCATCCTTTTAAACTCCAGAGTGTGCAAGCCCAGCTGCTCCATTCTCTCAGCATATGACAGTCCCGCTATCCCGGAAATTAACCTTGTAAACCTTTGCTGCACTCCCTCAATAGCAAGAATGTCCTTCCTCAAAATAGGGGACCAGAACTGCACACAATACTCCAGGTGTGGTCTCACTAGGGCTCTGTACAACTGCAGAAGAATCTCTTTGCTCCTATATTCGATTCCTCTTGTTATAAAGGCCAACATGCCATTCGCTTTCTTCACTGTCTGCTGTACCTGCATGCTTACTTTCATAGACTGATGTACAAGGACCCCCAGATCCCGTTGTACTTCCCCTTTTCCCAACTTGACGCCATTTAGATAGTAATCTGCCCTCCTGTTTTTGCTACCAAAGTGGATAACCTCACATTTATCTGCATTAAACTTCATCTGCCATGCATCTGCCCACTCACCCAACCTGTCCAAGTCACCATGCATACTCATAGCATCCTCTTCACAGTTCACATTGCCACCCAGCTTTGTGTCATCTGCAGATTTGCTAATGTTACTTTAAATCCCTTCATCCAAATCATTGATGTATATTGTAAATAGCTGCGCTCCCAGCACCGAGCCTTGCGGCACCCCACTAGTCACTGCCTGCCATTCTGAAAGGGACCCGTTAATCCATACTCTTTGTTTCCTGTCTGCCAACCAATTTTCTATCCATGTCAGCACTCCACCCCCAACACCATGTGCCCTAATTTTGCCCACTAATCTCCTATGTGGGACCTTATCAAATGCTTTCTGAAAGTCCAGGTACACAGCATCCACTGGTTCTCCCTTGTCCATTTTCCTAGTTACATCTTCAAAAAATTCCAGAAGATCAGTCAAGCATGATTTCCCCTTCGTAAATCCATGCTAACTCGGACCGATCCTGTTACTGCTATCCAAATGTTCGGCTATCTCGTCTTTTATAATTGACTCCAGCATCTTCCCCACTACCGATGTCAGGCTAACTGGTCTATAATTTCCTGTTTTCTCTCGCCCGCCTTTCTTAGAAAGTGGGAAAACATTAGCTCCAATCCACAGGAACTGATCCTGTCTATAGAACATTGGAAAATTATGCCGGGGTCCGGGCGGACAGGTGTGAGCTGAGGCCGAGGTTTGTAAACGTTGCTCCAACCCCCGGCCCAGCCCTCCGTGTATTGTTCACTGCGTCTCCCCAGGGAGAGAGAGGGGTGGAGCCGGGGCTGTGTGCATGAAGCATGGCGACTGGAGGGGCGGGAGTGCTGCCCCGGGACCATGAGGGAACGACCCAACTCCCCCTCTCCCCCTTCTCCATTCCACCTCACACCCCCCCCCCTCCCCGTCTACCCCATTCTTCCCCCTCCACCCCTCTACTCTCTCTCCACCCCTCTCTCCCCCCTCCACCCGGGGTACATCTACCCGAGCCGAGAGTAGATCACTCTGGCGCGGGGCCCCCTTACTCACGGGGCCCAATTGGGAGCAATCGGTCCAATCCGCTTAAGGCCGGCCCTGGCCTCACCTTTGTCTCCCTCCGTCCCCACCTCAATGAGTTCTGCACCCGCCGCGATTTGGAGCTCCTCTTCCATCGCCTCCGCCTCACACCGTTCTTCCATGGGAAGGAGTCCTCGCCCCATTGATGATCCCTTTTCCCGTCTCCAACGGACCCCCTCCTCTTGGACCACCCCCTCATGGCCATTGGTACCAGGAAATTTGGGGGTCTTTCTGGTACCAATGGAACGGGAGAACATTCTCAGCAGCTTGGACTTCCGAATCGGCCACTTCCTACCGGAGACGGCGGCTCCCGAAGTCCACAGGCTGCGCTGGGCGGAGATTCACGCTGGCGGCCCTCGGCACAGGGATCCCAGGGCTCCGCGATGTTGAAGCAGCGGGCCCAACACTCCAGAGCTTCAAACGGCGATCCAGGTAAAGCATCGCTCGCTCCGCGGTGAATCCAATATGTATTTTAAAACCAACTGTTTAATGACAACATACAGTAGAATCTAAAAGTGTCACACTGTCACTGTCGGGTAGTCATGGTCCTCTAGTCGTGGGGGTAGGGGATTGGGGGGGGTGGGGCCTCACAAGTGAAATTGCTTATGGCTTCTCTTCATCTAAATCCGGCCCTGTCTGGTTCATATTTACTTTTAAGTCAAAACGCGAACCCATCCCAGGACATACACCTTATAGAAGGAAATATTTTGGGAAACACTGTTTTGATTATTTTATTATTTTTATATTTGATTGTTGCTATAAAACTGTCTGAAAATATAAAGCACAGTGTAGTACAGGAGCAGGTCCGTCGGCCCACAGTGTCGATGGGTCCACATGTTCCCGATGTTGGGGGAGTCCAGAACCAGGAGCCACAGTTTAAGAATAAGGGGGAAGCCATTTAGAACGGAGGCGAGGAAACACTTTTTCTCACAGAGAGTGGTGAGTCTGTGGAATTCTCTGCCTCAGAGGGTGATGGAGGCAGGTTCTCTGGATGCTTTCAAGAGAGAGCTAGATAGGGCTCTTATAAAGATAGCGGACTCAGGGGATATGGGGAGAAGGCAGGAACGGGGTACTGATTGGGGATGATCAGCCATGATCACATTGAATGGCGGTGCTGGCTCGAAGGGCCGAATGGCCTACTCCTGCACCTATTGTCTATTGTGTCCGCGCTGAACATGATGCCAAGTAAAAACTAACCCCCTCTGCCTGCACACATGATCCATATCCCTTATGGGGCTGTCCCACTGTATGAGTTCAGTCAAGAGTTCTCCCGGGTTTGCCCTGATTCGAACTCGGAGATTTACGGTAATGGCCGTTCGTAGGTACTCGGGGCTCTCGGGGACATTTTTCAACACGTTGAAAAATCTTCACAAGTCTTCACGAGCTTACCGCGTTTCCCGAGTACCTGCCGTCAGTGTTGCGAGCCGCTAAGAGACGTCCCCGAGCTCCAACGTACCCGCAACCTAAATTCTACGTGCTTACCACGAGTTTGATTTTTTTTTAAACTCGGGAGAGCGCTTGAGTTAGCTCGTACAGTGGGACAGGCCCTTTACAGTATATCCAGCATGCCCATGTGCCTCTCTAAGAGCTTAAATGCCACTATCATATCTGTCTCTGTGCAAAAAACTTGACCCCCACTCTGATTCATAGATACTGCAGGAGTAGGCCTTTCACATTCAATGAGTTCAAGATTATCCACAATCAGTACCCCTTCCTGTCATCTTTGCCCCTCTCACGGAGTTTTTGACATTTCCCCCTGATAAAATGTTCTTGCTGAGGTTATCCACTTTGGTAGCAAAAACATGTAGCGTCGTTGGGTAAAGGGGAAGTACAACGAAATCTGGGGGTCCTTGTTCATCAGTCTATGAAAGTAAGCATGCAGGTACAGCAGGCAGTGAAGAAAGCGAATGGCATGTTGGCCTTCATTACAAGAGGAGTCGAGCATATGAGCAAAGTGGTCCTTCTGCAGTTGTACAGGGCCCTAGTGAGACCACACCTGGAATATTGTGTGCAGTTTAGGTCCCCTAATTTGAGGAAGGACATTCTTGCTATTGAGGGAGTGCAGCGTAGGTTTACAAGGTTAATTCCTGGGATGGCGGGACTGTCATATGCTGATTTATCAGCCTTCAGTCCCATCAGTCTACCCAACAACATGTCCTGCTATACGCTTGTACTGTATCTGAGATGCTTATCTAAGATATATCTAAGCGCTTATGTATACCTGTACTGCGCTGAAAACAAAAATGAGTCACACTGTACCCAGGTACACGTGACAAGTAAAGTACCATTGGACCATTGAACTGCAGATGTTTAAGAAAGAACTGCAGATGCTGGAAAAATCGAAGGTAGACAAAAAAGGTAGCATGTATGGAGCGACATTTCAGGTCGAGAAGTCTTAAGAAGGGTCTCGACCCGAAACGTCGCCTATTACTTCGCTCCACACACGCTGCCTCACCCGCTGGGTTTCTTCAGCTTTTTAGTCTACATTGAAATGCAGATGTTTGGTTTACAAAAACAAAAGTGCTGGAGTAACTCAATGGGTCAGGCCGCATCTATGGAGAGGATAGGTGACACTTTGGGTCGTGACCTTTCTTTAGACTTTACTTTAGGCTTTAGTGAAACTGTGTGGAAACAGGCCCTACAGCCCACGGAGACCGCGCCGACCGGTGATCACCCCGCACGCTAGCACTATCCTACACACTCCGGACTTTTTGCTACAAATTACAGAAGCCCATTCACTGATAAACCTGTACGTCTTTGGAGTGTGGGAGGAAACCGGAGCGCCCGGAGAAAACCCACGCGGTCACGGGCAGAACATGACCCATTCTTGATTAGTACGGGTGTCAGGGGTTATGGGGAGAAGGCAGGAGAATGGGATTAAGTGGCAGACGTCAGCCATGATTGAATGGCGGAGTGGACTCGATGGGCTGAATGGCCTCATTCTACTCCTATAACATGAACTTGTGAACGTGCAAACTCTGCGCAGGCAGCACCCTTGGTCAGGGTAGAACCCGGGTGTCTGGCGCTGTGAGGCAGCAACCCTACCGCTGTGTTACTGTGAGAACGGAAGAACACACTTCTTCCGACAGGTTTCTAATTTTGCTTTCAGGTGCTTGAAGACTCTGGAACATAGAACATCGGCAGAACATGTACAGGTCAATAACAGGCCGTTCAGCCCACAATGTCTCTGCTGAACAAGATGCCAGTTAAATGAATCTCCTCTACCTGCTTGTGACCCACATCCCGCCATACCCTGCTCATCCATGTGCCTATCTAAAAGCCTCTTAAATGTCACTATCATTCTGCCTGCACCAGCATCGATAGCAGCATGTTTCAGCCACCGACCATGCTCTGTGTAAAAATATTTGCTCTTTACTAGGCGGCACGGTGGCGCAGCGGTAGAGTTGCTGCCTCACAGCACCGGAGAGCGGGTTCGATCCTGACTACGAATGCTGCCTGTACGGAGTTTGTACGTTCTCCCCGTGATCTGCATGGGTTTTCTCCGGATGCTCCGGTTTCCTCCCACACTCCAAAGAAGTATGAGTTTGTAGGTTCATATTTTGGTATAATTGTAAATTGTCCCTAGTGTGTGTAGGATGGTGTTAATGTACGGGGATCGCTGGCCGGAATGGGCTCAGTGGGCCGAAGGGCCTGTTTCCGTGCTGTACCTCTAAGCTAAACTGAACTAAACTAAACTAAATGTGTAAGAAAGAACTGCAGATGCCGGTTTAAATCGACACGAAAAGCTGGAGTAACTCAGCGGGACAGGCAGCATCTCTGGAGAGAATGAATGGGTGGCGTTTCGGGTCGAGACCCTTCTTCAGACTGATATCAGGGTAGTGGGCAAGGACAAAAAGATGGACACAACATGCTGGAGTAACTCAGCGGGTCAGGCAACATCTCTGGAGAAAAGGAATAGGCGATGTTTCGGGTCGAGACCCTTCATCGGACTGAGAGTAAGGGAAAAAGGGAACGAGAGATATAAACGGTACTTAGAACAAATGAATTTAAGATATGCAGAAAGCAACGGTAATCAAGGAAGCCCACAAAACTAAACATCTCTTTTAAACTCTGTCCTGAGTAATGTCAATAGTTAATGGAGCATAAGCCCTTGATTCCTGATTACTAAGGGTATAAGGGGTTATGGGGAGAAGGCAGGAGAATGGGGTTAGGAGGGAGAGATAGATCAGCCATGATTAGAAACAGAAACATAGACAATAGGTGCAGGAGGAGGCCATTCGGCCCTTCGAGCCAGCACCGCCATTCACTGTGATCATGGCTGATCGTCCACAATCAATAACCCGTGCCTGCCTTCTCCCCATATGCCTTGATTCCGCCAGCCCCTAGAGCTCTATCTAACTCTCTTTTAAATTAATTCAGTGAATCGGCCTCCACTGACCTCTGTGGCAAAGAATTCCACAAATTCACAACTCTCTGGGTGAAGAAGTTTTTTGCTCATCTCAGTTTTAAATGGGCTCCCCTTTATTCTTAGACCGTGGCCCCTGGGTCTGGACTCGTCCAAGATTGGGAACATTTTTCCCGCATCTAGCTTGTCCAGTCTTTTTATAATTTTATACGTTTTCTACAAGATATCCCCTCATCCTTTTGGACCAATGGTGGAGTAGACGATGGGCTGAATGGCCTGATTCTGCTCGTATCACGTATAAACATGAACCTACATGCAAAAATCACCAATGATCAAGGAGATGTGGAGCCCACAAGGGTCTATTGTTGGCTGTGGGCTGGGTGACAACGAGTTCATACAGACAACGAAACTCAACAGGACGACAGTGAAACGTGGACAAATGGCGGAATTCCTGGAACCTATGAACTTATAAACCCAGGTACAGGTGCCCTTGAGGGCCTGTCCCACTGTACGAGGTAATTCAAGAGTTCGCCCGAGTTTCCCCTGGTTCGAACTCGGAGAATTACGGTAAGAGCCGTTCGTAGGTACTCGGGCTCTCGTGGACATTTTTCACACTGCTGAAAAAACTTTGTGAGTTACCACGTTTTCCGAATACTTTGCCGTTAGCATTACGAGACCTCCACAAGCTCCAACGTACATTCTACGTACTTGCCACGAGTTTGATTTTTTTTTAAACTCGGGAGAGCTCTTGAATTAACTCGTACAGTGGGACAGGCCCATTACTCCTCTCCCACTCGAGACATCCAGTTCTCCTCAGTCCCTCAAATTCCCGGAAACTCAGTCCCTCTCATTCCCAGAAACTCGCAAAGATCGATGCAGTACGTAGACAACTGGGGCTGAGATGAACAATTTTAAATTTATGGTCCATCATTACAATCAGGCCGACGTGTTTAATAATAATCCCCACGGCAAAAAATAAAATCGACGGCTTATCTGGAACAGAAAGAAATACATATGTGCATGATGAAGCCCAGAAGACCGGTTGGATAAGTTGTTTAGGTCTGTCATAAATGAGTGCTGTAATTTATTAAAGCCATTGCCTAAACGTGCTGTGTTTGCATTGCAGCTGTCAAAGTATTTAGACGTGATGGTGCGTGAATGAAAACTACTATTGCTTCTGGCCCAGAGTCACTGAGAATCCGTTTGTACAAGAACAGTTTGAGAGGGCTTGTCTACAAACACAACGGGTGCAATACTGAGGCTCTACAAGGCGCTGGTCAGGCCACATTTTGCGAATTGTGTGCAATTTTGGGCACTATTTCTGAGGGAGGATGCGCTGGCTCTGGAGAGGATGGTCCCAGGAGTGAGTGGGTTAACACACGGTGAGCGTTTGATGGCACTGGGCCTTTCCTCGCTGGAGTTTAGAAGGACGAGGGGAGCGTACAGAATAGTGAGAGACTATTATATTCTTATGATGTGAGGATAGTGTCAATACTGCGCTGCTCCCAGCCAAGCGAACCATGACCGAGGCCACATGATTTTGTAAGTAGGAAGTCAAGACCATCAGACCATAAGACATAGGAGGAGAATTTGGCCATTTGGCCCATCGAGTCTACCCCGTCATACTATCAATCATGGCTGATCTATCTTCCACTCTCAAGCCCAATCTCAAATAGTGAAAGGCCTGGATAGAGTGGATATGGGTAGGATGTTTCCACTAGTGGGAGAGTCTAGGACTAGAGGTCATACAATGCCTCAGAATTATAGGACGTTCTTTTTGGAACGAGATGAGGAGGAATTTCTTTAGTCTGATCTGTTTCCGTGCTGTAATTGTTATATGGTTATATGGTTATGGTAAGACAAAGACAATTGCAGCAAAAGCTGCTTTGGGTCAGGTTGCTCATAACTTCTAGGAGCAGATTTAGGCCATTTGGCCCATCAAGTCTAGTCCATCATTCAACCATGGCCAATCTATCTCTCCCTCTCAACCCCATTCTCCTGCCTTCGCCCCACAACCCCTGACACCCGTACTAATCAAAAATCTGCCGATCTCTGCCTTAAAATACCCATAGACTTGGCCTCAACAGACGTCTGTTGTGAACTGAGAGACGAGGTTTGGTTCAATGGAACTTAATTGTCACCAGTACGGAGGTGGTGAAATACATTTTTGTATACAGTTCAATACAAGTACCTTGATGCATAAGCACTTAAGATACCTTAGATAAGCATCTGAGGCACAGTACAAGTGTATCACAGTAGTACATTGAGACAGTGTAGTCATAGTCATACAGCACGGCAACAGGCCTTTCGGCCCAACATGACCATGCCAACCTAGATGCCTCACCTATGCTGGTCCCATTTGCCTGTTGTGGACCATATCTCTCTAAATGTACCTGTCCAAACGTAATTTAAATGTTGCTATAGTGTTGCCTCAACTACCTCCTCAGTTTGTTCCATCTGCTTACTACCCTCTGTGCGGAAAAAAATTGCCACTCGGATTCCCATTAAAGGTAACACAGTGGTACAGCGCCAGAGACCCAGGTTCCATCCTGACTGCGGATGCTGTCTGTATGGAGCTTACACATTCTCCCAATGAACGCGTGGGTTTTTCTCCGGGAGCTCCAGTTTCCTCCCACACTCCAAAGACATACAAGCTGGTAGGTTAATTGGTTTTGGTGTAATTGTAAATGATCCCGTGTGTGTAGGACAGTGTTAGGGTGGGGCCAAGGGAAGAGCGTTGACGTCGCGGCCCTGTTTCCAGTAATCTTTACCCCACTGCGCACGAGAAGCGACAGGGCAGACACCGTTGTATGCAGATGCCGAGAAGTGTGTTCAGCTGTGAATGTGGATGATCAGCCGTGATCACAGTGACTGGCGGCGCTGGCTCGACGGGCCGAATGGCCTACTGTTGCACCTATTGTCTATTGTCTATTGTAAGAGCAATCTGCAATAACGTGCCAAAGTGAAATATTTATAGATTAGCTAGGCTTGTGTCAACTCGTTAGCAATGGGCTAGGGAACCAGCATATCATAATTATCAGTATACCTTTGAAAATGTAGCAGTCAGCAAAACTGGTAACCTGCTACTTATAAACACACAGGATCACACAGGCCTTGAGATATAGAGAAACAGAGAAAATAGAAAAATAGGTATAGGAGTAGGCCATTCGGCCCTTCGAACCAGCGCCGCCATTCAATATGATCATGGCTGATCATCTAAAATCAGTACCCCGTACCTGGTTTTTCCCCATATCCTTCGATTCCTTTCACCCTAAGAGCTAAATCGGACTCTCTCTTGAAAACATCCAGTGGATTGGCCTCCACTGCCTTCAAATGGCAGAGAATTCCACAGATTCACAACTCTCTGGGTGAAAACGTTTTTCCCTCATCTCAGTCCTAAAGATATCACCGTCAATGTCTCATGTTTCCCTCTCCCCTCACCCTCAGTCTGCAGAAGGGTCTCGACCTGAAACACCACCCATTCCTTCTCTCCAGAGATGCTGCCTGTGCCGCTGAGTTACTCCAGCACTTTGTGTCTACCTTTGGTTTGAACCAGCACCTGCTGTTCCTTCCTGCACGCCACACTGGCCTCGCTGGGAATTCATGCAGTCAAACTGTTTTTAATGCGTCCCGCAAGGGTCTCTGTCCAAACAACTTCAGGAATCGAGTGAAACTATTTCAATTGAATTATTAGCTGGCAACGGATTGTAAAGGTTCTGAAATTGGAGACCCCCTTTTCTTTTGACTGTGGCTAATGACAAAATATAGTGCTCTCTCAGATACCTCACGTTCACTGGCTACCAAGAATTATCTGAATGCTCAGATCGAATATATTTTTGTTAGTTTAGGGAGCATTGAAGGGAGTTGATATATTTACTCATGACATGATTTATTGTGTTCTTGCCCAGAGTAAAATAGGCCAGGGTCACAACCATTGAGATTGTAATTGTTTTTTATATATGTGTATGTGTGTGTGTGTGTGTGTGTGTGTGTGTGTGTGTGTGTGTGTGTGTGTGTGTGTGTGTGTGTGTGTGTGTGTGTGTGTGTGTGTGTGTGTGTGTGTGTGTGTGTGTGTGTATATCTATTTTCCGTGGATTGTCACCTTGTCGTGGTGGAGAGGCTTGTGTGGACCTGAGATCCTGAGAGCGATGCCGTCTGGAGCTATGCTCCTGGTAGGGCCACCCATGGCAGTAAGGTCAACAGGGAGGCCCCTGACAAAGAGCAATCCGAACAAGACCTCAACGGTGGAACAGGCGGAGGATGATGGCTGACCGCTGGGAAGGTGGATGAAGGCTGCAGCAGAAAAGGGTCTAGGGTTGTCTTGGACTCCATGCCACTAGATCCTGACCCAGATCTGTCAAGGACCGTGGGGTGGCTGTCTGTGCACCAGTCTCCCCACGTTAAACAAAGTCACGCACTGGCATCCCCCATATAGGGAATAGCACCCTGGAGACACCCATGGTCAGCCATGACCGAGGGGGGCCTAAGAAGAATGTGTATATATATACTAGACTAAATGAGACCCGTTGGGACACAATTCCAATATTGGTGGCGGGGTGGGGGGGGGGGGGGGGGGGGGGGGGGGGGGAGGATCTTTCTGGAGCACTAGTCTGGGTGTTGTGGGCTGAAGGGACTGGTTTCCAGAGGGCTAGTATGGACATTGTGGGCCAAATGGATTATTGGGATGGCAGCTCAGCCACTCAAGCCTGATGTGATGGCAGCTCACTCACGGCTGGTGGGCTGGCAGTTGACACAGCTATTCCTCGAAATTCTATTTCGAGCTGGCTGCAAGGCCACAAAATTCAAATGCAGTTTCCTACCACTTCAAATCGGGTGAAGGCCACCATATTCAAGTGCAGTTTTATACCACTTCAAGCAGGGTGCAAGGCCACTAAATTCAAGTGCAGTTTTGTGCCACTTCATGCAGGGTGCAAGTCCACCAAATCCAAGTGCAGTTTTGTGCCACTTCAAGCAGGGTGCAAGTCATAATCTCTCCCCCTCCCACCGGAAGGGTCGTGGCCTTCATGGCGTGATTGACAGGATAAAGATTCTCAACATTTTTTAAACACTAATAACAGTTTTATTTTTCATTGATCGGAAGAATCCTCTGCTCCTGATGTGTGGAGGCCGACTGAGTAAGATGGCCAAAAGTCACAGCCATAAGTGGTAGCGTTTTATCTAAAATCAATATAGAGTGCAAACAAGAAGTTGTCGTTTAGACTTTTAATCATGTGCTTTATTTTAAACCACCCACCACCAACAACCATTTGCAGTGCTTCATTTCAAACCAACCACCAACAACCACCATTTGCAGTGCTTTATTTCAAACTAACCACCACCAACCATCATTTGCAGTGCTTTATTTCAAACCAACCACCATTTGCAGTGCTTTATTTCAAACCAACCTCCATTTGCTTTGCTTTATTTCAAACCAACCACATTTTCATTTTCAAAGCACATTAACGGCACTCAAGGTCAGTAAAACAACACTCACAGTTTCGTAGACATGTGTTCAGTGTTATTCACAGCTCAGACTGAGAGACGTGACCCTCTCGCTTCCCCCATCTTGCAGAGACTGACTGAGGTACTCAACACCTCTGGGTTTTATAGTCCCTCCGGAAGGGGTGTGGCCTTCAGAAATGATGCGGGGATCGCAGGTCGGCGCAGAGCCGGTGGGCCAAAGGGCCTGTTTCCGTGCTGTATCTCTGAACTACACCATACTCTATTGTCTATTGTGTTCTGCACCTGGGGTGTGTTTACTCCATGCAGTTCAGACTATACAAGCTGAGAATACCGTAAATACCGTAAAAATCTGTAGCCTCCCTTTGATCTGGTATTTTGTTGGTTCACATGCTTGATCAATGATGTTTTATCATAAATGTTTTATTATTATTAATGTTTAGTGTTTTCTGAGTCATTCGTAACTGTCACTGTATGTCATGTTGTTACTTGTGGGCGGAGCACCAAGGCAAATTCCTTGTATGTGAAGGGTACACAAAAAGCTGGAGAAACTCAGCGGGTGCAGCAGCATCTAAGGAGCGAAGGAGATAGGCGACGTTTCGGGTCGCTATGTGAATACTTGGCCAATAAACTTACTTACTTTCTTACTTGCTCGCTTAACCCTTAACACCCGTTCTAATCAAGAATTTGTCTGCCTCTGCCTTAAAAATATCCACTAACATGACCTGCTCAGCCCTCTGTGGCGATGAGTTCCGCAATCCTTTCTCCCTAAATACAGTATGAAGGCTGAAAGGTGAGCAAGAGGATATTGCCACACTGTTCATCTGGGACACGAGAGAGACTCAATAAAGAATAGCAAGTGCAGTGTAATGTCTTCTGTATGATCCTGTTGTGGCCAGCACGATGAATAAAACGTCCGACATCTTGCAAGAAGAGTTTATTTCCACCAACTAACGGAAACTTCCAGAAGGTCACTTGTTATCAGTCTCGAGGCACAGGCACACTGCTTCAACTCCTGGACTCAAGGGCCAGGCTTGTATTCACTGGAGTTTAGAAGGATGGGGGGGGGAGGGGTATTATAGAAAGATATAGAATTATAAAAGGACTGTACAAGCTAGATGCAGGAAAAATGTTTCCAATGTTGGGCGAGTCCAGATCCAGGGGGCCCACCGTCTTAGAATAAAGGGGAGGTCATTTAAGACTGAGGTGAGAAAAAACTTTTTCAGCCCAGAGAGTTGTGAATTTATGGAATTCCCTGCCACAGAGGGCAGTGGAGGCCAAATCACTGGATGGATTTAAGAGAGAGTTAGATAGAGCTCTAGGGGCTAGTGGAGTCAAGGGATATGGGGAGAAGGCAGGCACGGGTTATTGATTGGGGACGATCAGCCATGATCACAATGAATGGCGGTGCTGGATCGAAGGGCCGAAGGGCCTCCTCCTGCACCTATTTTCTATGTTTCTATGTTTCTATGTAAGGGACTCAGGCATTTACATTGCATTTACATTACATGCAGCAACACAGCAGTAAGAGCTGGATTTTACAGTTGTTTCCAACACAAAGCTGCTTTATGTCCTCTCATTGTGGTCTGAGGGCGGCACGGTGGCGCAGCGGTAGAGTTGCTGCTTTACAGCGCCAGAGACCCAGGTTCGATCCTGACAAAACGATACGATATGAAACAATACGATAAAACTTTATTTATCCCAGGAGGGAAATTGGTCTGCAACCAGTCGTATAAACACAACAAGATACATGAAACATGAAATTAAAGCGACGAGTGGAAAGGGTTGGGAGGGGAGTCAGTCTACCCCGCGACAGAAGGGGGAGGAGTTGTGCAGGTTGACAGCCAGAGGGAAGGAGGATCTCCTGTGGCGTTCTGTGCTGCATCTCGGTGGAACCAGTCTGTTGCTGAAGGTGCTCCTCAGGTTGACCAGTGTGTCATGGAGGGGGTGAGCTGTATTGTCCAGGATGCTCCGCAGTTTGAGGAGCATCCTCCCCTCCAAGACCACTTCCCATGACTAAAGGGTGTTGCCTGTACGGAGTTTGTACGTTCTCCCCGTGGGTTTTCTCGGAATGCTCCGGTTACAGGCCCTTCAGCCCCCCCCCCCCCCGAGTCCGCACTGATCACATTCACCCTTGCAATAGCAGTGTCCAAACACACTAGCGACAATGTACAGTGGTCAATTAACCTACAAACCTGCACGTCTTTGGAATGTGAGAGAAACCAGAGGACCAGGAGAAAACCCACGCGGTCTCAGGGAGAACATAAAATCTCCGTACAGACAGCACCCATAGTCAAGATCGATCCCTGGTCTCTGGCGCTGTGAGGCAGCAACTCTACCGCTGCGCCACCGTGCCGGAGATATAGAGAAACAGGGAACTGCAGACGTTGGTTTACAAAACGGACACAAAGTGCTGGAGTAACTCAGCGGGACAGGCAGCATCTGTGGAGAACTTGGATAGGTGAAGTTTCGGGTCGGGAACCCTTCGTCAGTCTAATCCTTTTCTCCAGAGATGCTGCCTGTCCCGCTGACATACTCCAGCACTTTGTGTCATGCATTAAGATATGACTGAAATGGAGAATTTGGACGTCTCCAACAGTTTTGCTCCCTTGGGCTCCAGCCCAATCTTGGATGATACTATAGAAATTCATTTCGCCTGTCAGCCAGGGAAAGATTTGAATGTGAAAACTAGTAGAGGATGGATGTATCTCCTGCATTGCACTAACAAGTCTGGTCTCTACAAAACGTCTTGTAACTTAAATCAAACTTTGGAACGTCCCACTGCCTCGGATAATCATCCCACACAAAGGACTTGTCCCAACCCCGGTCATTCCTACTTCTCCCCGCTCCCGTCCGGCAGAAGGTACAGAAGTTTGAAAGTGAGCACCACCAGACTCAGGAACAACTTCTTCTCCTCTGTTATCAGGCTTCTTGGGGTAGGAGATTGCAACCTTCACGTGGTCCGCCCTGTTTCAACAAATGCAATCAACCTGGCGTGCACAATCAAATAATATCAAACAGAACAAGTTGTCCTACAACTTTAGGCTGTGCATGCCACACGCAAGAAGAAGAGGTTCAGGCTTCTGATCATCCATAAACTAAGGTGCTGTCCAATTCACCTTTTAGTTTAGTTTGGAGATATAGCAGCAAACAGGCCCTCTGGCTCAGCGAGTCTGCGTCGGCAAGTGCTCCCCACACTATCCTACACACACTGGGGACAGTTTACAATTACACCAAGCCAAATAACCTACAAACCTGTACGTCTTTGGAGTGTGGGAGGAAAGCGGAGATCCCGGAGAAAACCCATGCAGGTCACGGGAGAGAACGTACAAACTCCGTACAGACAGCACCCGTAGTCGGGATTGAACCCAGGTCTCTGGCACTGTGAGGCAGCAACTCTACCGCAGCGCCACCGTCAACACAAAAGCTACTATAGTTGGAATCAGATACATTTAGGACATTTTTTGTCGGGCGGAGGGTATTAATTATTGGTACATGAAAAGCTTTGCTTCGTATGTTTAGTGCATCAGATATACCATACACATGGGTCACACCGTACCATACAATACCATGCCATACAATGGGTCACAACCACTGAGATCGTAATTGTTAGGAGATAGCATAAATGAAGATTTATTATGATGACAGGACACTCTTTCTGTTGAAGCTTTTTCATATATATATACCCGTACGCACACACATGTGTGTATATGTGTGTATATATATATATATATATATATATACAGCTGCTCCTCGACCTACGATGGGGTTACCTTCCGATAAACCGACCGTAAACCGAAAATATCGCAAGGTGAAAACGCATTTAATACATTGCGATCACGTGACCGGAAGTGACGTGCGGCTCGCTGCCGTTTGCCGATTGTAAAGTCGAAATATCGCAAGTCGAAGCACTGTAAATCGGGGAGCATCTGTATTGTAATCGTTTTATATATATGTGTATTTATATCTATATTACTAAAAGTCTGATCTTGACCACTTCCTGTTGTTCTGTATATTGATTTTAGAAAAAACGCTGCCACTTACGGCTGTGATTTTTGGTTATCTTACTCAGAGTACCCCTCCGCTGTGCAGACAAGAGGATTTTTCCCATCGATGAAAAATAAAAGAGTTATTAATGTTTAAAAAATGTTGAGATTAACAGGAGTAGTTAATAATCCGCTGTTTAAACCTTCTAGTATTGATAATTTATTTACATATTGGGAAAGAATAGGAATTAAAATGTTCGGAGACATGTATGAAAATGGAAATTTCTTATCATTTCAACAACTACAACTTAAATACAACCTGAGAAGTAATCAATATTTTAAATATTTTCAAATTTGTGATTATTTGAAAAAATATACACAGGAAGATCAAAATTTGTCTACAGACTTGTTAGATGAAGCAATGAATATAAAGGCGGATTCAACTAATTTAATATCATATTTGTATAATATTATCCTAAATATAGAAATACCATCATCCGATAGAATTAGAAGAGATTGGGAACAAGAACTAGCTATAAAAATATCGAAAGAGAGTTGGGGTAAACACTTGCTATATGTGCACAAATGCTCGATCAATGCAAGACATATTTTAATCCAATTTAAAACTTTACGTAGACTATATTATTCAAAAACTAAAATAAGCACATTTTTTCCAAATATCGCACGAATTTGTGATAAATGTCTATCCCAAGAAGCAACCATAGCACATTCCTTTGTTTTTTGCATAAAAATCCAAATATTCTGGAATTAAATCTTTGAAATTTTTACAAAAGTACTCAAAATAAAATTGAAACCAAATGCAGAATTGATTATTTTTGGAACAATGGAAGCCAGCTTTGAGCTGACTTCGTTCCAAAAGAGCTTTCTTAATTAGGGCTTAATATTGGCAAAAAAACGTATACTTGAACTCTGGAAAAACGCTCCCACACCAACGATAAAAATGTGGATTTCAAATACGTCCGAAACGTTACACCTAGAAGATATGAGATTCCTCCTTGCAGGCAAATCAGACCATTTCCAAAAGATTTGGTCTCCATTTCTCGACTTATTACAAGCATAGGGTGCCACACAACTCTGAAAATAAATGGTATCAGGACCTGGTGAGGGGTTTGTAAAGATACGAAGGAGGTACATCCCTTTTATCTTACCTTAGCATTTTGCTTTCTCATATTTTCTGTCTTCTATTTTTTTTCTTTCTTTTCCTTTGTTTTTCTTTTTTTAGTCTTTCTTGTGTCTTACGCTTCTACAGGCTCTTCCGGATCACTCTCTCACGCACTTACTATCCTATCTAACTCCCTCAATTCTCCTTCTTATTCTTCTTAAAGTATAAAATAAGAAGTGGTACAGGGAATGTATTATGTTATTTTTGGCTTATATCATTGTAATGTACATTACTTCTAATAAAGAAAATTTGAAAAAAAAAAAAAAAAGTTGGATAACAGAATTAGCATAAACAGGTGCTGGCTGGTCAGCATGGACTCGGTGGGCCGAAGGACCTGTTTCCATTCTTGCTATTGAGGGAGTGCAGCGTAGGTTTACAAGGTTAATTCCCGGGAAGGCGGGACTGTCATATGCTGAGAGAATGGAGCAGCTGGGCTTGTACACGCTGGAGTTTAGAAGGATGAGAGGAGATCTCATTGAAACACATAAGATTGTTAAGGGTTTGGACACGCTGGAGGCAGGAACCATGCAGGAGTCCAGAACCAGGGGCCACAGTTTAAGAATAAAGAGTAAGCCATTTCGAACGGAGACGAGGAAACACTTTTCCTCACAGAGAGTGGTGAGTCTGCGGAATTCTCTGCCTCAGAGGGCAGTGGAGGCAGGTTCTCTGGATGCTTTCAAGAAAGAGCTAGATAGGGCTCTTAAAGATAGCGGAGTCAGGGGAATATGGGGAGAAGGCAGGAACGGGGTACTGATTGGGGACGATCGGCCATGATCACATTGAATGGTGGTGCTGGCTCGAAGAGCCGAATGGCCTACTCCTGCTTCATTGGTTGGGAGATACAGCATGACAATAGACAATAGACAATGGGTGCAGGAGTAGGCCATTCGGCCCTTCGAGCCAGCACCGCCATTCAATGTGATCATGGCTGATCATCCACAATCAGTACCCCGTTCCTGCCTTCTCCCCATACCCCTTGATTCCGCTAACCATAAGAGCTCTATCAAACTCTCCTTTGAATGCACCCAGTAAATCGGCCACTACTACCTTCTGAGGTAGAGAATTCCACAGATTCACAACTCTCTGTGTGAAAATTTATTTCCTCATCTCAGTTCTAAATGGCCTCCCCCCTTATTCTTAAACTGTGTGTGGCCCCTGGTTCTGGACTCCCCCAACATCGGGAACACGATTCCTGCCTCTAGCATCTCCAATTCCTTAATAATTTTATATGTTCCTATAAGATATCCTCTCATCCTTCTAAATTCCAGAGAATACAAGCCCAGTCGCTCCATTCTTTCATCATATGACAATCCCGCCATCCCGGGAATTAACCTCGTGAACCTACGCTGGACTCCCTCAATAGCAAGAATGTCCTTCCTCAAATTAAGAATGGGTGACGTTTCGGGTCGAGACCCTTCTTCATACGCCCAGTCGATCCATTCTTTCAGCTGAGAATCGTCTGAAAGCTGCCCTGCTGAGAACGAGCGCCTGGTTTCCGAATCTCCATTTGATGAAGGGTAGGGTCTCGACTCGAAACGTCACCCATTCCTTCTCTCCAGAGACGCTGCCTCTCCCGCTGAGTTACTCCAGCATTGTGTGCCTGTCCCCATTGTTAAAGGATGTTCCTGCCCTCTGCTGATGTCTTTCATGCCTAACTTCACTCAACACTGCCACCTGCTGCCCGAAAGTCTTCAACACAACTTCAACTGGAAAAAAAGAAACACTAAATGGATATCCTGATCTGAAAGAGGTGCACAAAATCATGAGAGGAAGAGATCTACCCGATGTAATAGATCAGGATGAGTGGAATAGATCAGGTAGACGCACTGTCTCTTGCCCAGAGTAGGGGAATCAAGAACCAGGGGAAATGGAGTTAAGGTGGGGGAAAGATTTAATAGGAACCTGAGGGGTAACCTTTTTCACAGAAAGGGTGGTGGGTGTATGGAACGAGCTGCCAGAGGAGGTAGTTGAGGCAGGTATATATCGCAATGGTTAAGAAACATTTAGACGGGTACATGAATAGGACAGGTTTGGAGTTACAGGGATATGGGCCAAACGTAGGCAGGTGGGATCTTTCCTGATCCCAGCACACTGATGCGATTATAAAGAAGGCACATCAGCGCCTCTACTTCCTGAGAAGATTACGGAGAGTCGGTATGTCAAGGAGGACTCTCTCGGACCTCTACAGGTGCACAGCAGTGATCATGCTGACCGGTTGCATCGTGGTTTGGTTCGGCAACCTGAGCGTCCGGGAGCGGAAAAGAATGCAGAAAGTTGTGACCGCTGCCCAGTCCATCATCAGCTCTGACCTCCCCACTATCAAAGGGATCTATCGCAGTCGCTGCCTCAAAAAGGCTGCCAGCATCATCAAGGACCCACACCACCCTGGCCACACACTCATCTCCCCGCTGCCTTCCGCTGAAATGTCACCTACCCATATTCCCCGGAGATGCAGTCTGACCCGCTGAGTCACGCCAGCATTTTGTGTCTTTCCTTGTTAAACCCAGCATCTGCAGTTCCTTGTTTCTACTTCTAGATGTAGGTTCTCAGGTTCATTATTGTCCCGTGTGAAAAGTCTGAAGAAAGGTCCTGACCCAAAACCAGATCCTGAGGATCACCCATCCTTTTTCTCCAGAGATGCAGCCTGAACCACTGAGTTACTCCAAAACGGTTGAGTCCACCTTTGGTATAAACCAGCATCAGCAGTTCTTTGATTCTACTGTGAAAAGCTTTCTTTTAGTCATAAATTCAAAGTCTTATAGCGCGGAAACAGGCCCAACTTGCCAACATGTCACATCTACACTAGTCCTGTGACTAGTCCTAGCCTTGAACTCCTCAATGTGATGGAGCATCCCTTTAAACTTGTCCTAGCAATCTATGTCTAAATGTTTCTTAAACTTTGGAGTGAGGGCACCGTCGAGTATGGCTGTTCTTCCTTTCACCCTTTTTTAAAATTGTTAGTATGTTAAAAAGTTTTGTTTTGGAGGTCTAGTCTTTTTATTTGGGGGTGAGGGGGAAGGGGGAAACTGTTTTTGCTCAGTTCCTACCTGGTCGGAGATGCGTCTTCCGTCCAAGCCGCATCTTCGCCCCTCTCCTCGCGGCCTAACAACGGGACTGGAGCGGCGTTTCCTGCCGGACCGGCCAGAATCTTCAGCTTCGACGGTGGCGCAGCGCTGAAGTACCAGCGCGGAGCGGGCGATGCCTTACCGAGGGCCGCCGTGCGGTAAGCTTCGGAGTGCTGAGACCGCCGACTCCAACATCGCGGAGCTGTGCGGTTTGCAGAGCATCCAGCTGCGGGCGGCGCTGACTTTGAACACCGCGGAGCCTGGGATCTTTCGCCGAGATCGCCAGTGTAAGAGCTCCGACCGGCGCGGCCTGCGGACTTCGGGAGCCGCGGTCTCTGGCAGCGAGCGGCCGTTCCAGACACTCCAAGCCGCTGAAGAGTGTTCTCCCGAGTTCCATCGTCCGGCGAGAGAGCCTGAAACATCGGGCCGCCGTCGCGGTGACTGCAGATGCCTCAAATAGGCCCCGACCACGGGGCGAACAAGAGGAAGAGGACTGGACTTTGCTGCCTTCCCTCACAGTGGGAACCATTGTGGGGGGATGTTTTTTATGTTTAATGTCAAATTCTTCTTTAGTGTTGTGTTTTATTTTTATTGGTGTGCTGCAAATGGAAACTTAAATTTCACTACACCAATTGGTGTATGTGACAATAAATGTCCTTTGTCCTTTGTCCTTGTCCTTTGCCTCAACTACCTCCTCTGGCAGAGGGTTCCATACACCCACCACCCTTTGTGTGAAAAAGTTACCCCTCAGGTTCCTATTAACTCTTTCCCCCCCCCTCACCTTAACTCTATGTTCTCTGGTCCTTGATTCCCCTACTCTGGGCAAGAGACGGTGCGTCTACTCGATCTATTCCTCTCATCCTGATCTATTAGATCAGATAGATCTCCCCCTCTCATCCACCTGCGCTCTAAGGAACAGAGTCCCAGCCTGCTCAACCACTCCCTACAGCTCAGGCCCTCGTGCCCTGGCAACATCCTCGTAAATCTTCTCGGCAGCCTTTAGAGCTTGTAGTTTTCCAGCCAGTTTTGCACGCTATTCAATCTGATCAGATAATTCAATCAAGCAAACTCAAGTACAGTGGGTGGAGCAAAGTGGAAGATATAGGGTGCAGAATATAGTTCTTATGAAGGACCATTCAGAAGCCACAAGGTTAATTCCCAGGATGGCGGGACTGTCATACGTTGAAGGAATGGAACGGCTGGGCTTGTACACACTGGAATTTAGAAGGATGAGAGGGGATCTTATTGAAACATAAAAGATTAAGGGATTGGACACGCTAGAGGCAGGAAACATGTTCCCGATGTTGGGGGGAGTCCAGAACCAGGGGCCACAGTTTAAGAATAAGGGGTAAGCCATTTAGAACGGAGATGAGGAAAAACCTTTTCACCCAGAGAGTGGTGAATCTGTGGAATTCTCTGCCTCAGAGGACGGTGGAGGCCTGTTCTCTGGATGCTTTCAAGAGAGTTAGATAGAGCTCTTAAAGGTAGCAGTCAAGGGATATGGGGAGAAGGCAGGAACGGGGTACTGATTGGGGATGATCAGCCATGATCACAATGAGTGTCGGTGCTGGCTCGAAGGGCCGAATGGCCTCCTCCTGCACCTATTGTCTATTATCTAACTGAGGGAAGATGCTGTTCCTGAGCCTGTTGGTGCATGCGTTTTACTCTCCAAAGAAAGCAAGGAGAAGAAGGAATGATCGGGGAGAGACAGGTCTCTGATTATCTTGTCTGGTTTAGTTTAGTTTAGTTTGGTTTATTGTCACGTGTACCTATCACAAGGTACAGTGACATCAGTCTGAAGAAGGGCTTCGGCCCGAATCGTTGCCCATTTCCTTCGCTCCATAGATGCTGCTGCACCCGCTGAGTTTCTCCAGCACCTTTGTCTACCCAAGGTACAGTGAAAAGCTTTTTTGTTGCGTGCTCTCCAGTCAGAAGGAAGACTACACATGTTTACAATCAAGCCGGCCACAGGGTACAGTCACAGGACAAAGGGAATAGCGTATAGTGCAAGATATAGTCCAGTAAAGTCCGATTAAAGTCAATCCAAGGGTCTCCAATGAGGTATATGGGAGGTCAGAACCACTCTCTGGGTTGCTGCAAGGATGGTTCAGTTGCCTGATAACATCACGGAAGAATCTGTCCCTGAATCTGGAGGTGTGTGTTTTCACACGCCTGTACGGCTTGCCTGATGGGAGAGGGGAGAAGTGGGAGTGGCCGGGGTGAGACTGGTCCTTGATTATGCTGCTGGCCTTGCCGAGGCAGCGTGAGGTGTAAATGGAGTCAATGGAAGGGAGGTTGGTTTGTGCGACGGTCTGGGCTGCGTCCACAATTTGCTGCCATTTCTTGCGGTCTCGGATGGAGCTGTTCCCAAACCGAGCTGCGATGCATCCCGATAAAATGCTTTCTACGGCGCATCTGTAGAAGTCGGGGAGAGTTGTTGGGGACGTGCCGAACTTCCTCAGCCTTCTAAGAAAGTAGAGGCGTGATAGTTGCAAGAGGCTATTGCACTCGTTGTCCACGAGCGGGCAATCGTGAGCAGTTTTGGGCCTCGCATCTGAGGAAGGACGTGCTGGTGTTGGAGAGGGTCCAGAGGGGGTTTATGAGAATGATCCCAGGAATGAGTGGGTTAACATATGATGAGCGTTTGACGGCACTGGTTCTCTACTTGCTGGGCTTTAGAAGGATGAGGGGACACCTCTGAAACTTACCGAATAGAGTGGATGTGGAGAGGATGTTTCCACTAGCGGGAGAGTCTAGGACCAGAGGCCACGGCCTCAGAATAAAATGGAAAAGTGTGGAGCTTGCTAGGGATTTCGGAAATGCACGTATTGTGACCGTTATGGGCCTGTCCCACTTAGGCAATTTTTCAGGCGACTGCCGGCGACTGTCGGAGTGGAACACGCACACGCACACACACATCGCTTCCTTCACCAGCCAGTTTTGCAGGCGGGGGACAGGTCAAGCAGGGGGAGCGCTGTCTGAGCGAAATTCACACGGTGCAAAGCCAATGCGATACAGACACACACCGCGATGAACAGGAAGGTTGGCGCCGTAATTATGACGGCTAAAGCACAGTGTACGGTAAGTCCTTTAAAAGAGGAGGGGAGAGGGGGCAAGAGGGGGGAGAAGCAGTGGAGACAACTTTTCAGAAGCCAGAGATACACGGCTGTGAAGCTCGGCGGACATTTAACATTACCGGTTGGCTATCCTTGGTTCTGAAAATGTTTCTTTTCCCGCAATGAGCCAATGAAATTCACCGGTCAGCACCGGCTATAACCTACGAGAACCTTCGACCTCCTGGCGACCGACCTACGGCACGAGAATTCTCGCTGCTCTCCATGGCGGCTTCATTCTGGTCACCGCTAATTTTTCAACATGTTGAAAACTTCGCGGCAACCATAATGAGGCCACGACTAGTTCCCAGAATGCGGTAACTCCTCACGACCATGAAGGCGACTCCCGCATAGTCTCCTGCAGTCGCCTAAAAAAAAATCGCCTAAGTGTGACAGGGGCTTTAGGACTGATGTGAAGTGCAATATTCTCATTCTGACAGTATTGAAGCTGAGGGGTGTGTAAACTGAATTTGTGAGCTTTAGTCGTTCGAGATTAGCTATTACCAGGGAGGAGGTGCTTGGGAAGCTGAAAGGGCTGTAGGTGGATAAGTCACCTGGACCCTAGGGTTCTGAAAGACGTGGCTCCAGAGATTGTGGAGGCAATATTTCAAGAATCACTAGAGACAGGAGAGGTCCTAGATGATTGGAAAATTGCCAATATTACCCCGCTGCACAAGAAGGGAGCAAAGCAGAATAGTGTCAACTATACAGTAGGCCGGTTAGTCTGACTTCAGTGGTTGGTAAGACTTAGTTAATTATAAAGGATGAGGTCACAGAGTACTTAGAAGTTTACGATACTATAGGCCAAAGTCCGCATGGCTTTGTGAAGGGGAGGTCTTGTTTGACAAATTTGCTGGAATGATTTGAAGAAGTAAATAGCAGGACAGACAAAGGAGAGTCAGTAGACGTTGTTTACTTAGATTTTCAGAAAGCCTTTGATAAGGTGCCACATGCGAGGCTGCTAAGGAAGACGAGAGCCCATGGCATCAAAGGGCAGATACTAGCATGGATAGCAGGTTGGCTGGATGGCGGAAGACAAACGGTGGCAATAAAGGGGGCTTTTTCTGGTCGGCTGCCAGTGACTAGCGGAATTCCGCTGGGCTCGGTGCTGGGGCCGCTGCTCTTCACGTTGTATATTAATGATTTGGACGAGCTTTGTTACCAAGTTAGCGGATGATACGAAAATAGGTGGAGGGGAAGATAGTGTAGAGACAGGAGGGACTCTGCAGAAGGACACGGACAGGTTGGGAGAGTGGGCAGAGAAGTGGCAGATGGAATATAGTGTAGCAAAGTGTGGAGTCATGCATTTTGGTAGTAGGAATATAGGCGTAGACTATTTTCTAAATGGGGAGAGAATCCAGAAATTGGAAGTGTAAAGGGACTTGGGAGTGCTGGTGCAGGATTCCCAAAAAGTTAATCTGCAAGTCGAATCGGTAGTAAAGAAAGCAAACTCAATGCTAGCATTTATTTCAAGAGGGCAGAAGCCACTTGAAAAGTCTGCTAGGCCCATGGAGTCGGGGGATGATTCCTCACCGGGGCTGGATAGAGTGTGTTCACGCCTATCCCAAGTAGAGGAGCTGTTGCATACAGTCCTCCAGAGAACTTCACTCCAAGAGGAGTGTCAGCGCTCAGAGAAAGAGGCGCCAGTGCTGCCAGATAACCCTTTTACTTTTGAAGGGAGTGCAATGGGTCAGATCAGTCCTGAGCCCGAATCTGATGGGGAAGTTCAGCCAGGAGAAACAGTGGAGTTACCAGATGTTCCACCACTGGCACCGTTTGTTGTCCCATCAGGAGCAGGGGAGCCTCTAGGTGAAGAGCTGGCTACCACAATAAATTACATGGTTTCTCATCAGCTCCAGGAGCTTACTATGGATGAGACAGCCAAAAAACATGAGCCTCCAAGGAACTGTGAGTTGTTAAAAGTTCCAACTGTGAATCAGGTCACTGTGGGGTCAAATGGGACCCAGCATGCGAAGTCAAGAAATAAAAATGCAGAGGATTTTAAAATTATTGGCTGCTGGCATTACAGCATTCGCAAGAACAATGGATGGTGGTTTTGTGACCAGAACACACCAAGAGGCTTTAGGGTTGCTATGTAACACCCATTTTGAGATTAATTGTCTCAGGAAAAGGGCGATTAGGCCCACCATTAATCCCAGATATGCTGCGCTTTGCAAGCCAGCAAATATCCAACCCCCTGATCTGTTGTTGGGCGCAGACCTTACCAAACAGGTCAAAGAAATAAATGAAGACGCAAAAACAATGAGCCTGATGAGACCAATGATGCCCGGCAGACCGCTGAAGAGGAAGTATCCTTACAGACCCACCTCAGTGTCCGGGGCTACACCAGGGACAAGCCGGTCCTCAAAGCAGGGGCGCGGATGGTATCCTTCGGCTGGAGCACGAGCAACCGTGGGGGCCACTGCCAGAGGCTGGAGTCAGCAGGGTGCACCAGTTACCAGAGAGGTAGGTGGGCCTGGTTCTCATAAAAACATATTAAATGTAACACAAGAAAAAGTTGGTGGTAGATCACAGCTTTTTTTTTATGATGAATGGAAGCAACTTACTTCAGATCTGTTTATTAGGAGTGCAATTCAAGGGATTCGGATTGAATTCATTCCAAATGGTGTTTTACCTCTCCAACATGTTCCTAGCAGAACACTTTATTTTTCACAAACAGAGGTAATAGAGGTTCAAGCTGACAAAATTAAATCAATTTGTACTCTATAGACACTTCAAAATGGAAACATTGGTTACCACCAAGCAACTGATTTCCAGAGGTTGTTATATGGCAACCATAGATCTGAAAGACGCTTATTACTCAGTGCCTGTTCATTGCGAGCATAGAAAGTATTTTAAATTCATTTGGATGAATCAATTATGGCAGTATATGGCACTGCCGAATGGGTTGACCTCAGCTCACTAAATTGTTAAAAAACAATTTTGGGGCTACTTAGAGGTCAGGGCCATGTAATTATGGCCTATCTGGATGATATTTTAATTATTGGACAAACAAAAGAATTAGCTGAAACATCAGTGGCAATTGTCAAATCTACACTTGAAAAACTGGGGTTTGTCATTCATTTGGAAAAATCTAAATTGACACCAATTGCCACAATTGATTATTTGGGGTTCACAATTGACTCAATTAAAATGGTAATTACTTTGCCCAGGGAGAAAAGTGTAGAGCTAATTGAGGATTGTGTAAAGCTTTTAAACAAGCATCAACCTTCAATTAGGCAAGTAGCAAGGCTGCTTGGGAAAATGGTAGCAGCTTTTCCAGTAGTCCAATTTGGGCCTTTGCATTATCAGCAATTACAAAGAGCAAAGGAACAGGCACAGGGTACAATTGGGCATTATGATAGGCCCATGCAATTATCAGCAGAAGCATTGACTGATATTTTATGGTGGATCCAACATGTCTCCTGTAGTTTCAGCACAGTGGTACTAGAACAACCTCCCATGGTCTTACAGACTGATGTCAGTGCACTTGGGTGGGGTGCCACGGATACAACTTCAAGTTGTGGAGGAAGATGGAGTATGGAAGTAGCGTTGCTTCTGCAGACATGGGGAATTAACCATTTAGAGCTTTTAAGAGCATTTTATGGGCTCAAGGCTTATTGTTCTAACAAAGGCAGTCTGCATGTTCAGCTCCAAATTGATAACACTACGGCAGTTGCATATGTTAATCACATGGGTGGTATCAAGTCGGTATCTTGTGACAGACTGGCAAACCAAATCTGGATCTGGTGTATTGACAAACACATTTGGCTCTCAGCTATATATCTGCCAGGGAAATTCAATACTGTGGCAGACACCAAGTCACAAAAGTTCCATGACAACATAGAGTGGATGTTGAATCGGGATGTGTTCAAAGAGATCATTGTCAAATACGGAACGCCAGATGTCGACTTGTTTGCATCAAGACTTAACCACCAGCTTCCCAAATATGTGTCATGGGAACCCGATCCTGGGGCAGTAGCGATTGACGCTTTCTCGCTGAATTGGGGCGGTATGTATATAATGCATTTCCACCTTTCTGTCTCATAAATCGATGTCTGCTTAAAATCAAGCAGGACAATGTTTCAGGGGTACTGGTGATACCCGACTGGCCTACCCAGCCCATGGTACCCTTTGATCCGACAGCTGATGACACATCCCCTGATGGCAGTTCCCAAACGAAGGGATTTATTGGTGCATCCGGTACCTGGCGGATGCCATCTGGTGTATGACCATATTGATTTGTTAATTTGCAGATTCTAAGAAGGCCATATCTGGGGCATGGATTGTCGGGTCGAACTGTGGACATGCTTACTGCATCTTGGAGATCGAGTACTCAAAAGCAGTATTTTTGTTATGTAAAAAAGTGGGAAGTTTACTGTGTACAAAATAATATTGACTATTGTACAGCAGGTATTTCACATGTTCTGGAGTTTCTGTCAACCCTCTACTATGATGAAGGACTAAGTTATAGTACAATCAATACAGCAAGGTGCTTTATCATCATATTTAGTCATGAAGTCAGACAGACATTCGATTAGATCTCACCCTCTCGTTGTTCGATTAATGAAAGGGATTTTCAATTCCAGACCTCCCAAACCTAGATATATGGCTATTTGGGATGTGAGTATTGTCCTCAGAAAACTACGTGAGTGGTTTCCTATCTCATCTTTGTCTTTGACCAAAATCACCATGAAGGTGGCCATGCTTATGGCGTTCGTTTCAGCACAAATGGTTCAGATGTTACAAAAATTACAGTTAGATAGAATGGTAACTGCTGCAGACAATATTACGTTTTACATTTATGACCTCAAACAAAGCAGGCCAGGTGTTACAGGTTTTAAAATAGTATTTTCAGCATATCCCACGGATCCATCCTTATACGTAAAAACACATTTGATGCAATACATTGCAGCTACAGAGGGCTTGCGTAACATGGAGACAGGATTGTTTATCAGTTATAAAAAAAACATATAAGAGAGTGTCAGTTAACACTATTTCGAGATGGCTGAAACAAGTCTTGATTGATGCAGGTATTAACACTGATGTGTTTACATCTCATTCCACTAGGGCAGCAGCTACGTCGGCGGCCAAAGCGAGGGACGTGCCCGTTGACCACATTTTGGCGGCCGCCGGATGGGCAAATGAGCTGATGTTTCAGAATTTCTATTGGCCGATTGTCGATCCAGGGCTGTTTGCCAATGCCATTTTAAATTCTGTTTAAGTGCCCTGGGATTAAGGGGTTGTTTGTTTATATTTTTAAATAAACCTTCTTACTGTATTAAATGCAAAGTTACTACTAATGCATTAATTTCTCATTCAAATCAATCAATGGATGCCGAGATTTGTAATCTGCGGCATGAAATCACAAAGCTTTGAACTCTTCACGGAATCACTCACGTGACTCCGAAGTAAAATAGTAAGATTAAACGATAACTTACCAGTTTGAAGTTTGATCTTGATTTTATGAGGAGTTACGTTGGTGATTACGTGCCCTCCACGCCCAACCCTCTCTCATAAAGATGGTAGTTCTCAAGTCACTGATCTTACTATGTCACTTTGGTGTTGTTATTTGTGATTTCATACCGCTGCTTTGGAGATTGGTGCGCATGCGGCCTGGCGGGTCTTCTTCACAAAATCACCAACGTAACTCCTCATAAAATCAAGATCAAACTTCAAACTGGTAAGTTCTCGTTTAATCTTACTATTAAAGGACGTTCTTTTAGGAAGGAGATGAGCAGACATTTATTTTGTCAGAGGCTGGTGAATCTGTGGAATTCTTTGCCACAGAAGGCTTTGGAGGCCAAGTCAGTGGATATTTTTAAGGCAGAGATAGATACTGTAGATTCTCGATTAGTGCAGGTGTCAGAGGTTATGGGGCGAAGGCAGGAGAATGGGGTTGGAAGGGAGAGGTAGATCAGCAATGATTGAATGGCGGAGTAGACTTGATGGGCCGAATGGGCAAATTCTACTCCTATCACTTATGACCTTATGAGATGCAGCGTGGAAACAGGCATCAAGTCCACACCGACCACCCTGTAGACTATACTACTCACACTACGGACTCTTTTACAACTTAATGAAACAATTAGCATACAAACCTGTTCCTAAACTGTATCTCTAACTAAACTAAATTAAACTAAATATCCTTGCCACTCATGTGGCCACCTGGGGTGATATCCCCCCACCCCCCTTTAGTTTAGAGAATCAGTACAGAAACAGGCCCTTCGGCCCACCGGGTCCGCGCCGGCCAGCGATCCCCGCACATTAACACTATCCTACACCCACTAGGGACAATTTTTACATTTACCAAGCCAATTAACCCACAAAACCTGTACGTCTTTGGAGGAAACTGGAGCACCTGAAGAAAACCCACATGGTCACAGAGAGAACGTACAAACTCCGTACAGACAGCACACTTAGTCAGGATCGAACCCGAGTCTCTGGCGCTGTGAGGCAGTGACTATCGCTTAGCCACCGCGCGCCTAAAGAGCTCATAAATAACGTATTGAGACTATGACTGGGGAAACAGTTTCAAAATTAGGGTTTTTGAAGGTTTTTTTTAGTTTAGTGTACCGAGGTACAGTGCTAATTAGTAGACATGAGTGTAAATGTATTCACAAACAAGGGAGTGACCCTTTAGAATTCTGCAAACAAGGGGTTTGTGGTGGTTAAGGAAATGCGTTTATTCAAAACAGAGATCTATGGATTTCATAAGGTCATAAGTGATAGGAGCAGAATTAGGTTATTTGGCCCATCAAGTCTACTGTGCTATTCATTAATGGCTGATCTATCATTCCCTCCTAACCCCATTCCCCTGCCTTCTCCCCATAACCCCTGACACCTGTACTAATCAAGAATCTACCTACCTCTGTCTTAAAAAATATCCATTGACTTGGCCTCCACAGCCTTCTGTGGCAAAGATTTCCAGATTCACCACCCTCTGACTAACGAAAAATTTCAGCAGGAAAATGAGAGATACGTGAATGGATCTGGAATGGTTCAGCGCCCCCACGTCACTCGGTGGGGCGCTGCGAGACGGCTGCCCAGTCAACAGCGTGTTCGTCATTGCAACTTTTCTTGTTTTTTTTAATATGTCCAAATGTGTGTTTTAATGTCTATCGGTGTGTCTTGTGTGGGGGGTGGTGAGGGGGGAACCACTTTCGGTCGCCTCTTCCACGGAGAGGCGACTTTTTCCATGTCGCCTCCCTCGCGGCCTGACACCATGGATTGGTGCGGCCTTTCCCGGAGTCGGGCCCAGAGCTCGAGCAGCGGGCGCAACGTGGAATTTTTCCATCGCGGAGTGGGGCGAGCCCTTGCCGGGGGTTGCCAGAAGGTAGTGCTCCGACCGCTGGCCCGTGGCCTACAACATCCTGAAGCCGCGGTCTCCGGTAGGGAAGCACCGATTCGGGACTTACCGTCCAGACGAGAGGGCCTGTAGATCGGGCCATCTGTAGCTGCGACAGCATAAGTTTATGGCCCCGACCAAGGGGGAACAATGGAGGAGGACTGACTATACTTTGTGCCTTCCACCACAGTGAAGAATGCTGTGGTGGAAGATTGTGTTAAATTTTTATCGTGTATTGTGTGTTCTTATTGATTGTACCGCTGCTGGCAAATTCATTTCACTGCACTTTACTGTGTATGTGATGAATAATCATATAACAATTACAGCACGGAAACAGGCCCTCTCGGCCCTTCCAGTCCGTGCCGATCATTTGTTTTCCCCTAGTCCCATCTACCTGCACTCAGACCATACCCCTCCATTCCCTTCACGTCCATATACCTATCCACTTTTCTTTTAAATGTTAAAATCGATCCTGCCTCCACCACTTCTGCTGGAAGCTCATTGCACACAGCCACCACCCTCTGAGTAAAGAAGTTCCCCCTCACGTTACCCCTAAACGTCCGTCCCTTAATTCGCATGTCATGCCCTCTTGTTTGAATCTTCCCTAGCCTTAATGGGAAAAGCTTATCTACGTCAACTCTGTCTATCCCTTTCATCATTTTAAAGACCTCAATCAAGTCCCCCCTTAACCTGCGCTCCAAAGAATAAAGACCTAACTTGTTCAACCTTTCTCTGTAACATAGTTGCTGGATCCCAGGCAACATTCTAGTAAATCTCCTCTGTACTCTCTCTATTTTGTTGACATCCTTCCTATAATTAGATGACCAAAATTGTACACCATACTCCAGAATTGGTCTCACCAATGCCTTGTACAATTTTAACATTACTTCCCTGCTCCTATATTCAATGCTCTGATTTATAAAGGCCAGCACACCAAAGGCTTTCTTTACCACCCCATCTACATGCGATTCCACCTTCAGGAAACTATGCACAGTTATTCCTAGATCTCTCTGTTCCACAACATTCCTCAATTCCCTACTATTTACCATGTACGTCCTATTTTGATTTGTCCTGCCAAGATGTAGCACTTCACACTTATCAGCATTAAACTCCATCTGCCATCTTTCAGCCCATTTTTCCATATGGCCCAAATCTCTCTGTAGACTTTGAAAATCTACTTTTTCTACTTACAGAATAAATCTGATTGATTGATTGATTGAACTGATCCTAGCATCGACCAGTGATGCACTTTTAAGGAATCCTAATCCACCACTAGCCACATCTTCCCATCTCTACCCTTTTCCGCTTTCCGCAGAGACCATTCCCTCCGCAACTCCTTGGTTAACATCCCTTCCCACCCAAACCACCCCCTCACCCAGGTACCTCCCTCTGCAACCGCAGGAGATGCAACACCTGTCCCTATACCTCCTCCTTCGACACCGTCCAAGGACAGTCTTTTCAGGTGAGGCAGAGGTTCACTTGCACTCCTCCAAGCTCATCTACTGTATCTGTGTGTGCGAGCAGAAGGTATTACTTCTAGCTCTCTTAATGTATCCAAGGGTGTGCCACAGGGATCGGTTCTAGGACCTTTATTATTTACTATTTATATTAATAGTCTAGATCATAAAGCAGCGAACGCAAATTTTCACTTTTATGCTGACGACACAGTGATATATTGCTCTGCGTCTACCCCAAATCAGGCTCTCTGTCAGCTCCAAACTGCTTTTAACACTGTGCAACGTAACCTGTGTGATTTAAAACTTGTTTGAAATGCTGACAAGACAAAGCTCATGCTGTTCACTAAAGCTAAATCAAAGCCCTCGGACCTCCCTTCTATCACCACTTTGCAGGGCTCTGTGGTTGAATCTGTGTCTCAATATAAATATCTGGGAATTATAATTGATGATTCTCTCTCTTTTAAATCTCATATCCAGCAACTTGTGAAAAAACTAAAGATAAAATTAGGTTTTTACTTTAGAAACAAACCTTGTTTTTCTTTTCAAGCCAAAAAAAGACTTGTTGCTGCAACGTTGATGACAGTGTTGGACTATGGTGATGTTTTATATATGAATGCATCTTCAAAATGCCCACAGTCTTTGGACACGGTCTACCATGGAGCACTGAGATTTGTTACTAATTTTAAAACCCTCACGCACCACTGCTCTTTGTATGCTCAAGTTGGATGATTTGCCCTGTCCACCCGCAGACTCCATCATTGGCATATCCTTATTTATAAGACTATCCTCGGTGTTCTTCCTTCATACCTGCAGAAGTATGTAATTCAAAAAAGCACAGGAACTTATCAGCTCCGCTCTGAGGACTTGTTCTTACTAACTGTACCTAATGTCCGTGCTGAACTGGGGAAAAGGGCATTTAGTTATGCTGCTCCCTTCGCATGGAACCAGCTGCAGAATGAACTGAAACTTAAGGAGCTGGTTTCTATAAACAGATTTAAATCTCTTTTTAATGATGTTGAAGCGGGCTCTTCTGTCTGTACATGCTTTGTTTGATGATGTTATGACTGTGATTCTATTTATATGTTCTCTGTTGTTTTTAAATTATTGTCTGTAACTGTGGAACTGTGCTGCTGCCTGTCTTGGCCAGGACTCTCTTTTAAAAGAGGTTTTTAATCTCAATGAGTCTTCTCCTGGTTAAATAAAGGTTAAATAAAATAAAAAATAAAATAAATCTGCTATTCCAGGTGTGGACTCCTGTATATCGGTGAGACCAAGTGCAGGCTCGGTGATAGTTTCGCTGAACACCTCCGTTCAGTCCGCCTAAACCTAGCTGATCTCTCGGTTGCTAAACACTTTAACCACCCCTCCCGTGACCACACTGACATTTCTGTCATGGGCCTCCTCCATTGTCAGAGTGAGGCCACGTGCAAGCTGCCCACCATGTACAGATACAGAAAGCAGCCAATAATGTTTGGTGCAAGATAATGTCCAGTAAAGTACGAATAATAGTACTTGATTAATAAAGATAGTCCGAGGGTCTCCAATGAGGTATTTAGTAGTTCAGGACTGCTCTCTAGTTGGTGATAGAATGTTTCAATTGCCTGATAATAGCTGGGAAGAAACTGTCCCTGGATCTGGAGGTGTGCGTTTTCACACTTCTGTATGCCTTTGCCCGATGGGGAAGGGGAGAAGATGGGAGTGACTGGAGTGAGATTGGTTCTTGATTATGTTGGTGGCCTTGCCGAGGCAGCGTAAAATATTGATGGAGCCAATGGAAGGGAGGCTGGTTTGTGGGTTTGGGCTGCGTCCACAATTCCCTGCAATTCCTTGCGGTCTTGGATGGAGCTGTTCCCAAAACCAAGCCTCGATGCGTCCCCGATAAAATACCGTCGGTGGCGCATCTGTAGAAGTTGGTGAGAGTCGTTGGGGGACATGCCGAACTTCCTAAAGGGCCGGTCCCACTTGGGCGATTTTTTTCGGCGACTGCTGGCGACATATCAATGTCGCCGAAAGATTTTGAAGACTTCAAAATCCAGCGGAGACAACAAAAATGTTGCGATGCTAGAAAAAAACACCGTGCGTCAATACGTCGTCGCGCCGCTAATTTTTCGGTGACCTGATACGTCAGTCAATGATGCCGGCAGTAGCTGAAAAAAATCGCCAAGTAGGACAGGCCCTTCGGCCTGGTAAGGAAGTGGAGGTGTGATGGAATCACAAAGCGTTGAAGTGAGAGAGGAGAGGGAGGGAGTGACCGGGGGTGAGCTTTGTCCTTGATTAGAAACATAGAAAATAGGTGCAGGAGTAGGCCATTCAGCCCTTCGAGCCTGCACCGCCATTCAATGTGATCATGGCTGATCATTCAACTCAGTATCCCGTACCTGTCTTCTCTCCATACCCCCTGATCCCTTTAGCCACAAGGGCCACATCTAACTCCCTCTTAAATATAGCCAATGAACTGGCCTCAACTACCTTCTGTTGCAGAGAATTCCACAGATTCGCCACTCTCTGTGTGAAACTCATCTCGGTCCTAAAAGATTTCCCCCTTATCCTTAAACTGTGACCCCTTGTTCTGGACTTCCCCAACATCGGGAACAATCTTCCTGCATCTAGCCTGACCAACCCCTGAAGAATTTTGTAAGAGTCTATAAGATCCCCCCCCCCCTCAATCTACTAAATTCTAGCGAGTACAAGCCGAGTCTATCCAGTCTTTCTTCATATGAAAGAAAGATTATGCCGCAGGGTAGCGTTCCGGCCGACGTAATGAGCCAGACACCTCGTCATGCTGAAAACCATTTATTTTTTTTGTGATATGCAAATGCATAAGTATAAATATTTTAATTTCCATTACGATACGACAGTGAGAACATTCACAAAGCTCCGTGGCGGAAGGGAAAGAAAGAAACAAACAAACAGACAAGGAAGCCGCAAAACATTTTTTGTTGCTTTTTTTTTTCCTCTCTTCTCGTATTGCACAGTTCTGACAGCCAATCTGAGACCAGAGCTGTAAGTGTCAGTGCGACTACTAAAGGCAGCGGGACCACAACGCACACCAAACTTCACCTGCACCACACGACAAAACGCAAAAAATAAAAACCCAGATCCCACATTCTTCACATGTTCAACACTTGGTTGCTACGTCCTTACCAAAACACAGGTTTGTTTAATACAAGAACAAGGAAAATACTCATGATTTCTCCAAAAATGGCACACATACACACACACACACACAGATCTGGCAAAAAAAAAGGAGCAATGCCAATATATAGTTATTTACACCTCTGATAAGTTCTGTAAACAAGTGTTTAATACGCTTTGAAACCAGCTAAGAGCACAGATTTCTTTTTTTTTCTTTAAAGGCTGTAGTATGGGCAATAACTTCTTTTCAAAGGGATCTGTCTCCACTAATAGCTAGGAGAGGACTGCTCATCCACCTAGCCTGCTTAGGAGTGAAACTGCATCATGACGAATGGCTAACACCACACCAGGACATCATGAGGCAGGTGGCACCATGCAACCTCGAGTCGGAGTGAACACCATAGGTGGATAGAATACATACCCATGGCTTCGCGGCTTTTAGTGTCCCTATCTTTGCATTCCTGTTCACTTCAACCAAAAAACAAAGACCAAGTCCCATGTTAAATTTCCTTCTGCACACAAAACAGATAAAGGCTGAGCAAAATTAATTTTAAAAAGTCATTTCCATCCAGCACTAAAGTGGCTCCAAAGAAGGTCCACAGTTTTTTTTTTAAACAAAGGGAAAAACCTCCATGAACCTCTTTTATGGACAAGGTTTTCTCCTCGGTGAAATGATGGCTCTTGCAATGGATGGAGCTACTCAATGCATTCAAATGGAATGTACATTTTAGCATTGCCTGCTAAAAACAGCAAGCATCTCTATAGCCGGACTATGCCCAGTTAACACTGCAACGTCCACTGAAAGCCAACAAGGGATGCGTTCGTGTGGGAGATTGCCACGGATCAAGATGAACATTTGATTCATGTCACCACAGTGGTGTTCATGTGAACTTATGGGTCCAAAGTGTGCCTGCAACTGCTTTTCCTCTCTTCCCCCCCCCCCCACCCCCAAGTTCCCAAGTTTGCAAAAGCCAGTAATTACATTATATCTACACAAAATACATTTTTTGCACCCAATATTTCAGACATTCAAGTGATCTTTTTATAAATAGCAGAATATTTCTATTGGTCATTATAAACAAAGTAATGGAGGGAGGGGGGGGGGGGGCAAGGGGAAGGAAATGGGGGAGATGAGGAGGGGGAAGAGAATTGAGAAAATGGGGCACGGAAGACAATGGGGGCGATACTGGGGAAAGATATGGGGGTGAAGGGGTGGTAAGGAAATGGGGTAATGAAATGGGGAAGAAAATGGCGGAGGTGATAGAGTGGGAAGGATATGGGGTGATGGAGGGGGAAGGATATGGGGGATAGGATATGGGATGATGGGCAGGGAAGGATATGGGGGTGATGGAATGGGGAAGGATATGGGGGTGATGAAATGGGGAAGGATATGGGGATGATGGAGAGGATATGGGGGTGATAGAGGGGGAAGGATATGGGGGTGATGGAGGGGGAAGGATATGGGGGCAATGGAGGAGGAAGGATATGGGGGTGATGGAGGGGGAAGGATATGGGGGTGATGAAATGGGGAAGGATATGGGGATGATGGAGAGGATATGGGGGTGATGGAGAGGATATGGGGGTGATAGAGGGGGAAGGATATGGGGGTGATGGAGGGGGAAGGATATGGGGGCGATGGAGGGGGAAGGATATGGGGGTGATGAAATGGGGAAGGATATGGGGATGATGGAGAGGATATGGGGGTGATGGAGAGGATATGGGGGTGATAGAGGGGGAAGGATATGGGGGTGATGGAGGGGGAAGGATATGGGGGTGATAGAGGGGGAAGGATATGGGGGGCGATGGAGGGGGAAGGATATGGGGGTGATGGAGGGGGAAGGATATGGGGGTGATGGAGGGGGAAGGATATGGAGGTGTCAGGGAGGAGCAGAGGAAGGCAACAAACAATGGTTGACTTCATAAAGGTCACAACCCAAGAGCTTGGGGCCGGAATGGAAGGAGATTCCCGCATGCTTCTGAAGGATGGCCATCCATCGGGTTCTGCCTCTCTCCACTCTGTCTCCTTCTGCCGGCGTCGGAACCCGCTGCCGCGAGGCTGCTAAGAGTCGCTGGGCTGGGCGACCTCCTGGGGATAGTGGGCCTGGTTGGCCGGGCCCACCTCTGGGTGCGTGGCACTCGGGGGCGATGGCTGCCCCGGTGGGTCGACAGTGCAAGGCCTCGCCTCCTGCAAATGGCCGACTTGCTCAGGGCCCCCAGGGTCTGCGGTGGCTTTGGCCGTCTGGCCTTCAGACCCGAGACCGCCACCGGTTTTGGGCCGGCTCGGACTGTTGGTCCCCTCGGGCTCCTCGACCACTTGCAATGCCCCGGCGGGCGGGCGAGTGGGCTGCAAGTTCTCAGAAACATCCTTGGTTTGTTCTACCTTGCCCCAAAGAGCGGTCAGCGTGTTGCCGTCAGTGGGGGGAGGCGAGGCATTATTGTCCTGAGGGCTGGGCGTCTGATGTAAGGCGCTCTTCTCCACTGTACCCTGCTGCTCGGCTCTTTTAGACAGGCACATGTCCACCTTTGAAGTACTTGGCCCCGACAGGAAAGCAATGTCAAGGGTTCCTTCCAGTGGCTTCAGACTCAGAATGGACCGTCCCTCCATCTTGCACTCGTTCATTTGCCTGGTTATGCACTCGGTCCCTGAACCCAACTGTGGCTTGTCGACGCAGAGCTGGCCCACACCGCCCACTATCTTGGGACAGTCGGCAGGCGTCGGCCTCAGGTGGCAGTGGGCGCTGCAAGACGTGCCAGCCGGCGCGTTCTTCCTCTTGACGAACGAAGGCTCCTCATTGCCCGCCGGCAACAGAGGCTTCGGCTGAGCGCTGTGGAGAGTGCCGGCCATTTCCGGCGGGCCTTTCCCGCCGCTGCTGCCTTCCCGGCAACACCTCTTGCTGGGAGTTTTGGCCTCCAGCCTCTCGGAGCAGCGATGCGGCTCTTTGCCGTGCTTGCCCGCCCACTCCGGCCCGCCATCCTTCCCGCAGAGGCTCTCCACCCTGAGGCAGGGGCTGCTGGCACGTTTCTCGCAGCTCGGTGCGCAGGCCCCGGGCTGCTGGCCGATCGGCAACACCAGCGGGGCGCCCTGGTGAACGGGGCCGCTTGCGTTCGGCTCCGAGAATGGCAGCGGGCCGCCGAGAGGGCTGCACTGCTGGCTGGGAGGCCGAGCTTTTAAGTCTTTGCACTTGGAGTCCAACGCCCCTTCTGCGCTGGCGGCGGCCACCTCTTCAGCCGCGTGGGCAGGGTCGTGTCCAGAGATGGCGCTCTGCTTCTGAAGGGATTCCCGCCGGACGTTCCAGTTCTTCTTCTTGGCCGCCACCTCCCTCAGCTTCTCTATCTCGGCCTCGTCCGCCGCTGCTGCCGCCGATTCCGGCCTCCCCCCCGGCTTCCTGGCCGCCGGCCGCTTCAGGCAGCCCTGCTCCACCGGCCGCACCCTGGTGAGGGTGGGCATCTCGAAGGCGTTCTCCTCCAGGCTGTGGAGGCAGAGGTCCCTCTGCACGGACTCCTTCCTCCCCTCCGCCCCCGGCCCCTCCAGGCTGTGCTTGCGGCCTGCGCACAGCTGCTGCTGCTTCTTGTCGCACGAGTAGGACGGCGACAGCTTCTCGGCCGACTGCACCCTCTTCAGCAGCGGCGAGCGGGGGGGCTCAGCGCTCTTGGGCCGCACCATGTGCCGCAGGATGGTGGGCGGCGAGTGCATCTTCCCCGGGAAGGGCTGCGCCATCTTGCAGCCTCCCACCGAGTGCCCCAACAGTGGGGAGGGGGACCTCTGGGGCGAGGTGGGCTGAGGGGTGGGAGATGGAGTCCGCGCCAGGGGGGACAGGGGGATGTTGCCCGCTGACTTGCGCCTCCCCGACCTGTACCTCTGCCCGCTCAGCTTGGAGCTCAGTCCGTGGAGCGTGCTCGGCCGAACGTGGCCCGAGCCGGCGGGAGAATTGGGAGCGCTCGAGCTGGGAGAGCTGCTCTGAGATGAGTTCGTACCTGTTGTTGAAACACATTGCTGCGGTTAGTTTTAGTTTAGTTCAGAGATACAGCGCGGGAACCTCCCCTTCGGCCCACCCAGCCCGCACCGACCAACGATCCCATCAACACCGCCCTACCTGGGACTATTCTACGGTTACACCAGCCCTGGGCGGCACGGTGGCGCAGCGGTAGAGTTGCTGCCTCACAGCGCCAGAGACCCGGCTTCGATCCTGTCTACAGGTGCCGTCTATACGGAGTTTGTACGTTCTTCCCCGTGACTTGTGTGGGTTTTCTCCGAGATCTTCAGTTTCCATTCACACTCCAAAGATTGGCCTGGTAAAATGATACATTGTCCCTGGCATCGAACCCGTGTCTCTGGCGCTGCAAGTCCTGTAAGGCAACAACTCGACCGCTATGCCACTGCACCGCCAGCATTTTGCATCTGTCTTTGGTGTAAATCAGCGGCTTAATTACAAGGAACTGATGTTGCCAAGACTATAGGGTCCGGGCTATAGGGAGAGGGTGAGCAGGTTAGGACTCTTATTCCATGCAGAGCAGGAGTCTTGAGGGGTGATCTTATAGAGGTGTATAAAATCATGTGGAATAGATCAGGTAGGGGTGGGAGATTGCAACCTTCACGTGGTCCGCCCGGTTTCGACTAATGCAATCAACTCGACGTGCACAAACGGAAGATCAAACAGAACAAGTTGTCCTACAACTTTAGGCTGTGCACGCCACACGAAAGAACAAGAAGAAGAGGGATTGATCAGGTAGATTCACAGTCTCTTGCCCAGAGTTGGGGAATCGAGGACCAGAGGGCATAGGTTTAAGGTGAAGAGGAAAAGATTTAATAAGGATCGGAGGAGTGTCTTTTTCACACAGAGGGTGGTGGGTGCATGGAACGAGCTGCCAGAGGAGGTAGTTGAGGCTGGGACTATCGCAACGTTTAAGAAACAGTTACACAGGTACATGGATAGGGCAGGTTTGGAGGGATATGGGCCAAACGCAGGCAGGTGAGACTGGTGTAGCTGGGACATGTTGGTCAGTGTGGGCAAGTTGGGCCGAAGGGCCTGTTTCCACGCTGTATCACTCGATGACTCTAGCTGCAGATGCAGTTCCTTCTTACACACAAACAGAATACTAACCTGACTGGAAGTCGGGGGCTGAGCGGAAGGACTGGGTTGGTGACCGTGGCGATAGACTGTGTGTGGGCGAGCCTGGCATACTGTCACTGGAAGAAAGCGAGCGGTTCAGCGAGGAGAAGCTTCGGCTGCTGTGCAGTATGACGGGCTGCTTGGCAAACCTTTTAAACAGAGATTTCCTCCTGTTCACAAATAAGAGAGGCAGACTGTTACACTTTGCCATCAATTTTCACTTCACGGTAAACTTAAGCCCCTGTCCCACTGTACGAGGTAATTCACGAGTTCTCCCGGGTTTTCCCCTGATTCGAACTCGGAGAATGTCCATAGCGGGTCTGTAGGAGTTTGTGGATGTCTCGTGGCGGCTCATAATGCTAACGGTAGATAACGGGACATCCGGTAAACTCGTGACGTGTTTTCATCCCTGCAAAAAATGTTCACGAGCAAAAAAATACTCGTGATGAAAAAAATTGGACTTCCAGATTCAGGGATAGTTTCATCCCGGTTGTTATCAGGCAACTGAACCATCCTAGAACAGTCTGCCTAACGTGTCCCGCAGACCCTCCTGATCTTCCGTTATATCCCTGGAAGACTTTAACTCCAAGACTGAGTGGCGCAGAGCCTGGAAAGATGCAACACCAACAACGGAGAGGTCATCCCACGGTGAAACCACTGGGTTTTGACCTCCATCGCAGGCAATGGCTGACCCTGAACAGAATCGGCACCTTCCGTGCAAGAACAGCCCATCACCTGCATAAGTGGGGGATGACAGGCAGCCCAGCTTGTGTCCACGGACATCCAGACCGGACCATCCCACACATCGTGAATGACTGTCCACTGAGGCTTTCCCCCTGGGGGGCATCAAAGCCCATCCACCCAGTAACTGATGCTGTCCTGGCCTGGATGTCCACCCTTGATCTACAACTGTAGGCTGTGCACGCCTGACGCAAGAAGAAGAGGAAGACCATCCTACCACAACCAGAGAGCAGACCTGAACTATCCACCTCATTGGAGACCCTCCGGCTATCTTTGATCGGACTTTACTGGCTTTACCTTGCACTAATCGTTATTCCCTTATCGTGTAGCCATACAATGTGAAAGGCTCGGTTGTAATCACGTATTGTCTTTCCACTGACTGGATAGCACGCAACAAAAGCTTTTAACTGCACCTTGGTACATGGGACACGTGGTCATTTCCAGTGGAGCTCTGGGCTGTAATGATGCTGGTGTATAGTAAAGACCCGTTGGGTCCCATGTTCACACGGGAGGGCTGGTCCCCCGACGCAATGTTCCACCTCTCCACCAATTCCAATATTGGTGGCCAATGTGGGAGGGGGAGGGGGATTTTCTGGAGTGTTGGTAGGAGTGTTGTGGACTGAAGAATCCTCTGCACCTGATGAGTGGAGGGGGACTGAGTAAGATGGCCAAAAATCACAGCCGTAAGTGGTAGCTTTTAACTAAAATCAATATACAGTGCAAACAGGAAGTTGTCAAGTTTAGCCAAACAACCATTTGCAGTGACTTTTACTTCAACCCAAAACTCCCAAACAACCATTTGCAGTGCCTTTTACTTCAATCCAAACCCCCCAAGCAACCATTTGCAGTGCTTTTTACTTCAACCCAAAACCCCCAAGCAACCATATGCAGTGCTTTTTACTTCAACCCAAAACCCCCAAACAACCATTTGCAGTGCTTTTTACTTCAACCCAAAACCCCCAAGCAACCATTTACAGAGCTTTTTACTTCAACCCAAAAGCCCCAAACAACCATTTGCAGTGCTTTTACTTCAAGCCAACCATATTTTCATTTTCAAACCACATTAAGGGCACTCAAGGTCAGTAAAACCACACTAACAGTTTAGTAGACATGTGTTCAGTGTTATTCACAGCTCCGACTGAGAGACGTGACCCTCTCACTTCCCCCCAACACTTCTGGGTTTTATAGTCCCTCCCACCAGTAGGGGCAACAGAGGGAATGGCAACATTTTTTAAAACATTAATAACTCTTTTATGTTTCATTGATGGGAAACATTCTCTGGTCCAGCTCAGCAGAAGGGGGCTCTGAGTGAGGTGGCCAAATATGATGGCCGTAAGTGGCTGCGTTCTTTCAGAAATCACGATACAGAAAGTCGGAAAGTGGTCAAGATCTTAGTTTTAGTAAAATAGATATTACTCCACAATGTGCTGGGCGGCATGGTGGTGTAGCGGTAGAGTTGCTGCCTTACAACACCAGAGACTCGGGTTCGATCCTGACTGCGGGTGCTGTCCGTATGGAGTTTGTACATTCTCCCCGTAGGTTTTCTCCGGGTGCTCTGATTTCCTCCCACACTCCAATGACGTACAGGTTTGTAAATTAATTGGCTTCTGTAAAACTGTAAATTGTCCCTAATGTGTGTAGGATACTGCTAGTGGACGGGGATCGCTGGTCGGCGCGGACTCCGTGGGCTGAACTGCACGTTTCCATGCTGTATCTCTAAAGTGAAGAAAGCGAATGGCATGTTGGCCTTTATAACAAGAAGAGTTGAGTATAGGAGCAAAGAGGTCCTTCTGCAGTTGTACAGGGCCCTCGTGAGACCACACCTGGAGTATTGTGTACAGTTTTTGTCCCCTAATTTGAAGAAGGACATTCTTGCTATTGAGGGAGTGCAGCGTAGGTTTACAAGGTTAATTCCTGGGATGGTGGGACTGTCATATGGTGAGAGAATTGAGTGGCTGGGCTTGTACACTCTGGAGTTTAAAAGGATGAGAGGGGATCTTATTGAAACATATAAGATTATTAAGGGCTTGGACATGCTAGAGGCAGGAAACATGTTCCCGATGTTGGGGGAGTCCAGAACCAGGGGCCACAGTTTAAGAATAAGGGGTAAGCCATTTAGAACGGAGACGAGGAAACACTTTTTCTCACAGAGAGTGGCGAGTCTGTGGAATTCTCTGCCTCTGAGGGCGATGGAGGCCGGTTCTCTGGATACTTTCAAGAGAGAGCTATAGGGCTCCTATAAAGATAGGAGATATGGGGAGAAGGCAGGAACTGGGTACTGATTGGGGATGATCAGTCATGATCACATTGAATGGCGGTGCTGGCTCGAAGGGCCGAATGGCCTACTCCTGCACCTATTGTCTATTGTCTAAAGTCTAAACTCTACCAGCTGGGAATAAAGTGTCTCTGAATCTGACACAAAGTGCTGGTGTATCTTTGATTGGACTAAAAGGGACTTTTCCTTGCAGTAAATGTTATTCCCTTTATCCTGTACCTGTTCACTGTGGGCAGCTTGATTGTAGTCATGTATAGTCTTTTCATTGACAGAACAGCATGCAACAAAAACGCTTTTCACTGCACCTCTACACGTGACACTAAACTCCTCTTGTAAGCAGCATCTGCAGTTGTGTACACTGGTGTAAACCAGCATCTGCAGTTCCTTCCTACACAACTGCAGATGCTGCTTACAAGAGATGTCAGAATGGCAGGCAGTGGCGAGTGGAATGCCGCAAGGCTCGGTGTTGGGGCCGCAACTGTTTACCATATATATATATATATATTAATGATTTGGAAGAGGGAATTAGGAGCAACACTAGCAAGTTTGCGGATGACACAAAGCTGGGTGGTAGTGTGAACTGTGACGAGGATGTCAGGAGGTTGCAGGGTGACCTGGACAGGTTGAGTGAGTGGGCAGATGCGTGGCTGATGCAGTATAATATAGACAAATGTGAGGTTATCCACTTTGGCGGCAAAAACAAGGGGGCAGATTATTATCCCAATGGGGGTACACAAAAAGCTGGAGAAACTCAGCGGGTGCAGCAGCATCTAAGAAGCGAAGGAGATAGGCGACGTTTCGGGTCGAGACCCTTCTTCAGACTGGTCAGGGATCAGGGAAACGAGAGATATAGACGGTGATGTGGAGAGATAAGGAACAATGAATGAAAGATATGCAAAAAAGTATCGATGATAAAGGGAACAAGCCATTGTAAGCTGTTTGTGGTGTGAAAATGAGAAGCTGGTGCGACTGGGGTGGGGGAGGGAGATAGAGATAGAGGGAATGCCAGGGCCCGAGGGCTGAGGGAGAGGTGGGAAGGGGAGGAGACAGCAAGGGTTAACAGAATTGAGAAAATTCAATGTTCAAGCCCAAAGGATGCAGACTCCCCAAGGGGAATATGAGGTGCTGTTCCTCCAGCTTGCGGTGTTGCTCACTCTGGCCGTGGGGGGTTGGGTTAGGTAAGGGGGAGGTGCATCCTGGGCGTCCTTGTACACCGGTCACTGAAAGTTGGCTTACAGGTACAGCAGGCAGTGAAGAAAGCTAATGGAATGTTGGCCTTCATAACAAGAGGATCTCAGTATAGGAGTAAAGAGGTTCTTCTGCAGTTGTATAGGGCTCTGGTGAGACCACATCTGGAGTATTGTGTACAGTTTTGGTCTCCTAATTTGAGGAAGGACATCCTTGTGTTTGAGGTAGTGCAGCGTAGGTTCACGAGATTGATCCCTGGGATGGCGGGACTGTCATATGAGGAAAGATTGAAAAGACTAGGCTTGTATTCACTGAAGTTTAGAAGGATGAGGGGATATCTTATAGAAACATATAAAATTATAAAAGGACTGGACAAGCTAGATGCAGGAAATATGTTCCCAATGTTGGGCGAGTCCAGGACCAGGGGCCACAGTCTTAGAATAAAGGGGAGGTCATTTAAGACTGAGGGGAGAAAAAACTGTTTCCCCCAGAGAGTTGTGAATTTATGGAATTCCCTGCCACAGAGGTGGAGGCCAAATCACTGGATGGATTTAAGAGAGAGTTAGATGGAGCTCTAGGGGTTAGTGGAGTCAAGGGATGTGGGGAGAAGGCAGGCACGGGTTATTGATTGGGGACGATCAGCCATGATCACAATGAATGGTGGTGCTGGCTCGAAGGGCCTCCTCCTGCACCTATTGTCTACGTTTCTATGTTTCTATGTCCCGCTGAGTTACTCCAGCATTTTGTGTGAAGCATCTGCAGGTCTTTGGATCTAATCGTTCATATGGTGGCGTGTAGGCGGAATGGCATTTCTTGCTGCAACGATTACCTTTCTTGACCTTCCTTCTTTTTGGTTTTCTTACTCCGTCTCATCATTCGGCTCCTGTAGCTGGGTCTCCTTGCTGGGCCAGTTCGGATTGATGTGTTCTCAAAGGAGGTGGTCGTGATGGCGACCTTGTTGCCACTCTGGTCATGGTGAGAAAAAACAGGATCATTACCAGTGGAGCGCACGTGTTTGACAGCGAATCTCAAACGTCCAAAGCACGCGCACCGTAATTTAAGTCACGATTTAAAAAATAACATCATAATATTGCGACCTCTCAGTGATTTTTAACACAGTATCGGGTGGAACGGTAGCACAGCGGTAGAGTTTGCTGCCTTACAGCGCCGGAGACTCGGGTTCGATCCTGACTACGGGTGCTGTCTGTACGGAGTTTGTACGTTCTCCCCGTGACCTGCGTTGGTTTTCCCCCCGAGATCTTCGGTTTCCTCCCACATTCCAGCGACTAACAGGTTTGTAGGTGAATTGGCTTGGTATAAGTGTAAAATTGTCCCTAGTGTAGGATAGTGTTAATGTGTGGGGATCGCTGGTCAGTGGGCCGAAGGGCCTGTTTCCATGCTGTATCTCTAAACTAAACTAAAATTATATAAATGCTAATAAAAAAATAATTGTATCACTTTCAGGCAAAGCACCCAAGAACCATCATACAAGAAAAGGGAACAGTAAAAGGCCTGGATAGAATGGATGTGGAGAGGAACCATTGCTTTAGGAAGAAGATATAGGAGGAATTTCTTCAGTCAAAGGGTGGTGAATCTGTGGAATTGATTGTCACAGAAGGCTGTGGAGGCCATCAATGGATTTTTTCAGGGCAGAGATAGATTCTTGATTAGTATGGGCGTCAGGGGTTATGGAGAGAAGGCAGGAGAATGGAGTTAGGAGGGAGAGTTCATTTGCTATATTTAAGATGGAGTTAGATGTGGCCCTTGTGGCTAAGGGGATCAGAGGGTATGGAGAGAAGGCAGGTACGGGATACTGAGTTGGATGATCAGCCATGATCATATTGAATGGCGGTGCAGGCTCGAAGGGCCGAATGGCCTACTCCTGCACCTAATTTCTATGTTTCTATGTTTCTATGAGAAATATATCAGCCATGATGAATTAATGAGTAAATTTATTAGCCAACTATTCACATACAAGGAATTTGCCTTCGTGCTCAGCCCGCAAGTGACAACATGGCATACAATGACAGTGAGGAATGAGACATGAATGGCGGAGTAGACTTGATGGGCCAAATGACCTAATTCTGATCCTATCACATGAAAAATTAGCTATCTAAGGTAAGACACACAATGTCAGAGTAACAGTGCAGCGTCCCTGGAGATCATGGATAGGTGACATTTTGGGTCAGGACCCTTCTTCAGACTGATTGTAGGGGTGGGAGAAAGGAAGGTAGAAACGTGAAGGGCAGAATAAAGCATGGATACAGGTGAGGAGAGAGGGGTGGGGGGATAATAGGTTATTGGACAAAAGCTGAAGAAGGGTTCTGACCTAAAATGATGTCTGACCATTCCTTCCACATACAGTACAACCTCTGATGGACAACACAGGTGGTACAGCCACTGCCCCACAGCGCCAGAGACCCGGGTTCGATCCTGACTGCGTGGGTTTTCTCCGGGTGCTTCGGTTTCCTCCCACATCCCAAAAACGTGCAAGTCTGTAGATTAATTGGCCTTTGTAAATTGCCCTTAATGTGTGGGAAAAGTGGGATAACGTAGAACTAGTGTGAAATGGGTGATCAAAGGTCGGCAGGGACTCGGTGGGCCGAAGGGCCTGTTTGATTCCCTGCGATATCTCATGGGATTAAACAAATATTCTGCCTAACCTGCTGTGCTCCTCCAGCATTTTGTGTTTTGATCAAGATTCTAGCAAGTGCAGTTTCATTTGTCTCTGCTCTGTGTGACAGTGGGCAGGTGCTAGAGACCTGCACGGGAAGGTAGACGCTCTCGCCCCCACGAGTGTCGGGCAGATGGGGCTCGTCAGCCTGGGAAGGCAGTCCATCTAGGAGAGGGAAAACTCTGATTTAAAACCTCCACTGCCTTGTGGCCATATCCAGTCATGGAAAAGGCTCCAGGAGTAAACCTCAAGAAAATCCGGAGTCGGAGCCCCGAAGGCAGTTCATCGTTGTCTACAACCTCGCTCTGGCAGCTCCTGTGACGGCGCTGGTGCCAAACTGTAAAGGCCCTGCTGTTCCTTTGGATCGATCAGCGACGTGGAGAGGGGGGACGTGCTGCATGGGCAACAGCCTGTGCTCCATATGACATCGCCCAGGCTTGCATCCGACCACAGATCACCTGCAAACTAGGATGCATCACGCATGGTCAGTCATGACCGAGGGGGGGGCCTACCTCTTCAGAAAATATTAACTAAATGTTGGACACCAAGCAAAATTAGAGTTTGTTTTAATTAACAACTTCATGTGGTTCATCAGTAACACTTTAACTCAATAAAGAGTGAGATAAACAAAATAACTCAACAGAGAAGGACAGATTTTGCATCAAAATGGTGTTCTTTGATTTTACAACATAAAGTTAATAATGCTGCAGGGAGCTATTCACAAATGGTGCCATCGACGTAAATGCCATATCATTCCTGTAAAATGCAAGGGTGAAATAATAGACGGGGAGATCGAGAAACAGTTTTGAAGAAGTAAATAAGGAATAGTTTTCTCCAGCACTTAAGTCTGGAAGACGCAGATTTAAAGCCCTGTCCCACGGTACGAGTTAATTCCAAGAGTTCTCCCGAGTTTCAAAAAAAATCAAACTCGTGGTAAGCACGGAGAATAAACGTAATGGGTACGTCGGAGCTTGGGGACGTCTCTTAGCGGCTCGTAACGCTAACGGCAGGTACTCGAGAAACGCGGTAAGCTCGTGAAGACTCGTGAAGATTTTTCAACTTGTTGAAAAATGTCCACGAGAGCCCCGAGTACCTACGAGCGGCCATTACCGTAAATCTGCGAGTTCGAATCAGGGGAAACTCGGGAGAACTCTTGAATGAACTCGTACAGTGTGACAGGGCTTTAAAGGTGTTTGGTAAAATAGATGGGTGAAGATTCAAGAGTGTTTTATTGTCATGTGTCCCAGATAGAACAATGACATTCTTACTTGCAGCAGCACAACAGAATATGTAAACATAGTACACTGTAAACAATATGATAGACAAGAGAGAAAAGAAAAATTCAGTGTGTATATATACATAATCACACACTCACATACACACACACACACACACACACACACACACATATATATATATATATATGTGTACATACATATACACTCACATACACACACACACACACACACATATATATATACTAGACCAAGTGCAGACCCGTTGGGTCTGGTCCCCGAACGTGCTTCAATCCCAAAAATCGGCCACGGGGGAAAAAAATGACTGCGTTTTTGGAGGAGAGCGGGCTGCAGCAGCTGCCGTTATGGTGTCTGGCCAGCAGGAGGCCACAAAATGAGTGAGTGTGTGTGTGTGGGGGGGGGGGGGGGGGGGGGGGGGGGGGGGGGGGAGTGGTGAAGGATTTTATGTTAAAAAGTGTACATAAAAATGTCTAAATGTAATGAGGAGTGAATGAGGGTGAATGTAAAAGTGTAATGTGTGGCAAAATGGAAAATATCTTGGGGTTTGAAAGTGTGGTTTTGGCGAACCATTAAATCAAAGGGCAAATCTGACACAAAGCCGGTCGGTCGGCAGACACACACACACAGAGTTTTAATAGTATATAGATATAGATACAGATATATACACACACACATACTCGAAAAACAAACGATAATAGTAATAATAGTCTATTGTAGTTCAGAGCTTATATGAGGTTGTATTGTTTAGTAGACTGCAGGGAAGAAACTGTTACTGAAGCAAAATTAATAGTTCATTTCAAATCTGAATCAGGAAAGTATCTGCATGTCATACAGTTACACAGCATGGCAACAGGCCCTTGGGCCCAACTTGCCCAAACCGACCAACCTGTCCCATCTACCTGCGTTTGGCTCATATCCCTCTAAACCTGTCTATCCATGTACCTGTCTAAATGATTCTTAAACATTGCGATAATCCCTGCCTCAACTACCTCTTCCGGCAGCTCGTTCCATACACACACCACCCTTTGCATGAAAAAGTTACCCCTCAGGTTCCTAATAAATCTTTTCCCTCTCATCTTAAACCTATGTCCTCTGGATCTCGATTCCCCTACTCTGGGCAAAAGACTCTGTGCGTTTCCCCTCTCATGGTTTTGTACACCTGTACAAGATCACCTATTCATCCTCCTGCGCTCCAAGTCCCAGCCTGCTCAACCTCTCCCTATAGCTCAGGCTCTCGAGTTCTGACAACATCCTCGCAAATCTTCTCTGCACCGTTTCCAGCTTGACAACATCTTTCCTATAATACGGTGACCAAAATGAACACAATACTCGAAATGTGACCCCACCAATGTCTTGTACCACAGCATCATGACTTCTATACTCAATATTCTGAATGATGAAGGCCAATGTGATGAAGTTGGGCCCAACTCAGTGTTCACACAGTACATATTCTGTCGCACTGCTGTAAGTAAGAACTTCATTGTTCTGTTTGGGACACTACGACAATAAAACACTCTTGACTCTCAATTCTGTACATTTTATGAAAAAAAACTTGTTTAGAGATACAGTGTGGAAGCACGCCCTTCGGCCCATCGAGTCCCCGCACATCCTACACACACTGGGGACAATTTACACTTACACCAAGCCAATTAACCCACAAACCTGTCCGTCTTTGGAGTGTGGGAGGAAACCGAAGATTTCGGAGAAAACCCACGCAGGTCACAGGGAGAAAGCACAAACTCCGTACAGACAGCGCCCGTAGTCGGGGTCGAACCCGGGTCTCCGGTGCTGCTAGCGCTGTAAGGCAGCAACTCTACCGCCGCGCCACCGTGGCCGCCCGGCGAACCGCGAGGCGCAGGATGGTAACGTTTGATACCTTGACAAGTAGTTCCACCACTTCAGTGTGCACCAGGCCGAGGACTGGCTCGCTATTCACGTGTGTTATGAGATCGCCGGCCTTCAACCCGGCCACATAAGCCGCACTCCCTTCTTCCACGTTCTGGCAACGGAAAATAACAATTAAATCAATCGTTACACGGCTTGGATGGAGTGGATGTGGAGAGGATGTTTCCGCTAGTGGGAGAGTCTAGGACAAGAAGTCATAGCCTCAAAATTAAAGAACGTTCTTTCAGGAAGAAGATGAGGAGAAACATCTTCAGTCAGAGGGTGGAGCGGCTGTGGAGGCCAAGTCAGTGGATATTTTTACGGCAGAGATAGATAGATTCATGATTAGTACTAGTTTCAGGGGTTATGGGGAGAAGGCAGGAGAATGGGGTTAGGAGGGAGCGATAGATCAGCCATGATTCTATCACTTTCAGGCAAAGCACCCAAAGCATGATAAAAGAAAAGGGAATAGCGAAAGGCCTGGATAGAGTGGATGTGGAGAGGATGTTTCCACTAGTGGGAGAGTCTGGGACCAGAGGTCACAGTCTCACAATGAAAGGACGTTCCTTTAGGAAGGAGATGAGGAGGAATTTCTTCAGTCAAAGGGTGGCGAATCTGTGGAATATCAATGGATATTTTTAGGGCATAGATAGATAGATAGATAGTACGGGTGTCAGGGGTTATGGGGAGAAGGCTGGAAAATAGGGAAAGGAGGGAGGGATAGATCAGACATGTTTGAATGGCGGAGTAGACTTGATGGGTCGAATGGACCTAATTCTGCTCCTATCAGTTATGGCATTTGTCTGAGCAGTTACGTTCATTCCAGCGATGAAGGGTGAGGTTCTGGGTATTGACTTACCCAGACAATGTGATGGACCGTGTACACATCGCTGTCGCCCATGTACACCCGGATTGCCCGCAGTGTGAAACCGTACTTCTTTCCCGAGCTGTAGATGATTATGGGCGGCTTTGGACTTCCGGAGCTGGTGGACGAGTCCCGGCTGGGAGACGAATCTCTCGATGAAGGGTCAGATGAGAGTGAGTGTGGGGAGATCGGACTCGCCAACGGAGACGCACCAAACACATCTGAAATAAGTAAGAGCAAACCTTTTTAAGGCGATGGATTTTCATGCGTTTTCTTTGTTTCATGTACTGCGTTTTATGGTTTTTTTATGACTGTCGGCAGATCAATTTCCCTCCTGCGAATAAATAACCTTCTTGGGTATCGTATCGTATGAACTGGTGAGAGAACACGGCTGGAGGAGTTTGAGGGTAAGGAAGGAAGTGCAGATGCTGGTTTACAGCGAAGATAGACACAAAGGCTGGAGTAACTCAGCGGGGCAGGCTGCTTCTGTGGTGAAATGGAGTAGGTGATGTTTCGGGTCGAGACCCTTCTTTAGACCGACTGAAGAAAAGTGTACATTATCCCCAGTGTGTGTAGGATAGTGCTAATGTGCGGGGATCGCTGGTCGGCGCGGACTCGGTGGGCCGAATGGGCCTGTTTCCAAGCCGCATCTCTAACAAACTAAACATTTGGACAGGTACACGGATAGGAGAGGTTTAGAGGGTTCTGCAGCAAACACGGGCAGGTGGGACCAGCGTAGATGGGGCAATTCAGTCGGCATGGGCAAGTTGGGCTGAAGGGCCTCGTGCTCTGCTCTAGGACTCTGGGATCTTAAGGGCCTGTCCCATACAGGAGACCTTAACAGCAACCTCTGGTTGACTTTGCCGGCCGCCCAAGGTTTCCATGAGGTCACCGGAGGTTTTGGTCACTCTCCCTAATGGTCGAAAGTGGTTTCCGCGTGGTCGAGGCTTCATCTAGGTTGCCTCTATTTTTTCATCATGATTAAAACCGGCCTCGACTTAAAAATAAGTTGCCGTTTTAAACATCGATCATTTTTTTAGTCGCAGGTCTAGTCGAAGCTGGTTTTCTTCATAGTCGAGGAAGGTTTTCAACATATGCGTGGGAGGTGGTAGGAGGTTGCAGGTCACCTTGACCTTGATTTTTGTTTTGGGTGGCGGGCAAGGTCACCAGAGGTCGCTGTTTAGGTCTCCTGAGTGGGACAGGCCCTTAAGTATATGAGACAAATGGTTGGAACAGGTTCTGCCTTTTTTGAAACAATTCCCAGCGGGAATTGAGTTTTATTATTTTTATCTCTGCGAGCAAGGTTTGATTTGTAGTTATTTAAATAAACCCCGAAGCTTATTAATTACACACACAAAAAAACGAGGAGTTATTTATTGCTCAAGCTGTGCACAGTGCTGAAAAAATATATCCTGTAAAAAAAATTACACACATCATCAAATCTTAAACAAGTTATTTCAGTTTAGAGGTACAGCACAGAAACAGGCCCTTCGGCCCACCCTGTCCGCACCGGCCGACGATCCCCGCACACTAACACTATCCTACACATCCCTCGAACCCGGGTCTCTGGCGCCATAAGGCAGCAACTCTACCGCTGCGCTCATTTTTCTTGGGTTCCTAATGAAAGCTAGAGCCTGGAGGGGCCCAAAAGAAAAAAGTGACTAATCGTAGCCTCCAGTCCACCAAAGTATGGTATGAAGATATGTTATGTATTAAGGGGCTGTCCCACCGCGGCGACCTAATTGGCGAGTTTAGAAGAGTTTGAAAAAAAAGTCATGTTGAAGACCCCCTTCGACTGTGTTGAAGACCTCCTTCGACTGTTGAAGACCTCCTTCGACCATGTTGAAGACCAGCTTCGACTAACTTGGAGAAAATTGGACACCAAATAGTGGAGAGTGAAGACGACCTCCCTCCGACTATCTACGACTACCCTCGACTACCTACGACTAACATGCTGACCCACTACGACCTACTGCGACTAAACTTACAAGTAAAATGTATTGATTTTTTCCATGGCGACCTTATTTTACTTGCAGGCATTATCCAACATGTTGAAGAAAAAAAACGCCGCGACCTAGCTGAGGCCTCGAGTGCGCGGGGACTACTCTCGAGCATGAAGGAGAGTTACAAAGACCTCCTGGGACCTCCTAGGACCTCGTGTCGACCATGCTGCGAGTATGAGTCGAGGGCAAACTCGCCAGAACTCGCAAATTAGGTTGCCGCAGTGGGACAGCCCCTTTGAGGCAATCAACTGCGGCGGCCTAATCCGCGAGTTAAGAAGAGTGTCTTCAACCTTCAAGCTCAAGCCTGGAAAACCTCGAGCTGGATCGACCGTCAGCGTTGAAACGACGAACTGGATCGACCGACCGCACACACACACACACACACAAACACATCGCAAAGGCGGGGGCCAGGGAAAGCGGGGGAGCGCTGTCTGAAATTCACACCCGCGATAAAGAGGAAGGTAAAAGACGGCTGCACAGTAACGGTAAATCCTTTAGAGAGCGCAGAGAGGAGGGGGGGGGGGGGGGGGGGGGGGGGGAGAAGGGTAGAGAGGGGGAGAGAAGGGGGGGGGGAGAAGGAGTGGAGACACTTTTAAGAAGCCAGACAACATATAATAAAGTTTAGCGGGCATTTTACCTACCGGTCGGTTTTCCTTGGTCCTGAAAACTCCAATGAGCCAATCAAAATGCCCAGTCAGCGAAGGAGATTGCCTACAGCTGCCCTCGACTGCCTGTAACTACATAGCGACCCCACTCCACTGCACTACGAGTTCAAAAGAACCATGATGAACAAACGTTACTCGCGGAAAATTTTTCAACGTGCTGAACTCGTCTAAACTCGCAGATTATGTTGCCGCAGTGGGACAGCCTCTTAAACCGACCGGTAATGTTAAATGCCCGCTTAACTTTATAAAAAGTTGTCTGGCTTCTTAAAAGTGCCTCCACCCCTTCCTCCCCCCACACTTCTCCCACCCCCCTCTCCCCGTCTCCCCCACCCCCTCCGCGCTCTCTAAAGGATTTACCGTACACTGTGCAGCCGTCTTTTACCTTCCGCTTCATCGCGGGTGTGAATTTCAGACAACGCTCCCCCGCTTTCCCTGGCCCTCGCCTTTGCGATGTGTTTTTTTGTGTGTGTGTGTGCGGTCGGTCGATCCAGCTCGCGGTTTCATCGCTGACGGTCGATCCAGCTCGCGGTTTCATCGCTGACGGTCGATCCAGCTCGAGGTTTTTCAGCGGGTGCCCTCGAGCTTGAAGGTCGAAGACAGTCGCTGAAAAGTCGCGTTAGTGGGACAGGCCCTTAATACAGGATTGCCTTCTTTCCTTCAATTCTGGATACACTGCACCAGGAAACCAAGCATAGCTGATGAGTGATCAATGTGTTTAACATGTATATGTTGTAGGCTAAAGATAGACACAAAAAATGCTGCAGTCTCATATGAGGTCATAAGGGATAGGAGAAGAATTAGACCATTCGGCCCATCAAGTCTACTCCACCATTCAATCATCGCTGATCTATCTCTCCCTCCTAATACCATTCTCCTGCCTTCTCCCCATAACCTCTGACACCTGCACTAATCAAACCTCTCAGCGGGTCAGGCAGCATCCCTGGAGAAAAGGAACGGGCGACGTTCTGGGTTGAGACCCTTCCTCCGATTGAGTCAGGAGAGAGGGAAACGAGAGATATGGAAGGGTAAGGTGTGAAAATGAGAGATCAAAGGGGACAAAGATCAAGGAAGGATCACTGTTAGCCAGGGGAAGGTGATAATGAGGCATAAAAACTAGGGTGGGGGAGGGATGGAGGGAGAGGGAATGCAAGGGTTCCTTGATGTTAGAGAAGTTAATGTTCATACCGCTGGTGTGTAAGCTGCCCAAGCAAAATATGAGGTGCTGTTCCTTCAATTTGCGCTGGGCCTCACTCTGACAATGGAGGAGGCCCAGGCCAGAAAGGTCAGATTGGGAATGGGAGGTGGAGTACAAGTGTTTAGCAAAGGGGGGGGGGGGGTGGGAGGGGGGGTCGGGTAGAGCAGTGGAGGTGTTCAGGGGATGTTGTAGGCTACCTTTTCAATGCACAACCTTCCAAGCCCCTCCCCCCAGCACCCCGAGCCAACGCAGAACTAAAGGAAACGAGCCAGCAATAGTTCCATCGCAGTAAATATGATGTTGCAGGAAGGACCTGCAGATGCTGGTTTAAACCGCAGACACAAAATGCTGGAGCAACTCAGCGGGACAGGGAGAGAAGGAATGGGTGACGTTTCGGGTCGAGACTTGAAGTTGGCGTCTGACGAAGGGTCTCGCCCCCGAAACGTCACCCGTTCCGTCTCTCCCTGTCGCGCTGTGTTACTCCAGCATTTTTGTGTCTGTCCTTGCAGAAAATACGATGCTCTGGAAAGATCACGTTTGAACACGTTGACGGTACATTGAGCGGACACAAACATTCTTGCCTTGGCTTTATCTGGATGTACTTTCAATAAATGGAAGCAGAAGAGACAAATCCTACATGTTTGTGGAACATGAGATCTTGAAATGTATACAGCGCGCCCATTACCACAAGAAAATATAGTGCACTTTCAAGTGCTTCCAACGGGAGCTGGCCGGACAGCAACAGCCCTGCTGGGCACTTAATGTCTCTGCTAAGCAAAAATATTCTCTTTAAATCCCTTTGTTTGGTAAAGTTATGATTCTTTTGAAAATGGCTGTCCGGGGAGGGTAGACTTGGTTATATTTATTACCACACTGCCTCAGCAGAGCAGCACTTCGTGCTAGGACTACTAACAGTTTGGTTCAGTTTAGAGGTACAGCGCGGAAACAGGCCCTTCGGCCCATCGAGTCCGCTCCGGCCAGCGATTCCCCACACATTAACACTACCCTGCACACAATAGGGAAAACGTACATTTGTAGCAAGCCAATTAACTTACAAACCTGTACGTGTGGGAGGAAACCGAAGATCCCGGGGGAAACCCACGGGGAGAAGTTACAAACTCCGTACAGACAGAGCCCGTAGTCAGGATCGAACCGGGTCTCTGGCGCTGTAATGCCCCTGCTCCACTTAGGAAACCTGAACAGGCAACCTCTGGAGACTTTGCGCCCCACCCAAGGTTTCCGTGCGGTTCCCGGAGGCTTTTGTCAGTCTCCCTAATGGTCGAAAGTGGTTTCCGTTTTAAAAATCGGTAATTTTTTTAGTCGAAGCCGGTTGCGATGCTAGTTGCAGGTGGTTGCCGGAGGACAAAAACCTCCGGGAACCGCACGGAAACCTTGGGTGGAGGGCAAAGTCTCCAGAGGTTTCCGTTCAGGTTTCCTAAGTGGGACAGGGGCATAAGGCAGCGACTCTACCGCTGAACCACCGTGACAGCGACTGATAGGTTAAATGTACTTGTCCCTTCCCTTATTCACACACTACCCAAAGAAGATGACGACATTTTACGATTGAAGACAGACACAAGTTGCCGCCGTAACTCAGCGGGTCACCAAGGACAGAGACAAAAAGCTGGCGTAACTCAGCGGGTCAGGTAGCATCTCTGGAGAGAAGGAATGGGTAACATCCCGGGTTGAGACCCATCTACGGACTGAGAGTCAGGGGAGAGGAAAACTAGAGGTATGAAAAGGTGCAGAGCAAATCGGAGCCGGCACCGATGGCCAAGGAGCTCACAATGGTCCATCCATGTACCTGTCTAATTGGTTCTGTAGACAATAGGTGCAGGTGTAGGCCATTCGGCTCTTCGAGCCAACACCACCATTCAATGTGATCATGGCTGATCATCCCCAATCAGTACCCGGCTCCTGCTTTCCCACCCATATCCCCTGACTCCGCTATTTTTAAGAGCCCTATCTAGCTCTCTCTTGAAAGCATCCAGAGAACCTGCCTCCACCGCCCTCTGAGGCAGACTCACCGCTCTCTGTGAGGAAAAGTGTTTCCTCGTCTCCGTTCTAAATGGCTTACTCCTTATTCTTAAATTGTGGCCCCTAGTTCTGGACTCCCCCCAACACTGGGAACACGTTTCCTGCCTCTAGCGTGTCCAAGCCCTTAACAATCTTATATGTTTCAATGAGATCCCCTCTCATCCTTCTAAACTCCAGAGTGTACAAGCCAAGCTGCTCCATTCTCTCACCATATGACAGTCTCGCCATTGTACCGGCTTCAACTACCTCCTCTGGCAGCTTGTTCCATGCACCCTCCACACTTTGTGTGAAAAGGTTTCCGCAACGTTTAAGAAACATTTGGATATTAAACAGTACTTGGATAGGACAGATTTGGAGGGATATGGGCTAAACGCAGGCAGGTGGGACGAGTGTAGATGGTGACATGTTGGTCGGTGTGGGCAAGTTGGGCCAAATGGCCTATTTCCACACTGTATGACTCTATGACTATACAGCGTTTGGCTGCACTGGGCCTCCACTCACTGGAGTTTTAAAGGATGAGGGGGGATACTCATTGAAACTTACGGAATAGTGAAATGTTTGGATAGAGAGAATGTGGAGACGATGTTTCCACTAGTGGGGGAGTCCAGGACCAGAGGCCATAGCCTCAGAATTTAAGAACGTTCCATTACAAAGGAGATGAGGAGGAATTTCTTTAGTCAGAGGGTGGTGAATCTGTGGAATTCATTGCCACTGAAGGCTGCGGAGGCCAAGTCTACGGATATTTTTAAGGCAGAGATAGATAGATTCTTGATCAGTACGGGTGTCAGAGGTTGTGGGGAGAAGGCAGGAGAATGGGGTTAGGAGGGAGAGATAGATTGAATGGCAGAGTAGACTTGATGGGCCGAACGGCCTAATTCTGCTCCTCTCACTCATGAACGTAAGCATGCAGTGAGTTTTGAGGCAAAGATGGAGACAAAATGCTGGAGTTACTAAGCGGGACAGGCAGCATCTCCGGGTCGAGACCCTTCTTGTTCTGAGGCTACTGATTGGTGTACCTGCAGGGATCATGAGAGAAAGCGCAGTGGCGGAGGCAGACTTCATCACTTTGCCCGGCCTCTCCTTCTCCGAGCCTTCCTGCCGCAGACGCCCCAACAGTGGGAGGTTGTCGCTTGGCCGCTTGGCGGAAATATCCGGGCTTTCCACACCATCGCTCTTGGAGTTGATCTGTTCCAGGTGTTCCGAGAAACTGCCAACTGCTCACACACAAATGCATTCAATCAGTTTAGACAATAGACAATAGACAATAGGTGCAGGAGTAGGCCATTCGGCCCTTCGAGCCAGCACCGCCATTCAATGTGATCATGGCTGATCATCCCCAATCCTGCCTTCTCCCCATATCCCCTGACTCCGCTATTTTTAAGAGCCTCTCTCTTGAAAGCCTCAAGAGAACCTGCCTCCACCGCCCTCTGAGGCAGAGAATTCCTCACACTCACCACTATCTGTGAGAAAAAGTGTTTCCTCGTCTCCGTTCGAAATGGCTTACTCCTTATTCTTAAACTGTGGCCCCTGGTTCTGGACTCCCCCAAGATCGGGAACATGTTTCCTGCCTCTAGCGTGTCCAAGCCCTTAACAATCTTATTTGTTTAAATGAGATCCCCTCTTATCCTTCTAAACTCCAGAGTGTACAAGCCCAGTTGCTCCATTCTCTCAGCATATGACAGTCCCGCCATCCCGGGAATTAACCTTGTAAACCTACGCTGCACTCCCTCAATAGCAAGAATGTCCTTCCTCAAATTAGGGGACCAAAACTGCACACGATACTCCAGGTGTGGTCTCACTAGGGCCCTGTACAACTGCAGAAGGACCTCGTTGTTCCTATATTCGATTCCTCTTGTTATAAAGGCTAACATGCCTTTTGCTTTCTTCACTGCCTGTTGTAGCTGCATGCTTACTTTAATAGACTGATGTTAGACATAGTTCCTCCCATTTCATTTTTTTTTGTTGCATGAAGTGTACACTCTTATGAATATGGAAAATATACCATCACATTAATCCAATTGCAAAAGCAGGCAAGAATCACATAGCAAAATGTAATTTCAAAATGAATGAAAGGGGGTCAGCTTATATTTCAGTGATATGCCTCCACCATTTTAATCACTCTCTTCCCCAATCTGGAAATTCATGTCTTTATAAGTGAGAATTAACCACGCAGAATTAGGCCATTTGGCCCATCAGGTCTACTCCACCATTCAATCGTGGCTGATCTATCTCTCCCTTCTAACCTCATTCTCCTGCCTTCTCCCCACAACCCCTGACACCCCTACTAATCAATAATCTATCAATCTCTGCCTTAACAGCATCCCTCTTCCCATCAGAACTGCATCCTCCATCGACTCTTTTAAGTCGAGACTTAAAACACATCTTTGCTCTCAAGCCTTTCTTGACGTCCTCTGAGGGAGGGCTATATGTATAGAAACATAGCAACGTAGAAAATCGGTGCAGGAGTAGGCCATTCGGCCCTTCGAGCCTGCACCGCCATTCAATATGATCATGGCTGATCATCCAACTCAGTATCCCGTACCTGCCTTCTCTCCGTACCCCCTGATCCCTTTAGCCACAAAGGCCACATCTAACTCCCTCTTAAATATAGCCAATTAACTGGCCTCAACTACCTTCTGTGGCAGAGAATTCAAGAGAATCACCACTCTCTGTGTGATAAATGTTTTCCTCATCTTGGTCCTAAAGGAATTCCCCCTTATCCTTAAACTAAGGTATTCCCCCTTATCCTTAAACTGAAAGGTATGTATTTATGTATGTACTTAATCTATGAACCACTGTAGTACCTCCACCAATGTAATGCACTTTGCTCAACGAGTGTTGTTTTTTTAAATGTGCTATAGAAATAAAAGTGACTTGGAAAAGTGACTTAAAGATATCCACTGACTTGGCCTCCACAGTCTTCTGTGGGAATGAATTCCACAGATTCACCGCCCACTGACTGAAGACATTCCTCATCTCCTTCCTAAAGGAACAAACTTTTATTCTGAGGCTGTGGCCTCTGGTCCAGGACTCTCCCACTAGTGGAAACATCCTCTCCCTGCCTCCATAAAATCTGAGAAAACACTAGAGGATCTGCAGACGTGATTATTAGATTACATTGGGAGAGAAGACAGCGGAATAACTCAACGTCATTCTGTTGCGTTGCCTGACATAATGACATGACGGATTGGCTACAGTCCATTGAATCTGGACTGAAAAACAATGACTGCAATTTCTTTTGATCTCCCAGTCCATTGAAGGGTGCTCGGTTTTTGACGTCAGGTTGGTCCTTCAGGATTGGAAGTTGTCCCTAGTGTGTGGGATTAGTGTTAGTTTACGGGGGGATCGCTGGTCGGCCTGGACTAAGTGGGCCGGAGGGCCTGTTTCTGAGCTGTATCTCCAAACCAAAGAGAGTTCTACAGTTTATGTACTGCCGTGCCACGTTCCGTCTGGTTATTGATCAGTATTTGCAAACAAAAATCCAGAGCACTATTGACAGAGACAGCAGTCAGATTCTCCACCGCCAATGATATGTAAATAATTGCAGAGCGGCAGTGAATGGGGTTCTGTGTTTCTGGAAATGTGCAGGAGGATTCTGGGAAGTATAGAGTCATACAACAAGGCGACAGGCCCTTTGGCCCAACTCGTCCACGCTGACCAACATGCCCCATCTGAGCTCGTCCCATTTGCCTGCGTTTGGCCCATGTCCCTCTTCAGCCAGAGGGTGGTGGATCTGCAGAATTCATTGCCACAGACGGCGGTGGAGGCCAAGACACTGGGAATTTCCAAAGCGCTCGGAGCGGCAGGTTCTTGATTAGTATGGGTGTCAGGGGTCATGGGGGAGAAGGAAGGAGAATGAGGTTGAGCGGGAAAGATAGATCAGCCATGATTGAATGGTGGAGTAGACTCAATGGGCCAAATGGCCTAATTCTGCTCCTCTGACTTATGAAGTTATGTAGCCTTTCCTATCCATTTAAATGTCTAAGTTTATTATAAATGCTGTTATGGTATCTGCCTCAACTACCTCCTCTGGCAGCTCATTCCATACACCCACCCAACCCTCTCTCTTGAACAAGTTGCCCCTCAGGTTCGCTTTCACCTTACACCTATGGATTAAGTTTTTTTGTTTCCCTACCCTGGGTAAAGGACTATGCATTCCCCTTATCTATTGCTCAAACTATAATACAGATTGAAGTTTAAGGTCACTTCAAAGTATTTGATTGATTTGGGCAATATATCTACGTACATCTGACTAATGAAATTCCTCCTCATCTCCTTTCTAAATGTACGTTTTTTAAATTCTGAGACTATTCCCTCTGGTCTTAGACTCTCCCACCAGTGGAGACATCCTCGCCACATCCACTCTATCCAAGCCATTCACTATTCGGTAAGTTTCAATGAGGTCACCCCTCTGTTCCAGTGATCCAGGTTCAATCCTGACTTCTGCTTGTGGTTGTGGCATTTGCACACTTTTCTCCAGGTGCTCCTGTCTCCTGCTTGGTTGGTTGGTGAACTGACCACTGCGAATTTCCCAACATGTATCGGTGAGTGACTTTAGACGTTAGAGATACAGCGCGGAAACAGGCCCCTTCCACCCACCAAGTCCATAGAATAGCAGAAAATAAGTGCAGGAGAAGGCCATTCGGCCCTTCGAGCCAGCACCGCCGTCCCATATGATCACGGCTTATCATCCACAATCAGTACCCCGTTCCTGCTTTTTCCCCATACCCCTTGATTCCCTTAGCCCAGGGGGTTCCCAACCTTTTTCGTCCCGTTTACATGCCTGGCAACTTTAATAGCACATAACAATGTTACTTCACTTATTTATGAACAACTAATGATGAACAGATACCGGTATACCAGAACCAAACACTGTCGGTCAATGAGAAAAAATATGTACAAATCCAGAATCAACAGAGTCACCCCCTGGGTAGGTGAAAGGTACCCCCTTAGGGGGTAAATTTACCCCAGGTTGGGAATCCTTGCCTTAGCCCTAAGAGCTATATCTAACTCTCTGTTGAAAACAACAGCCAGTGATCACTCCGGACACTAGCACTATCCTACACACTATCCTACACACTAGGGGCAATTTACAATTTTTACCAAAGCCAAATTAATCTACCAACCTGTACGGGGAGAGCATGCAAACTCCACACACACAGCACCCCTAGTCAAGACTGAGCTGGGGTCTTTGGCGCTGTGAGGCAGCAACCCTGCCACTGTGCCACTGTGCCACCTCTTATGAACACAGTGGTAGAATGTCAGGTGAATAGATGGCAATGTGGAGGGAATGAAATGGTTGACAGCGGGGTTTGGTGGTCAGCGTGGAGTCGATGGAACACAGGTCCCGTTCCATGACTCTCTGAGAACCTGCCGCCCACCTCACCCTGCCCCACACACGGTTTATTTCAGTAAACAGATACAGCTCGGACACAGGCCCTTTGGTCCCACCGTCCGCGCCGACCAGCGATCCCCGCACATTAACGCTACCCGACACACACTGGGGACAATTTACAATTGACACCGAAGCCAAATCAACCTACCAACCCGGCGGGGAGAACGTGCAAACTCCGTACAGACAAGCGCCCGTAGTCGGGATGGAACCCGGGTCTCTAGAGCTGTGAGGCAGCAACTCTACCGCTGCGCCTCCCTTTGAACGCACCTGAAAGAGTTGAACTGCTGATGGTGCTGGGGGTGGTTGCGTCGATCTCCTCCTGCGACATCCCGATGGAAAACAGGAGCTTCTCCTGGTCCCTGTTGGAGTCTTCGTTGGAGAGCGACTCATCGTCCTCGGCAGAGATGGCAAAGCTGGGCAGCATCCCCGAACGTTGGTAGCAGTTGCTGTTCTCACTGCTCGATGAGTGAGACAGGGACAGGCGTTGCCTGAACGCAAGACAAACAAGATACAATAGACAACAGACAACAGGTGCAGGAGTAGGCCATTTGGCCCTTCGAGCCAGCACCGCCATTCAATGTGATCATGGCTGATCATCCCCAATCAGTACCCCATTCCTGCCTTCTCCCCATATCCCCTGATTCCACTATTTTTAAGGGCCCTCCTAGAAAGCATCCAGAGTACCTGCCTCCACTGCCCTTTGTGGCAGAGAATTCCACAGACTCACCACTCTCTGTGACAAAAAATGTTTCCTCGTCTCCGTTCTAAATGGCTTACTCCTTATTCTTAAGCTGTGGCCCCTGGTTCTGGACTCCCCCAACATTGGGAACAAGTTTCCTGCCTCTAGCGTGTCCAAGCCCTTAACAATCTTATATGTTTCAATGAGATCCTCTCTCATCCTTCTAAACTCCAGAGCGTACAAGCCCAGCCGCTCCATTCTCTCAGCATATGACAGTCCCGCCATCCCGGGAATTAACCTTGTAAACCTACGCTGCACTCCCTCAATAGCAAGAATTAGCACGCAACAAAAGCTTTTTACCGTACCTCGGTAATAAGCAAAACTGACTGAACTGAATTTAGTAAGGAAGGTAAATGCAAAGCTAACATTTCTTTAGAGGGGGCTAGAATAGAAAATCAGGGATGTAATGCTGAGGCTCTATAAGGCGCTGGTCTGACATCATTTGGAGCACTGTGAGCAGTTTCGGGCCCCATATCTGAGGAAGGACGTGCTGGCGCTGGAGAGGGTACAGAGGAGGTTCACGAGGATGATTCCAGGAATGATTGGGTTAACGTATGATGAGCGTTTGATGGCACTGGGCCTGTACTCATATATAACATATAACCATATAACAATTACAGCACGGAGACAGGCCCTCTCGACCCTTCCAGTCCGTGCCGACCATTTGTTTTCCATAACCTGCGATCAGACCATACCCTAGGCCATTCCCTTCAGTCCATATATCCACTTTACTTTTAAATGTTTAAAATCGATCTGCCTCCACCACTCTGCCTCTCAAGTTCCCCCTCATTCTCCTGTCCCTTAATTCTCATGTCGCCCATGAACCTTCCCTACCTCAATGGGAAAAGCTTATCCACGTCAACTCTGTCTATCCCTTTCATCATTTTAAAGAGCCCCCCCTTAACCTTCTGCGCTCCAAAGAAAAAGACTTGTTCAACCTTTCTCTGTACAGTTGCTGAGAAGGACATTCTAGTAAATCTCCTCGGTATTTTGTTGACAGATCCTTGCCCTAGGGGACCTATACTCTGGAGGAGAGGACATAGGTTCAAGGTGGGATTTAATTTCCGAGGGGTAACCTTTTACCGTGGATGTTGGGCCTGGTACGGAACATAAGCTGGGAGCAGGTAGTTTGAGCATTCAGCATCAAGTCTACTCTCCCTTTCAATTATGTTTAATCTATCTTTCCCTCTCAACCCCATTCTCCAGCCTTCGCCCCATAACCCCCGACACCCGGATAGAATGCTGATAGAGTGAATGTTGGTGGGATATGGACCAAGCGCAGGCAGGGGGGAGTAGTGCAGCTGGGACATTGTTGGCCGGTGTGGGCCGAAGGGCCTGTCTCCACACTGTATCGTTCTATGATTCATTGACTAGTGGGAAAGTCTAGGACTAGAGGGCATAGCCTCAGAATTAAAGGATGTACCTTGAGAAAAGAGATGAGGAGGAATGTCTTTAGTCAGAGGGTGGTGAATCTGTGGAATTCTTTGCCACAGAAGGCTGTGGAGTCAATGGATATTTCTAAGGCAATGGATATGTCTAAGGCGGAGAATGATAGATTCTTGATGTATGGGTGTCAGGGGCTTTGGGGAGAAGGCAGGAGAGTGGGGGTTAAGGGGGAAAAATAGATCAGCCGTGATTGAATGGCGGAGTAGACGTGATGGGCCGAATGGCGGAATGCTGCCCCTCTCACTCATGACCGTATTTGTGTTTTGCTCAAGATGTCAGCGTCTGCAGTTCCTGGTGACGGAATCAATTTCATGCTGTTATGAGCAATGGTACAGACCACCCATTAGCACACTGCATGGTGAGTGAGAACACTGTACTGAGTCACGCCTGCTCAAAGCCAACATCATTAATGACGCTTCACACAAACTTCACGACCAATGATCCCCTCATTAACTCCTCCAAGATTGCACCATTAACAGCACTGGTGAAGACGACAGTGTTCGAAATGTACGCGCACTCGGTTATAACATCTAAGCCCCATCCGAACAATAAACCCATCGCAACGTTTAAGAAGCATTTAGACTGGTGAACACGGATCGGGTAGGTTTGGAGGGATTTGGCCCAAACGAGGGCAGTTGTGGCACGGTGGAGTATCGAGTTGCTGCCACACGATACCAGACACCCGGGTTCCACCCTGACTACGGGTGCTTGTCCATATGGAGTTTGTACCTTCTCCCCGAGACCTGCGTGGGTTTTCTTCAGGAGTTCTTGTTTCAATAGACAATAGGCAATAGGCCATTTAGCCCTTTGAGCCAGCACCGCCATTCAATGTGATCGTGGCTGATCATCCCCAATCAGTACCCCGTTCCTGCCTTCTCCCCATATCCCTGCCTCCGCAATCTTTAAGAGCCCTATCTAGCTCTCTCATGAAAGCATCCAGAGAATCGGCCTCCACCACCCTCTGAGGCAGAGAATTCCACAGACACCACTCCAAGTGAGAAAAAGTGTTTCCTCGTCTCCGTTCTAAATGGCTTACTCCTTATTCTTAAACTGTGGCCCCTGGTTCTGGACTCCCCCAACATCAGGAACATGTTTCCTGCCTCTAGCATGTCCAAACCCTTAATAATCTTATTTGTTTCAAAAGATCCCCTCTCATCCTTCTAAACTCCAGAGTGTACAAGCCCAGCCGCTCCATTCTCTCAGCATATCACAGTCCTGCCATCCCGGAAATTAACCTTTAAACCTACACTGCACTCCCTCAACTGCAAGAATTCCTCCAACACTCCAAAGGCATATAGGTTTGTAGGCTAATTAGCATTGTTAAAAAATTATTAAAATTGTCCCTAATGTGTGTAGGGTAGTGCTAGTGTATGTGGATCGCTGCTCAGGGCGGACTCGGTGGGCGAAGGGCTGTCTCCGTGCTGTATCTCAAAACTAAATTAAAGGTGAGACTAGTGAGGCTCGGACACGTTGGCTGGTTTGGGCAAGGTGGGCTGAAGGGCCTGTTTCCACACTCTATGACGCAAGATCTGTTAGTATTGTTTGCTGCACGATTATGACTTAAGGTGAGAGGGGAACATTTAATATGGTCCTGAGGGGAAACCTTTTCACACAGAGGGTGGTGGGTATTTGTAAATGAGCTGCCTGAGGAAATAGTTAAGGCATAATGACAACATTTAAGAGACATTTGGACAGGTACATGGATAGGATAGGTTTAGCGGGATATGGGCCAAACGTGGGCAGGTGGGACTAGAGGAGATTGAGGTATATTGGTCAGCATAGGTAAGTTGGGCCGAAGGGCCTGTTTCCACTCTGTATGGCTCTGACACTATTTTGAGTTTTGTTTGGCTCAGTTTAATTTAGAGGTACAACACGGAAACAGGCCCTTAGCCCCACCGAGTCTGCGTGACCAGCGATCCCCCCGCACACTAGCACCAGCCTACACACACTAGGGACAATTTACAATTTACAGAAGCCAATTTGTGGACAAAGGGGCCTGTTTCCACGTTGCATCTCCAAACTAAAGATATGAATTAACCTACAAACCTGTACGTCTTTGGAGTGTGGAAGGAAACCGGAGCTCCTGGAGGAAGCCCACTCGGGTCACGGGGACAACGTACAGACTCTGCACAGACAGCACCCGTAGTCGGGATCGAACCCCGGTCTCTGGCGCTGTGAGGCAGCAACACTACTGCTGCGCCACCGTGCCTCTCACAAGTTGGGACACTTCTTTAAACTATCCATGCTCTTCAGAGCCGTTGCCTGACCCGCTGAGTTACTCTTTTTTTTTAAATGTAAACCAGCACCTGCAGTTCCTTGTTTTGTATGGTTGAAGAATTACTTTGCAGCTGAACAACACATATTTTTTGAATGAATTGGCTTTTGAGCGAGAGTACACTCACATTTCAGAGTCAGGAATCCAAGCCAGCGAGTCGACATGCAAGGTGTTGGCCTTCTTCAACTTCCCGCCCGCATTGTCCTTTTCCCCTTGGACCTTTTCAATGAACCTCTTCTCATCGATGTGCGATATTCGATCCATGCTTTTGTAAACCTTTGGGAGAAAACAATTTGACGGATCATTTTTAAGTAAAGTTAAGCTAAGTACGACTTTGAAAATGGTGCCTCTTGCATGCGGGCTCATATAATCTTAGAGTGATAAAGCATGGAAACAGGCCCTTCGGCCCAACTCGCCCACATCGACCAACACTGTCCCAGCCACACTAAGCCACCTGCTTGCACTTGGTCCATATCCCTCCAAACCTGTCCTATCCATGTACCTATCCAACTGTTTCTTAAATGATGGGATGAGTCCCAGCCTCAACTACCTCCCCTGGGAGCTTGTTCCATGCACCCACCATCCTTTGTGTAAAAAAGATACCCCTCAGATTCCTATTAAATCTTTTCCCCTTCACCCTGAACCTATGTCCTCTGGTCCTCGATTCCCCTGCTCTGGGCAAAAGACTCTCTGCATCTACCCGATCTATTCCTCTCATGATTTTGTACACCTCTATAAGATCACCCCTCATCCTCCTGCGCTCCAAGGAATAGAGACCCAGCCTGCTCAACCTCTCCCTATAGCTCACACCCTCTAGTCCTGGCAACATCCTCGTAAATCTTTTCTGAACCCTTTCAAGCTTGACAATAACTTTCCTATAACATGGTGCCCAGAACTGAACACAATATTCTAAATGCGGTCTCACCAACGTCTTATAAAACTGCAACGTGACCTCCCAACTTCTATACTCAATACTCTGACTGATGAAGGCCAAAGTGCCAAAAGCCTTTTTGACCACCTTATCTACCTGCGACTCGACGTTCAAGGAACCGTGCACCTGTACTCCTAGATCCATCTGCTTTACAACACTACCCAGAGGCCGACCATTTACTGTGTAGGTCCTGCCCTTGTTCGATGTCCCAAAATGCAACACCTCACACTTCTCTGTATTAAATTCCATCAACCATTCCTCCGCCCACCTGGCCAATCGACCCAGATCCTGCTGCAATCGTTCACAACCATCTTCACTCTCTGCAAATCCACTCACTTTTGTATCATCTGCAAACTAGCTAATCTTGCCCTGTATGTTCTCATCCAAATCATTGATGTAGATGACAAACAGTAACGGGCCCAGCACCGAACCCTGAGGCACACCGCTAGTCACAGGCCTCCAGCCCAAGAAGCAACCTTCCACCATCACCCTCTGCTTCCTTCCATGGAACCAATTTGCTATCCATTTAGCTATCTCCCCTTGGAACCCATGCGATCTAACCTTCCAGAGCAGCCCACCATGCGGAACCTTGTCGAACACCTCAGTGAAATCTATGTACACAGCATCTACAGCTCTGCTCTCATCGACCTTTTTGATCAAGTCTTCAAAAAAATCAATTAGATTTGTGACCTCCCATGTACAAAACCACTGCTGACTGTCCCTAATCAGCCCTTGCCCATCCAAATGCCTGTATAACCTATCCTTCCATCAGTGGTCTATTTCTGTGCAATTGCTAATCGGGGAGGTGCTTGGGACTGTAAAATGGCGCCAAAATGGTGCCTCTTGCCTATGGACTCAGTATTAACCGGGGAATACATGTTCATAAGTGACAGGAGAGAATTAGGACATTCGGCCCATCAAGTCTACTCCGCCATTCAATCATGACTGATCTATCTCTCTCTCCTAATCCCATTCTCCCTATAACCCCTGACACCCATGCTAATCAAGAATCTATCTATCTCTGCCCTAAAAATATCCATTGATGACATCCACAACCTTCTGTGGCAAAGAATTCCACAGATTCACCACCCTCTGACTGAAGAAATTCCTCCTCATCTTCTTCCTAAAGGAACGTCCTTTTATTCTGAGGCTGTGACCTCTGGTCCTAGACTCTCCCACTAGTTGAAACATTCTCTCCACATCCACTCTATCCAAGCCTTTCACTATTCCCTTTTATTTTATGATGCTTCGGGTGCTTTGCCTGAAAGTGATAGAATCGCGGCTGATCTATCGCTCCCTCCTAACCCCATTCTCTCCTAACTGCCTTCTCTCCATAACCCCTGACCCCCGTGCTAATCAAGAATCTATCTATCTCTGCCTTAAATATATCCATTGACTTGGCCTCCACAGCCATCTGTGGCAATGCACTCCACAGATTCACCACCCTCTGACTAAATACATTCTAAAGGAACACCCTTTAATTCTGAGGCTGTGAGATCTGGTGCTAGACTCTCCCAATAGTGGGAACATCCTCTCCACGTCCAGGCCTTTCACTTCAGTGCTCGAGTGAAAGCGGGGACAGTCTCGCTGAGCTGTATTTCACTGTACCTTGGAACGCGTTATAATAAATAAACCATTGAACTATTGGGTATGGCCATAGTCCACAGGGTTGTTTGTAGCAAAATAATGTCACTGTGTGTTTGCACTTCGTATATGTGACAAGAAAAGTTTCATTGAACCACTAAAACTATTTTACCAAAACATAACCCTGCTAAACATATAAGATTATTGAGGGTACTGGACAAGCTAGAGGCAGGAAACATGTTCCTGATGTTGGGGGAGTCCAGAACCAGGGGCCACAGTTTAAGAATTAGGGGTAGGCCATTTAGGACTGAGATGAGGAAAAACTTTTTTCACACAGAGAGTTGTGAATCTGTGGAATTCTCTGCCTCAGAGGGCGGTGGAGGCCGGTTCTCTGGATGCTTTCAAGAGAGAGAGCTAGATAGGGCTCTTAAAGATAGCGGAGTCAGGGGATACGGGGGAAGGCAGGAACGGGGTACTGATTGGGGATGATCAGCCGTGATCACAGTGAATGGCGGTGCTGGCTCTAAGGGCCGAATGGCCTACTCCTGCACCTATTGTCCAAATAAGGTTTGTGGCACGCTGCACCTCCTCGGTGGCAGGCCTGGCTCGCCTGCCGCGGAACTGCGAAGCCCTCCTGGAGTGCAGAAACAGCACAGTCAGGAAAGGCAATGAGGATATAGAAGTTGATTTTTAACTGGTAACATTTCCAAAATGCACATACAGATCCAGAAAATGTTAGGTCGAGATCACATCAGAGTTATATTTTAAAATACCTTGCAGCAACATGCTCTGTAAAGGTACTCACTTTGTTAAATCGGTGGGAGCATGATGAAAACTGTCTTATTTCCAAATTAAAATCCTCCTCATTTGTCTCTTCCTCCTCTTCAGTTTCCATGTGATGGTACCTTTCAGACCGGGCTAAATGTAGTCACAAAACGGCGGTCAGAATTTTGCTCTTCAATAAAACTGGAAGTCACACACATACACAAATGTACATAGACATATACACTGGGTAGCAGGATGGCGCAACGGTAGAGTTGCTGCCTTACAGCGCCAGAGACCGGGGTTCGATCCTGTGCTTAAGAAAGAACTGCAGATGCTGGAAAAATCGAAGGTAGACAAAAATGCTGGAGAAACTCAGCGGGTGAGGCAGCATCTATGGAGCGAAGGAATAGGCGACGTTTCGGGCCGAGACCCTTCTTCAGACTGATGTGCTCCATACAGACTACAGATACTGTCTGTGTGGAGTTTGTACGTTCTCCCTGTGACCTGCGTGGGTTTTCTCCGGGTGCTCTGGTTTCCTCCCACACTCTAAAGATGTGCAGAATTGTAAGTTGATTGGCTTTGGTAAAAGATTGTTAATTGTCCCCAGTGTGTAGGATAGTGCTAGTAGTGATAAGCTGGTCAGCGCTGTCTCGGTGGGCCGAAGGGCCTGCTTTGGCACTGTATGCTAACAATAAGTTGCTAACAATATAAGCAACTTATCCAAACTCTCACACTAGTTCATACATCTATCTTTGAGAGTCAGGAGTGGCCAACTGTCCTGTGTATGGAAAATTCTTACTTGCAGCAGCTTAACAGGTGTGTAGATGCAAGTAAATTGTTCCTAATGCTGGTTGGCATGGACTTGGTGCATCCTTAAAAACTAAAAAACTTAACAAAAAATGTAAAACTAGTGCAAAAACAAATGACACAGTATTAGTCTCAACCTGGTGTTGATAGAAATTAGCTTGTGCAAGCAAATCTCTGGCTCCCTTTGTCCAGTCTCTCTTTATGAATAAGTTTATTGGCCAAGTATTCACATCCACGGAATTTGCCTTGGTGCTCCGCCCGCAAGTGACAACATGACATACAGTGACAGTTAGGAATGACACATGAAACATTTTTAAGTTGTTCTTCTGGTGGACCTCGCCAAATCCAAGAGTATAATTTTCATGCAGATCTAGGTCCATGTGGGGCCTAACCGTTACATACCGTAACGTATGATGTGGGTTTGACCGCACTGGGCCTGTACTCGCTGGAATTTAGAGGGATGAGGGGTGACCTCATTGAACCGTACCAAATAGTGAAAGGCTTGGATAGAAGTGGATGTGGCAAGGATGTTTCCGCTAGTGGGAGAGTCTAGGACCAGAGGCCACGGCATCAGAATAAAAACACGTACCTTTAGGAAGGAGAGGAGGAGGAATATCTTTAGTCAGAGGGTGGTGAATCTGCGGAATTCTTTGCCACAGAAGGCTGTGGAGGCTGTCATTGGATATTTATAAGGTGGAGACAGATCGATTCTTGATTGGTACGGGTGTCAGGGGTTATGGGGAGAAGGCAGGAAAAAGGGGTTAAGGGGGAAAGATAGATCAGCCATGATTGAATGGCAGAGTAGACTTGATGGGCCGAATGGCCTAATTCTGCTCCTATCACTAACCCTCATGAACTTGTTACTGTGAACAGCGGCCAGAGAAGGGAAGTTAGCTTGGCTTTATTGCTGGATGCATCAATCAGGAAGAGAAAAAAAAGGCTGAAACAAACTACGCAATTAAAAATGTAAGCCTCTCCTGCTCTCCCACCTCCTCAATCATGCCCTACCCTTGCTTTCCTAAAATGTTGGCAGCCTTTAGTCAGAAATCTCTCCTCTCTAATCCATCCATTTGTTATTTGGAGCATTGCAATGAGGGGCGTTCTGAAGCTTGGTGTAGCCAACACAAAGGCTCTATAATGGTAGGATCTTGTCTGTGATTTCTCCACTGCTGGATAATGAGGTGGCAGAGTCTGGTGGGGAGACCCCTCAAACAAAGGGCGGTCACGGTGGCGCAGCCGTAGAGTTGCTGCCTTACATAGAATGCAGCGCCGGAGACCCGGGTTCGATCCCGACTACGGGCGCTGCCTGCGCGTAGTTTGTACGTTCTCCCCGTGACCCACGTGAGTTTTCTCCGAGATCTTCGGTTTCCTCCCACACTCCAAAGACGAACAGGTTTGCAGGCTTGGTGTCATTGTACATTTTTCCTCGTGTGTGTAGGATAGGATAGAGTCAATGTGCTTGGTAAATGTAAAAATTGTCCATAGTGGGTGTAGGATATTGTTAATATGCAGGGATCGCTGGTCGGCGCGGACCCGGTGGGCCGAAGGGCCTGTTTCAGCGCTGTATCTCTAAACTAAAACTATGATGGCAGTGGAGGCCAATTCACTGGATGTTTTCAAGAGAGAATTAGATATAGCTTTTTGGAACCCGGGACTCTGGCGCTGTGAGGCAGTAACTCTACCGCTGCGACACAGTGCCACCCTTTGATTAAAGATAGGCGTGAACTCTACTGAGAACTCTACTTGAACTCTATTGGAACATATAAGATTGTTACTGAAACATATAAGATTATTAAGGGCTTGGACACGCTAGAGGCAGGAAACATGTTCCCGATGTTGGGGGAGTCCAGAACCAGGGGCCACAGTTTAAGAATAAGGAGTAAGCCATTTAGAACGGAGACGAGGAAACACTTTTTATCACAGAGAGTGGTGAGTGTGGAATTCTCTGCCTCAGAGGGCGATGGAGGCAGGTTCTCTGGGTGCTTTCAAGAGAGAGATAGATAGGGCTCTTAAAAATAGCGGAGTTAGGGTATATGGGGAGAAGGCAGGAACGGGGTACTGATTGGGGATGATCAGCCATGATCACATTGAATGGCAGTGCTGCCTCGAAGGGCCGAATGGCCTACTCCTGCACCTATTGTCTATTGTCTACTATGAGACTATTGTGTGTATAGAGACAATATGAAGAGATTTTGCACCTCGTCTTGTATGTATTTTTATTGTGAATAAAGTATATTTTTGAAATAAAAACTAAGTAATTTCCTGTCCTATCCATGTACCCGTCTAAATGTTTCTTAAACATTAACCATATAACCATCTAACAATTACAGCACGGAAACAGGCTCTCTCGGCCCTTCCAGTCCGTGCCGACCATTTGTTTTCCCCTAGTCCCATCTACCTGCACTCAGACCATACCCCTCCATTCCCTTCCCGTCCATATACCTATCCACTTTACTTTTAAATGTTAAAATCGATCCTGCCTCCACCACTTCTGCTGGAAGCTCATTCCACACAGCCACCACCCTCTGAGTAAAGAGGTTCCCCCTCACGTTACCCCTAAACTTCTGTCCCTTAATTCTCATGTCATGCCCTCTTGTTTGAATCTTCCCTACCCTCAATGGGAAAAGCTTATCCACGTCAACTCTGTCTATCCCTTTCATCATTTTAAAGACCTCAATCAAGTCCCCCTTTGCGATAGTCCCTGCCCCAACCACCTCCTCCGGCAGCTCGTTCCATTCACCCACCACCCTTTGTGTGATAAAGGTACCCCTCAGATTCCTATTAAACCTTTCTCCATTTCACCTTAAACCTATGTCCTCTGGTCAATTCTCCTACTCTGGGCAAAAGACTCTGTGAGACTACCCGATCTATTCCTCTCGTGATTTTGTCCAACTTGTCACAAAGGCGCGACGTTGCAGTGTGAACACTTACTGTCAAAGTAGCTGGTGTCGTCCTCAGACTCCAGTTGTGGGATGAACTCTGCCTTCTGCCTGAGCAGCCCATTCCAGTCCAAGCCGTGGAAAAATCCGTGCTGCTTTACCTCATAGGCACCACCTGGGGGAGCAAGAGAGTGCAGAGATGACAATGCAAGCAAGAAAGGGCAATGTCTTACACTTGTGGGGCTGTCCCACTCTACAAGTTTACCCAAGAGCTCTCCCGAGATTTAAAAAAAAAAAATCAAACTCGTGGTAAGCACGTAGAATGTAAGTAACGGGTACGCCGGAACTCGGGACGTCTCGTAGCGGCTCGTAACACTAACGGCAGGTACTCGGGAAACGCGGTAAGCTCGTGAGGATTTTTCAACACGTTGAAAAATGTCCACGAGAGCCCCGAGTACCTACGAGCGGCCATCACCGTAATTCTTCGAGTTCGAATCAGGGGAAACACGGGAGAACTCTTGAATTAGCTCGTACAGTGGGACAGCCCCATTAGTAATATTTTTTTTCAGTTTAGTTTATTGTCATGTGTACCGAGGTTCTGGGAAAAGCTTTTGATGCGTGCAAACCAGTCAGTGTCATATTGTCATACCGTGTGGAAACAGGCCCTTCGGCCCAACTTGCCCACACCGGCCAACAATGTCCCAGCTACACTAGTCCCACTTGCCTGCGCTTGGTCCATTTTGCTCCAAACCTGCCCTATCCATTGACCTGTCTAACTGTTCCTTAAACGATGGGATAGTCCCAGCCTCAACTACCTCCTCTGGCAGCTTGTTCCATACACCCACCACCCTTTGTGTGAAAAGGTTACCGCTCGGATTCCTATTATATCTTTTCCCCTTCACCTTGAATCCATGTCCTCTAGTCCTCGATTCCCCCCCTCTGGGCAAGAGACTCTGTGCATCTACCCGATCTATTCCTTTCATGATTTTGTACACATCTATAAGATCCCCCCTCATCTTCCTGCGCTCCAAGGAATAGAGACCCAGCCTACTCTACCTCTAATCTTGGCAACATCCTCGTAAATCTTTTCAGAACCCTTTCAAGCTTGACAATAGACAATAGACAATAGGTGCCGGAGTAGGCAATTTGGCCCTTCAATGTGATCATGGCTGATCATCCCCAATCAGTACCCCGTTCCTGCCTTCTCCCCATATTCCTCGACTCCGCTATCTTTAAGAGCCCTATCAAGCTCTCTCTTGAAAGTATCCAGAAAACTGGTCTCCAGAGAATTCCACAGACTCGCCACTCTCTGTGAGAAAAAGACAGAGAACACTTATCTTGCGTTATTCCCTTTATCATGTATCTGTGCACTGCAGTCTGTTTGATTGTAATAATCTACAGTCTTTTCGCTGACAGGCTAGCACGCAACAAAACGTTCCTCACTGTACCTCGGTACACGTGACAAAAATAACCTAAACATGAAACTAATAGCTAATGGGTGAATTGGACTTTGTGGGAGATGAGGTGTGGCAGCAATGCTTTGGACGAGCAGGCACTTGCAAAGTGGAGGCAGCACTGGAATACTAATGTGTAGGAAGGAACTGCAGATGCTGGTTCTTACTGAAGCTAAACACAAAATGCTGGAGTAACTCAGCGGGACAGGCAGCATCTCATATGAAAAGGAATGGGTGACATTTCTGGTCGAGAGCCTTCTTCAGACTCAGGGGAGGGAGAGAGAGAGAAAGAGAGAGACAAAGAGATATGGAAGGATAAGGTGTGAAAACTACAGATCAAAGGGGACAGAGATCAAGTAACATTTAGAATGGTTCATTGTTAGCTGAGGGGTAGGTGACAACGAGACAGACAATCAGTAAAATTTAATCAGGAGGACAGTGGAACTCGTCGGAGAACTGGGGTGGGGGAGAGACGGAAAGCAAAGGTTACTAATGTCTGGTGGAGTAATGGTTGGGAGTTTCAGCTGCAGATGAGCTGTGGGATGAGAAATCAGTGCTGAGGTGACAAGAGGCTGCCTGTGACGCTGTTGCCCCAAGAGGGAATGGCCGAATGAGGGAGGACAGCCAGCCACACAATACGGAAAGGTGCTTGTAAATGCACGGAGTGGTCAACCATGTTTAATGAAGCAAACAAGCACCTTCAACACATCAAACCTGTCTTAGACTATAGATTATTATACTCCAGTGGTATCAACATTGACTTCAAGTAACCCTTCGGGAGTGAGGTTGCAACCTTCACGTGGTCCGCCCTGTTTCGACTAATGCAATCAACTCGATGTGCACAAACGGAAGATCAAACAAAACAAGTTGTCCAACAAGTTTAGGCTGTGCACGCCACACGCAAGAAGAAGAAGTAACCCTTGTTTTCAAGAGAGAGCTAGATAGGCCTCTTAACGATAGCGGAGTCAGGGGATATGGGGAGAAGGCAGGAACGGGGTACTGATTGGGGATGATCAGCCATGATCACTGTGAATGGCGGTGCTGGCTCGAAGGGCAGAATGGCCTACTCCTGCACCCATTGTCTATTGTCATTTGGGTTCCTGGAATCGGAGACCCCAAGTCGGAGGTCAGGGGCCGGAATCCCAAGGTCACATAGGAGGGCCGTCGAGGTCAAAGTGGGGGGGGGGGGAGAGTATACTTTGGAATTTAGAAGGATGAGAGGATATCTTATTGAAACATAAGATTATTAAGGGTTTGGACACGCTAGAGGCAGGAAACATATTCCCGATGTTGGGGGAGTCCAGAACCAGGGGTCACAGTTTAAGAATAAGGGGTAAGGCATTTAGAACGGAGATGAGGAAACACTTTCTCACCCAGAGAGTGGTGAGTCTGTGGAATTGTCAGTCTCAGAGGGCGGTGGAGGCAGGTTCTCTGGACGCTTTCAAGAGAGAGCTAGATAGGGCTCTTAGAAATAGCGGAGTCAGGGGATATGGGGAGAAGGCAGGAACGGGGTACTGATTGGGGATGATCAGCCATGATCACATTGAATGGCGGTGCTGGCTCGAAGGGCCGTATGGCCTACTCCTGCACCTATTGTCTATCTCATCTAATTGTAGAGCATGGGTGGTGTGAGGAGCTTCACGTTACCTGTCCCCAGTCTTTCCAATGGGCTCTGCCTGAGCAGCATGGTGATGAGCTCCTGGGCTTCTGACGCTGGCGCCTCATCACCTTCTGGCCAGTTGATCTCGTCTGGGAAAGCAGAGAAAGAAGCAGAGGTAAGCCGCAGGAGTAGGCTGGTCAGTTAGTTTAGCCTCACCGTCACAGGGTCAAGGTGAAGCCTAGCAACTGCTACCATGTAGGCCAAGTTCAACCTGTGGGACATGCTCATCCTTCATGGAAGGTCTGCTTTGACGCACCAGAGATGGAAGAGATCTTTATGAACCAACGGCTGGAATTACGACGCAGCCACGCGCTGTGGAACGCGCCGGGCTAGTCAGAGCACCAAAGACGACGTGGCCATCCACTGCTGCCAAGTTGTCTCCAGCCGTGATGACTTTTCCCACCGCTGGACTCCGACTATGGCGGCCGAGAGGGTTGGGCTGTTTCACTGCAACAGCTTCTCCACCTCAATCTCATTCGCGCACCGGTTTTTGTGCAGCCCTTTTCTCGCCATAGGACTCGTCAGCCATGTCGGAGCTCACCAGCAATTGAGACTGCACCACCACTGTCACAAGTAGCGGCATCTAAACACTGTAACTGGCTCGCTTGTAATCATGTATTGTCCATCTGGAGTATTGTGTACAGTTTTGGTCTCCTAATTTGAGGAAGGACATCCTTGTGTTTGAGGCAGTGCAGCGTAGGTTCACGAGATTGATCCCTGGAATGGCGGGACCGTCATATGAGGAAAGATTGAAAAGACTAGGCTTGTATTCACTGGAGTTTAGAAGAATGAGGGGGGATATTATAGAAACATATAAAATTATAAAAGGACTGGACAAGCTAGATGCAGGAAAAATGTTCCCAGTGTTGGGCGAGTCCAGAACCAGGGGCCACAGTCTTAGAATAAAGGGGAGGTCATTTAAGACTGAGGTGAGAAACACTTTTTCACCCAGAGAGTTGTGAATTTATGGAATTCCCTGCCACAGAGGGCAGTGGAGGCCAAATCACTGGATGGATTTAAGAGAGAGTTAGATAGAGCTCTAGGGGCTGGTGGAGTCAAGGGATATGGGGAGAAGGCAGGCACGGGTTATTGATAGGGGACGATCAGCCATGATCACTATGAATGGCGGTGCTGGCTCGAAGGGCCGAATGGCCTCCTCCTGCACCTTTTCTATGTTTCTATGTGTCTATGTTTCTTTCTGCTGACTGGATGGCACGCAACAGAAGCTTTTCGCTGTACCTCGGTACACGTGACAATCAACTAAACCAAAAGTTGGCGCAGCGGTAGAGTCGCTGCCTCACAGCGCCAGAGACCCGGGTTCGATCCTGACTATGGGTGCTGTCTGTACGGAGTTTGTACGTTCCCTCCGTGACTGCATGGGTTTTCTCCGGGAGCTCTGGTTTACTCCCAAACTCGAAAGACATACAGATTTGTAGTTTAATTGGCTTCAGGAAGAAAGTGTAAATTGCTCCTGGTTTGTGTAGGATAGTGTAATTGTGCGGGGATTACTGGTCAGCGCGGGCTTGATGGGCCGAAGGGCCTGGTTCTGCATAATATTTCTAAACTAAACACATGTACCCAGGTACAATGAAAAGCTTTTTGTTGTGTGCTATCCAGTCAGTGGGAAGATTATACATGATTACAATCGTGGGTACACAAAAGGCTGAAGAAACTCAGCGGGTGCAGCAGCATCTAAGGAGCGAAGGAGATGGGCAACGTTTTGGGCCAAAACCCTTCTTCAGACTGATGGGAGGTGGGGGGGGGGGGGGGGTGGGAGGGGGGGGGGGGGGGGGGGGGGGGGGGGGGGGGGGGGGGGGGGGGGGGGGGGGGCGGGGGAGAAGAAAGGAAAAAGGAGGAGGAGGAGGAGGAGGAGGAGGAGGAGGCCGAGGGCTGAGGGAGAGGTGGGAAGGGGAGGAGACAGCAAGGGTTAACAGAATTGAGAAAATTCAATGTTCAAGCCCAGAGGATGCAGACTCCCCAAGCGGAATATGAGGTGCTGTTCCTCCAACTTGCGGTGTTGCTCACTCTGGCCGTGGAGGAGGCCCAGGACCGAGAGGTCGGATACGGAATGGGAGGGGGAGTTGATGGCTGAGCTGAGTTGAAACCACCGGGAGGTCGGGTTGGTTAATGCGGACCGAGCGGAGGTGTTCGGCGAAACGATCGCCAAGCCTCCGCTTGGTCTCACCGATATAGATCAGCTGGCATCTGGAGCAGCAGATGCAGTAGATGAGGTTGGAGGAGGTGCAGGTGAACCTCTGTCGGACCTGGATTACAATCGTGCCGTCCACAGTCTACAGATACAGGATGAATGAAGGGAATAACGTTTAGTGCAAGATAAAGTCCAGTAAAGTCTGATTACAAAAATTGTCCGAAGGACTCCAGTAAGGTAATTAGTAGCACAGGACCGCTCTCTATTTGTTGATGGGATGGTTCAGTTGCCTGATAGCAGCTGGGAAGAAACTGTCCCTGAATCTGGAGGTGTGCGTTTCCACACTTCTGTACCTCTTGCCTGATGGGAGAGGGGAGAAGAGGGAGTGGCCGGGGTGAGACTGGTCCTTGATGATGCTGCCGGGCCTTGCCGAGGCAGCGTGAGGTGTAGATGGAGTCAACGGAAGGGAGGTTGGTTTGTGCGACAGTCTGGGCTGCGTCCACAATTCGCTGCCATTTCTTGCCGGACCTGGATGGAGCTTTCTCCAACTCGGGGACGTGACCAAATTTCCCCACAGCGCGGGCCCTCCAGTCCTGGCAACATCTTCACACATCTTCTCTGCACCCTTTTCCAGCTTGACAACATCTTTTCCATGACAGGGTGAGCAAAACGGGTCACAATACTCTAGATGGCGTCACTAACCTCACGTGCAACCATGGCATGAACTGCACATGACAGAAGGCAAAGTTCTGCTGCGCAAAGTGTGAGCTTTCTCGCCACATCGGGTGAGCTCTTAGGGTATTAACCCAATGACGTGATGCTGAACTGTACAAACCTCATACGTTCATAAGTGATAGGAGCAGAATTAGGCCATTCGGCCCATCAAGTCTACTCTGCCAATCAATCTATCTCTCCCTCCTAACCCCATTCTCCTGCCTTCTAACCCCATAACCTCTGACACCCGTACTAATCAAGAATCTATCTATCTCTGCCTTAAAAATATCGGTAGACTTGGCCTCCACAGCCTTCAGTGGCAATGAATTCCGCAGATTCACCACCCTCTGATTAAAAAAATTAATCCTCCTTTCCTTCCGAAAGGAACGTCCTTTAATTCTGAGGCTGTGTCCTCTAGTCCTAGACTCTCCCACCAGTGGAAACATCCTCTCCACACACTCTATCCAAGCCTTTCACTATACGGTGAGTTTCAATGAGGTGTCCCCTCATCCTACTGAAGAAGCTGTCCTCGATTCTGATGGTATGTGATTTCAAGCTTCTGCATCTTTGCCCAAAGTATAGAGGGGAAGGGAAGAAAGAATGTCCAGGGTGTAAGTTATCCTTGATTGTGTTGCCTTTCTGCACATTTAAGGCAGTTAGAAGGATGAGAGGGCATCTTATTGAAACGTAGATAATTCTTAAAAGATTGGACAGGTTAGTTTCAGGAAACATGTTCCTGATGTTGGGAGAGTTCAGAACCAGGGGTCACAGTTTAAGAATAAGGCCATTTAGGACTGAGATGAGGAACAACTTTTTCAACCAGAGAGTTGTGAATCTGTGAAATTCTATAGACAATAGGTGCAGGAGTAGGCCATTCGGCCCCTCAAGCCAGCACCGCCATTCAATGTGATCATGGCTGATCATCCCCAATCAGTACCCCGTTCCTGCCTTCTCACCATATCCCCTGACTTCACTATCTTCAAGAGCTCTGTCTATTTCTCTCTTGAAAGCAATTCTCTGCCGCAGAGGGCAGTGGAGGCCAATTCACTGGATGTTTTCAAGAGAGAGTTAGATTTAGCTCTTAGGGCTGGCGGAATGAAGGGATATGGGGAAAAAGCAGGAACGGGGTACTGATTTTAGATGATCAGCCATGATCATATTGAATGGCGGTGCTGGCTCGAAGGGCTGAATGGCCTCCTCCTGCACCTATTGTCTATGTTTCTGTGAATCGCTGTGAAATAATTACTGAACATTAATTTACAAAATAGCTGTCATTTGCACCCAATTACAGTGCCATCATAAAGATATCTGGAGCAAAGGCCCTATTTCACAACACACAAACACAAATGAGCCATAAATCAAAGATCATAATTTAATTGGATTCCAGCATTGAGAAAAAAAAGATAAAATTAGTGAGCACAAAATTTATTTTTTTGCCGACCTAATTTGCAATACTGTGAACAACTGCTCGGGGGCTGCAGTTCCAAACAACTGAGAAATAAATTTATACCGGTTTGTTTAGCTGGAAGGTTGCTCCATAAATGTAACTACATCAAGTGGAAATGATACATGAATATGCAAACGGACCAGTGGGCAGCCTACGCTGTTCACAACCCTCTTAATTAATCACTCAATTCTCACAGTCTCACCACAGCGCAGGATGAACCAAGGATGAAATGACTTGAGAGTTGCTGGACAGCTGGGGGTCTCGCAGTGGTCTTGGCTTGGAATCAGGTGCCCCAGAGTTCACAGTCTTTGCACAAAAACAATACTCTCAGATACTTCAAGCAACGCTAAATCGTGTGTATGTTGGACAACCAAAATAAAATTACTGACAGCTGAGATATTAACTTGTGGAGAAAAGGGCCTGTCCCACGACTTGGGCGTCATCATTTATGCGGCACGAGGCGCAACACGGGCGTTGTGCCGCGCACGTGATGCGCACGTGGTGCGTGGTGGCGTCGGCAGTGACGCGCAGTCGCGCGTGCCGCCCCAGGATTTAGGTATTCCCAATGCTGGGGGGAGTCCAGAACCAGAGGCCACAGTTTAAGAATAAGGGGTAAACCATTTAGAACGGAGACGAGGAAAAACCTTTTCACCCAGAGAGTTGTGAATCTGTGGAATTCTCTGCCTCAGAGGGCAGTGGCGGCCAATTCTCTGGATGCTTTCTAGAGAGAGTCAGATAGAGCTCTTAAAGACAGCGGGGTCAAGGGATATGGTGAGAAGGCAGGAATGGGATACTGATTGGGGATGATCAGCCATGATCACATTGAATGGCGGTGCTGGCTTAAAGGACCGAATGGCCCACCCCTGCACCTATTGTCTATTGTCTATAACAGCTGGGATAGGGATATGTGATGTTTCGGGAATGTCACCCATTCCTTCTCTCCAGAGATGCTGCCTGACCCGCTGAGTTACTCCAGTATTTTGAATCTATCTTTGAGATAATAACTTGTTTCTTCTTCAACTTGTTACCTGTTCTCCAGCATTGCCTCGTTACACTTTAGAGATACAGCGTGAAAATCCACTGAGTCCACCCCCACCAGCGATTACCCCGTACACTAACACTATCCCACACATTGGGTACAATCTACAATTTTATGGATGCCAATTCACCTACGAACCTGTACATGTTTGGAGTGTGGGAGCACCCGGAGAAAAACCCACATAGGTCACGGGGAGAACATACAGACCGTGCCCGTAGTCAGGATTGAACCTGCGTCTCTGGCGCTGTGAGGCAGCAACTCTACCGCTGCGCCCCCGTGCGCCACGATGTTAACTAGTGTAGTTTTCAACGTGATGCCTGATCCGTGAGTTATCGCCATCATTACCTCCGGCTAATTTCAGAATTACTCTCGATTGCTCGAGCAATCCTGCTCAGAAGAAATTTTCCTCAATTTTATTTTCGTGACAAAAATGTAATTTTTGCGTTTGGTCGCAGGACGTCTGGCGATTTGGCGACATCTTTCAAAAAACTCTTGAAATAAAAGATTAGTTTCGAGTCTTTCCTATCGCCGAATGCCATTTGGAACGTCAAGCGAACAAAGGTGCATGGGAAAGAAAGGTAGAAGCAGATTTATTTCCCTCTGTAGCCAGCTGGGTGTGCAGACGCTCCATGTAATGCTCGCAGCATACAGCAGCAGCCTGGCACGCAAGGTAAGAATGCAATAACAACAGGAACGGCAGATTATACCAAAGGTAGACGCAAAATGCTGGAGTCACTCAACGGGTCAGGCAAAGCATCTCCTGGGAAAATGGATGGTTGATGTGAAGGTGCGTGGGGCGGCACGGTGGCGCAGTGGCAGAGTTGCTGCCTTACATCGCCAGAGATCCAGGTTCGATCCTGACTTCGGGCGCTGTCTGTACGGAGTTCGTACGTTCTCCCCGTGACCGAGTTGATTTTCCCCGGGTGCTCCGGGTTCCTCCCACGCTCCAAAGACGTCCAGGATTGTAGGTCAATGGGCTTTGGCAAAGATTGTAAATTGTGCGTAGGATTGTGCTAGTGTCGGAGTGATCGCTGGTCGGCGCGGACTTGGTGGTCCGTAGGGCCTGTTTCCGCGCTGTATCTGTAAACTAAGCTATCGTGTTCGATCCTGACTACGGGGGGGGGGGGGGGGGGGGCTGAGATTGTACATTCTACCTGAGACTGCGTAGGTTTTTCACCTTAAAGCTACATCATCTAATTTTTTTATTATTCTACCCTGGGAAAAGGTTTAAATATGTTCACATATGTAATATGTTACTATGTTTACATATTCTGTTGTGCAGCTGCAAGTATGTTGTTCTGTCCGGGACATGTGACGATAAAGCACTCTTGACTCTTGTGGTTCCGACCTTTGACCCCAATCCATGCTGCTCATCAATTTAAACTTTCTCAAAAATGTTTGTTGAAATTTAAAAAAAATAACCCTTTGGTCTTCAATCCATGTGGGTACGTTGCTCGTTTTAATTAATTATGATCTCTCCTCTTGGCAAGCTTCACAAATAATATTAGGCTACTAGACTGGAGTTTCCCCCCCCCCCCCACACTCCAAAGACGTACAGGTTTGTAGATTAATTCAGTTCGGTAAATTGTAAATTGTTCCTACTGTGTGTCGCAAAGGTCTAGTTTACGGGGAGCGCTGGTCGGCGCAGACTCGGTGGGCCGAAGGGCCTGTTTCCACGCTGTATCTCCAAACTAAACTACATTAAAAGACAGGAAGACAAAAATGCTGGAAAAACTCAGCGGGTGAGGCAGCATCTATGGAGAGAGGGATTGGGCGTCGACCCGAAACGTCGCCTTCAGTCTGAAGGGTCTCGACCTGAAGTGTCGCCTCTTCCTTCTCTCCATAGATGCTGCCTCACCCGTTGAGTTTCTCCAGCATTTATGTCTATCTTCGATTTTTCCAGCATCTGCAGTTCTTTCTAAAACTAAAAGACGTGCGGGTTTGTAGGTTAATCGGCTTTGGTAAAACTGTAACTTGTCCCTGGTATGTTTAGATCAGTGCTGGTGTACGGGCTGATTGCTGATTACGGGCTCGGTGGGCCGAAGGACCCGTTTCTGTGCGCTGTCACTATTGCCTGAGGTCGGTTGGTTGCTGATTGATGATGCTCACCACTAATGACTTGCCCGAAGAGCTCCTCTGGTGTGTCTCCGAAGAAGGGCACGCAGCCAACAACAAATTCGTAGAGTATGATCCCCATGGCCCACCAGTCCACCGGCTTGCCGTAGCCTTGCCGCAGAATGACTTCAGGGGCGATGTACTCGGGCGTGCCACAAACCTGCAGAATGCAACAGCAGTAAACGTTAGCATCGTGCCGCGGCTCTGAGGAGAGGTTTGCAACCCCGCCGGTGAAACACAAAGTACTTATTCACGTTCTTCCCTCTATCCTGTATCTGTACACCTGTCCTGTCCCCCCGTCCCATCAACAAATAGAGAGCGGTCCTGAACTACTATCTACTTTATCTGTGAACCAAAGCTTCGAGGCGATGTGTGGGGCGGTTTTTACACAGAGGGTATTGAATGCCTGGTCGCACGGCTAGGGATGGTGTTGGAGGCAGATACAATGGATCGAATGGTCTTATATTCACTGGAAAGTTGATCGACTGGGCTTATATTCACTGGAAAATGGATCGGCTCATATTCACTGGAAAATGGATCGGCTCATATTCACTGAAAAATGGATCGACTGGGCTTATTCACTGGAAAATAGATCGACTGGGCTCATATTCACTGGAAAATGGATCGACTGGGCTTATTTTCACTGGAATTTAGAAGGATGAGAGGGACTTTTAGAAACATATAAAGTTTTTAACGGATTGAATGAACGAATGAATGAAAGAATGAATACATTTTATTAGCCAAGTGTGTATACATACAAGGCTTTGGTAAAATTGTAAATTGTTCCCAGTGTGCTTGATTGTCCCTAGTGTCCTAGACAGGCTAGATGCAGGAAAAATGTTCCTGATGTTGGGGGTGTCCAGAAGCAAGGATCACAGTTTGTGAATAAGGGAGAGGCCATTTAGGACTGAGATGAGGAAAAACCTTTTTCAGCCAGAGAGTTGTGAATCTGCGGAATTCTCTGCCACAGAAGGCAATGGAGGCCAACTCACCAGACGTATTCAAGAGAGAGTTAGATAGAGCTCGGCTAATGGAATCAAGGGATAAGGGGAGAAAGGGATGCTGAATTTGGATGATCAGCCATGATCATATTGAATGGCGGTGCAGGCTCGAAGGGCTGAAAGGCCTACTCCTGCACCTATTTTCTGTTCCTACGATGGTGGCGTTTACGAGGCTATTTGATAGGCCGGGAATGGAAGGATGTCCATCTTGGCATCATGCTTGGCACTGGCATTGTGAGCCCAAGGGTCTGTTCGTGCCCTATACTGTTCTATGTGTAGGAAGGGACTTCACATGCTGGTTTACACTGAAGATAGACATCAAATGCTGGAGTAACTCAACGGGACAGGCAGCATCTCTGGAGAAAACGAATAAGTGATTCTTCAGGTCTTCTCAGGAAGGGTCTCAACCCAAAAAGTCACCTACTTAAGGCATTCAGAGATGTGAAAAGCCACACTTAACAATCTTCATAGAAACCAAAGCTCCAACCCATTATTACACTGAACTTAATAAGTAAAAGACACCCTTTTATAATAAAAAACATATATTGAACGAATTAATTAATTAAATTAATACGTTTTTTGGCCAAGTATTCACATGCAAGGAATTTGCCTTGGTGCTCCGCCCGCAAGTGACAACATGACATACGTGACAGTTAAGAATGACACATCAAACATTAAACATTAACAATAAAACATTATCATAGAACCATAGAAAATAGGTGCAAGAGGAGGCCATTCGGCCCTTCGAGCCAGCACCGCCATTCATTGTGATCATGGCTGATCGTCCGCTATCAATAACCCGTGCCTGCCTTCTTCCCATCGGTGGACGGAAAGCACAGATATAGACCAGTAACGTTTTGTGTTTGGACCCTTCTTCAATCAGAATTAAAGGACGTTCTTTTAGGAAAGGAGATGAGGAGGAATTTCTTTAGTCAGAGGGTGGAGAATCTGTGGAGAAATTCATTGCCACAGAAGGCTGTGGAGGCCAAGTCAGTGGATATTTTTAAGGCAGAGAAAGATAGATTATTGATTAGTATGGGTGTCAGAGGTTATTGGGGAGAAGGCAGGAGAATGGGGTTAGGAGGGAGAGACAGATCAGCCATGATTGAATGGCGGGGTAGACCTAATGGGCCGAATGGCCTGATACTACTCCTATTCCTTATGACATGACCTTATGATGTATGTGGAATAAAGTGGAATGCTGGAACTCATTTAAATTCCCTCTCAGAGTCAGAAGGCCGTGTGTTCAAACCCGACCCCAGATAGTTGAGCACTAATTTAGGATTAAAACACCAGTCAGTGGAGTGCTGCACACACAGACAGAGGTGATACCATTGCCTTCATTACAGTAATGACTGCACCTGAAGTGTGCTGGATTGCTTGTATGGGACTTTGGCATGTCCTGAAAAGAATACAAAAGATGCTTCATAAACGCAAGTCAATTCCAGGGGAAAGTCATTTGAAAAGGGAAGAAAATGCGAACAATTAATTTTCACCCCACTGCGCCACTGCATGGAGCCAAATTACTTTGCAATTAGGAACACTGGTGGTATTGAGAAAATAAAGCTTATTCGTTGTCACCAGGTTTGGAGATGAGATTAAAGGAACAGTTTACGTTTCTGCGCACTTTTGCAATTTCCCTTTGCTCCCGTTAGAGGTTTGTCAGATTTATTTTAAACCGTGGCATTTCACTCATTCTGCCCCTCAGTGATATCTGCAGTCGACGGAGGACTGGATGGAGAGCCCTCATTGTCTGCACCTTCCTCCCTGTGGGCCATTTCCATAATCTGTGATGCACTGCATTCACGAAGGGCGTTAAATTCGAAGGCATGCGCCATTTCCTTTCAGCACACCTCATTACCAAATAAAAGCAGTCTGGTCCTCAGAACAGTCATTTTAACATTTTCGCAGCTCTTCTTGCTAATAGGCCATATGGGATGAACGCAAACTATTTTTCTGTATCCATACTCTCATGGACAAGTATATAACCAATAACCACAAATCTGTATCCTCCTTTTGCCCAGGTATTTTATTTAATTCACATATTTAATCGATATTAAACGAGATTGATCCTTGGGATGGCGGGACTGTCTTTGATGTGGAAAGATTGAAAAGACTAGGCTTGTATTCACTGGAGTTTAGAAGGATGAGGGGCAATCTTATAGAAACATATAAAATTATAAAAGGACTGGACAAGCTAGATGCAGAAACTGTTCCCAATGTGGGGCGAGTCCAGAACCAGGGGCCACAGTCTGAGAATAAAGGGGAGGTCATTTAAGACTGAGGTGAGAAAAAACATTTTCACCCAGAGAGTTGTGAATTTATGGAATTCCCTGCCACAGAGGGCAGTGGAGGCCAAATCACTGGATGGATTTAAGAGAGAGTTGGATAGAGCTCTAGGGGCTAGTGGAGTCAAGGGATATGGGGAGAAGGCAGGCACGGGTTATTGATAGGGGACGATCAGCCATGATCACAATGAATGACGGTGCTGGCTCGAAGGGCCGAATGGCCTCCTCCTGCACCTATTTTTCTATGTTTCTAAAACTCTTCACAGAAAACGCAGAGTTAAATTATTTTCTTCCAAAGTTCAGTAGAATATCGCCATACCCAAGCGCATCCCTGATTTGCAAGTGTACAGAAATGGTCCACTGATCCCGCATGCAAGGGGTGCCATGAACGTACAAACTCCGTACAGACAGAACCCGTAGTCAGGATCGAACCCGGGTCTCTGGCGCTGTGAGGCAGCGACTCTACCGCTGCGCCACCGTGCCGCTCCACCTGTTCTGCTGAGATAATGCGCATGTTTCTCCTTGATTATTACCTTCCCCAGTTCCGTGCCACTCTTACCTGCTTATCCACGAATTCTCTGGCATCTTTCTCAATGTGACCTTCATAAAGATTTGTTGTCATGTTCATCAGCCCGACTTTTGATAATCCAAAATCCGTCAGTTTGATGTGCCCCAGAGATGTCACGAGCAAACTACAGGGAAATATATTGGCATTTCAGTACTCCAAAAGTCGAGTCAGAAAACATTTTAGTTTAAAAATATGTTTAGTTGTGAAGAGGAACAAGCAAATCCTAAACTATTGCAAATCAAATATAAAGGCAGCTATATATATATATATATATATATATATATATATATATGGTTACAAATAACCTCTCCATTGTGGAAATTCTGAAATATGTTCTCGTTAATAATCCCATAATCCCACAAAATCGTGGGCCGTCATGGTGGCCTAGCGGTAGAGTTGCTGCCTTACAGCGATACAGAGATACAGCGCGGAAACAGGCCCTTCGGCCCACCGGGTTCGTGCCGACCCGCGATCCCCGCACATTAACACCATCCTACACCCACAAGGGACAATTTTATTTTACATTTTCCAAGCCAATTAACCTACAAACCTGTACGTCTTTGGAGTGTGGGAGGAAACCGAGGATCTCGTGGAAAACGCACGAAGGTCACGGGGAGAACGTGCAAACTCCGTACAGAGAGCGCCCTTAGTCGGGATCGAACCCGGGTCTCCGGCGCTGCATTCGCTGCAAGGCAGCAACGCTACCGCTGCGCCACCGTGACTGTTCTATGAGGATCCTTCTTCGATGAACATCAACACTCTGTACCTCATTCAAACAATGAGGATTAAAGTATCTCCTGGAACTCATCGCTCCAGTCCAGATGTTGTGGGGAGTGGGAGAGAAAAGCTTTTATTTGCAGTTTGGAGATACAGCGCAGAAATAGGCCCTTTGGCCCACCAAGCCCTTACCGAACCAGCGATCCTCACACACTTACACTATCCTACACGCACTAGGGATAATTAGCATTTATACCGAGCCAATTAACCTACCAACCTATACATCTTTGGAGTGTGGGAGGATACCGGAGATCCCGGAGGAAACCCACGCGGTCACGGGGAGAACGTACAAACTCCGTACAGACAGCGCCCGTAATCAGAGTTGAACCCGGGTCTCTGGCGCTGTGAGGCAGCAACTCTACCACTGCGCCACCGTGCCACCCCCAACAGTTAACTAACTGCCCAACTTTACTTTTTACTGTGAAGGGCTGGAGTTGGTACACATCAAATATAAACTGCAATTGGAGTCTATACATCCTTCCAGCCCTGCAAAAATACATATGGATAAATGCAAATTTTGGATGTAAAATGCAAGTCATTTATCGAGCAGCTGTCTCCATCTGAGAGGGCATTAACAAAGCAGGGTTCTGAGCTTTGATTCAGAATTATACATCATTCCCTGAACTTTAACAATACATGTATGTTTTAATTATGCATTTCCATAAGCTCAATTAATCAATGTAAAGGAAGCTTCCCCAGGCAATATGCAGAAGCCCCTACTGGGGAGAGGAGAAGCTTAATCTACTCTTGGAAAATAGGACAGGGCAGGTCACTGGGGTGTCAGCGGAGAGCACTTTGGGCCCATAGACACAAAATGCTGGAGTAACTCAGTGGGACAGGCAGCATCCCCGGATAGAAGGAATGGGTGACGTTTCGGGTCGAGACCCTTCTTCAGACCTGAAACGTCATCCTTTCCTTCTATCTGGAGATGCCGCCTGTCCCACTGAGTTACTCCAGCATTTTGTGCCCATCGTCAACGGACCCAGCAGTTCCTTTCGACACACTTTAGGGACAAAGGACATTTATTGTCACATACACCATTTGGTGCAGTGGAATTTGACTTGCCATTCCAGCACACCAATAAAAACTAAACAAAAAGTGGTAAACACTGCCCAGTCCATCATCGGCTCTGACCTCCCGTCCATCGAGGGGATCTATTTCATTCGCTGCCTCAAAAAGGCTGGCAGCATCATCAAGGACCCACACCACCTGGGCCACACACTCATCTCCCCGCTACCTTCAAGTATAAGGTACAGGAGCCTGAAGACTGCAACGACCAGGTTCAGGAATAGCTCCTTCCCCACAGGCATCAGGCTATTAAACTCGGCTCGGACAAAACTCTGAACATTAATAGCCCATAATCTGTTTATTTGCACTTTATCAGTTTATTTATTCATGTGTGTATATATTTATGCAATGGTATATGGACGCACTGATCTGTTCAGTATTCGTGCCGGCTATGTTCTGGTGTGCTAAAACAAAGCAAGAATTTCATTGCCCTATTAGGGACTCATGACAATAAAACTCTCTTGAACTCTTGAGAATTTGACATTAAACATAAAAACATCCCCCCCCAATGGTTCCCACTGTGAGGGAAGGCAGCAAAGTCCAGTCCTCTTCCTCTTGTTCACGTGTGGTCGGGGCCTATTTGAGGCATCTGCAGTCACCGACCATAGTTCTTTTAATTCAAAAATAGGTATGGAATAGGACAGAACTGGCCTATAAATTAAAGTTCAAAATCAGGGCAAGGCGGATTTTGACGTTATTAAATCTGGCCTATTTGCCTCTAAACAGCCGCCAGCAAAATCTGATTCCGGTAGATGGACACAAAGTGCTGGAGTAACTCAGCGGGCCAGGCCACATCTGCGGAGAATAAGGATGGGGTGACGTTTTTGGACTGAAGAAGGGTCTCGACCCGAAACGTCACCCACTTCGGATGAAAGAAGAGGGGTGGAACTGGAGGTAGGAAAAGGCCAGAGCAAAGCAGGGACGGCAATGGATGACCAAGGAAGGATGGAGCCCACAATGGTCCATTGTTGGCTGGGGAAGAGGTGATAATGAAGGATGCGAACAGTGGAACTGGTAGGACGACTAGGGTTGGGGGGGGGGGGGGGGGGGGGGGGTGGAAGAGGGAGGAATGCAGCGATGACTTGAAATAGCAGAAATCAACTATTCCAATAGGTTGTTTGTGAGAAAAGGTATACATCCGGCAGATCGCGAGAGTTCACGGTTTACTGTTAAACTGAGGTACAACGCTGGCAGGAGTAGTGAACCACGGAGGCCAAGAGATATTGAGATTCTGGCCAGAAGGACGTATGTGTATGTCAAATATAGGTAACTGGGATCGTGAAGTCATGGAATGATAGATCAAAACTATGAGAGGCGTGTATCACACAAAGTCTGGTGGATGTATGGAAGAGTCTCAGAGTCTCTGGCCCTGGTGTAGGGGAATCGAGGACCAGAGGACATTGCTTCAAGGTGAAGGGGAAAAGATATAATAGGAATCTGAGGGGTAACTTTTTCACTCAAAGGGTGGTGGGTGTATGGAACAAGCTGCCCGAAGGAGGTAGTTGAGGCTGGGGACTTTCGCAACGTTTAAGAAACAGTTAGACCGGTACATGGGTAGGACAGGTTTCGAGGGATACGGGCCAAACGCAGGCAGGTGGGACTAGTGTAGCTGGGACATGTTGGCCGGTGTGGGCAAGTTGGGCCAAAGGGCCTTTTTCCTCACTGTACGGCTAAGGATTATTTAAGTTATTTTTGGTTTTAAAAAAAAATCCTTTTATCCTAGGGTGGAAATATCAAACTCTAAAAGGGCACAGCTTAAAGAAGGGAAAGTCCACAAGGGATGCGGGAGCCAAGTTTCTTTGCACAGAGGCTGATGAAATAAGAGATTGAAAACAGTGCAAAATAAATGTTCTCGCTTACACAGAGGGCAGTGAAGTAGCAGAATGAGTTATTACGGTGACTGTCCGAAACTATCAGTTGTGCTAAAATTTACTATCTTTGCAGGCCATATCTCATGTGAAGTAAGTCTCTTGCAATGACAACCCAGCATACACAGTGAAAACGTTAAAAGGAGGAATGGGAAGAAAGGTTGAACTCTAGACAAAAGACAATAGGTGCAGGAGGAGGCCAGCACCGCCATTCACTGTGATCATGACTGATCATTCACAATCAGTGCCCCGTATTCTGCCTTAAACTATACTCTAGTTTAGTTTAGTTTAGAGATACAGCGCAGAATGAATAAATGAATACGTTTATTGGCCAAGTATTCACATACAAGGAATTTGCCTTGGTGCTCCGCCCGCAAGTGACAACATGACATACAGTGACAGTTAGAAATGACACATAAAACATTAAACATTAATAATAAAACATTATTGATTAAACATGTAAATTAAATAAAATACTGGAGCGAAAGGAGGCTACCGAATTTTAGTTAGTGAGTAGAGCTGCTACTCGTGGAAAAAACCTGTTTTTATGTCTGGCTGTGGCAGCTTTGAACATCCGGAGTCGCCTTCCAGAGGAAGTGATTCAAAGAGTTTGTGGCCAGGGTGGGAGGGGTCAGAGATGATCTTACCCGCTCGCTTCCTGGCCCTTGCAGTGTAAAACCTTTCAGAATAAAAGGCCCTTTGGCCCCCTGAGCCTGCGTCAACCAGCGATCCCATACACTAACACAATCATACATATTAGGAACAAATCACAATGAAACCAAGCCAATTAACCTACAAATCTATGTGTCTTTGGAGTGTGGGAAGAAACTGGAGATCCCGGAGAAAACCTACGCAGGTCATGGGGAGAACGTGCAAACGCCGTATAGACAGCACCCGTGGTCAGGATTGAACCCGGGTCTCTGGTGCTGTGAGGCCGCAACTCTACCGCTGCGCCACCGTGCCACCCCAACAGACTAGTGAGTCTCCTAACAGATAAAGATTTTTCTGTGCTCATTATTTGAACAAAAGGGAGTTCAAGTTTAGCTCAAGGATGAGAACAAGTGTAATTGGGAACGATGGGCCTGGAAAGCTAGATGTCAATGACTGGGGTGGTGACTGTCCAAGATTGTGGAAGGATTACATGGTGCAGGGAATGGAGAGATATTGATCACATGTGGGGTGATATCCTCTAACCCACTAAACCTAACACATCCATGTACCTATCTAGATCCGACTACATTTTATCTCTGTTTGCTTTGGTGTTGCCTTCTCCCAACTATCAATGCCCTATTCTACATTTACCTTGATCTTCATTCCCTTTGTCCTGTTTTCACACCTTACACTTCCTTATCTATGTACCTCCCACTCCCCTGACATCAGTCTGAATAAGGGTCTTGACCCGAAACGCCATCCATTCCTTCTCTCCAGAGTTGCTGCCTGTCCCGCTGAGTTACTCCAGTATTTGAAGCATCTGTAGTCCCGTCCTACACATAAATGGTTCTTAAACATTGCGATAGTCCCTGCCTCAACTACCTCCCCCGGTAGCTCGTTCCATTAAATGTCAGCAGGCTGGATAATAGTAAAGACTACGCCCCATGCGATCGCAATTAGGAATATTCTTTTAGAAACATAGAAAATAGGTGCAGTAGGCCATTCGAGCCAGCACCACCATTCAATATGATCATGGTTGATCATCTAAAATCAGTACCCCGTTCCTGCTTTCTCCCCATATCCCTCGATTCCATTAGCCCCAAGAGCTATATCTAACTCCCTCTTGAAAACATCCAGTGAATTGGCCTCCACTGCCTTCCGTGGCAGAGAATTCCACAGATTCACAACCCTCTGCGTGAAAAGGTTTTTCTTCATCTCAGTCCTAAATGGTCTAACCCTTATTTTTAAACTGTGACCCCTGGTTCTGGACTCCCCCATCATCGGAACCATGTTTCCTGCATCTAGCCTGTCCAAACTTTTAACAATGTTATATGTTTCTATAAGATCCCCTCTCATCTTTCTCAATCCCAGTGAATACAAGCCCAGTCGACCCAGTCTATCCTGGTGAACCTACGCTGCACTCCCTCAAAGTGTCAGGGGGAGAAGGCAGGATAATGGGGTTAGAAGGGAGATAGATCAACCATAATTGAATGGTGGAATAGACTTGATGGGTCGAATGGCCTAATTCTAATCCTATAGAAACTTAGAAACATAGAAAATAAGAGTAGGCCATTTGGCCCTTCGAGCCAGCACCGCCATTCAATATGATCATGTTCAAGAAGGAACTGCAGATGCTGGAAAATCGAAGGTAGACAAAAATGCTGGAGAAACTCAGCGGGTGCGGCAGCATCTATGGAGCGAAGGAAATAGGCAACGTTTCGGGCCGAAGAAAGGTTTCGGCCTATTTCCTTTGCTCCATAGATGTTTCAATATGATCACGGCTGATCATCCAAAATCAGTATCCCTTTCTCCCCATATCCCTTGATTCCATTAGCCGAGCCCTATCTTACTCTCGCTTGAATATGTCTGGTGAATTGACCTCCACTGCCTTCTTTGGCAGATAATTCCACAAATTCACAACTCTCTGGGTGAATAAGTGTTTCCGCATCTCAGTCCTAAATGGTCTACCCCTTAATCTTAAACTGTGACTCCCCTGGTTCCGAACTCCCCCAACATCGGGAACATTTTTCCTGCATCCAGCCTGCCCCAACCCTTAAGAATGTTATATGTGTTTCTATAAGATTCCCTCTCATCCTGCTAAATTCCAGTGAATTTCTGATCCCTTATGGCCTTATGATCTTAACAAGCTTCAGATTTATTTTTCTCATAATTCTGCAGAAAATATATTCACTGCGCTCTCTGTGACAGATACAGATTATGCCGTCAGAATGTGCATGGAATATCTGTGCACAGAACATGAGAATGAATTGTTGAAACTCACACAGAGGAAAGAAAGTGACAAATGATTAATTGTAGATGGAAATTCATACGTCTAACTCTGAGCTTTTGAGAACTATAATTTACATACAATTTGGAAGTCAATGTTTTACCCCGAGTCAAAATAATGTTTAATTTTACATAAATCATGACATACAATCTGTTTTCCGCGAAAGTCTGCCAGACCAGATGATCCTAGTGGGTGCATGCGAAAGATGCCCCTCCAGGGATGCAGTGTGGAAACAGGCCCTTCGGCCCACCGAGTCCCTGCTGACCTGCGATCGCCCCGTACACTAGCACTATGCTAGTAGACAAAATTGCTGGAAAAACTCAGCGGGTGCGGCAGCATTAATATGGAGCGAAGGAAATAGGCAATGTTTCGGGCCGAAACCCTTCATCAGTCTGAGTTTCTCCAGCAATGTTGTCTACCTTCGATTTTCCAGCATCTGCAGTTCCTTCCTGAGCACTATCCTAGTGTAGGGTGGCATGAGTAAAATTGTAAATTGTCCCTAGTGTGGGTGTGGATGGTGTTAATGTGCGGGAGGCGCGGGTCAGCGTGGACTAGGTGGGCCGAAGGGCCTGTTTCCGCGCTGTAACTCTAAACTAATCGCTATCCTACACACGATTTATAATTTTTACCAAAGCCAATTAGGTGGCGTCCAAGAGGCTTTTAGCTAGACGTGGGCCGTGCAAGGAATAGAGAGATATGGATCCAGGAAAGGTGGAGCTCACTATGGGCGGGTTTAATCTAGACAGTAGGGGGGGTGGAGTCAACAACGTGGAAGCGTATGCGTGCAGTTAACGGGAAAGAGAGCGTAGGAAAGGTCACGTTTAAACTGACAGGCAGGGGGGATGGGAACCAATGCAAGGAGACGGAGGGACATAAAAGGAGAACCGAAGCAAAAGGTAGAAGGGCGATAAGAAACACTAACCTGAAAGCTCTGTCCCTTAATGCAAGGAGCAATCGTAATAAGGTGGATGAATTCAGAATGGGAGGTGGTGATTAGCGGGGTGCCGCAAGGCTCAGTGCTGGGACCCCAGTTATTTACATATATACAGTATATTAACGATTTAGATGAGAGAATTAAAGGTTACATCTCCAAGTTTGAAGATAGCACAAAGCTGGGTGGCAGTGTAAACTTTGATGAGGATGCTATGTGGCTGCAGGGTGACTTGGATAGGTTGGGTGAGTGGGCAGATACATGGCAGATGCAGTATAATGTGGATAAATGTGAGGTTATCCACTTTGGTGGCGAGAACAGGAAGGCAGATTATTATCTGTATGGTGTCCGATTAGGAAATGGGGAGGTGCAACGAGACCTGGATGTCCTTGTACACCAGTTACTGAAAGTAAGCATGCAGGTGCAGCAGGCAGTGAATAGAGCTGATGGCATGTTGGCCTTCATTGCAAGAGGATTTGAGTTTAGGAGCAAGGAGGTCCTACTACAGTTGTACAGGGCCCTGGTGAAACCGCACCTGAAGTAATGTGTGCAATTTTGGTCTGCTAATTTGAGGAAGGATATTATTGCTATTGAGGGAGTGCAGCGTAGGTTCACCAGGTTAATTCCCGGGATGGCGGGACTGACATATGTTGAAAGAATGGGTCGACTGGGCTTGTATTCTCTGGAATTTAGAAGGATGAGAGGGGATCTTATAGAAACATATAACATTCTTAAAGGATTGGACAGGCTAGATGCAGGAAAAATGTTCCCAGTGTTGGGGGAGTCCAGAACCAGGGGTCACAGTTTAAGAATATGGGGTAGGCCATTTAGGACTGAGATGAGGAAAACATTTTCACCCAGAGAGTTGTGAATCTGTGGAATTCTCTGCCACAGGAGGCAGGAAGCCAATTCACTGGATGTTTTCAAGAGGGAGTTGGATATAGCTCTTAGTGCTAAAGGAATCAAGGGATATGGGGAAAAAGCAGGAACGTGGTACTGATTTTGGATGATCAGCCATGGTCATATTGAATGGTGGTGCAGGCTCGAAGGGCCGAATGGCCTACTCCTGCACCTATGTATCTATGTTCCATTGTTGGCTGTGGGCTGGTGATGATAAGTTGTACAGACAGCGAAATGTGAAAACACACACCTCCAGATTCAGGAACAGTTTCTTCCCAGCTGTTATCAGGCAACGGAACCATCCTATCACAACCAGAGAGCAGTCCTGAACTATTAACTGGTGATCCTTGGACTATCCTTGTTTAAGAAGGAACTGCAGATGCTGGAAAATCGAAAGTAGACAAAAATGCTGGAGAAACTCAGCGGGTGAGGCAGCATCTATGGAGCGAAGGAAATAGGCAACGTTTCGGGTTGAGACTCTAGGAGGGTCTGCCTCACCCGCTGAGTTGAGACTCTAGAAGATGCTGCTTCACCCACTGAGTTTCCCCAGCATTTTTGTCTACCTCGGCCTATCCTTGATCGGACTCTGGGTTAAAGGGTCTCGACCCGAAACGTCACCCATTCCTTCTGTCCAGAGATGCTGCCTGTCCCGCTGAGTTACTCCAGCATCTTGTGTCTGTCTTGATCGGACTTTGCGGGCTTTATCTTGCACTAAACGTTCTTCCCTTATCATCTATCTACACGTTGTAAATGGCTCGCATGTAATCATGTATTGTCTTTCCGCTGACTGGCTAGCATGCAACTAAGCTTTTCACTGTACCTCGGTACACGTGACAATGAACTCAACTGAAGTGAAACTCACCAAACAGAACAGAACATACCTGTACTTATGTGTAGGAAGTTATTGCAGATGCTGGGCCTCCTCCAATGTCAGGGTGAGGCCAAACGCAAATTGGAGGAACACCACCTCATATTTGTTTGGGCAGCTTACACCCCAGTGGTATGAATGTTGATTTCTCTAACTTCAAGTAACCCTTGCATCCCCCTTCTCTCCACCCCTCTCCCACCCAAGTCGTGCCAGCTTCAGTCATCTTGTTGAGTCTCATTGCCTGTAACTCGTTTTCACCTAGTCCCTGGCTTAACAATGGCTTGTTTCCTCTATCACCATTACTGTTTTGCACGCATATCTTTCATTCATTTGTTCTATATCTCTTCATATCTCCGTCTATATCTCTCGTTGCCCTTCCCCCTGACTCTCAGTCTGAAGAAGGGGTGGGAGATTGCAACCATCACGTGGCCCGCCCCGTTTCGCCGAATGCAATCGACCTGGCGTGCACAAACAGAAGATGAAACAGAACAAGTTGTCTTACAACTTTAGGCTGTGCACGCCACACGCAAGAAGAAGAAGAAGAAGATGGCCCGAAATGTCACCTATTGCTTTTCTCCAGAGATGCTGCCTGACCCGCCGAGTTACTGCTGCTTTTTGTATCTGGTACTCGTCATGCACGTACTTATCTGGTTTGAGATCCCGGTGGACGATCCCATAATTGTGGAGGTACTCCAAGGCAAGAACTGTCTCCGCAAAGTAAAGTCTGGCCATATCCACGGGTAACGGGCCCATGTTTTTTAGCAGCGTAGCACAATCTCCACCTGAAAGAGAACAGAAAGCAGATGTCGTCCCTGAGGTTTGTAATGTTATGCAGGCCCAGTGCAATTATCATGGCCCATTGACTCCCAAACAGAGAAATCCCACCAGTCCCATTTCTAATCCCCCTGTCGTCCACAACCTGTTCTCTCTCACACCCCGCTGACTTCCCTTTTGATGATTTTGCCGCTTTCCCACTACAAGGGGTAACTGTACAGTTATCAAAGCAAAAGGTGGGCGGCCACGGTGGCGCAGCGGTAGAGCTGCTGCCTTACAGCAAAATGCAGCGCCAGAGAACCAGGTTCGATCCCGACTACAGGTGCTGTCTGTACGGAGTTTGTACGTTCTCCCCGTGATCTGCGTGGGTTTTCTCCGCGATCTTCGGTTTCCTCCCACACTCCAAAGACGTGCAGGTTTGTAGGTTAATTAGCTTGATTAATTGGCTTGATAAAAATGTAAAATTGTCCAAGTTGGCGATATGCAGAGTACTGCCCTGCCGACTACAAACTTCAGAAGGTTCAGAAGGTGACCTCTTGATAAACTTTCAATTCACCATTGGGAAGCTGAAGGCTTCCTAAAAAAAAACCCCATGATCAAAGGCAAATTCCACCTATTTTCTATTGATGCACAATTTGGGGTCCAAGCCCACACCTGCCGGAAAGTGGCAATGCAGGTAGATATAGAGTGGTACAGAAGGCATATGGCATGCTTGTAGAAATAATGTTTAGAAGGAGTTTAGGATGATGGGGGGATCTTATAGAAACATATCAAATTATAAAAGGACTGGACAAGCTAGATGCAGGAAAAATGTTCCCAATGTTGGGCGATTCCAAAACCATGGGCCACAGTCTTAGAATAAAGGGGAGGCCATTTAAGACGGAGGTGAGAAAAAACTTTTTCACCCAGAGAGTTGTGAATTTATGGAATTCCCTGCCACAGAGAGCAGTGGAGGCCAAGTCACTGGATGGATTTAAGAGAGAGTTAGATAGAGCTCTAGGGGCTAGTGGAGTCAAGGGATATGGGGAGAAGGCAGGCACGGGTTATTGATAGGGGACGATCAGCCATGATCACAATGAATGGCGGTGCTGGCTCGAAGGGCCAAATGGCCTCCTCCTGCACCCATTTTCTATGTTTCTATGTTTCTAATGCAGAAGCTGGTTCATACACAAAAAGACACAAAGTAGTGCTGGAGTAACTTTGCAGGTCAGGCAGCATCTCTGGAGGACATGTGTCGGTGACATTTTGAGTGAAGACTGAAAATGTATCTTTGAAGAAGGGTGTCGGCTCTAGAAATCAGAAGGGCAAAGAGGGGCCAGGAGATAGCTCTGGCGGGTAGCATTAAGGACAATCCCAAAAGATGTTATAAATGCATAAGGGGGAAAAGGGGAACTACAGAGAGAGAGTGGGACCTCTCAGGAATCAGTGGTCACCTCCGTGTGGAGCCACTGGAGATGGGCAAGGTCCTCAATTAGTATTTCTCCTCTGTATTTACCAAGGAGAAAGACAGTAGGATGGAAGAAATTGGAGCAGTCACTGGAAGTGTCTTGAGAGCTGTAAGTGTTATGGTCGAAGTACTACTGAAGGTACTGTCGTGCTTGAAGGTAGATGCATCTCCAGGGCCTGATCTGATATATCCGAGGACATTGTGGGAAACCAGAGAGGAAATTGCGGGAGCCCTGGTTGAAATTTACAAGTCGTACTTAAATACAGGAGAGGTGCCGGAAGACTGGTGGGTGGCAAATGTTGTGCCTCTTCTCAAGAACGGCTGCAGGGAAAACGCTGGGAACTATAGGCCGGCGAGTTTAACATCTGTAGTTGGAAAGTTTCTGGAGAGTATTCTGAAGGATAGGATATACAGGCATTGGGATGGGCAAGGGCTGATTAGGGATAGTCAGCATGGTTTTGTATGTGGGGGGTTGTGTCTCACAAATTTGATTGAGTTTTTTTAACCAAAAAGGTCGATGAGGGCAGACCTGTAGATGTGGTGTACATGGATTTCAGTAAGGCATTCAACAAGGTTCAGCATGGTAGGCTGCTCTGGAAGGTTAGATCGCATGGGATCCAAGGAGAGATAGCTGAATGGATAGCAAATTGGCTCCATGGAAGGAAGCAGAGGGTGATGGTGGAAGGTTGCTTCTCGGACTGGTGGCCTGTGACTAGTGGTGTGCCTCAGGGTTCGGTGCTGGGCCCGTTACTGTTTGTCATCTACATCAATGATTTGGATGAGAACATACAGGGCAAGATTAGCAAGTTTGCTGATGATACAAAAGTGAGTGGTTTTGCAGATAGTGAAGATGGTTGTGAACGATTGCAGCAGGATCTGGATCGATTGGCCAGGTGGGCGGAGGAATGGTCGATGGAATTTAATACAGAGAAGTGTGAGGTGTTGCATTTTGGGACATCGAACAAGGGCAGGACCTACACAGTGAATGGTCGGCCTCAGGGTAGTGTTGTAGAGGAGCGGGATCTAGTGGTTCAGGTGCATGGTTCCTTGAAGGTCGAGTCGCAGGTAGATAAGGTGGTCAAAAAGGCTTTTGGCACTTTGGCCTTCATCAGTCAGAGTATTGAGTATAGAAGTTGCGAGGTCGCATTGCAGTTGTGTAAGACCTTGGTAAGACCGCATTTAGAATATTGTGTTGAGTTCTGGGCACCATCTTATACGAAAGATATTGTCAAGCTTGAAAGGACTCAGAGAAGATTTACAAGGATGTTGCCAGGACTAGAGGGTGTGAGGTACAGGGAGAGGTTGAGTAGGCTGGGTCACTGTTCCTTGGAGCGCAGGAGGATGAGGGGTGATCTTGTAATTGTTCATAAGTGATAGGAGCAGAATTAGGCCATTTGGCCCATCAAGTCTACACCACCATTCAATCATGGCTGATCCATCTCTCCCTCCTAACCCAATTCCCCTGCCTTCTCCCCATAACAAAGTATTGGAGTAACTTTGCAGGTCAGGCAGCATCTCTGGAGAACATGGATAGGCAACACTTCGGGTCAGGACCCTTCTTCAGACCCGATCCGAAACGTCACCAATCCATGTTCTCCAGAGATGCCGCCTGATCAATTTTCACATTTATCAAAGTTACTCCAGCACTTTGTGTCTATCTTCTTGTCCATTTGTCGATTTAAAAAAATATATGTATGCAGTGAAAATTTACGCTCTTTGAAATACAATGGCCTAACTTAAAACAGAAAGGTTTGAAAATCAGCACTGATCTGGTAAGACTTTTCATAATATGTTTTCATCTTAAAATATAAGTTCTATGAGATTTCACAATTTTTTAGTTTAAAACTAACAAAATAAAACAGGATTTTTAAAATCTAAAACCAATTTGAAATGATTAATATTAAGCAAATCTTTTGAAACAAAAGTGAACTTGCTTTCTCTTTGTCACAGCCAAGCAGTAATTGTACATTCATTTATTAGCCAGGCACGTAAAAACATACAAGGAATTTGATTTGCCATACCGTCTTATATCTTATGGAGGTGTACAAAATCATGAGAGGAATGGATCGGGTAGATGCACAGAGTGCCTGCGTGGGTTGTGGAATCGAGGACCAGAGGACATAGGCTTAAGGTGAAGGGGAAAAGATTTAATAGGAATCTGAGGGGTCACCTTTTCACACAAAGGACGGTGGGTGTGTATATGGAACAAGCTGCCAGTGGAGGTAGTTGAGGGTGGGACTGTCCCCAACGTTTACGAGACAGTTAGACAGGTACATGGATCTGATTGGAGGGGTATGGACCAAGCGCAGGCAGGTGGGACTAGTGTAGCTGGGATATGTTGGCCGGGGTGGGCAAGTTGAGCCTGTTTCCACACTGTAGCACTCCATGACTGTTATGACTCGAAACATCATCTATCCAAATTTACTGGAGATGCTGCCTGGCCTGCTGTGATACCCCAGCACTTTGTGTCCGAGATGGTATGCTTGCCTTTATTGGTCGGGGTATTGAGTGTAAGAGTCAGGGAGTCGTGGTGCAGCTTTATAGGACTTTGCCTTGGAGAATAGCGTACAGTTCTGGTCGCCCCAATACAGGAAGGACGTGGAGAAGGCGTTTTACGGAATGTTAAAGCCTTCATCATTGGCAAGTGGGACTAGTGTAGCTGGGACATTGTTGGCCGGTGTGGGCGAGTTGGGCCGAAGGGCCTGTTTCCACTCTTTGACTCTATGATTCTTGAATTAGCGGGTATTAGATGGAGAGGTTGAACTGACTTGGATTGTTTTCTCTAGAACGCCAGAGGATGAGAGGAGGCTTGGTGGAAGAATATACAATGATGAGAGGCATTGATAGGGTAGACAGTCGGAACCTTTTCCCCCCTCGAGGGCAGCAATATCACACACTATTGCTTTAAGGCAGGTGTGGCAAATTTTAAAGGAGATTTAGCTCAGTTCAGTTCAGAGATACAGCGCAGAAACAGGCCCTTCGGCCCGTCAGGTCCGCGGCAACCAGCGATCCTCGCATATTAATATCATCCAACACACATTAGGGACAATTTTCACCTTTATCAAGCCAATTAAACTACAAACGTGTACGTCTTTGGAGTGTGGGAGGAAACCGAAGATCTCAGAATACACAGGTCACGGGGAGAACGTACAAAACTCCGTACAGACAGCACCCGTAAGTCGAGATCGAACCCGGGACGCCGGCGCTGCAAGCGCTGTAAGGCAGCAACTCTACCGCTGCGCCACCGTGACACCCAGTGTCGAGATGTGAAGGGCAAGCTTTTTTTTTTACACAGAGTGCGTTGAGTGCCTGGAACACACTGTCTGGGGGTGGTGGTAGAGGCAGATACAACAGTGGCATTTAAGAGGCTTTTCAGTAGCCACAATGCATATGTAAGGTATAGAGGGATATGGACCATGTGCAGGCAGATAAGAGCTTGTATACTCTGGAATTTAGAAGGACGAGAGGGGATCTTATTGAAACATATACGATTATTAAGGGTTTGGACACGCTAGAGGCAGGAAACATGTTCCCGATGTTGGGGGAGTCCAGAACCAGGAGCCACAGTTTAAGAATAAGGGGTAAGCCATTTAGAACAGAGATGAGGAAACGCTTTTTCACAGAGAGAGTTGTGAGTCTGTGGTCAGAGGGCGGTGGAGGCCGGTTCCTTGGATACATTCGCTGATTGGGGATGATCAGCCATGATCACCTCGAAGGGCCGAATGGCCTACTCCTGCAGTCTATTGGATGAGCATACAGGGTGACGTACTTTAATTTTTTATGTTGCCTCATGTGGCTCACCCCTGGAATTTGGCTCCTTTGCCAATGCTCAGATCAAGGATGCCTGGAACCAAGTGCTTTAGATGGTATCTGTGAACATCGGTGGGTACTGATGAGTAAATATGTGGGAAGGAACTGCAGTTGCTGGTTTAAACTAAAGATAGACACAATTACTAACTCAGGCAGCATCTCGGACGTTTCGAGACCCTTCTTGCTCACCCCCATCCAGAGATGCTGTCCCGCTGAGTTACGCCAGCATTTTGGGCCTATCTTGTGGGATTCTCTGCCTCAGAGGGCGGTGGAGACAAGTTCTCTGGATACTTTCAAGAGAGAGCTAGATAGGGCTCTTAAAGATAGCGGAGTCAGGGGATATGGGGAGAAGGCAGGAAGTGGGGTATTGATTGTGGATGATCAGCCATGATCACATTGAATGGCGGTGCTGGCTCGAAGGGCCGAATGGCCGACTCCTGCATCTATTGTCTATTGGTCTCGACACAGACATGTCCGGCACAGACATTGTTGGCCAAAGAGCCTGTTTCTGTGCTGTACTCTTCTGCGTTCTATGAAACGCCAGCAGTCAGGATGCAACCCGGGTCCCTGGAGGTGTGAGGTGGCAGCACCAGGGGGCGATATGGTGTCGCAGTGGTAGAGTTTCCAGAGACCCGGGTTTGATCCTGACCGCGGGTGCTGTCTGCACGGAGTTTGCACGTTCTCTCCATGATCGCATGGGTTTTCCCCGGGTGCTCCAGCCTCCCCCCACACCCCAGCGACGTACAGATTTGTAGGTTAATTGGCTTGGTAGAAATGTAACTTGTCCCAGGTGAGAGTAGGATAGTGTTAATGTGCGGCGATCGCTGGTCAGTTCAAACTCTGCGGGGCGAAGGGTTTGTTTCTGCGACGTATCTTTAACCATCAACAACGAAAAGGTGACACATTACCTTCCACATACTCCATCACCATGCACAGATGCCTCTTGGTTTCAAATGAACAGTACATGCTGACGACAAAGGGATTTTCGGCAAATGTCAGGATATCTCTTTCCACGAAGGCTTGTTGAATCTGGTTTCTCAGGATCAGGTTCTGTTTGTTGATTTTCTTCATTGCAAATCTCTGCTTCGTCTCTTTATGACGCACCAAGTACACAGCTCTGAAGTAAACAGAAGCACATGGTCAGTTGGAAACATATCCCACTCACATTATTATCTTGCATCGGGGTAAACCGGTGAATCAAAAGCATGGCCACATCATGATCCATTGATTAGGATCATAAAATAATACGGTCATAAGTGACAGGAGCAGAATTCGGCCATTCGGCCCATCAAGTCTACTCCGCCATTCACTCATGGCTGATCTATCTCTCCCTACTAACCCCATTCTCCCGCCTTCTCCCCATAACCCTTGACACCTGTAATAATCAAGAATCTATCAATCTCTGCCTTAAAATTATCCACTAACTTGGCCTCCACAGCCGTCTGTGGCAAAGAATTCCACAGATTCACCACCCTGTGACCAAATACATTTCTCCTTATCTCCTTCCTAAAATAATGTTCTTTAATTCTGAGGCTACGACCTCTACGCCTAGACTCTCCCACTAGTGGAAACATCCTCTTCACATCCACTCGATCCAAGCCTTTCACTATTCGGTATGTTTCAATGAGGTCCCCTCCTCATTCTTCTAAACTCCAGCGAGTGCAGGCCCAGTGCCGACAAACGCTCATCATAGGTGAACCCACTCATTCCTGGATCCCAACCCGAATTGCCGCCTGTCCTTTCCCTCCGCAGATGCTGCCTGGCCCACTGAGCCGCTCCCACACTTTGCGTTTACTCAAGAGTCCAACATCTGCAATTAGACTTTGGAGCTGCATCGCGGAAACTGGCCCTTCGGCCCACTGTGCCCATGCAGGCCAGCGTTCACCCTGTATAGTGACGCTATCCTGGACGGCAGTGATGACTTTACAATTTTACCTAAGCCAATTAACCTGTACAATTGAATGAATGATATGCAAAAAGTGTCGATGATAAAGGAAACAGGCCATTGTTAGCTGTGGGCGAGGTGAAAATGAGTTACAGACAATGAAACTCAACAGAACGGCATTGAAACTGGTACAACGTGTACATTGTTTGTAAAGGGCCTATCTCACTTGGCCGTCATTTGCGCGTCACGACGCACGACACGCACGTCGTGGTGTGCGCATTACGCACGCATGGTGCGTGGTGACGTAGGCAGTGACGCGTGGTCACGCGCAGCGCCCCAGGATTTTGGGAAGTACAAAATCTTTGGGCGCCATCTGCGTGACGCGCAAATAACGCCCAAGTGGGACAGGCCCTTAACTCGTTCTCACCTAGCCCACACCTAACAATCGTCTGTTTCTTTTATCGTCGTTACTTTTTTTGCATATCTTTCATTAATTTGTTCTATATCTCTCTATAATCACCGTCTCTCTCTCTAGTTTCCCTTTCCCCTGGCTGTCAGTCTGAAGAAGGGTCGCGCCCCGAGACGTCACCCATTCCTTCTCTCCGGAGATGCTGCCTCTCCCGCTGAGTTACTCCAGCATTTTGCGTCCATCTTCGGTGCCAACCAGTACCTGCAGTTCCTTCCTGTACAATAGGTGGGGTCACCTCTCAGCTAATTGCTGGGAAATGATAAGATGTGCCTTCCTTTTTTCAAAAAAAATTCTGCGCTTATTTATCACCGCACGCATATAAAAAGCTGAGAGAGAATGCAGATGAGCTCTCCTTGTGTCAGACTCACCCATAGGCTCCGTTACTGATCAGTTTCATGGTCTCAAAGTCAATCTCACGAGGTTTGCGTCTACCTTGGGCTGAAGGACTGAAGCTCTACGGGAGGAAGGAAGTCATGTTTAAGCACACTGAATTCTTCTTTACTGTAGGAAACATTTGGGCAGGTACATGGTAGGACACGGTGGCGCTGCGGTAGAGTTGCTGCCTCACAGCGCCAGAGACCCGGGTTTGATCCCGATTACGGGTGCTGTCTGCACGGAGTTTGCACGTTCTCCCCGTGGGTTTTCTCCGAGATCTTCGGTTTCCTCCCACACTCCAAAGACGTGCAGGTATGTAGGTTAATTGGCTTGGTGTATATATGCAAATTGTCCCTAGTGTGTGTAAGATAGTGTTAATGTGCGGGGAGCGGTGGTCGGTGCGGACCCGGTGGGCTGAAGGGCCTGTCTCCGTGCTGTATCTCTAAATTAAACTAATCAAGGACAGGTTTAGAGGGGTATGAGGCAAACAAAGGCAGGTGGGCAAGTTGGGTCGAAGGGCCTGTTTCCACACTGTATGACTCTTTGTAAAGAAGCTTCCAAAGAATAATCAGTTGCTTCCATTCCTGACATATTACTCAGTTTCGAGATACAGCCTGGAAATAGACAATAGGCAATAGACAATAGGTGCAGGAGTAGGCCATTCAGCCCTTTGAGCCAGCACCGCCATTCAATGTGATCATGGCCGATCGTCCCCCAATCAGTACCCATAGGCAGGATCGAACCCAGGTTCCTGGCGGTGTAAGGCAGCAACTCTACCGCTGCGCCACCTGAATTGATCTCTCATAATTCAGTTTAACGTCTGAAACAGGCCCATCCGTCCACTGAGTCCGTGCTGACCATTGATCACCGGTTCATATTAGTTCAACGTTATCGCACTTTCTCATCTGCTCCTCACATTTTAGAGGCAATTTTACAGAGGGCCAATTTAACTATAAACCGGTACGGCTTTGGGATGTGGAAGGAAACCGGAGCACCCGGAGGTAACTCGCAGTCGGGAGTGCGTGCAAACTCCAGACAGACAGCACCCGTAGTCAGGATTGAACCCGGATCTCTGGCGCTGTGAGGTGGCGACTATCAGCTGCACCTTAATTAAATGCCACTTAATTCAGACCGTCATCAAGATCTTTCCCGTATTCAGTGTAGTATAGAGATACATGTGCAGAAACAGGCCCTCCGCCCCACTGAGTCCGCACCGACCAGCGAAACCCGCACTATAGCACTATCCTACACACACTAGAGGCGATTTTACATTGTTTAATAGCAAGCCAACTAACCTACAAACCTGTACGCCTTTGGAGTGTGGGAGGAATCGAAAGATCTTGGAGAAAACCCACGCAGGTCACGGGGAGAATGTACAAACTCTGTACAGACAACACCCGTAGGCAGGATCGAGCCCGGGTTCCTGGCGGTGTAAGGCAGCAACTCTACCGTTGGGCCTCCCAAACTAATCTTTCATAATTCAGTTTTAACGTCTTCTAGCCAAAGAAAACTACTCCTCAAAATCCATGCATCGGAGTTCCAGAGTTGCTATGCATTATGTACTTATTGCACTTATGTAAGCTGAGGAAGGTACTATCGCAACGTTTGAGACATTTGGATATATATATGTGGATAGGAAATATTTAGGGTGGTCACGGTGGCGCAGCGGTAGAGTTGCTGCCTTACAGCGAATGCAGCGCCGGAGACCCGGGTTCGACCCCGACTACGGGTGCTTGTCTGTACGGAGCTCGTACGTTCTCCCCGTGACCTGCATGGAGATCTTTGGTTTCCTCCCAACCTCCAAAGGCGTACAGGTCTGTAGGTTAATTGGCTTGGTATAAATGTAAAAATGGTCCCGAGTGGGTGTGGGATGGCGTTAATGTGCGGGGATCGCTGGTCGGCGCGGACCCGGTGGGCCGAAGGGCCTGTTTCCACGCAGTATCTCTATACTAAACTAAACTAAATTTAGAGGGAGATGGACTAAGTGGGCAAATGGGACTAGTGTCGGTGGAGCATTTTGGTCGGCATGGATGAGTAGGGCCGAAGGGCCTGTTTCCATGCTGTCTGACTGTATGTACTTAGACAATATTCTGACTGATTGCATCATGGTCTTTAGACTTTAGAAACAGGCCCTTCGGCCCACCAAGTCTGTACCCAATTATCCCTGCACGATCCTACACATTAGGGACAATTTACAATTGTACCCTAGCCAATTAACCTATAAACCTGGAGTGTGGGAGGAAGCCGGAGCACCCGGAGAAAATGCACGCATCCAATTGTAAATTCCACACACAGACAGCACCTGTGGTCAGGATCGAACCCAGGTCTCTGGGGCTGGCAGGCAGCAACTCTACCTCTGCACTGCCGTGCAGCTTTGGCAGAGCAATTCCACAGCTCATCTCCTAGCCTAGCCTACCTGCGGGAACCCTACATCCAGCAACCTGACTGAAAGTCAACTGCCCTATGTCAGGGTCCAATATGGACGGACCAAAACTGGTTTGCCTGTCGGCCAGCACACTGTAAACAAATTACAGGGGAAAGGATGGACTGAAGCTGATCGTAAATAAAGGCTGAACTGTCGGCTGCTTGAGTTAGTGGGCACCTCAATCACTCGTCTGCGTGTTTCCATTAGTGATTTGGTAAGTGTAATGGTTTGGAAGGACTGCTCTCAGCCTTGTTGATAACTTGTAGTTAAATATCCAATCTAAAAGCGGGTTGAGGGATGAGGCAATAAAATAAAACTCTGTGTGTTCCGGGTTGCGCCGTCAGCGATGGCAGCCTCGCCAACGTTCTGTCTGCTTTTCATTTTTTTTGTTATTGTTAGTGTGTTTTAAAAGGATATGTTACTGTTCTCTGGTTTGTTTTAAGTGGGGGGTGGGGGGAAACTTTTTTTCAACCTCTTACCTTGCCAGAGATGCGGTTGTTTTCCGGACCGTATCTCCGGTCGCTCTGCGGCCTAACATCCTGGAGCTGGCGGCCTTGCTCGAGACTGACTTTGACCCCCACCGCGGGGTCGTGGACTTACCATCGGAGCCTGCGATCCCTCGCCTGGGATCGACGCTCCAACCGCGGCCTGTGGTTTTCACCATCGAGGAGCTCGCAGTCTCGGGGAGAGACCGATGTCGGGAAGCTCCAAAGTCGCAGACGGTTCGACCAGCCCCGACCCGGGGTCCGATCGGCCGGCGCGGGGAGCCGATATCCCCCCCCCGATGCGGGAGCTTGATCGCCCCGAGACGAGGACGTCAACTCCGCCGGCTACGGGAGACAGGATCGTCCCGTCAACGGAAGGCTCGAGGCCCCCGACCGCGGGAGAACAAAGAAGGGAAGAGATTGAACTTTTTTTCACCTTCCATCACAGTGAGGAATGTGGAGGAGTCACTGTGGTGGATGTTTATGTTAAAGTGTATTTTTGGTGCCTTGTTGCTTTTTATTGGTATGACTGTATGGCAAATCAAATTCCTCATATGTTGCAAAACATACTTGGCTAATAAAGTATGATTATGATTATGTGTGACTGCGGAGCCACCAAATCAAACTTCACGGCAGCACAGGACTATAGACTGCTAGGACATCTATTCCATGATATAAAGCACTCTGTTCGGCTTTAAGACCAGCACCAGGACATGCAGGGAATGGATGGAGATGGGTTATATGCAGGAGATGGTCTTGGCATCGTGCTTGGCACCGAAATTGCCAAATGGATGTTTCCATCAACAGTGACACGTCAGACAACAGAAACATCAGTCAATTTGGATTTCTCGTTTGAACCGGGGGCTAAACATGTTAATTAAATTCACAAACAGGTTCATACGGCAAGGAAACAGGTCCTTCAACCCAACTCATCCCTGCTTAGTTCAGAGATACAGCGTGGAAACAGGCCCTTCGGCCCGCCGACTCCGCACTGACCAGCGATCCCCGCACATGATCAGCCACGATCACATTGAATGGCGGTGCTGGCTCGAAGGGCCGAATGGCCTACTCCTGCACCTATTGTCTATTGTCATTAACACTATCCTGCACACATTAGGGACAATCTACATTTATAGCAGGATAATTGACCTACAAATCTGTCCGTCTTTGGAGTGTGGGAGGAAACCGGTGATCTCGGAGAAAACCCACGCGGTCACGAAAAACACGGGGAGTATTTCCTTTCAGACCACACCCGTGGCAGGGATCGAACCCGGGTCGCCGGTGCTGCTTGCACTGTAAGGCAGCAACTCTACCGGTGCGTCACCGTGCCGACCAAGATGGCGCATCTAAGCTGCTCCCATTTGCCCATGTTTGGCCCATATCCCTCTAAAACTTTCCTAACCATGAACATGTCCAAATGTATTTAAACGCAGCCATCGGGATGGCTACTGCAGAGAGGAGACGGTTGCCCACCTCTTCGCAGAGTGTGGATTATGCCAAGCGAGTCTGGAGAATGATGCAAGGGTCCCTGTCACAGTTTATCCCAAACAGCTCCGTCACAGAGGACTCGGTGATTTACGGACTGTCCCCAGGGACACATTCAGAGACTGACGTCGAGTGCTGCTGGAAGGTCATCAACTCTGTGAAAGACGCTCTTTGGTCTGCCCGAGCGTTGTTGACCTCCCAGCGGAACGGGATGTCCGTCGGGGAATGTTGCCGACTGGCCCGCTGCAGACTGCAGGAGTACGTGCTGAGGGACGCACTGAAGCTCGGTGCAGCCAACGCCAAGGCTCGGTGGGGGGAGGGCCACAGTCTAGGGTCCCCCCGCTGATAAACATGGGGGGCAGAGTGTGGTGGAGACGCCCCTCATACTAGGGTAGGGATATCACCCCAGGGGGGCACATGAATGGCAAGGGTGGTTTATAACCAGGATCTCGATGTTGGGGAGTCCAGAACCAGGGGCCACAGTTTAAGAATAAGGAGTAAGCCATTTAGAACGGAGACGAAGAAACACTTTTTCTCACTGAGAGTTGTGAGTCTGTGGAATTCTCTGCCTCAGAGGGCGGTGGAGGCGGGTTCTCTGGGTGCTTTCAAGAGCGAGCTAGATAGGGCTCTTAAAAATAGCATGGTCAGGGGGTATGGGAAGAAGGCAGGAACGGGGTACTGATTGGGGATGATCAGCCGTGACCAGCGTGGGTTTTCTCCGGGAGCTCCGATTCATAGAAACATAGAAAATAGGTGCAGGAGGCGGCCAATCGGGCCTCCGAGCCAGCACCGCCATTCATTGTGATCATGGCTGATCGTCCCCAATCAATAACCCGTGCCTGCCTTCTCCCCATATCCCTTGACTCCACTAGCCCCTAGAGCTCTATCTAACTCTCTTTTCAATCCATCCAGTGACTTGGCCTCCACTGCCCTCTGTGGCAGGGAATTCCACAAATTCACAACTCTCTGGGTGAAAAAGGTTTTTCTCACTTAAATGACTTCCCCTTTATTCTAAGACTGTGGCCCCTGGTTCTGTACTCGCCCAACATTGGGAACATTTTTCCTGCATCTAGCTTGTCCAGTCCTTTTATAGTTTTATATGTTTCTATAAGATATCCCCTCATCCTTCTAAACTCCACAAGTGAATACAAGCCTAGTCTTTTCAATCTTTCCTCATCAGTCCCGCCATCCCACATTCCAAAGGCGTACAGGTTTGTAGGTTAATTGGCCTGGTTCAATTGTAAATTGGGGATGATCAGCCATGATCACATTGAATGGCGGTGCTGGTTCGAAGGGCCAAATGGGCTACTGCACCTATTGTCTATTGTCTATTGTCTATTGTCTATAAATCGGTCCATGTACACTGAGGTTAAAAACTACAGCAGCTGTCACTGTGTTGAGATAAGTCAGTTGTGCCAGTTAATGTGTGGGGATCGCTGCTGGTCAGTGCGGACTCGGTGGGCCGAAGGGCCTGTTTCCGTGCTGTATTTCCAAACTAAACTAAACTAAACTCTGACATCCTGCTAAAATGAGACTTTTTGTGTATGAGAAGGCCAATATTCGAGCACCCATGGGTTTGGTATGCGGGAATGATCGTAGCAGCATCCAAATCTCAGCGAAGAGTTGGGGGGGGGGAACAGCACGATATTCTTAACCATATGCAAGATGAGAATTGATGCCAAAACCCGTAAAAAGGTTTGTGGGTGAGGAGCGATTTGCAAGAGCATACTTACACTCACTGAGTCATCGGTTTCAGGAGTCTCTGCTGTCCCACTATCATAGCTTCCCAGTTGGGCCATTTCTATTGAGACAAGAAAGTCAATGATTAGAGTCGGTCCAAGTGATAAATAACAAGAATGAGCCGCGTGCACTGTTAACTGGCTTCCCATGGTTACCCTCTGCCTAGATGGTTTAATACTATGGTCTAGTAACTTGAAGATTTTATACTTAAGAAAGAACTGCAGATGCTGGAAAAATCGAAGGTAGACAAAATTGCTGGAGAAACTCAGCGGGTGAGGCAGCATCTACGGAGAGAAGGAATAGGTGATGTTTCAGGTCTCGGCCCTTCTTCAGACCTGAAGAAGTGTCTCGACCCGAAACGTCACCTACTCCTTCGCTCCATAGATGCTGCCTCACCCGCTGAGTTTCTCCAGCAATTTTGTCTACCTTCTGAAAATTGTATACGATTCCTTCGCTATATCCTTTGCGTGGATAGGGCAGGTTTAGGGGGATATGGGCCAAACGCAGGTAAGCGGGACGTGTAGATGGGGCATGTTGATCAGTGTGGGCAAGTTGGGACAAAGGGGCCTGGTTTCCACTATGAATATGATTGATTTCATTAAAGAAGTGAATGGAGGGATTATGGGGTTTGAACAGGTAGATAAGTGATGGTCTTTTGTTTTACACACAGAGGGTGGTGGGGGCCTGGAGCCCGCAGTTGAGGCAGATATGATAGTGGCATTGAAGAGGCTTCAGGATAGGCACATGGATATGCAGGGAATGGAGGGATATGGATTATACGCAGGGTAGATAGATGGTCTCGGCATCATGTTCGGCACAGGCATGGTGGGCTGAAGTGGCAGAGAGCCATAGAGCACAGAAACAGGCCCTTTGGTCTAGCTTGCCCATGCCCACCAAGGTAGTAGTGGTGCAGTAGGCCCATCAGCCCATGTTTGGCCCATATCTCTTTAAAACTTTCTTATCCATTCTAAACCTTTCCTACCCATTCTAAACCTTTCCTGTCCATTCTAATCCATTCTAAACCTTCCCTATCCATTCCAAGTCTTTCCTATACATCCTAAACTGTCCCTGTCCATTCTAAACCTTTCCTACCAATTCTAAACCTTTCCTGACCATTCTAATCCATTCTAAACCTCTCCGACCTATTCTAAACCTTTCCTGACCATTCTAATCCATTCTAAACCTTTCCGACCTATTCTAAACCTTTCCTGACCATTCTAATCCATTCTAAACCTTTCCTACCCATTCTAAACCTTTCCTGACCACCCTAATCCATTCTAAACGTTTCCTATCCATTCTAAACTTTTCCTGTGCAGGAAGGAACTGCAGATGCTGGTTTACACCGAAGACAGACACAAAATGCTGGAGTAACTCAGCGGGACAGACAGCATCTGTGGAGAAAAAGGAATAGGTGACGTTTCGGGCCGCGACCCTTCTTCAACTTTTCCTATCCATTCTAAATCTTTCCTAACCAGATCTTGTGCTGCACGGTTCTCTGCTCTAAGTTATAATAAATTGTGGACTTTGTTCTGCCACTTCCACCAGTGGTATTAACACTCCTGCAGGATGACATGATGTCAATACTGTCTCCGTGCCATTCCGCGAGGCTGCTAAGAATCCATTTAGCGTCTGGCTCAGCATTTTTATTTTCTCCACGTTGTTTGGGAACTCTCATCACTGCTGACTGCTTGGGACCTCCAAACCGTGACACAACTCGGAGCAGTCGTTAGTAACCGAAGCAATCCTCAAATTAAGTGAAGGAGCTGGCAACGCCCGTTGAGACTGCAAACTCATTTACGACCTTGCAGAGCATCTGTTCTTTCTGCCCAATGCAAATCGTTTCCCAACACCCTCCCCGACACAAGACTGCTGACATCCACACAACAAACAATAAAGCTTCCTCCTGGAGAACCCATCTGCGGGGCAGTCACCAGTGCTTAATAGGCCACAAATTTACTTTCCAATCGTCATCGGGGGAGGGACAAAAGTGGATTTGGCTCCCTCTCCTCACAGCAGATCCCATTACGACGGCAGTGGACTTTGTTCTGCCACTTCCACCAGTGGTATTAACACTCCGCAGCAAGACATGATGTCAATACCGTCTCCGTTCCACAGAGGTAGAGTTGCTGCCTTACAGAGCTTATGCCCCAGAGACCCGGGCTCGATCCCGACTACGGGTGCTGTCTGCACAAAGTTTTACTTTCTCCCCGTGACCCGCGAGAGTTTCCTCCGCGATCTTCGGTTTCCTCCCACACTCCAAAGACGTACAGGTTTGCAGGCTTGGTGTCATTGTAAATTTTTCCTCGTGTGTGTAGGATAGGATAGAGTTAATGTGCGGAGATTGCCGGTCAATAGACAATAGACAATAGGTGCAGGAGTAGGCCATTTGGCCCTTCGAGCTAGCACCGCCATTTAATGTGATCATGGCTGATCATCCCCAATCAGTACCCCGTTCCTGCCTTTCCCAATATCCCCTGATTCCGCTATCTTTAAGAGCCCTGTCTAGCTCTCTCTTGAAAGCATCCAGAGAACCTGCCTCCACCGCCCCCTGAGGCAGCGAATTCCACAGACTCGGTGGGATGAAAGGACTGTTTCCGCGCAGTATCTCCCGACTAAACTAAACTAAGTGGATGATCAGAAAGATTCAGCGAGTGAGCCACAGCGAAGGCTAATGCACCTGAAACCGTTCTGCATTTCTCACTCCCCAGTTTGCCAAAAGGCTGGGCAAGAAAGAGAAACATTTGTTTAATTAGATGAGTTCCAATTAGATGCTCAAATGCCTTTTTAATGGGTGTTTTTAATGTCGGGCTGCTGTTACATTTGGGGTTTAATAGAGCATCAAGGCAAGTAAAATGCCTGTCACAGTGGTCATGCTGTGCCATGTGCACAGGGGCAGGAGTAAATTATGCACAGCAGATGTGTACTACCTGAGCCAAGGGTAGGATAGCTTTAAATAACAAGTCACATTTCTAAATGCATAATCCATGGCAGTTTTATGAATCAGTTATCAATTGCATGCTAATTTTGCTTTACAGCGTTAGGTATGAATTCAAATACTGCTATCTTGGCTTTACTTTTGAAACAACTGCAGCAATAGAGAGGGCAACTGCAAAATTGCTTGCATTTTTATCCCCTCGTTTATTATCGTTTACAGTTTGGGTTGCCAACATTCTCAAGGACCTGTCCCACTTGGCCGTCATTCACGCGCCATTTACGCGACCTGCTAGCGCGTGGGTAGCGCGGGACGGGCGCGTGGCGTGGCGTGGAGGAGTGTGTGTGGCGTGGCGTGGAGGAGTGTGGACTTTGTCCTGCACCAACTCTTCGCGCGCCACCGGCCTGTCGCGTAACAGGCCCAAGACCCTGGCGCGACGCAACGTCTCACCTCCAACAGCAGCAGAAGCAGGCAAACGATCAACGAGCTCAGCCTGGGGCTCACGGCCGTTGCGGATCCGGATCCGCCCCCACTCCTACTCCCAGAGCGGGGCCAAGACGATTGGCGATAGACACAAAATGCTGGGGTAACTCAGCGGGACCGGCAGCATCTCTGGAGAGAAGCATTGCGTGACGTTTCGGGTCTTTCAGACTGAAGAAGAGTCTCGATCCGAAACATCATTCATTCCTTCTCTCCAGAGATGCTGCCGGTCCCGCTGCATTTTGTGTCCATCTTCAAATGATGTCACGCGCTCCAGACGGCTGTGCGGACGCATGATGACGCGTGCGACCGTCGCGTGTCAGTCACTACCGGCCTGTCGCGTAAATGACGGCCAAGTGGACAGCCCCTTCACTCCCAAATAAGGGACAAAAGGTCAAAATACGGGACAAATTCCCGACGGCAATTCGTTGACCGACTCGGCCGTGGCTGGGTGAATGATGAGTTGGCCCGGGTGCTGGACTGCACACAAAGCCCAGCCGGCGGACCAGCTGAGGAGATTTGTCCCGGGCCGCGCGATGTCAGGCGCCCCATCCAACCCATGAACCGATGATCGGCCATGAGGAGGGAGGGCTGGTGGTGATGTCGGCGGTAATCGGAGGTCCGAAGGTCGGAGTGCTGGCCGGGCTGCCGACCAACGGGGCCACGGGCGAGGGGCTGCTGCTGCTGCTGCACTCCATGGGCTGCACTACGTCGGGACGGGTGAGGCGGGGTCGGACGCGGCGCTCCCACCCGACAGTCCCCTCGACCCGAGTAGTAGCAGGACAATGGCGATCCTGTGCGGGACAAACCAATTTAGCCCAATATACGGGATGTCCCGGCTAATACGGAACAGTTGGCAACCCTATTTACCGTGTACTATGTTTACATATTCTGTCGTGCTGCAGCAAGTAAGAATTCCATTGTTCTATCTGGGACACATGACAATAAACAACTCTTGAAATTTGGTCAGTTCGATTCATTCCTTATTTTGATGGTCTTCCTACCATGGGATTAAATCTACCAATTGTGAATGTAAAATAGACATAGCATTTTTTAATTTTACAAGGATGTTGCCAGGACTTTAGGGCCTGAACTATAGGGAGAGGTGGAGCAGGCTAGGACTCTATTCCTTGGAGCGCAGGAGGATGATCTTATAGAGGTGTAAATAAATCATGAGAAGAATAGATTAGGTAAATGCACAGAGTCTCTTGCCCAGAGTAGGGGAATCAAGGACCAGTGGACATTGGTTTAAGGTAAAGGGGAAAATATTTAATAGGCATCTGAGGGGTAAATTTTTCCGTACAATTTTTCCGGTGGGTAGAGGAGGGAAATCAAGAACCAGCGGACATAGGTTTAAGGTGAGGGGGGAGGGGGGGAAAGATTTACTACACACCCAAGGGGCAACCTTTTTTACACAAAGGGTGGTGGGTGTATGGGAACGAGCTGCCAGAGGAGGTAGTCGAGGCAGGGACTATCACAATGTTTAAAAAACATTTGGACAGGTACATGGATAGGACAGGTTTAGAGGGATATGGGTCAATTGCAGACAGGTAGGACTAGTGCAGATGGGGCATGTTGGTCGGTGTGGGCAAGTTGGGCTGAAGGGCCTGTTTCCACGCTGTATGACTCTTACTGCAACTGCAAAGTACGCGCTTTCTGATCAATTTGTGTTCAATCATCTTCCTGTGCTTCAATTATATTTTGCGGTTGATGCAGATTCGCAGATGCGCTATAATTGAGATTTAACTTTAATTGGAAGGTCTGAAATTTTCATTGCCCTTCAAGAAATTTCCCAGACAGCAAAAGAAAAAGCAATTGGATTTTCGCATTTTTGATGAACTAATCAATGATTGCAAAGGTAACTTCAATAATTACAGCTGAACATGGAAATAAAATGTTCACGATTACTTTTCATAATCTATTTCATGTTATAGGAGTAGAATTAGGCCATTTGGCCCATCATGTCTACTACATGCAATCATGGCTGATCTATCTCTCCCTCTGAACCTCATTCTCCTCCCCTTAACCCCTGATACCTGCACTAACCAATTTGTAAGGAACTATACTCAAATGTAATGGAAATTACTGAGCTGTTGCGTGAAATTCAGGTCACTTCCTGTGCATTGCAAGGAAAATAAATTATGCTGCTGGAATGGCAGTTAAAATGTTTCCTTTAACCTTGGAAAACCTTTCACATTCATTCCATTGAACTTGAAGAGGAAGATTACACCAAGGGGGGGGGGGGAAGAGTCGCTGCCTCACAGCGGCAGAGACCCGGGTTCGATCCTGACCACGGGTACTGTCTGTACGGGGTTTCTACATTCTCCCCGTGACCTGCGCGGGTTTTCCCCGGATGCTCCGGTTTCCTTCCACGCTCCAAGGATGTGCAGGTTTGTAGGTGAATTTGGCTTCAGTAAAAATGGTAAATTGTCCCTAGACTGCAGGATAGTATTAGCGTACGGGGTGATTGCAGTGGGCAGGGCGGCCTGTTTCAGCCCTGTATCTCCAAAGTCTAGAGTCTAACGTAACGTCTAATTGCACCTCATATTTCGCTTGGGTAGTTTACACCCCAGCGGTATGAACATTGACTTCTCTAACTTCAGATAGCCCTTGCTTTCTCTCTCCATCCCCTCCCCCTTCCCAGTTCTCCCACCGGTCTTACTGTCTCCGACTACATTCTATCTGTGTCCCTCCCACTCCCCTGACATCAGTCTGAAGAAGGGTCTCGACCCGAAACTTCACCCATTCCTTCTCTCCAGAGTTGCTGCCTGTCCCACTGTCCCACAGCATTATAAAAGACCCCACACATCTCCTTCATGGACTGTTCACTCTGCTGCCCTCGGGCAAAAGGTATCGTAGTATAAGGAGCAGAACGGCCAGGTTCTGCAACAGCTTCTTCCTCCGAGCCATCAGACTTTTTAAATTCCATATAATATGCCGCCACTATTATCTATTTTATCTTTTTATCCTCTTGTTATTTTATGTTGCACGGTGAGCCAGATGCAACGCAATTTCGTTCAGATTTGCATTTGTTGGTGTATTTTTGAATGACAATAAAGTCTTTGATGGACCGATTGAGTTACTCCAGCGTTTTGTGTCTAATTGCAGATGTTGGAGTCTTGAGTAAACGCAAAGTGCCGTGCTGTATCTCTAAACTAAACTAAAGTTTGGAAGGAACATGAGCGTTGCCGGCACTCACCCTCCAAAGGATCTCTTGTGAGGCCCAGTTGACTGATGATGTAGCGGGGAATATCCGTTTTAATGCCTTGCCCTTCTTTAGCATGTCCTTCCGCTGCTTCCAACAAATGATAGAACTCTTCTGGATCAAATTCCTGAAGGAATATTGAAAACATATCTTGGATCAACTTCAGTTACTTTTAACAGAACATAGAAGAGTGGAGAACAAGGGCAGGCCTTCCCGCCAATAATGTCAATGGCAAAATTGATGCCAAGACCAAATCTTATCGATCTGCACATAAGCCATATCCTTTCAGATTCAGGATAGACACAAAGTGCTGGAATCTGGAGAAGGGTCCTGACCCAAAAGGTCACCCATCTTTTTTCTCCCGAGATTCTAACGGACCCTCTGAGTTACTCCAGCACTGGGGCGGGAGGTTGCAGCCTTCACGTGGTCCACCCTGTTTCGACTAATGCAACCAACATGACGTGCATAAACAAGATCAAATAGAACAGGTTGACCCACAACCTTAGGCTGTGCACGCCACACGCAAGAAGAGGACTCCAGCACTTTGTGTCTTTCTTTGGTATATATCTGCAGTTCCTTTCTATACATTCCCTCCATAGCCATATAACTATCTATTTTTAAACGCCTCTATCGTATCTGCCTCCACAACCACCCTGGGCTGTGTTTTCCAGACACTCACCATCCACTGTGTAAAATAATATTGCCCCACCATATCTCTTCACCTTAAAGCTATGCCTTCTAGTATTTGATTTGTCTACCCTGGTAAAAAGGTTCTGACTGTCTACCCTGTCATAGTTCATAAGTCATAGGAGCAGAATTCACCCATTTGGGCCGTCGAGCCTACTCCGCCATTCAATCATGGCTGATCTATCTCTCCCTCCCAACCCCATTCCCCTGCCTTCTCCCCATTACCCCTAATACCCTTATTAAACAAGAATCTCCACTTTATAAATACCCAATTACTTGGCCACCGCAGCCCCATCTGTGCCAATGAACTCCACAGATTCACCACTCGCTGAATTAAATGATATCTCCTCAAATCCTTTCTAAAGGAACGTCCTTTAATTCTGAGCGTATCGATGCTTGCCATCATCACGTCTACACTTTTTTATCAGATCTCCCTGTAATTCCCGGTGTTCTATACATTCACTTATTATTGGTAATACATCTTGAAAGTGAGATTGAGGAAAGGCATAATAGTTTTCAGTTTTCACCTGACACGTTTGGACTATTTGGAGTGTTATCTTCAGATATGGTCATACCATCGATGGAAGGATGCCATGTAGCTGGAAAAGGCGCAGAGAGATGAGGATATTGCCAGGACTCGAGGGCCTGAGCTATAGGGAGATGCAGATGAAGATGTTGCCAGGATTGGATGGTACAGGAAAGATGTTGCCAAGCTGGAAAGGGTGCAGAGAAGACTTCCGAGGCTCTTGCCAGGACTCGAGGGCCTGAGCTGTAGGGAGAGGTTGAGCAGACTGGGACTAATCCTTGGAGCGCTAGAGGATGAGGCGTGATCTTGTAGAGGTGTACAAAATCAAGAGAGGAATAGATAGAGTGAATGCACAGAGTCTTTGACGCAAGCTAAGGGAATCAAGAACCACAGACCATGGTGAGAGGGGCGACGTTTTCCACACAGAGGGTGGTGAGTGTATGGAATGAGCTGCCAGAGTAGGTAGTTGAGGAAGATATTCTAACTGCCTTTAAAAGACATTTGGACAGATACATGGATAGGACAGATTTAGAGGCTTGTGGGCCAAACGCAGGCTGGTGGGACTACTGTACATGTGACATTTTGGTTAGCATGGACAAGTTGGGCCGAAGGGTCTGTTTCCACACGATAAGGCTCTGTGATATGGCTGTGAAGTTCTGCAAACATCTCTCTCAAAAGAAAATTTCCCACTCTGAATCGATTTTACATTTGGTACATGCTCATATTTGTGTTATTAACATTTTCATGTCTTTTATCCAGAAATGTGTACGTTTATTTTTAAAGAGGACTCACAAGACATTCCAGCAATCGCGCCGGGCGGGCAATGATGATCAATAATTTCCTGACCAGCTGATCAATGACCGTTAATTCATTACTTTCAGAACGTTTGTGAGCCTAGATAATGAGAAAAGAAAAATGTGAGCAAAGTTTTCTTCAAGCGCGCAAGTTTGATTAAATTTAAATGTAGTTGATTGTCACATGTAGTCAGCAGAAAGACAATACATGATTGCAATCGAGCCATCCACAGTGTACAGATACATGTTAAAAGGAGTAACGTTAAGTGCAAGTTAAATTCCAGTAAAGTCTGATTTAAGATAGTCCAAGGATCTCCAATGAGGGAGATAAAAGCTCAGGACCGCTCTCAAGTTGGTGATAGGATGGTTTAGTTGCCTGATAACAGCTGGGAAGAAACTGTCTCTTAATCTGGAGGTTTAAGAAAGAGCTGCAGATGCTGGAAAAATCGAAGGTAGACAAAATGCTGGAGAAACTCAGCGGGTGAGGCAGCATCTATGGAGCGAAGGAATAGGTGACATTTCGGGTCTCGACCTATTTCCTTCGCTCCATAGATGCTGCCTCACCCGCTGAGTTTCTCCGGCATTTTTGTCTACCTTAATCTGACGGTGTGCGTTCTCACACTTTTGTACTGCTTGCCTGATGGGCGAGGGGAGAAGAGGGAATGAGCTGGGTACGAATAGTTTTAAAATTCAAATACGTGTAGGAAAGTATATTCAGCATTAAAGTAGACACAAGGAACTGCAGATGCGGGTTTACAAAATGACACAAATTGCTGGAGTAACTCAGCAGGTCCGGCAGCAAGGATTGTCCAGACCCAAAACTTCACCCATTCATGTTCTCCTGAGATGCTGTTTGGGTATCTGTGTCCTGTGGGCAGCTCGATTGTAATTACCTGCAGTCTTTCTGTTGACTACATAGCATGCAACAAAGGAGGTTTTTCACTGTACCTCGGTACACAGGACTATAATAAATAAAGCTATTCATATTCTCCAGAGATGCTGCTTTACCCACTGAGTTACTCCAGTACTTTGGTAGACAAAAATGCTGGAGAAACTCAGCGGGTGAGGCAGCATCTATGGAGCGAAGGAATAGCTGACGTTTCGGGTCGAGACCCTTCTCCAGCCTGAAGAAGGGTCGAGACCCGAAACCCCACCTAGTCCTTCGCTCCGTAGATGCTGCCTCACCCGCTGAGTTTCTCCAGCACTTTCGTCTACCATCGATTTTTCCAGCGTCTGCAGTTCTTTCTTAAACTCTCCAGCACTCTATTGAGTTTTCTTCGGTATTAAAAGTCATGACCCGAAACGTGGCCTGGCCTTTCCCTCCCCCCCCCGCCCCCCCCCACAGAGACTGAGCCAGGACCCTTATTCAGATTGCTTCAGACCTTCAGCAGCCTCCAGCTCAAGACATTTCTCCCCATCTTCCTTCTCCAGATACGTCCTTTTATTCTGAGGCTGTGTCCTCTGGCCCTAAACTTATAAAAGTTCATAAGCGATAGGAGCAGGATTAGGCCATCCGACCCATCAAGTCTACTGCGCCATTCAATCCTGGCCTATCGTTCCATCTCGAACCCAGTCTCCTGCCTTCTCTCCATAACCCCTGACACCCGTAATAATCCAGAATCTATCTATCTCTGCCTTAAAAGACATCCATTGACTTGGCCTCCACGGCCTTCCGTGGCAATGAATTCCACAGATTCACCACCCTCTGACTAAAGAAATTCCTCCTCAGCTTCTTCTGATAGGAAGATCGTTCTATTCTGAGGCTGTGGCCTCTGGTCCTGGACTCTCCCACCAGTGGAAACATCCTCTCCACGTCCACTCAATCCAGGCCTTTCACTGTTCTTTCCGACATCATTCTATCTGGAGGTTATTGAACGCAGTGTCCAGCAGAAGGAGCTGGTGGCACAGTGGTGCATAACGCTTCCCTGGCCATCTATTAAGAGGCAGGTCTAGCAGCAATTAAACCGCAAGATGAAATCCCTATTCCAGTATAAAAGACACTGTGACAGCCACTAGACGAACAGTCCATGATTATTTTAAGAATACGAGCAGCTGCCTCTTCTTAATGTCTGCTGAGCTTGTTATAAAGTTGAGCAGGAATATGCCAGAATAGCAGTTCAGAACTGTAGTTGTTCTGGCCGTAAAAACTTTTTAAGGCACTCTTGTTGACACAACAGGCACAAAAAGGCTTAAGGGGCTGTCCCACTCTACGAGCTAATTCAAGAGTTCTCCCGAGTTTCCCCTGATTTGAACTCGGAGATTTCATGTTGAAAACCTTCACGAGTCTTCCCGAGCTTACCGCGTTTCCCGAGTACCTGCCGTTTGCGTCACGACCTGCTAAGAGACGTCCCCGAGCTCCGATGTACCCGCTACGTACATTCTACGTGCTTAATACGAGTTTGATTTTTTTTTTAAACTCGGGAGAGCTCTGGAATTAGCTCGTACAGTGGGACAGCCCCTTTAAGAAGGAACTGCAGCTGCTGGAAAATCGACGGTAGACAAAAATGCTGGAGAAACTCAGCGAGGTGAAGGCAGCATCTATGGAGCGAAGGAAATAGGCAACGCTTTGGGTCGAAACCCTTCTTCACACTGCGTGTCAGGGGAAAGGGAAATGAGAGATCGAGATGGTGATGATGAGAGATTTTGAACAAATAAATGAAAGATATGCAAAGAATTACAAATGATGAAGGAAAAATAAAGCCCACAATGGTCCATTGTTGGCTGTATAACAAGTTATCACCGAGCGCACAGCCAACAATGGACCATTGTGGGCTCCTTGTTTCCCTGATCATCATTACTTTTTTAGCACATCTTTCATTCATTTGTTCTACATCACCGTCTATATCTCTCGCTTCTCTTTCCCCTGACTCTCAGTCAGAAGAAGGATCTCGACCCGAAATATCACCTATTCCACTTCTCCAGAGGTGCTGCCTGGCCTGCTGAGTTACTCCAGCCTTTTATGTCTATCTAAGGTTTAAACCAGCATCTGCAGTTCCTTCCAACAGTTTCAATTTTAAGATTTCAAGCTCCTGTTATTGTATATCTTAAAAAAAACATTCAAAGAAATGCCCCAGCCAGTTTACAAAGAATAATTTTATAGAAACTTAGAAAATAGGTGCAGGAGTAGGCCATTTGGCCCTTCGAGTCTGCACCGCCATTCAATATGATCATGGCTGATCATCCAACTCAGTACCCCGTTCCTGCCTTCTCTCCATACCCCCTGATACCTTTAGTCACAAGGGCCACATCTAACTCCCTCTTAAATATAGCCAATGAAGTGGCCTCAACTACCTTCTGTGGCAGAGAATTCCACAGATTCACCACTCTCTGTGTGAAAAATGTTTTTCTCATCTTGGTCCGAAAAGACCTTATCCTTAAACTGTGACCCCTTGTTCTGGACTTCCCCAACATCGGGAACAATCTTCCTACATCTAGCCTGTCCAACCCCTTAAGAATTTTGTAAGTTTCTATAAGATCCCCCCTCAATCTTCTAAATTCCAGCGCGTACAAGCCGAGTCTGTCCAGTCTTTCTTCATATGAAAGTCCTGACATCCCAGGAATGAGTCTGGTGAACCTTCTCTGTACTATGGCAAGATTATATATTTTTATTGTTAATTTTTGTACTTTATCATTTCAGGTAGCTAAAACACACAATTATACGGAGGGGTTGGCTAAAGATCAGGAGATATATGCTTCCATTTCATATTTTCAAAGCAAAGCTAGTATGAATGGAAAAATGAAAAATTGCCTTGACATAATGATTCTTACTTGCAAGCATCTGTCAATGTGGAGCCAAACTGTTCAATTATTTATTTATTCAAAGCCTCTGCAGGCTCTCTTTCATTAGACGATCTCTTGACATCTGTCTTCGGGCAAAGATTCTTTACATCGCTTGGACAAGTCAGCTCAACTGCCCAGGCTCTGTGCTCCTTACATTATTCCACCCAAGCAACTCATGTCACATGCCAGAGGTTCATTATACCATTATGCCCACCTTCTTGTAATCAAGAATCTGTCTCCACCTTCAAAATATCCTTTGACTTGTTCTCTGCCTCAGACGTTCCTTTAGGAAGCATATAAGGAGGAATTCCTTTTGTTGGAGGCGTGGTGAATCTTTAGTCAGAGAGTGGAATTCTTTGCCACAGAAGGACAAGTCAGTGGATATTTTTAAGGCAGTGATAGATAGATTCTTGATTAGTGCGGGTGTCAGAGGTTATGGGGAGAAGGCAGGAGAATGGGGTTAGGAGGGAGAGATAGATCAGCCGTGATTGAACGGTGGGGTAGGCCGGATGGGCCGAATTGCCTAATTCTGCTACAATCACATGAGCATATGAAGTAATTCTGCACGAGCTGATAAGTGTACACAGCTTCTGAAATCAAATTATAACTTTAATAAGTCAGAGTCATACAGTGTGGAAACAGGCCCTTCGGCCCAACTTGCTCACACCGGCCAACATGTCCCATCTACACTACCCCCACCCGCCCGCATTTGGCCCATATCCCTCTAAACCTGTCCTATCCATGTACCTGTCTATTATTTCTTACACGTTGCGATAGCCCCTGCCTCAACTAACCCCTCCGGCAGCTCGTTCCATACACCCACCTCCCTTTGTGTGAATACGTTTCCCCTCAGATTCCTCAGAGGGAGGCCAGTTCTCTGGATGCTTTCAAGAGAGAGCTAGATAGGGCTCTTAAAGATAGCGGAGGCAGGGGATATGGGGAGAAGGCAGGAACGGGGTACTGATTGGGGATGATCAGCCATGATCACATTGAATGGCGGTTCTGGCTCGAAGGGCCAAATGGCCTATTCCTGCACCTATTGTCTATTCATTCTCTTCCCCTTCACCTTAAATCCATGTCTTCTGGTCCCCAATTCTCCTACCCTGGGGAAGAGACCCGATCTATTCATCTCACGATTTTGTACAGATATCTTATAAGATCACCCCACATCCTCCTACTTTCCAAGGAATAGAGTCCCCGATCAATTCCTGAAATGATTTTAAAACAAAAACTCTGAACACATATTTTTGAAATGAGAGTATCCAAATCTAAATGTGAATCTGAATCATGGTACATTTCCCAGGGATGAAAAAGTTGCTTCTCTCTTTAATTCCCGACAGTTCTCTGTTCTCCAGAGCTCAATTAGTTCCCCTCCATCGTTAACCAATGCAGCATTTGGTCATTAATTCACTTGGAATGCATTAAATTACCATTATGGAGGGATTCCAATTGGGAAGGTTTCTGCTCGCAAGGCTTTATGAAAAGTTACCCCAACAGATAATCAAAGAGATTAGCATTTTTATTTGCTGCAACTAAAATAACGAAAAATAATTTTTGAAAAAAGGCTCGGGAAGATAAAACATAGAAGCTTGAACGCAGAACATAGAATATAGTACAGCACAGGAACGGGCCCTTCGGCCGACAATGTTTGGACCGAGCACGATGCCAAGTTAAATGGATGAATGTATGAATAACCTTATTGCCCAAGTATTCACATACAAGGAATTTGCCTTGGTGCTCCGCCCGCAAGTGTCAACATGACATACAGGGACAGTTAGGAATTCATCTGCCTGTACATGATCAGCCATGATCATATTGAATGGCGGTGCAGGCTCGAAGGGCCGAATGGCCTACTCCTGCACCTATTTTCTATGTTTCTATGTCCCTCAATTCCCTGCACTTCCATGTGCCTGTCGAAAGACTCTTAAATGTACATTATCTGCCACCACCGTCACCCCTGGCAATGTGTTCCAGCCCTCCACCACTCTCTGCGTAAAACACTTACCCCGCAAATCTATTGGGGGTAGAGGCGAATCGGACAGTACCCTAGCTTATGGAAGGACCATTCAGAACCTGGAGGGGAAGCTGTTCCTGAGTCTGGTGGTGTGCGCTTCCAAGCTTCTGTATCTTATGCCCATCGAGTAAAAGGAATGACCAGGTGGGACAAGTCTTTGATTATGTTGGCTGCTTTTCTGAGACAGCGTGAGGTGTAGACGGAGTCAATGGTGGGGAGTCCGGACTGGGCTACATCTGCAACTCTCAGCAATTTGTCCTTTCTTCAGCATGTGATCAAAATAAAATTATACAAATTCCTATTTGCCAGTAAGTTTGAGAACATTTCACCCAGAGAGTTGTGAGTCTGTGGAATTCTCTGCCTCAGAGGGCGGTGGAGGCCGATTCTCTGGATACTTTCAAGAGAGAGCTAGATGGTGCTCTTAAAGATAGCAGAGTCAGGGGATATGGGGAGAAGGCAGGAACGGGGTACTGATTGGGGATGATCAGCCATGATCACATTGAATGGCGGTGCTGGCTCGAAGGGCGGTATGGCCTGCTCCTACACCTATTGCCTATTGTCTAAAATATTAATTGTATTAAGAAAGCAATTGATTTTAACAGACATGGATTGCAGAAATCGGTGGCGCAGCGGTAGAGTTGCTGCCTTACAGCGCCAGAGACACCACGTTTGATCCTGACCACGGGTGCTGTCGGTACGGAGTTTGTACGTTCTCCCCGTGACCCGCGTGAGTTTTCTCTGGGATACCTGGTTTCCTCCCACACTCCAGAGACGTACAGGTTTGTAGGTTAATTGGCTTGGTGTAGGTGCAAATCGCCCGTATTGTGCGGGGGTCGGTGGTCGGCGCGGACCCGGTGGGCCGTGGGGGCCTGTTTCCGCGCTGTGTCTCTAAACAAAACTAAACTAAAAAAAAAAAATCAATTCACTCAGAAGCCAGAATTTCCGACCGTCCTTTTAACGGCTGTGGTGTAAGATCAATGAGAATATTGCAAGCTGCCTTCTTTGGTTGCCAGTTTGTCTTACACTGAGGCTGCACATCTTAGCGCTGTCATGTGGCGAGTGCCTCGGGCTGCAGAGAAGTGAACAGTTTTCTGCGATCCTGAAAATAATTGACTCACCTAGACTTGAAACGATCTGTGCGGCAGTACATCTTGCCTATGGATATGCAATGACAAGGCAAAGCTACTTTTTATACTGATCTCTGCCACAGATCATAAGATCATAGGTTCAAGGAGTAGAATTTGGCCATTCGGCCTATCAAGTGTACTCCGCCATTCAATCATGGCTGATCTATCTTTCCCTCTCAACCCCACTCTCCTGCCTTCTCCCCATACGAACACCCGTACTAATCAAGAATCTATCCATCTCTGCCTTAACAAATATCCACTGACTTGGCCTCCACAGTCTTCCGTGGCAATGAATTCCACAGATTCACCACCCTCCGACTGAAGAAATTCCTCATCTCCTCATCTTCTTCCTAAAGGAACAACCTTTTATTCTGAGGCTCTGATCCCTGGACCTAGTGGAAACATCCTCTCCACATCCATGCTATCCAAGCCTCTCACTGTTCTGTACATTTCATTGAGGACCCCCCCCCCCTCATACTTCTAAACTCCAGCGAGTGCAGGCCCAGTGCCGACAAACGCTCATCATAGGCTAACCTGCTCATTCCTGGGATCGTTCTTGTAACTATGCCGCCACACGTGGTCTATCTTCGGGTTTACGGTGGTGTTCGTTCATTGTGTACTTTGAGCAGCTTAACAGTCACCTACCAAGCCCAACCGAGGCAACAAAATCGGCTTTCCGCTTGGAATGAAACTTGCTGCTACCCGACCCCCCCCCCCCCACCCCCCAACAAAAAAAAATGCAGAAGATAACATATTCCAAAACACCTACTTCCTGCAACAACTTTTCTAATTTCTCCTGCAACTCAAAGAAGTATCTCGAGGTGATGTGGCCCAGGCGGGATTTATCCAGGCAGTCTCGTGCCAACTCGATGATCTGATGATGAGCAAAGCTGAGGACTCCATCTGCCAGTGGAAGAACGTTGTCAGGAGAGTAGCTGGTGATAATATCCTGAAGCCTTTCTTCCATCTGGGCTGTGGCCTGAGGAACGGAACAACTCAGTTAGTGAGTTAAATATAAAAATAATTGCTGGCACACCAAACTCAGAATTAAAAAATACAGACTCTCAATAATCATAATAATAATAACACCTGGAATATATATCTGGCCTTCCCTTTCGAAAACGCATTGTTGATTTACTTTGAAACGATTCTAGGGATGACCAGATTCGAGAAATAGCAACTGAATTAACTACAAACTGCTGGAGTAACTCAGCGGGTCGGGTAGCATCTCTGTCGAAAAGGCTTTTAATTTGCCTGCGCTTCCAACTCAATTAACCATTTTGATTTCTCTGGGACAGGCTATTTAAGCCTTATAATTTACAGCTAATATACTCAAAGCCGGATTTACTGACAATAGTTTGCAGTGTTCCACTTCTCTAGCCACTCTATGGGTCATAAATGATGTACAACGATTCTCTCGATTGTGGCCTCATAATGCATCTCAACAAAGTCTCCACTAGAAAATGGTGGAAGAAGAAATGAATGACGGATTTTAAAATCTGCATGGAAATTGTATTCAGTAACACGTGTGTTCCTTTAAAAAAAAATGACACGCAAGAGATCTTTACCTCCCCCCTTGACTCCATCCAAGGACCCAAGCAGTCTTTCCAGGTTCACCTGCACCTCCTCCAACCTCATCTATTGCATCTGCTGCTCTAGGTGTCAGCTGCTCTACATCGGGGAGACCAAGCGTAGGCTTGGCGATCGCTTCTCCCAACACCTCCGCTTGGTTCACACTAAGCAACCTGATCCTACGGTGGTCCAGCACTTCAACTCCCCCTCCCATTCCGAATCTGACCTTTCTGTCCGGGGCCTCCTCCATGGCCAGAGTGAGTCCCACCGCAAATTAGAGGAGCAGCACCTCATATTTTGCTTGGGTAGTTTACACCCCAGCGGTATGAACATTGACTTCTCCAATTTCGGGTAGTCCCTGCGTTCTCCCTCCTTCCCCTCCCCTTCCCAGCTCACCCACAGCCCACTGTCTCCGCTTCTTCCATTCTTCTTCCCGCACTGAACTGAATGGTTTTATTCTGATCCTGTGCGTGTTACGCTGAAATGACTGAAGTGAAAGGAATAAGATGGTCAAAGTCTCGGAAGAGGATATTTATAGTCCGGCAGCATCTCTGGAGTGGACAGCGGGTCAGGCAGCATCTCTGGAGAAATGAAATAGGTGACGTTTCGGGCCAAAACCCTTCTTCAGAATGTCACCCATTCCTTTTCTCCAGAGATGCTGCCTGACCCGCCGAATTACTCCAGCATTTTGTGTCTGTTTCCGATGTAAACCAGCATCGGCAGTTCCTTCCTACACAAAGGCAATCCGGATTTGGAGAAATGATCCTTGGAAACATTTGACACATTTTATTTTTACATGAAGAACAAACTAGCAGCTGCAGAATGAAGGCACGGGATAATTACCTTTGGAAACCGCTCTTTGTAGACATGGTTCATCATGATAATTTCATTATCAAAGCAGGCTGGAGAACGTCCAGGGCTGCAAATGAGACAAACAACATTTCATTAGCTTTGAGGCACTTTATTCACTGCAAGATTTAATAAAAACGTTCTCCTGGGATTCCACGAGATGACTTAACAAAACGGTCGGTGTTTATTACCGTCCCTGTTTTACGGGCCTTCCCCTTCCAAGTGCATTGAGGTGGGACTGCAGAAGACCCGAATCGCACCAAGCTGCACACACGCTGAACCCAACGGCAATGAGGGTACAAACCGATCGCTCTAAGTCAATTGAAGCTGGAGTACAATGCACACCTGCTCACGGGGGGGAACGTACAAACGGTAGTCAGGACTGGACCGGGGTCTCTGGCGCTGGGAGGCAGCAACAACCACTGTGCCATTGCGCCACCCCTGAAGTCTAAATCCCGATGTTTCGCAGGTCACACAGAGTTTTCAACAAAACAATACCTTGACCTAATCACTTGTGAAATAGATGTCTTGAGTAGGATGTGAAAGTGTTGGGGGAGTCCGGAACCAGGGGCTAAGCCATTTAGAACGGAGACGAGAAAAACTTTTACACCCAGAGTGGTGAGTCTGTGGAGTTCTCTGCCTCAGAGGGCGGTGGAGGCCGGTTCTCTGGATACTTTAAAGAGAGAGCTAGATAGGGCTCTTAAAAATAGCGGAGTCAGGGGATATGGGGAGAAGGCAGGAACGGGGTACTGATTGTGGATGATCAGCCATGATCACATTGAATGGCGTTGCTGGCTGACCGTGGAGACACGAGTGAGGGCCTCATTCATGATGGGAGAGGGGAAGCCCCGTTCCCTAAAGAATGAGGACATTTCGGATTTTCTAGCATGGAACACCTCATCTCGGGGACATCTCGCAAAGCAAGAAATGCCAGCAATTTTGCATGATGTAGCCAGCATTTTCCCCCCCCCCCCCCCCCCGATATTGTGAGTATTATCCCCCAAAATCTGGCCCAAACATCCGAGTTCCTCGACCCTGTGATCCCAAACGGTGAACCTGCTTACATTTTGCAAATTCTCGTGTGCTGCATCCAAAGATACCTTGTTTGATTTCCGAGCAGTCTCTGGCTCTGAAGTTTCAAGATTCATCTGCTCCCTGAATTCCCAGTTGAAAGAAATAACCTTGAGTAAAACTCACTGCAGTGAGGGAGATGGGGCCAATAACGAGGGCAGTAGAAATCACAGAGCACTTAATCACGCCTCAAACCAGGGTGAAGTCAGTGAGCGAGCATCAATTACTTAACAGCTGTCGACACCATGAGAAATCTTTCAATTGAAATGCTTTTGAAATGGAAGGGGATGAGAAGCAATTCTTGTCTGCAAATGTTCCAAAGATAATTGCATCTAACTCTAAGGTGGACAAAAATGCTGGAGAAATTCAGCGGGTGAGGCATCTAATTCTACGCAGTCTGGAGATTTCAGACTGAACTGTGTATAGAAGTTGGGAGATGGACATACAAAGTGCCGGAGTAACTCGGCGGGTCAGGCAGCATCTCAGGAGAGAAGTAATGGGTGACGTTTCGGGTCGCGTCTCGCTGAGTTACTCCAGCATGTTGCATCTCTCTAAGGTTTTAAACCAGCATCTGCAGTTCCTTTCTACACATGGGAGGTTGGGAGGTGACGTTGCAGTTGTGTGAGACGTTGGTGAGGCCGCATTTAGTGCATTGTGTTCAGTTCTGGGCACCAAGTTATAGGAAAGATGTTGTAAAGCTGGAAAGGGTGCAGAGAAGATTTACGAGGATGTGGCCAGGACTCGAGGGCCTGAGCTAAATAGGCAATAGACAATAGACAATAGGTGCAGAGTAGGCCATTCGGCCCTTCAAGCCAGCACCGCCATTCAATGTGATCATGGCTGATCATCCCCAATCAGTACCCCGTTCCTGCCTTCTCCCCATATCCCGTCACCATGCTATTTTTAAGAGCCCTATCTAGCTCTCTCTTGAAAGCATCCGGAGAACCCGCCTCCACCGCCCTCTGAGGCAGAGAATTCCACAGACTCACCACTCTCTGTGAGAAAAAGTTCCGTTCTAAATGGCTTACTCCCTATTCTTAAACTGTGGCCCCTGGTTCTGGACTCCCCCAACATCGGGAACATGTTTCCTGCCTCTAGCGTGTCCAAACCCTTAGCAATCTTATATGTTTCAATGAGATCCCCTCTCATCCTTCTAAACACCAGAGTGTATAAGCCCAGCAGTCCCGCCATCCCGGGAATTAACCTTGTAAATCTACGCTGCACTCCCACAATAGCAAGAATTTCCTTCCTCAAATTAGAGGACAAAAACTGTACACAATACTCCGGGTGTGGTCTCACTAGGGCTCTGCACAACTTGACCTCTTTGCTCCTATATTCGAGGTTGAGGGAGAGGTTGAGTAAGCTGGGACTCTATTCCTTGATGCGCAGGAGGATGAGGTGTGATCTTATAGAGGCGTACAAAATCATGAGAGGAAGAGATAGGGTAGATGCATCTTACAAACATGGAAAATAGGTGCAGGAGCAGGCCATTCGGCCCTTCGAGCCTGCACCGCCATTCAATATGATCATGGCTGATCATCCAACTCAGTATCCCGTACCTGCCTTCTCTCCATACCTCCTGATCCCCTTAGCCACAAGGGCCACATCTTACTCCCTCTTAAATATAGCCAATGAACCGGCCTCAACGACCTTCTGTGGCAGAGAATTCCAGAGATTCACCACTCTCTGTGTGAAAAATGTTTTTCTCATCTCGGTCCTAAAAGATTTCCCCCTTATCCTTAAACTGTGGCCCCTTGTCCGAAACGTTGCCTATTTCCTTCACTCCATAGATGCCGCTGCACCCGCTGAGTTTCCCCAGCACTTTTGTCTACCTTCGATTTTCCAGCATCTGCAGTTCCTTCTTAAACCGATCAACCATGATTGAATGGCGGAGTAGGACTTGATGGGCCGAATGGCCTAATTCTGCCCCTATCACTTATGACCTTATGCATGTCTGGAGTGAAGGTTAATAATCAACAATTCAAAAGCCCCAGAGACTGAGGAACTACAGGTGCTGGAATCTTGCTCTTGAGGCCAAATCGATAGCGGCATTTAAGAGACTTATGCAGGGAATGGAGGGATATGGATCATGTTCCACACAGACATTGTGGGCCAAAGGGCCTGTTCTTGTGCTGCAATAGTCTAATGTCCTATGTCGCAAAACAAAATTGCTGGAGGATTCCAGCGGGTCAAGTGGCATCGGTGGAGGGAACGGACAGGCGACGTTACAGTTTGGGACCTTTCTTCAGACTGCGAAGTCCCGGTGCGAGACTATAAAAATGGGCCGCATCTTTCGGGCTTTGACTGCAGCTCTAGGTCTCTAATAGAAGTCAGTTTTCTAACGCATGTGGCAGTAAAAACTGACAATACTGGACATTTGATACAACAGACTAAAAATAGTGGAGAGACTTGGTACGTCAGGCAACATTTGTGGCAGATAACCACAGAATGATTGGCATAAGCCTCTGACCTTTCATCCGCTCAGTCCAAGCTGCCTGTTCAGAGTTTCAAAGCTATGATAAGGTCATAAGGAATAGGAGTAGAATTAGGCCATTTGGCCCATGAATGACTGAATGAATAAGTTTATTGGCCAAGTATATTCACATACAAGGAATTTGCCCTGGTGCTCCGCCCGCAAGTGACAACATGACATACAGTGACAGTTAATAATGACACATAAAACATTAAACATTACTAATAAAACATTATTGATTAAACATGTGAATTAAATAAAATACCGGATCAAAAGGAGGCGACAGATTTTTGGTTATTGAGTGGTACTCGTGGAAAAAAAAGCTGTTTTTATGTCTGGCGGTGGCGGCTTTGACAGTCCGGAATCGCCTTCAGGAGGGAGGTGATTCAAAGAGTTTGTGGCCAGGGTGAGAGGGGTCGGAGACTACGGCCATCGGGTCTACTCCACCATTCAATCATGGCTGATCTATCTGTACCTTCTCAACCCCTTTCACCTGCCTTCTCCCCATAACCCCTGACACACGTACTAATGAAGGATTTGTCAATGTCCACCTCAAAAAATACCCATTGACTTGGCCCCCACGAGCTTCTGTGGCAAAGAATTCCACAGATTCCCTGCCCTCTGATTAAAAAATTACTCTGGCAGAATTTGAGCTTAATGAACAGAAATCCAAAAAGTAATTTTGAAAGAAATACATTTAAATTTATGCAACGAGAGCTTCAGACTCTATGTCTCAATTTATCGTGTCCAAATCTATATTTAATGGGGATTAAAGCATTCAACAGAATTCAATAAAAATTAGACCACATCATTAGCGATAAATTGTCCAGAAAGGGTTGGTTCCTTCTATTTGCATGCGAATTCTGGCATAGTTCCCATCTAAAGGTCCCCAGAGTTTGTTTGTTTAAAAGAAAAGGTTGGACACGCTAGAGGCAGGAAACATGTTCCCGATGTTGGGGGAGTCCAGAACCAGGGGCCACAGTTTACGAATAAGGAGTAAGCCATTTAGAACGGAGACGAGGAAACACTTTTTCTCACAGAGAGTGGTGAGTCTGTGGAATTCTCTGCCTCAGAGGGCGGTGGAGGGAGGTTCTCTGGACACTTTCAAGAGAGAGTTAGATAGGGCTCTTAAAGATAGCGGAGTCAGGGGATATGGGGAGAAGGCAGGAACGGGGTACTGATTGGGGATGATCAGCCGTGATCACATTGAATAGCGGTGCTGGCTCGAAGGGCCGAATGGCCTACTCCTGTACCTGGTGTCTATTGTCTATAAATAATGAGGTGAAGGTTTAGCCCAGCTCATCTAATAGGGGTGCAGTGCATTGAACTGCTTCCTGTACTGGGTTTTAGTGCAAAGCCAGTTCATTGTGGACAGCTCGATTGTAATCATGTACTGCCTCTCCACTGACTGGTTAGCACGCAACAACGGTTTTTCACTGTACCGCGGTACGCGTGACAATCTACTAAACTAAACCCGATGGTTTAGCCAGTGCAGTGGAGCAGCGGTAGAGCTGCTGCCTTACAACGCCAGGTTCGATCCTGACAACGGGTGCTGTCTGTACATTCTCCCTGTGACTCTGTGGGCGTCTCCAGTTTCTTCCCATATCCCCAAAAACGTGCGAGTATGTAGGTTAATTGGCTTCTGTAAATTGTCCCTAGAGTGTAGGATAGAACTAGCCTACGGGATGATCGCTGGTCAGCGATGGTTCACTGGGCCGATAGGGCCTGATTCAACGCTGTATCTCTAAAGTCTAATGCTTGATAAGCATTGACCCATTCACTCCTCCTTTGACCACTGGCCCTAGACAATTCCTTCTGGACTTCACTTCAGCGTGGAAATGGGGAGAAGGCAGGCACAGGTTATTGATTGGGGACGATCAGCAATGATCACAATGAATGGCGGTTCTGGCTCTAAGGGCCGAATGGCCTCCTCCTGCACCTATTTACTATTAAAACTTGCCCACGCCGACCAACAAGCCCCATCTACACTAGTCCCACCTGCCTGCGCTTGGTCCATATCCCTCCAAACCTGTCCTATCCATGTACCAGTCCAAATGTTTCTTAAATGTTACGATAGTCCCTGCCTCAACTACCTCCTCTGGCAGCTCGTTCCATACACCCACCACCCTTTGCGTGAAAAAGTTACTCCCCAGGTTCCTATTAAATCTTCCCCCCCCCCCCCCCCCATCATAAACCTGTGTCCTCTGATTCTCGATGCCCCTACTCTAGGCAAGAGACTCTGTGCTTCTACACAATCTATTCCTCTCATGGAATGTGGCTCCATGTGGTGTTTGAGGGTTTTTTCTGCCCAATCCTACATATCTGAATTTATTTTGGTGAACTACCCTGAGGGTCTTCTGTTCTGACGAAGTGATGATACCAAAACATGTTGTTTGCCACACCGTGTCTGTGTCAACCACCACATCCCCATCAAGGTACCGAACCGAAACGTCGTTTGTCCATGTCCTCCATAGATGCTGCCTGACCCGCTAAGTTACTCCAGTACTTGGCCCATAGTCTTCTTTGCCTTGATTATAGAGTCATAGAGCAGGCCATTTGGCCCAACTTGCCCACATCGACCAACATCCCATCTGCACTAATTCCACCTGCCCGCGTTTGGTCCATATCCCTCGAAACCTGTCCTATGCACGTACCTGTATAAATGTTTCTTAAACATCGGGATAGTCCCTGCCTCAACTACCTCTCCTGGCAGCTCGTTGCATACACCCGCCACCCTCTTCATGAAAGAATCACCCCTCGGGTTCCAATTTAAACTTCCCCCCCCCTCACCTCAAACCTATGTCCTCTCGATCTCGATTCCCCTACTCTGGGCAATAATCCATGTGCGTGCCCTATATACTTTGTTCTCAATGCTGAGGGAGCACTTGCCTTCATCTCCTTCAGGGGCAAAGCAACGTTGGACATCACACAGCAGCACCCCCGATGATACGATGACCATAATGAAGCTATAAGTTCATAACTGATAGGAGTAGAATTAGGCCATTCGGCCCATCATGTCTATTCCACCATTCAATCATGGCTGATCTATCTCTCCCTCCTAACCCCATTCTCCTGCCTTCTCCCCATAACCTCTGAGACCTGTACTAATGAAGAATCTATCTATCTCTGCCTTAAATATATCCATTGACGTGGCCTCCACAACCTTCTGTGGCAAAGATCTCTGAAACTAAACTATTGCAGAGGCCCAAACGCCGTGAATAAACGGTTTCTTTATTCAGGCATTATAGGTTAGATATACATGCACGTTTAAGGCCCTGTCCCACTTACGTGTCCTTGGCATGCAAATTACTCGACCTCGTCGTCGCGTTGAGGCGCACGGCATCGTGTGGCCGCGCGGGGCCGGTCCCACTGAGAAGCGCGGAGGGGTATGGAGTTGTGCGCTCCGGGATTTTGTACCGAACAAGATCATTGCGCGCCACCGGCCTGTCGCGTAACTGACGGCCTAAGTGGGACAGGCCCAAGACCCTGGCGCGGCGCAACGTCTCACCTCCAACAGCAGCAGAAGCAGGCAAACGATCGTCGAGCTCGGCCTGGGGCTCACGGCCGTTGCGGATCCGGATCCGCCCCCACTCCTACTCCCAGAGCGGGGCCAAGACGATTGAAGATAGATACAAAATGCTGGAGTAACTCAGCGGGACCGGCAGCATCTCTGGAGAGAAGGAATGGTGACGTTTCGAGTCAAGACCCTTCTTTCCGACTGAAGAAGAGTCTCGACCCGAACCATCATCCATTGCTGCTCTCCAGAGATGCTGCCGGTCCCGCTGAGTTTCTCCAGCATTTTGTGTCCATCTTCAAATGACGTCACGCGCTCCAGACCGCTGTGCGGACGCATGAAATCGCGCGAGACCGTCGCGCCTCCGCGGCCACGAGGTCGTGTAATTAGCGTGCCAAGGACACGTAAGTGGGACAGGGGCTTTAGTCCTCTAACACAAAAGGCATTGCCACTGCTGCGAGGCTGTTGCCTCGTGGGTTTGAGCTGAGCTCCCGCTGAGGTGGCAGGACACTCATGCCAAGAGAGAGGAAGAGAAAGGGAAGGCTGACCCGGGCTTCGTTATATACTAGGGCACGCTCCTATACCCCGTGACAACTCCTTCCCGCCAACCTATAGTTTCAAAATAAACTCAAACTTAAAAATCTCCATCCAAATACGGCTTGGGTGAGGTGGGTGGGGAGGGATATTCCTCTCTTCTTTCCTTCATTTATTCACTCTTTGGTTACACCACTTTGGTAGCCTGGGGCTCTATCTTTGCACATTTCACTTCTTCTCTTTCTTGCTTTTTCTCCTTTCTTTTCTTCCGACTATAGCAAAAAATGTTAAGTATAATAACAAAATAAATTTTAATTTTTTTTTTAAACATAAAAGTCTCGAGGACACACTCCCCCCCCCCCCCCCCCCAGGTAAGGGGGTACGTACCTAAGACTCCTGGAACGAGGTCGCATTGAAATCGGCCGACGTCGCTCCTCGTTGGAGATGGCATCAGTGCTGCAGAAGTGTTTGGAAAGGAAGTGCAGCTCGTCGGGGGTCGGCTGGTACGGCAACTGGTGCAGCTTTTCCTGCGACGAGCACAGTGACTGCAAAACCATCCAGAAAGAGAAAACACCAATCGTTAGATAGAGTTGGGAGAGTCTCGCACCAGAGGGGCCACAGACCCTGGGAATGAAAGGACGTCCCTTCAGAAAGGAGATGGGGAGGAATTTCTTTCGTCAGAGGGTGGTGCATCTGTGGACATGTTGGCCGGTGTGGGCATGTTGGGCCGAAGGGCCTGTTTCCGCACTGTATCAATCTGTGACTCGGAGGCAAACCTCTCAGCTCACCGGGAGAACAAAAGACAATAGTCAATAGGCTTGTAGTCACCCAGGAGGAGGCCATTTGGCCCTTCGAGCCAGCACCACCATTCATTGTGATCATGGCTGATCGTCCGCTATCAATAACCCGTGCCTGCCTTCACCCCATATCCCTTGACTTCACTAGCTTCTAGAGCTCTATCCAACTCTCTCTTAAATCCATCCAGTGATTTGGCCTCCACTGTCCTCTGTGGCAGGTATTTCCATAAATTCACAACTCTCTGAATAAAAAAGTTTTTTCTCACCTCAGTCTTAAATGACCTCCCCTTTATTCTAAGACTGTGGCCCCTGGTTCTGGACTCACCCAACATTGGGAACATTTTTCCTGCATCTAGCTTGTCCAGTCCTTTTATAATTTTATATATTTCTATAAGATCTCCCCTCATCCTTCTAAACTCCAGTGAATACAAGCCTAGTCTTTTCAATCTTTCCTCATATGACAGTCCCGCCATCCCAGGGATCAATCTCGTGAACCTACGCTGCACTGCCTCAATCACAAGGATGTCCTTCCTCAAATTAGGAGAACAAAACTGTACACAATACTCCAGATGTGGTCTCACCAGAGCCCTATACAACTGCAGAAGAACCTCCTTACTCCTATACTGAAATCCTCTTGTTATGAAGGCCAACATTCCATTAGCTTTCTTCACTGCCTGCTGTACCTGCACGCCAACTTTCAGTGACCGGTGTACAAAGACACCCAGGTCTCGCTGTACCTCCCCCTTATCTAACCTAACCCCATTGAGATAATAATCTGCCCCCTTGTTTTTGCCGCCAAAGTGGATAACCTCACATTTATCTATATTATACTGCATCAGCCACGCATCTGCCCACTCACTCAACCCGTCCAGGTCTCCCTGCAACCTCCTAACATCCTCTTCACAGTTCACACTGCCACCCAGCTTTATGTCATCCGCAAACTTGCTAGTGTTGCTCCTAATTCCCTCTTCCAAATCATTAATATATATGGTAAACAGTTGCGGCCCCAACACCGAGCCTTGCGGCATTCCACTCGCCACTGCCTGCCATTCGGAAAAGGACCCGTTCACTCCTACTCTTTGCTTCCGGTCTGCCAACCAATTTTCTATCCATGTCAACACCCTACCCCCAATACCATGTGCTCTAATTTTAGTCACCAGTCTCCCGTGCGGGACCTTATCAAAGGCTTTCTGAAAATCTAGATACACTACATCCACTGGCACCCCTTCATCCATTTTACTTCATCCTTCTTCACCAGCCTATCTACTAATGCTGCCGCCTTCGGTGTTGTTTTAGCATTTTGAAGCAAGTTAAAAAAAATAAAGTTATTGTTCTTTTCCACCTACTCAGGGGATGCATAAAGGGCCTGTCCCACTTATGCGATTATTTTCGGCGACTGCCGGCACCTGTCATAGTCGCAACAAGTTTACCAAACATTTTCAACTTGATGAACAATCCAGTGGCGACCAGAAAAAGGTACGACTCTTTGGGCAACTACTAAATGGACGTATGGACGAATACGACCATCCAGGCGACATGTCGCGGGGGCGACCTGCTGCGACTATGACGGGTGCCGGCAGTCGCCGAAAAGATCACGCAAGTGGGACAGGCCCTTTACAGTCTACTGCTGCTGTTATAGAGTTAAGACAAAAGATGGACACAAAACGCTGGAGCAACTCAGCAGGACAGGATGGCACCTCTGAGTGACGCTGCCTGTCCCGCTGAGTTACTCCAGAGTTTTGTGTCTATCTTCGGTTTAAACCAGCATCTGCAGTTCCTTCCCGCACACATAGAGTTAAGACAGTTCACTGGGTTAAGCAAGAGAACTCACGGACACAGTGGAGCTCGGAGTGTTCGTCCCATAGCCGGATGATGGAAGGGAAGCCAATGACCATCGACGTCCATCGCTCCTGAAATCATGAAGTTACACTGCAAAGTTGAAAGTGTGAACATCCACAAAACAATAGCAATGGTTTCAAGTTGTCTACATTACATCTCCATTTGGTGAGACAGATGAGTGGACTGACATCTACAGTGGAGGTGTCCCCTAATCTGAGGAAGGACGTTCTTGCTATTGAGGGAGTGCAGCGTTGGTTTGCAAGGTTAATTCAGTTCCCTCGAAGAATGAGGGGGGGGGGGATCTTGTAGAAACATATAAAATTATAAAAGGGCTGGACAAGTTAGATGCAGGAAAAATGTTCCCAATGTTGGGCGAGTCCAGAACCAGGGGCCACAGTCTTAAGGGCCTGTCCCGCCAGCATGCGACTGCACGCGGCGAGCGCGACCAAACGTGGTGGCTTGAGGCGTACGGCCTCGCAGGGCCGGTCCCACTTCCAACCGCGGAGGCGTATGGAGCTGGTCCCGACATCATACTCACCAATCAGCGGCAGGAGGCGGGCCGACTGAATTTGGACGTCGCACGGCATCAGGCGGTGACGTCATCACGCAACGCCACGGCGGGCGGTGACATCATCGCACAACACCACGCGCTGTGTACGACGTCATGACGTTGCGCACGTCCTCGATACGGCTGCGGGCCGACAGGCCGTTGCCGCGCGGGATTTTGAGCAGTGTCAGTTTTCGGAGCCCCGCGCGATGTCGGGACCAGCTCCGCACAACTCCATACGGCTCCGGCGATCGAAGTGGGACCGGCCCCGCGGGGCCGGACGGCTCAAGGACCACGTTAGGTCGCGCTCGCCACATGCAGTCGCATGCTGCTGGGACAGGCCCTTTAGAATAAAGGGGAGACTGAGGTGAAAAAAAACGTTTTCACCCAGAGAGTTGTGAATTTGTGGAATTCCCTGCCACAGAGGGCAGTGGAGGCCAAATCACTGGATGGATTTAAGAGAGAGTTAGATAGCGCTCTAGTGGCTAGTGGAGTCAAGGGATATGGGGAGAAGGCAGGCACGGGTTATTGATTGGGGACGATCAGCCATGATCACAATGGATGGTGGTGCTGGCTCGAAGGGCCGAATGGCCTCCCCTGCACCTATTTTCTGTGTTTCTATGTATGAATAAGTGCCTGAGTGAACAGAGAATCAAGAGATTATTATCGTCATCAAACAGACTAAAGCACGATGCAATAACTAGATTTAAATGGTTCTAATAATTTGCCAATTAAGATCAGAAAGGGAAACATAGGAAAAGAAAGATAGCAGGAAACAAGAAGAAACATTTTACATTAAAACTTTTCACCAACTCCAAAAACAATTAAAAACTGAAGGAATGAACTTTATGATTAGAATAAATTATTTTCAATGCCTAAGAGGCTTATTGCAGCAATTAATAATGATCATACTGTTAATTATGAATGACTATCACACTGTTAGTAACTTGCTCTAACTCCATGAATTTGAACTTACTACTATTTTGAATTTACCATGCACATGTAACAACATCACATCATTTAGTGCGTTCTTAAAGGCAAGACAGTGAAAAGCTGTTCCTAAGTTAACGGGGTACAAATCGGTTTCCACTTTTCCCACTAAACCACTCGGCTGCCTTGTACCAAAGATGGCTGTATTCTTTGCACTAAAAGTAATGATGAGCAGCATTAACACACGGTCGTAGCGTGATAAAGCGTGGAAACAGGCCCCTCGGCCCAACTTGCCCACACCGGCCAACATGTCCCGTCTACGCTAGTCCCACCTGCCTGCGTTTGGATCATATCCCCCTAAACCTGCCCATGCACCTGCCGTTGCACTAGTCCCTGCCTCAACTACTCCTCCGGCTGCTACTCCTCTGGAGCTACCATCCACCTAATTGGAAACCCTCAGGCGATCAGATTTTATCTTGCACTAAACGTTGCTCCCTTTATCCTGTATCTGTGCACTGTGGATTTTTCGACTGTACTCACGCACTGAGTTTCCGCTGACTGGTTCGCAAGCAACAAAAGCATTTTGCTGCACTTTAGTGCACATGACAATAAACTAAACTCAACTGCCTTGGTTCCATGAGGGACATTGGACTTTATGTTTTTTTTGCACTATCTTTTTTTATTTTATTGAGTTTTTAACGGTATGTTGGTTTTCTTATGGCATCCCCTGAGTATCGCGTTGACATATTCTGCAATACTTACTGCTGCAAGTTAAGAATATCGGTGTTCCATTTTGGAACATATGACAATAAAACACTCTTCACTGGATGTAAACTGAACACTGAAGATGCAACACCAAACCATACCAAAAATGGGAGGTTTTGAACTAAGCCCCCTCGCCGAAAATCTTCTCCGTTCAACATGAAAAACATGGATGTTAAAAGCTTCACAGCCAAAGCGAAAACAAAAACTAAAGACAAAACACTTATGACGGGGCAGACGACAATTGCTTTGGTAAGTAGGTAACGCAAACATAGCCAGGTAAATCACCCCCATGCCATGTTACCTGTCTGCTCTGTGGCCGTGACTGATGGAGATCACCGGGCAGTTTAGAGGCAGAAAAACAAAGGCAAAATGCATACTTTTAGGAACTTCAAACATATTGGGCCACCGCAAAGCTCGCATTTATTTCGATAGGACTGGAAATATAAAAACAGGGATATATAGTGTAATGCTGAGGCTTAATTAGGCGCTGGTCAGGCCGCATTTGGAGTGCTGTGAGCAGTTGTGGGCCCCATATGTGAGGAAGGAGGTGCTGGCGCTGGAGAGGATCCAGAGGAGGTTTACGAGAATGATCCCAGGGATGATTGGGTTAACGTATGACGAGCGTTTGACGGCACAGGGCCTGTACTCGCTGGAGTTTAGAGGGGGGGGGGGGGGTGGGGGGACCTCATTGAAACATACGGAATCGTGAAAGGCTTGGATAGAGTGGATGTGGAGAAGATGTTTCCACTAGTGGGAGAGTCTAGGACCAGAGGGCGCAGACTCAGAATAAAAGAACGTACCATTAGAAAGGAAATGAGGAGGAATTTCTTTAGTCAGTGGGTGGTACATCTGTGGAATTCATTGCCTCAGATGGCTGTGGAGGCCAAGTCAATTGCTATTTTTAAGATGGAGATTGACAGAATCTTGATTAGTATGGGGTATCAGGGGTTATGGGGGGAAGGCAGGAGAATGGGGTTAGGAGGGAGAGATAGATCAGCCATGATTGAATGGCGGAATAGACTTGATGGGCCGAATGGCCTAATTCTACTCCCACAACGTTTGAAGTGACAAAGAGAATAATTTTAAGACTGAAAAACATTATCTGGTCGACACTCGTCTTCCAAGCCCCCTAAACCTCTACCACTACCCATTATATCCTGTTTGAGTTCACCTCTGGCAACTGCTCGAGTCCATCACACTTTCTGCTGTTTTAACTAAAATGCTCCACAGTGCTTCTAAATATAGAGTGATACAGCGTGGAAACAGGCCCATCAGCCCAACGCCCAAAGTGACCAACATGTCCCATCTGCACTAGTCCCACCTGCCTGCGTTTGGCCCATATTTCTCATGTACCTGTCTAATTGTTTCTTAAACATGCTTTGGCCCAGCCTCAACTACCTCCTCTGGCAGCTCGTTCCATACACCCACCACCCTTTGTGTGTAAAAGTCACCCTTCAGGTTTCCCATTAAATCTTGTCCCCTTCACCTTAAACCTATGTTGTCTGGTGCTCGATTCCCTTACCCTGGGCAAGATACTCCGTGTGTCTACCCGATCTATTCCTCTCATGATTTTGTACACCTCTCTAAGATCACCCCTCATCCACCTGCGCTCCAAGGAAGAGAGTCCCAGCCTGCTCAACCTCTCCCTAAAGCTCAGACCGGCAACATCCTCGTAAATCTTCTCTGCGCCCTTTCCAGCTTGACAACATCTTTCCTGTAACATGTTTCCCAGAACTGAACACAATATCTGAGCATATGATGCACACATTTAAAAAGGTGCATTTCGTTTCACTAAAAAAAAACAAAAAACGGAAGTACAAATCCCATGCACTGCATTTGCTTCTCAAATACAACCTCCAAGCTAAGATTTGGCTTTTAACTCACCTTCGAGTGAATGAGAAGTGAGCGGAGGCACTAGGAGAGAAGTTTCTTGGGCTGTCTTGCGGGCTGTTTCCTGCTAAAGAGATGAAAACCTTTTCACCAATGTCTATAAACCATGTGGAAAAACAGTTAAAACATGAAACTGATTGAGGTTTTATTTTATGTCATGGTTATTCTTGCACTCATGGTTATTCCCTTTATCATGGATCTGTGCACTGTGGACTAGTTGATTGTAAATGATGCATAGTATTTCTGCTGACTGGTTAGCACACAACACAAGCTTTTCACTGTACTTTGTATAAGTGACCGTAGACAATAGATGCAGGAGTAGGCCTTTCGGCCCTTCGAGCCAGCACTGTGATCATCCCCAAACAGTACCCCGTTCCTGCCTTCTCCCCCATATCCCTTGAATCCGCTATCTTTAAGAGCTCTATCTAACTCTCTCCTGAAAGCATCCAGAGAATCGGCCTCCACTGCATTTTTGAGGCAGAGAATTTCACAGATTCACAACAAAGTTTTTCCTCATCTCCGTCCTAAATGGCCTACCCCTTATTCTTAAAGTGTGGCCCCTGGTGCTGGACTCCCCCAATATTGGGAACATGGTTCCTGCCTCTAGCATGTCCAATCCCTTAATAATTTTGTATGTTTCAACAAGATCCCCTCTCATCCTTCCAAATTCCAGAGTATACAAGCCCAGCTGCTCCATTCTTTCAACATATGACAGTCCCGCCATCCCGGGAATTAACCTCGTGAACCTATGCTGCACTCCCTCAATAGCAAGAATGTCCTTCCTCAAATTTGGAGACCAAAACTGCACACAATACTCCAGGTATGGTCTTACTAGGGCCCTGTACAATTGCAGAAGGACCTCTTTGCTCCTATACTCGACTCCTCTTGTTATGAAGGCCAACATGCCATTCGCTTTCTTCACTGCCTGCTGTACCTGCATGCTTACTTTCAGTGACTGATGAAGAAGGACCCCCCAGAACCCGTTGTACTTCCCCTTTCCCCAACTTGACACCATTTAGATAATAATCTGCCTTCCTGTTTTTGCCACCAAAGTGGATAACCTCACATTTATCCACATTAACCTGCATCTGCCATACATCTGCCCACTCACCCAACCTGTCCAAGTCACCCTGCCTTCTCACAGCATCCTCCTCACAGTTCACACTGCCACCCAGCTTTGTGTCAGCTGCAAATTTGCTAATGTTACTTTGAATCCCTTTCTCTAAATCATTGATGTATATTGTAAATAGCTGCGGTCCCAGCACTGAGCCTTGCGGTGCCCCACTAGTCACTGCCTGCCTTTGTGACCAGCAGGCAGGTTTGGCTGCCATCTTGGAATCTGATGTTCAGAGATGCTGCCTGACTCACTGAATTACTCCAGCACAATGTAAATCAGCACCTGCAGTTCTTTGTTTCTAAAGTTTAAAGGAAAAGTGCAGGGCAGAGTTTTTTTTAATGAGATGGTGGGTGCCTGGGGTGGTGGTGAAGGCCGGAATGATAGTGGTATTTGAGAGACTTTCCCATTAGCACATGATATGCAGGGAATGGAGGGATATGGATTATGTGCAGGCAGATAAGGGATGGTTTAGTTTAGTTTAGAGATACAGCACGGAAACAGCTACTTCTGCCCACTGGATCCGCGCCGACCAGCGATTCCCCACACATTAACACCATCCTACACCCACCAGGGACAATGTTTACATTTACCAAGCCAATTAACCTTCAAACCTGTACGTCTTTGGAGTGTGGGAGGAAACCGAAGATCTCGGAGAAAACCCATGCAGGTCACGGGGAGAACGTACAAACTCCGTACAGACAGCGCCCGTAGTGGGGATGGAACCCGGGTCTCCGGCGCTGCATTCGCTGTGAGGCAGCAACTCTACCGCTGTGTTGCCGTGTTCAGTGTTCTGTGTTCAAAGAAGTCAGCCATGGCTCAATTAGTGGCTCACTGAGGTAGAAGGTTCAAGCCCCGCTCTAGAAAGGTCAGCACAAAATGCTCAGGGGATTTCGGTACGGAGGGAATGCTCCACTGTCAGAGGTGTTTTTGTTCCAGTGAGACACTGTCCAAGTCCCCCATCTGCTGTCGCGGGTGAGTGCAGAAGATCCCATGACACTTTTTCCAATCAGAACTGGAGAGTTATTTTCTCCAGAGCATCCTGGACAATACAGCTCACCCCCTCCATGACACACTGGTCAACCTGAGGAGCACCTTCAGCAACAGACTGGTTCCACCAAGATGCAGCGACAGAACGCCACAGGAGATCCTTCTTCCCTGTGGCTATCAAACTGCACAACTCTTCCCCCTTCTGTCGTGGGGTAGACTGACTACCCCCCCCCCCCCCCCCCCACTCGCCCCTTCCCAATCTTTGCACGTCCCAAATTCTGGACTTTCCACTCGTCACTTGAATTTCATATTTAATGTATCTTGTGTTTTTATGACTGTTGGCAGACAGATGTCCCTCCTGGGGTAACTAAAGTTCCATCGTATCGTATCAAATCGTATCATATCGTGACTTGGCTAATGAGTTTGAATTAATATTCTGGGATCTGGACATCACCGGCAAGATTAAGATCCTCCCTTTAAGAATTAAGATTAAGACATTCCCTTTATCCTGTATCTATACACTGTGGACAGGTTGGCTGTAATCATGTATAGACTTTCCGCTGACTGGATAGCAGGCAACTAAAAAAACGGTTCAATGTACCTCGGTGCACGTGACAATAAACTAAACTGGAGATTTATTCCCTTCTTTCGTGAACAGTACGTGGGTGGCACGGTGGGGCAGGGGGAGAGTCGCCGTATTACAACAGCATTACATTATTTACCTGCTGTTTGTTGGATCTTGCAGTGAGCAAAGTGGCAACACTAATTACATTTCAAAACTGATTCATTGACCAAACGGGCCTTTGGGATGTCTGCCGAAGAGCATTGTGTAAATATGTCGTCCTTTCTAAAGCGCTCTGTGGGAACAGTAACAGCGCAGCGGTAGAGTTGCTGCCTTGCAGCGCCAGAGACCCGGGCCTTCGATCCAGACTGCAGGTGCTCTCCGTACGAAGTTTGTACGTTCTCCCCGTGACCGCATAAACGGCCTGTTCCCACTTGCCGATTTTTTTCGGCGACTGCCGGCATCATTGACTGACGTATCAGGTCACCGAAAGATTCGCGGCGTGACGGCATATTGACGCGCGGTGATTTTTCAAGCCGCTGGATTTTGAAATGTTCAAAATCTTTTGGCGACACTGATATGATGCCGGCAGTCGCCGAAAAAATCGGCAAGTGGGACAGGCCCTTAGGTTTTCCCCACATGCTCCAGTTTCCTCCCACACGCCAAAGACACGCAGGTCTGTAAGTTTATTAGCTTCGGTTAACGATTGCTAATTGTCCCAAGTGTGCGTCAGATAGTGCTAGAATACCGGGGATCGCTGGTCGGAGTGGACTCGTGGGCCGAATGGCCTGTTTCTGCGCTGTATCCCTAAAGTAAACCAAACAGAACCTGGCGGTCAAGGCGAGTTGCCACTTTGCCCCAATGCAGTCCTTCTGGTGAATGCTTCTCCTCATTAAAACATACTGAATAGTGAGTGAAAGGTTTGGATGGAGTGGATGTGGACTAGAAGTCATAGCCTCAGAATTAAAGGACGTTCTTTTAAGAAGGAGATGAGGTGACATCTCTTTAGCCAGAGGGTGGTGAATCTGTGGAATTCTTTGGCACAGAAGGCTGTGGAGGCCAAGTCAGTGGATATTTTTAAGGCAGAGATGGATAGATTTTTGATTTGTGTGGGTGTCAGGGGTTATGGGGGGGGAAGGCAGGAGAATGGGGTTAGGAGGGAGAGATCGATCAGCCATGATTGAATGGCGAAGTAGACTTGATGGGCCGAATGGCCTAATTCTGCTCCTATCACTTATGACCTAATTTCACACAGTGTTGCTGGGCAAGGAGCCCCCAGGATTTGGACCAAACTATATATTTCCAAGTCAGGAAAGTGTGTGACTTGAAGGCCCACCTGGAGGTTGCAAAGCTCCCCTGTGCTGGCTGCACCAGATACAATGATCCAGCTATTACCACAGTGCAGTTTGTGGCAGCTTACTGCACCATGACAGTGATGACCTTCCTGAAGCACTTCAATAACCCTTTTTCAGTTCAGTTCATTTCAGTTTAGTTTATTGTCACGTGTACCGAGGTACAGCGACAAGCTTTTAGAAACATTGAGACATAGGTTCAGGACTAGGCCATTCAGCCCTTCGAGCCAGCACCGCCATTCAATATGATCATGGCTGCTCATCTAAAATCTGTACCCGGTTCCGGCTACTGGAATGTTGGCCTTCATAACAAGAGGATTTCAGTATAGGTTCTTCTGCAGTTGTATAGGGCTCTGGTGAGACCACATCTGGAGTATTGTGTACAGCTTTGGTCTCCTAGTTTGAGGAAGGACATCCTTGTGATTGGGGCAGTGCAGCGTAGGTTCACGAGATTGATCCCTGGGATGGCGGGACTGTCATATGAGGAAAGATTGAAAAGACTAGGCTTGTATTCGCTGGAGTTTAGAAGGATGAGGGCGGATCTTATAGAAACATATACAATTATAAAAGGACTGGACAAGCTAGATGCAGGAAAAATGTTCCCAATGTTGGGCAAGTCCAGAACCAGGGGCCACAGTCTTAGAATAAAGGGGAGGCCATTAAAGACTGAGGGGAGAAAAAACGTTTTCACCCATAGAATTGTGAATTTGTGGAATTCCCTGCCACAGAGGGCAGTGGGGGTCAAATCACTGGATGGATTTAAGAGAGAGTTAGATAGAGCTCTAGGGGCTAGTGGAGTCAAGGGATATGGGGAGAAGGCAGGCACGGGTTATTGATTGGGGACGATCAGCCATGATATCACAATGAATGGCGGTGCTGGTTCGAAGGACCGACTGGCCTCCTCCTGCACCTATTTTCTAAGTTTCTATGTTTCTCCACATATCCCTTGATTCCATTTGCCCTAAGAGCTACATCTAACTCTCTCTTGAAAACATCCAGTGAATTGGCCTCCACTGCCTTCTGTGGCAGAGAATTCCGCAGATTCACAACCCTCTGGCTGAAAAAGTTTGTCCTCATCTCAGTATCTAAATGGCCAACTACCCCTTATTCTTAAACTGTGACCCCCAGATTCTGCTTTGTTCACGATAAGGGAATAACGTTTGGTGCAAGGTCAAGCAAGAAAAGTCCGATCACGAACCCTTCACGGGTCACCAAAGAGGTAGGTAGATAACTCAGCGGGTCATGATGCCTGATCCGCTGAAGTTGCTTCAGCACTTTGCGTTTTGCTCAAGATTCCAGCATCTGCAGTTAATAGTCAGACAGTGTGGAAACAGGCCCCTCAGCCCAACGTGCCCACTCCGACCAACATGTTCCATCTGCACTAGTCCAACCTGCCTGCGTTGGGCCCATATCCCCCTAATCCTGTCCCTTCCATGTACCTGTCTAACTGTTGCTTATCTCCTTGTAATGCCCTTTTTGTATACTTTTGAAAAGCATGTGAAAGGTACCATATCAGTGTGAAGAAGGGTCTCGACCCGAAACGTCGCCTATTCCTTCTCTCCATAGATACTGCCTCACACCCGCTGAGTTTCTCCAGCATTTTTGTCTACCTTCGATTTTTCCAGCATCTGCAGTTCTTTCTTAAACATATCAATGTAAATATTGTTTTTATAAGAGCACAAATATTTTTACACTGCTTCCAAGAGAACAGAAAGCTGAGGGCTGTTAAATGCAATTCCGCACTCTATTAAAATGTTATTGGGTGACGAAAACCCAACCGTCAGATGGCGGCATAGTGGTGCAGCCGGTCGAGCTGCTGTCACACAGTGCAAGAGACGCTGGTTCGATCCTGACCTGGGGTTCTGACTTTGTGGAGTTTGCACGTTCTCCCTGTGGCCGCGCGGGTTTCCACCGGGTGCTCCGGTTTCCTCACACATCCGTGAGACATAGGGTTCTGCAAATTGCCCCTAGTGTGTAGGGAGCTGAAGCAAAAATGGGGTAACGTTGAACCAGTGTGATCAGGCGGTTGGCGTTTACAGTGGCCTGTTTCCATTCAAAGGCTTTGTCAGGGAAAGTGCTTTTATACTTTTTACGTCGGCCGGCACGGCGGCGCAGCGGTAGAGTTGCTGCCTTACAGCGTCAGAGACCCGGGTTCGATCCTGACTACGGGTGCTGTCTTTGTGGAGTTTGTACGTTAATCCCCGTGCCCGTGAGGGTTTTCTCTGGATGCTCTGGTTTCCTCCCACACTCCGAAGACACGGCGGTTTGTAGATGAATATGTTGAGTTGTTGCTTGCGAGCGGAGCACCAAGGCAAATTCCTTGTATTTGTACATACTTGGCCAATAAACTTATTCATTCCTTCATTCATTCATTCTGCACATTACCCCCCGAGTGTGTAGGATGCGAAAGTCGGTTAACATTGAACTAATGTACGGGTGATGGATGGCATGGACTCGCTGGGCAGAGGGGCCTGTTTCCATGCTGTATCTCTAAACTAAACCAGAAAGCTAGGTTTGCTGTAAAGTTAAGTGATGCTTATAGCTGATCCGCTTAGATCGCAATAACCAACCTGATCTCCCGGTGGCTCAGCACTTCAACTCCCCCTCCCATTCCGAATCTGACCTTTCCGTCCTGGGCCTCCTCCATGGCCAGAGTGAGGACCACCGGAAATTGGAGGAGCAGCACCTCATATTTCGCTTGGGCAGTTTGCACCCCAGCGGCATGAATATGACTTCTCTAATTTCAGATAGTCCTTGCTTTCTCCCTCCCCTTCTCAGCTCTCCCTCAGCCCACTGGCTCCACCTCTTCCTTTCTTCCTCCCCCCCCCACCCTCACATCAGTCCAAAGAAGGGCTTCGACCCGAAACGTCGCCTATTTCCTTCGCTCCGTAGATGCTGCCTCACCCGCTGAGTTTCTCCAGCATTTTTGCCTACAGCAGATCTTTGAAAATCCTTTTAGGCTGGCTGAAAGGAATGGTTCTATTCTGATCCTGTGCGTGTTATGCTGAAATGACTGAAGTGAAAGGAATACGATGGCACAAAGTCTACGGAGAGGATATTTATAGTCAGGCAGCATCTCTGGAGCGGGCAGCGGGTCAGGCAGCATCTCTGGAGAAGCTGCCTCACCCGCTGAGTTTCACCAGAATTTTTGTCTACCTTCTTACAGATTAGCAAGTTGTATCCTGGTTCATTGAGAGGCGTGTCTGTCACTTTGGAGATTATTTATCTACTGAAGTCAAACAGGTAAAGTCTTATCAGGAAAGCAGTGAGAAGTTGTCCAGGTAAACTGCTTTCAGCTTTACGTACATGCCACGGTGGTGCTACGTCACAGCACCAGGGACCCGGGTTCCATCCTGACTACGGGTGCTGTCTGTCCGGAGTCTGCACGTCCTCCCTGTGATCTGCATGGGTTTTCTCCGGTTTCCTTCCACATTCCAAAGACGTGCAGGTTCATGTTGGGAAAGGACTGCAGATGCTGGTCTAAACCGTGGACACAGAATGCTGGAGTAACTCAGCGGGACAGGCAACAAGCAGCTCTGGAGAGAAGGAATGGGTGACGTTTTCGGGTCGAGTCTGGAGAAGGGTCTCAAACCCCCGAAATGTCACCGATTCCTTCTCTCCAGAGATGCCGCCTGTCCCGCCCGCTGTGTCATTCCAGCATTTTTGTGTCTATCTCCGGTTTATGTTAATTGGCTTCTGGAAATTGTCCCTTGCGTGTGGGATACAAACTAGTGAATGGGTAATCATAGGTTGGTGTGGACTCGGTGGGCCGAAGGGTCCGTTTCCCTTCTCTACCACTGCACGGCTTTGCTACCAGATTGGGGATGATCAGCCGTGATCACATTGAATGGCAGTGCTGGCTCGAAGGGCCGAATGGCCCACTCCTGCACCTATTGTCTATTGGGTTCTCGGTTCGCTGGCAAGGATACAGGATGAAAATCTATGCACCATATCTGCCAAACACAAAGTATTTATTTGGATTTCTTAATAACTTAGAGGCTCTTAAGTTTCTGCGAGGTTGCCAAGAATAATCTGTTCAAATATTGAAACACAACTCACTCTGGGCATGAGAAGAATAAGCACCGCTGCCAAAACAAGCAATTCCCTTCAAAGCCTTAATATGGAGGATGAATTGAAAGCATAGCTTTGCAAAGTTTAGTTTAGTTTAGAGATAGTGTGGAAAAACAGGCCCTTCGGCCCAGCATGTCCATGCTGGCCATCGATCACCAGTTCACACTAGTTTTATGTAATCCCACTTTTGCACCTTCTTCCTACAGAGCAAGGGCAATTTACAGAGGCCAATTCATCTACAAATCCACATCTTATTGAAACATATAAGATTGTTAAGGGTTTGGACACGCTAGAGGCAGGAAACATGTTCCCGATGTTGGGGGAGTCCAGAACCAGGGGCCACAGTTTAAGAGTAAGGAGTAAGCCATTTAGAACGGAGACGAGAAAACACTTTTTCACACAGAGAGTGGTGAGTCTGTGGAATTCTTTGTCTCAGAGGGCGGTGGAAGCCGGTTCTCTGGATACTTCCAAGAGAGAGCTAGATAGGGCTCTTAAAGATAGCGGAGTCAGGGGATATGGGGCGAAGGCAGGAACGGGGTACTGATTGGGGATGATCAGCCATGATCTCACATTGAGTGGCGGTGCTGAGCTCGAAGGGCCGACTGGCCTACTCCTGCACCTATTGTCTATAAAGCCCGAGCACCTGGAGGAAACCCCCAACAATCCCAGGGAGGCCGTGCAAACTCCACACAGACAGCACCCGAGGTCAGGATGGAACCCGGGTCTCTGGCGCTGTGAGGCAGAATGAGCCGCTATGCTGCCACAAAGAAGAAGAACATACAACACAAGAAGAATAAGGAACAAAAATATCTCAGGGAAGAGTCAGAGCAAAGCTGAAAGAAAAGGGGTCTTGGGAAGAATGGCTTTTCTAAGGTTTGAAGGTGATTAGCTTTTGATGGGACCTTAAAGCATGTAGGTTTAGGTTTAAGTTTATGACGCTCACATAGAAACATAGAAACATAGAAAATAGGTGCAGGAGTAGGCCATTCGGCCCTTCGAGCCTGCACCACCATTCAATGTGATCATGGCTGATCATCCAACTCAGTATCCCGTACCTGCCTTCTCTCCATACCCCCTGATCCCTTTGGCCACAAGGGCCACATCTAACTCCCTCTTAAATATAACATGTACGGAGGTACAAGTCAAAGTCAAAAGTCAAAAGAGTTTATTGTCATGTGTCCCTGACAGGACAATGAAATTCTTTCTTTGCATAGCACAACAGAACATAGTAGGCATTGACTACAGTTATATACTTAAATACACACATTCATTAATAAATTAATAAAGTGCAAATAACAGATGGAGGGGTATTAATGTTCAGAGTTTTGTCCGAGCCAGGTTTAATAGCCTGATGGCTGTGGGGACAGAGGTACAGAGATGCTAACTGACCCACTGAGTTACTCCAGCACTTTGTGCTTTTCCTCAAGATTCCAGCATCTGCAGTTATTGGATGTACATGGATCGGACAGGTTGAGAGGGATATGGGCCAAACGCAGGCAGGTAGGACTAGTGTAGATGGCACATGTATCCCGGTGTGGGCAAGTTGGGCTAAAGGGGCTGTTTCCACACTGCTTGACTCTAAGACATCTTTCTTGAAACACTTGCTGGGGCCATACACACAAGTGAAATCGGAGATAATAATATTTGCAGTGAAATTAAATTGCTAGTTTGGTCCGAAGTTTCAATTGCCAAGTATTTGAGGGCTAACTTAACCACTATAATAAGGAAAAATGAAAGCAACAATTACTTTATAGATCAATAAACACACAGCCTCTGCTGTTGTTGTTGGCAAGACAGATCCAATTTAAACGATCTTTAAACCCAAGAACAGACAATCCCTGCTGGCAAAGAAAATATTTTTAATTTCCTGATTTTTGCCTCCCCTTCCTTTGTAGCCAAAAGCAAGGCAGTCCGTGCAGAGATTACATACTTATTATTTTTAAATAATATATATATATATATATATAATTCTTTGCAAAATGGGTTCGTTCCACACACGCTTTGCTTCATTTACCACTTCGCAGAATTTTTACTCATAGTCATGGAGTCATTCAGAGTGGAATTTGCCCTGGCTCGCCTCAACGGAGCTGCAGGTCTAAAAGACATACGACAGAAGAAGAAGAAACAGGCCATTCGGCCCAACCTGCCCACACAGACCAACATGCCCCATCTACACTAGTCCCACCTGCCTGCGTTTGGCCCATATCCCTCTAAACCTGTCCTATCCATGTACATATCAAAATGTCTTTTAAATGTTGTGGTAGTCCCCGACTCAACTACCTCCTCCAGCATATGTTCCATACACCCACCACCCTTCATATAAATAAGTATGTTGATAGAATGGAGCGGCTGGGCTTGTATACACTGGAATTTAGAAGGATGGGGGGATCTTATTCAAACATATAAGATTATTAAGGGATTGGACACGCTAGAGGCTGGAAACATGTTCCCGATGTTGGGGGAGACCAGAACAAGGGGGCCACAGTTTAAGAATAAGGGGTAGACCATTTAGAATGCAGATGAGGAAAAACGTTTTCACCCAGAGAGTTGTGAATCTGTGGAATTCTCTGCCTCAGAAGGCAATGGAGGCTTTCAAGATAGAGTTGGATACTCTTAAAGATAGCAGAGCCAGGGGATTTGGGAAGAAGGCAGAAACGGGGTATGGATTGTGGATGATCAGCCATGATCACGGTGAATGGCGGTGCTGGATCGAAGGGCTGAATGGCCTACTCCTACACCTACTGTTTATTGTGTATAGTAACCCTCAACTTCCTATTAAATCTTTTCCAACTCACCATAAACTTACAGTGGCTTGCAAAAGTGTTCATACCACTTGAACTTTTCCACATTTTGTCACGTTACAACCACAAAAGTAAATGTATTTTATTGGGATTTTATGTGGCGCATACAGCCAGCAGGACATACAGCCAGAGCTACAATGGAATAGTTTAGATCAAAGCATATTCATGTGTTAGAATGGCCCAGTCAAAGTCCAGACCTAAATCCAACTGAGAATCTCTGGCAAGACTTGCAAATTGCTGTTCACAGACGCTCTCCATCTAATCTGACTGAGCTTGAGCTATTTTGCAAAGAAAAATGGGCAAAAATTTCAGTCTCTAGATGTGTAAAGCTGGTAGAGACATACCCCAAAAGACTTGCAGCTGTAATTGCAAGTTGGTTCTACAAAGTATTGACTCAGGGGGGCTGAATACTTTTGTACGCCACACTTTTCAGTTTTTTATTTGTAAAAAAATTTGAAAACCATGTATCATTTTCCTTCCACTTCACAATTATGCACCACTTTGTGTTGGTCTATCACATAAAATCCCAATAAAATACATTTACGTTTGTGGTTGTAACGTGACAAAATGTGGAAAAGTTCGAGGGGTATGTAAAGTTTTGCAAGCCACTGTATGTTTCAAGATTCCCCTATTTTGGGTAAAAGACTCAAAAGACTAAAAGTCATAGAAACATAGAAAATAGGTGCAGGGGGAGGACATTCGGCCCTTCGAGCAAGCACTGCCATTCATTGTGATCATGGCTGATCGGCCCCAAAATCAAGTCCCCTTATGATTTTATACATCTCTATAAGAAGTGCTTTTACTCTATTTTGATAAAGCATCTTAGAAGTTCATGTTCATGTGATAGGAGCAGAAGGCCATTTGGCGTATCCAGTCTACTCCGCCATTCAATCATGGCTGATCCATCTCTCCCTACGAACCCCATTCTCCCGCCTTCTCCCCATAACCCCCGACACCCGTGCTATCTATCTTTGCCTTAAAAATATCCACAGCCTTCTGTGGCAATGAATTCCACAGATTCAACACTCTCTGTTTAAAGAAATTTCTCCTCATCTCCTTTCTCAAGAGTGTTTAAATTTTCATATTCCCCCGCTAAAACGATGACATTCTGACTTGCAGTTACAATGTTCACTCCGGCTTCTGGGTGTTTGAATTTTGTCCTTGTCCATGCCAACCAGTTAGTCAAACACATGGCAAGAAAAAATGTTTTTATTTGCTATTCTCCCTGCCTATCCATGCGCCTCTACGAAAGCCTCTTAAATGCCCAGACATTTACTAAACCTGCTACCTCGGTAGAGCAGCGAAAATGCCCCTCAACCACAGACCCTTCCCATCCCTGCCATTCCCTCTTCTCCCCTCTACAGCCGGGCAGGAAAGACAAACGTTTGATTGCCTGTTCGTTCCAGTTCATTCCAAGAGCTCTCCTGAGTTTAAAAAAAAAATCTAACTCGTGGTAAGCACGGAGAATGAACGTAGCGGGTACGTCGGAGCTCGGGGCCGTCTCTTAGCGCTAACGGCAGGTACTCGGGAAGACTCGCTAACAGCAGGTAAGCCCGGGAAGACTCGTGAAGATTTTTCAACATGTTGAAAAATGTCCACGAGAGCCCCGAGTACCGGCCAGAGGTCATTACCGTAAATCTCCGAGTTCGAATCAGGGCAAACTCGGGAAAACTCTTGGAATGAACTCGTACAGTGGGACAGGGCTTTTACACTTTTGTATCTGCAGCTGTAACACGATATACTACATTGCTTTCGCACTACCTTGATGTATGTATATATAATTATGAATAGTATGATCTGCCTGAATGAAACACCAAGCCCAACACAGTGGCGCAGCGGGAGAGTTGCTGTCTTACAGCGCCAGAGACCCACAGTCCGATCCTGACTACGGGTGCCGACTATACGGAGTTTGTACCTTCTCCCCGTGACCTGCGTGGGTTTTCTCCGGATGCTCCAGCTTCCTCCCACACTCCAAAGATGTACAGGTTTGTAGGTTAATTGGCTTTGGTTATAAGAAAATTGTAAATTGTGTGTAGAATAGTGCTAGTGTATGTGATGATCGCTGGTCAGTGTGGATTTGGTCGGCTGAAAGGCCTGTTTCCATGCTGTATCTCTAAAACTAAAAACACTTCACACGATAAAATGTATACGTGACGACAACAATAAACCTAGACCTGACCTAATACCATCTAAATTAACGTGCTCAATACACTAATAGATTACATATACCTTGAGAGGAATACATCAGGTTGACACACAGATCCTCTTGCCCAGACTAGTGGAATCGAGAACCAGAGGACATAGGTTTAAGGTTTGAGGGGGAAATTTAATAGGAATCTGAGGGGTAACTTTTTCGTGCAAAGGGTGGTGGGCGTATGGAACGAGCTGCCAGAGGAGGTAGTTGAGGCAGGGACTATCACAACGTTTAAGAATCATTTAGATAGGTACATGGAAAGTACAGGTTTAGAGGGATATGGGCCAAACACAGGCAGGTGGGACTAGTGTCGATAGGACATGTTGGCTGGTGTGGGCAAGTTGGGCCGGTTTCCACACTGTATGACTCTATGCCGACAGATATTATTTGAAGTTTATAAAAGGACACTGGAGAAATGAATGAACATCTGACACAATATTGTTGTGAAAAAGCATTTCGCTCCATAGATGCTGCCTGACCCGCTGAGTTTCTCCAGCATTTTTGTCTACCTTCGATTTTCCAGCATCTGCAGTTCCTTCTTGAACAAAATAAAAAGTGCAATTCTGCCATGCACTTACATGTTACATTCACATCTGGGGCACGTGAGATACTGGATGTGACAGATGCACAGAACATGCCTCCAGTGTTATCATTTAATGCGGTGCACAATGGTAGTAATGACTATATTTAAGTAACGGAAAAAGCCTGACTAACCTGGGGGGAAAAAAATGCAAAATCTGCAGAATACATTAATTAATGGTAGCCCAACATTGTAACTATGGAATTGCTGCGATATTCCCCACACTCAAATGGCAAACCATTGTCGTCATTCCTCCTTCGCTAAATATAACGAGGACTGACGTGTTCACTGGTCAAATGAAGAGTTTAGACCAAAAGGAAAATGTGCCACATGGCTGAAGCCTCAAGGTGCTGCAGCATCTTGTGTGAAAGGACAAGAGGCAGGAAACATGTTCCCGAAGTTGGGGGAGTCCAGAACCAGGGGCCACAGTTTAAGAATAAAGGGGTAAGCCATTCAGAACGGAGACGAGGAAACACTTTTTCTCACAGAGAGTGGTGAGTCTGTGGAATTCTCTGCCTCAAAGGGCGGTGGAGGCCGGTTCTCTGGATGCTTTCAAGAGAGAGCTAGATAGGGCTCTTAAAAAGCGGAGTCAGGGGATATGGGGAGAAGGCAGGAACGGGGTACTGATTGGGGATGATCAGCCATGATCACATTGAATGGCGGTGCTGGCTCAAAGGGCCAAATTGCCTACTACTGGACCTATTGTCTATTGTCTGTTGTCTATTGAAAGCCTTGTAATGCAGTGAGCATGCAGTAAATAGAACTGGACAAAGACAGAGAGGCACAAAGTGCTGGAGTAACGCATCGGGCCCAGTAGCATCTCTGAAGAACGTGGATCTCTCAGTGAGCATTGACCATTTGGTTGGCACGGTGGCGCAGCGGTAGAATCTCTGCCTCACGGCACCACAGACCTGGGTTCGATCCTGACTGCAGGTGCTTGTCTGAACGTATGTTTTCCCCATGACCTGTGTGCGTTTTCTCTGGGAGTTCCCGATTCCTCCCACACTCCAAAGATGAACAGGTTTGTAGGTTAATTGGCTTTGGTAACATTGTAAATTGTCCCCAGTGTGGGATAGTGTTAATGTGCGGGGATCACTGGTCGGCGAGATTGCTTCCGCACTGTATCTCTAAACTAAACTAAAAATGAATAGGTGATGTTCCAAGTCGAGGCTCTTAAGATAGTCCTTGCTGGGTGACATCAGACAGTGAATATGGAGTAGCAAAGTATATCTAATGGCCATCTTCTCTGTTGATGAAAGCTGTCTGCGGCGCAGCTGGCAGAGGCACTACCTCACAGCGCCAGAGACTGGGGTTCAATCCTGACCTCGGGTGCTGTCTGTGTGGAGTTTGTACGTTCTCCCTGTGACTGCATGGGTTTCCTCTGGGTGCCCTGGTTTCCTTCCACACCTCAAAGCCAAGCGGGTGTGACTTGGCCCCTGTTACTTTGCCCCTTTCTCATCCATTCCCCGCATGCAAGTAGGGCAAGTAGATACAAAGTGAAGTAACATAGAACTGCTAGTGTGAATGAGTGATCGATGGTCGGCAGGGGGTTGCTGGGCCAAGGGACCTGTTTCCATGTTTAAGAAAGAACTGCAGATGCTGGTAAAATCGAAGGGTGACACAAAATGCTGGAGAAACTCAGCGGGTGAAGCAACATCTGTGGAGAGAAGGAATTGGCGACGTTTCGGTTCGAGAGACCTTCTTCAGACCTGTTTCCATGCTGTACATTTAATCTGCAATCTCAGAAATGTGAAACAGCGTGATCTCATGTTGGTTTAACGTGGAGTCCTTTTAAGACTCTTTATGAGTAATTTCTCGTGAATTCTGGAGGAGGGCAAGTGCTGGGATTAGTAGCCAGGCTTACTTGTGTTTTCAATGTGTTGATAATTAAGTGTCAGAAATTGTATGGAGTGTGGGTTTGGAAGCGACACCAAACAAAACTGCAGGCAACGGAGGTCGGTCTGCACGGTGGCGCAGCGGTAGAGTTGCTGCCTCACGGCGCCAACTCTACCCGGGTTCAATCCTGACAACGGGCGCTGTCTGTGCGGAGTCTGTACGTTCTCCCCCGTGAACTGCGTGGGTTTTCTCCGGGTGCTTCGGTTTCATCACACGCTTCAAAGACGTGTGGGTTTGCAGGGCAACTGACTTTGGTAAGTTGTAAAATTGTTACGACTGTGCAGGATGATTTTAATATATGGGGTGATCGCTGGTCGGCACGGACTCGGTGGGCCGAAGGGCCTTTTTCCACGCTGTATCCCTAAAAGCCTAAAAATAAACTAAAAGAGGGGCACGGATCAACTGCAGGCAGAGCAGATTAGTCTGAAGAACGTTCCCGATCCGAAATGTCATCCATCCTTTTTCTCCAGAGATGCAGCCTGACCCACTGAGTTAACGTATGATCGTATACGTATATACGATAACGTATATCGGCCCTGGGCCTGTACTCACCGGAGTTTAGAAGAATGAGGGGGGGACCTCATTGAAACGTACAGAATAGTGAAAGGCTTGGATAGAGGGGATGTGGAGAGGATGTTTCCACTAGTGGAAGAGTCTAGGACTAGAGGTCTTAGCCTCAGAATTAAAGGATGTTCTTTTAGGAAGGTGATGGGGAGGAATGGAGGAATTTCTTTGGTCAGGGGGTGGCAAATCTGTATATTATTTAAGGCAGAGATAGATAGGTTCCTGATTAGCACGGGTATCAGGAGTTTCGGGGAGAAGGCAGGAGAATGGGGTTAGGCGGGAGAGATAGATCAGTTATGATTGGATGGCGGAGTAGACTTGATGGGTCGAATGGCCTAGTTCTGCTCCTATCACATGATCTGATTAGTCACTCCAGAACTTTGTGTCTATCTTCTGCAGATTAGTTTAACTAGTAACCATGTTCAGCAGAGCCATTTAGGGCCAAAGTCCTGTCCCTATGTTGTACTGTTCTGCATTCTGTGATGATATAAGGGAAGCTTTTTCAAGAGCATCACACAACCTGCTGGGGGAACTCAACAGCATCTGTGGGGGAGGGGGGGGGGGGGGGGGGGAGAGAGATTCTGCAGAAGTTCCGCAAGGGTCGGCGCTGGGGCCGCTACTCTTCACGTTGTATATCAATGATTTGGATGAGGGTATTGAAGGCCTTGTGGCCAAGTTTGCGGATGACGCAAAGATAGGTGGGGGGGGGGGGGGGGGGGGGGCAGGTAGTGTGGAGAAAGCAGGGACTCTGCAGAAGGACTTGGACAGGATGGGAGAGTGGGCAGAAGAAGCGGCAGATGGAATATAGTGTAAATAAGTGTGGAGTCATGCATTTTGGTAGTCGGTACAAAGGCATAGACTATTTAGTAAATGGGGAGAGAGACCAGAAATGCAAAGGTACTTGCGAATGCTGGTGCAGGATTCCCAAAAAGATAATTTGCAAGTCGAATCGGTAGTAAGAAAGGCAAATGCTGCCAGAATTTTTTCACGGGGACTAGAATACAAAAACAGGGATGTAATGCTGTATGTAAGGATGTAGGGATGTGAGGCTTTATAATGCACTGGCCAGATCGAAATTGGAGTATTGTGAGCAGAATGAAGAGGATTTGACTTTATTGCCTTCCACCGCAGTGAGGAATGTGGGGGAATCCGCTGTGGTGGATGTTTATGTTAATTTTGATGTAGTTGTGTGTCTTGTTGCTTTTTCTAGTAGGACTGTATGGTAAATCGAGTTTCACTGTACCTTAATTGGTACACGTGACAATAAAATGCCCTTGCACCTTTGAATTTTTTTGGGCACCACATCTGAGGAAGGATGTGCTGGAGCTGGAGAGGGTCCAGAGGAGGTTTACAAGAATGGTCCCAGGAATGAGTAGCACTGGGTCTCTAGTTAGATAGAGCTCTAGGGGGCTAGTGGAGTCAAGGGATATGGGGAGAAGGCAGGCACGGGTTATTGACAGGGGACGATCAGCCATGATCACAATGAATGGCGGTGCTGGCTCGAAGGGCCGAATGGCCTCCTCCTGCACCTATTTTCTATGTTTCTATGTTACTCGCTGGAGTTTAGAAGGATGGGGGGGGAGGCCGCATTGAAACGTACCTAATAGTGAAAGGACTGGATAGAGTGGATGTGGAGAGGATGTTTCCACTAGGGGGAGACTAGGATCAGAGGTCAAAGCCTCAGAACAGTGGGACGTTACTTTAGAAAGGAGATGAGGAGAAATTTCTTGGTGAATATGTGGATTTTCTTTGCCACAGAAGGCTGTGGAGGACGCAATGGATATTTTTAAGGCAGAGATAAATAGATTCTTGATTATTATGGGTGTCAGGGGTTATGGGGATGGCAGAAATTTAGCAAATCCAAACTAATTCAGCATTGAGATAATTAATATATATTTGGTGAGGGAAATGCGAATAAATGCTCAGTGGGATGTTTCACTGAAAAGCATGGCTGGAACCACATAAATACAAGTTCTGCTAAATAAAATGATCCGCAGCAACAGCTAAATAGGAGCAAAAAATATTAAGGCTACGTCTGTAAATAGTGAAATGCACACAGGAAAATTACGACACAACTTTAACAGAAATGTAATACTGTTTTTTTTTTAATTTTGTTAGGAGATTACACGAGTTCTTGAGCAGAGATTCATGCAGCCTGGAAACAGGCCCTTTGTCTAACTTGCCCACACCGACCAATATGCCCCATCCTGGCAATAGGACCCACACCATCCTGGCCACTTGCTCATCTCCCCGCTGCCTTCAGGTAGAAGGTGCAGGAGCCTGAAATCTGCAACATCCAGGTTCAGGAATAGCTGCTTCCCCACAGCCATCAGGCTAGTAAACTCAACTCAAACAAAACTGGTCATTAATAGGGGGTTACACAAAAGGCTGGAGAAACTCAGCGGGTGCAGCAGCATCTAAGGAGCGAAGGAGATAGGTGACGTTTCGGGTCGAGACCCTTCTTCAGACCTTCTGATCATTAATAGCCCATTAATGCACAGTATCTGATTAATTATGTGTGCGTGTATATTTTTCTATATATATGGTATATGGTCACACTGATCTGTTGTGTTCTGTATTTATTTATGCCCACTATATTCTGTTGAGCTGAAGCAAAGCAAGAATTTCATTGTCCTATCTGGGACACATGACAATAAACTCTCTTAAATCTTGATTCCACACAGTCCCACTTGTATGGAATTTGGCCCATATCCCTATAAACCTTCCTTTAGCACTTTAGAGGTACCGTGCGGAAACAGGTCCTTGAGCCAAGCGAGTCCACGCGACCAGCGATCACCCTGCACACTAGCACAAGTGTACACGCTAGGGACAATTTTACACTTTTAACAAAACCGACAAACCTGTACATCTTTGGAGCGTGGAAGGAAACCGGAGCACCTGGAGAAAACCCACGCGATCACAAGGATAACACACAAACTCCGTACAGACAGCACCTATAGTCGGGATCGAACCCGGGTCCCTGGCGCTGCAAAGCAACATCTCTACCGCTGCGCCGCCTTGCCTCTCCTGTCCATGTATGTACGCAATGAGGTGGTGGAAACAACATGTTATGCATAAGTGATAGGAGCAGAAATAGGCCATTCGGCCCATCATGTCTGCTCCGCCATTCAATAATGGCTGAGCTATCAAACCCATTCACCTGCCTTCTCCCATGACCCATGGCACCTGTAATAATCAAGAATCTATCACTGCCTTAAAAATATCTATTGACGGCCTCCGCAGCCTTCTGTGGCAATGGATTCCACAGATTCACCACCCTGTGACTAAAGAAATCCCTCCCCATCTCCCTTCTAAAGGAACGTCCCTTTATTTCAGAGGCTGTGACCTCTGGTCCTAAACTCTCCCACTAGTGGAAACATCCTCCCCACATCCACTCTATCCAGGTGTGGTGGCGTTTTCAACCATTTTCTACAATATGCTGATCGGACAATAGACGATAGACAATAGACAACAGGTGCAGGAGTAGGCCATTCGGCCCTTCGAGCCAGCACCGCCATTCAATGTGATCATGGCTGATCATCCCCAATCAGTACCCCATTCCTGCCTTCTCCCCATATCCCCTTCTCCGCTATCTTTAAGAGCCCTATCTAGCTCTCTCTTGAAAGTATCCAGAGAACCGGCCTCCGCTGCCCTCTGAGGCAGAGAATTCCACAGACTCACAACTCTCTGTGAGAAAAAGTGTTTCCACAGCATGGCCAATGGTCAGGAGACCCATTGGGTCCAATCTGACCAAAGTACAAGTGGTGGCCACCTCAAATCTCCCACCAAGTTCCTTCACCAGGCCAATGCAGGTGAGGTGGCACTACAACAAGTATCTCACATTTCACAGTTTGAGGTCAGGTTTTCAATCAATCCATTCTCTGTGCGAAATATATACAGTGGCAAAGAGACTCTGTGGTGGAAGGTTACAACCTTCACGTGGTCCGCCCTGTTTGGACTAATGCAATCGACCCGACGTGCCCAAACAATTAGATCAAATAGAACAAGTTGACCTACAACTAGGCTGTGCACGCCAGACGCATAGAAACATAGAAACATAGACATTAGGTGCAGGAGTAGGCCATTCGGCCCTTCGAGCCTGCACCGCCATTCAATATGATCATGGCTGATCATCCAACTCAATATCCTGTACCTGCCTTCTCTCCATACCCTCTGATCCCTTCAGCCACAAGGGCCACATCCAACTCCCTCTTAAATATGGCCAACGAACTGGCCTCAACTACCTTCTGTGGCAGAGAATTCCACAGATTCACCACTCTCTGTGTGAAAAACGATTTTCTCATCTCAGTCCTAAAAGACTTCCCCCTTATCCTTAAACTGTGACCCCTTGTCCTGGACATCCCCAACATCGGGAACAATCTTCCTGCATCTAGCCTGTCCAACCCCTTAAGAATTTTGTAAGTCTCTATGAGATCACCCCTCAATCTTCTAAATTCCAGCGAGTACAAGCCGAGTCTATCCAGTCTTTCTTCAGTCGTGCCATCCCAGGAATCAGTCTGGTGAACCTTCTCTGTACTCCCTCTATGGCAAGAATGTCTTTCCTCAGATTAGGAGACCAAAACTGTACGCAATACTCCAGGTGTGGCCTCACCAAGGCCCTGTACAACTGCAGTAGAACCTCCCCGCTCTTGTACTCAAACCCTTTTGCTATGAATGCCAACATACCATTCGCTTTCTTCACTGCCTGCTGCACCTGCATGCCTACTTTCAATGACTGGTGTACCATGACACCCAGGTCTCGCTGCATCTCCACTTTTCGGTCACCATTCAAATAATAGTCTACCTTCCTTTTTTTGCCACCAAAGTGGATAACCTCACATGAAGAAGAAGAATGAGACTCTACCGACATGTCTTTAATAGACACAAAATGTTGGACTCAGCAGGTCAGGCAGCATCTCTGGGGAAAAGGTATCGGTGATGTTTCGGGCCGTGACATTTCTTCAGATTGCAACACTTCAGACTTCTTCAACAGCACGAGTAGCGATACGACCCGAAACGCCACCTATTACCTTTGCTGCAGAGATGCTGCCTGAGCCGCTGGGCTACTCCAGCATTCTCATGTTCATAAGCTCTAGTCAAGTCAAGTCACTTTTATTTCTATAGCACATTTAAAAAACAACTCTCGTTGACCAAAGTGCTTTACATTGGTGGACGTACTAACGTTATACCACAGTGGTTCATAAATTAAGTACATTCATAAATACATACATATAGCCCTCCCTCAGAGGACGTCAAGAAAGGCTTGAGAGTAAAGATGAGTTTTAAGTCTCGACCTAAAAGAGTCGACGGAGGGGGCAGTTCTGATGGGGAGGGGGATGCTGTTCCAGAGTCTAGGAGCTGCAACCGCAAAGGCGCGGTTGCCCCTGAGCTCATGCCTAGACCGCGGGATGTTCAGTAACCCCCAAGTCGGCCGATCTGAGGGACCTGGAGATGTGGCCATTCAGCCCATCTAGTCTACTCTGCCATCCCATCACGGCTGATCTATTTTGTGTCTATCTTTAGGGGGGCGGGGGCGAGGGGGGTAAACCAGCATCGGCAGTTCCTTCCTACACAGCATGCCTTTAGGTTGGGCTACTAAGTCCCACAATTTCAATATGATCAACAATACCTTGATGTGTAGATGGGCAAGAAACTAGCCCACCTGTTAAAACACTCAAACACGGTGGGACACACTATTATCTCAGTAGAGTGTGGCTTGTGTGTGTAAACCCGTGACCTTTGCTACTCATTCACTGCTCGCTACAAACCACGTCGTCATGTTCCGGGAGTCAAGGAGAAAGGTCAGTAGCCCGAGTACTGAAAAGGAATTTGCTCTCGCGGTGAAATTTTACAGCAGAACTAAATTAAATCCCTGGACTCCGACCAGTGTATTTACAGATTGGACATCTCAGTGGAACTTTGGACTGGAAATTGTTCACTGCCTGGAAAGACCCACTAAATGAAGAGCCAAAGGATATGCTTAATCAAAGAACAGCTGTTGAAAAATTCTATAGGGCATGAGGCTGTGGAATCTGTCTAACTTGATTACATATGGTCTATGAGGTCTATCTACGTCATTGGAGACCCTGGGACTATCTTTGATCTGGCTTTATTTTTGCACCAAACATTATTCCCCTGATCATGTACCTGTGCACTGTGGATTGGCTCGATTGTGATCATGTCTTGTCTTTCCGCTGACTGGATAACACCTCGGTGAACGTGACTATAAACTCAACTCAAACTCAATGTTCAGGTCATGGGGAGAGGGGAAGGAGGAAATTTGGAGGGGGTACTTATCTGTAATGTATTCGTGCATATTCATGTATATGTTAATGAGTTGGTGTTGTACATAAGCAGGGAATGTTGGGTAATAAATCTCTCTCTCTCGTGATCCAGGCAACCTGCGTGTAAGTTGTTATTCATTCTCCCATCCGGAATGTAACGTTATCAAAAGTAAAATAATTGGGAAATTGAGAGTTACATCAGGGGAGGGGGTTAAAGAAGTTTGGGCGGTCAAGGGCGGTCATATGGGCTAATTTGTAAACAGTGGGAATCAAGAACCAGAGGACATGGGTTTAAAGTGAGAGGGGAATGATTTAGACAATAGACAATAGACAATAGGTGCAGGAGCAGGCCATTCGGCCCTTCGAGGTAGCACTGCCATTCAATGTGATCATGGCTGATCGTCCCCAATCAGTACCCCGTTACTGCCTTCTCCCCATATCCCCTGACTCCGCTATCTAGCTCTCTCTTGAAAGCATCCAGAGATTTAGTAGGAACTTTTTTACGTAAAGGATGGTGGGTGTATGGAACGAGCTGTCAGAGGAGGCAGTTGAGGCAGGGACTATGACAAACATTCGATACGTTCATAAGTGATACGAGCAGAATTAGGCCATTCGGCCCATCAATCTACGCCGCCATTCAATCATGGCTAATCTATCTCTCCCTCCAAACCCCGTTCTCCTGCATTCTCCCCAAAACCCCCGGACACCCGCACTAATCCCATATCACGTCGTTATAGATGCACAATTAGACCATTCGGCCCATCAAGGTCAGGATTGAACCTGGGTCTCTGGCAAAGAATCAGGGGCCACAGTCTAAGAATAAAGGGGAGGCCATTTAAAACTGCGATGAGAAAAAAATAAAAAAATTCACCCAGAGAGTTGTGTGAATCTGTGGAATTCTCTGCCACAGAGGGCAGTGGTGGCCGATTCACTGGATGGATTTAAAAGAGAGTTAGATAGAGCTCTAGGGGCTAGCAGAATCAAGGGATATGTGGAGAAGGCAGGCACGGGTTACTGATTGTGGATGATCAGCCCTGATCACAATGAATGGCGGTGCTGGCTCGAAGGGCCAATTGGCCTCCTCCTCAAGATTCAAGAGAGTTTATTGTCACGTGTCCCTGACAGGACAATGAAGTTCTTGCTTTGCTTCAGCACAACAGAACATATAGGCATGACTACAGAACAGATCAGTGTGTCCATATACCATTATATAAATATATACACACAAGAATAAATAAACTGCACCTATTTTCTATGTTTCTAAAGTGAGGTAGCGGCTCTACCCCTCCGTCTATCCATATTTTAGCCCTCCCCGTTTGAATTATATTTCTCAAATCTATGCCTGGAGAAGCCGTGATTTTAACTGTACAGCCAAGAAGTGGAGCTCAGATTCAGTAAAAATAATACCCAAAAATCACCGCTTAAATATGATTTCCTTGATGCTCCGGATGGAGATATGAGCCAAATGTGGGGCAAGGGTCCCAAGACGGTCAGCACTTGAGATAATATTACACATCCAACAATAAATATAGAAAATTGCTACTTGAACAGAAGAATCTTGCGGATAATCTTTAGTCCGTGCGGATGGTAACTCGCTCTTCTGCCAAAGTCCTGCTGCTGTTAGATATCATTTAGTGTTCGGTAGTTTAGTCTCTGAATGGGTTAGTTCTGCGGCAATTAGCTTGGATGCTTCAGCTGCGATTGAGAAGGCTATGTGCCAATCGCACACTTGGACTGTAATGAGCAGTGGCAGCAGGTAATGAACTGTGCTATCTCAGGGGAGAAACTACGCAGTAAATACTGAGTTGGCAATCTCTCAATTTTTTTTTTGTGATATATCCAGTCTTGGTGATTTAAAAAAAAAAACTTTTAGCGTTCGAGATAGACGGCGATGAAACAGGCCCTTCGGCCTAGCCATTCTGTGCCGACCAGCGATCCCCGCAAGCCAGCACTATCCTACACACACCAGGGACAATTTAGAATTTTTACCGAGGCCAATTAACCTACAAACCTGGAGTGGAAGAGGAAACCGTAGCACCCGGGGGAAACCAACGCAGGTCACTGAGAGGACGTGCAAACTCCGTACAGACAGCAACTGCAGTCATGATTGAGCCCAGGTCTCTGGAGCTGTGAGGCAGTTAAGGGGCTGTCCCACGGTACGAGCTAATTCAAGAGTTCTCCCGAGTTTCCCCTGATTGGAACTTGGGAGAATTACGGTAATAGCCGCTCGTAGGTACTCGGGGCTCTTGCGTACATTTTTCAACATGTTGAAAAAAATTTTGCGAGCTTGCCGCGTTTCCAGAGTACCTGCCGTTAGCGTTACGAGCCGCTAAGAGACGTCCCCGAGCTCCGACGTACCCGCTACGTACATTCTACGTACTTACCACGAGTTTGATGTTTTTTAAACCTCGGGAGAGCTCTTGGGTAAACTCGTACAGTGGGACAGCCCCTTAACTCTACCTCTGTGCCACTGTGCCTCCCGGTTTCAAAGGGGGTCCAAATTATGTGTTACTGCTTTTTAATAAATGGCAGACAGTCATTTTATCCAAAAGAATTAGTTTAGTTTAGAGATACAGAATGAAAACGGACCCTTCAGCCCACCAAGTCTATGCTGACCATCGATTACCTGTTCACAATAGTTCCACAGTACAGGTGTCGGGGGTTGTGAGGAGAAGGCAGGAGAATGGGGTTGAGAGGGAGAGATAGATCAGTCATGATTGAATGGTGGAGTGGACTTGATGGGCCGAATGGCCTAATTCTGCTCCTATGACTTATGTTATCCCACTTTCGCATCCACTAGGGGTAATTTACCGAAGCCAATTAACCGACACACCTGCACGTATTTGGAATGTGGGAGGAATCCGGAGCACCCGAAGGAAACCCACGGGGTCACCGAGAGAAGGTGCAAACTCCACACAGGGAGCACCCAAAGTCAGGATTTAACCCAGGTCTCTGGCGCTGTGAGACATCAGCTCTACCAGCTGCGCCACCGTGCCGCCCTAATGGGCCTGTCCCACTTACGCAACTTTTTCGGCGATTGCCGGCACCCGTCATAGGTCGTTGACAGGTCGCCCAAAAAATGGTCAACATGTTGAAAATCCAGCGGCGGCCAGAACGAGGTACGACTCTTTGAAAATCACGACTCACGACCATACAGGCTTCACCCCGCGACACGTCGCCCGCGTGGTCGTGAGTCGTCTCCTCAGTCGCCCAAAGAGTCGTAGCGTCTTTCTGGTCGCCGCTGGATTTTCAACACGTTGAACATTCTCGGCGACCTGCAACGACCTACGAGGGGGTGCCGGCAGTCGCCGAAAAAGCCGCGTAAGTGGGGCAGGCCCATTAGTCTCAGTTAGTGCCGCTGATGACATGGGGTTTGCGTGTCGGAAGCAATGCTCAATGCAAATGCTTTTGTCCACCGATGCACGGCACCATTTTAAAACAATCACACAAAGAGTCCCTAATCCAAAATGAAAGGCAGAGCAAATTGTGCGTACAACCTATTTACACCAGAACGCTCCACACAAAATATATCAATCGAACACAACATAAACTATGCAAGGCGTGTCAGTCAACCAAAGATAGACACAAAATGCTGGAGTGACTCAGCGGGACAGGCGGCATCTCTGGGGAGAAGGACTGGGTGACGTTTCGGGACGAGACCCTTCTTCAGACTCCAATATTGCAGCAATTGCATCTCGCAATATTTTGTTATATATTATTATGTATGGTATTGCTGTTAACCAACTGTGCGACAGCACAACGCCACTTCCATTACAACTATTCTCCATTCATCTTTGAGGTTTGTGTCATTAAGATAACCATTAATGAACGATATGTACCCAGAGATATGATGAATTAACCCGCCTGCATACTAATGGAAAGCCATTAGGAAAGGTTATTTAAAAAACAAAAAGATAAATACACACAGCCTTCTACTTTACCTGAGAGTTTAACACATTTAATGGTTCTCTCTCCGATTAACGGATGCCTACACTGTGTCCCCTGCTAAGAACTCAGCGGGAACTGGCAACATTAATCAACCTACGAAGCACAAGTTAACCAGTGTAGAATAGTTGCAGATCATTAAACAGCTGATACTCACATTCAAAGCCCAGGACATTTATCACGCCAAAGACATGTCATACATCCGTGGACAGGAACAATGCCTGTAATACTTTTACATGGAAGGGGAAATTTCATGTTCATAAGGTCGTAAGTGATAGGAGCAGAATTAGGCCGTTCGGCCCATCAAGTCTACTCCGCCATTCAATCATGGCTGATCTCTCTCTCCCTCCCAACCCCATTCTCCCGCCTTCTCCCCATAACCTCTGACACCCGCGCTAATCAAGAATGTGGCAATCTCTACCTTAAAAATACCCAGTGACTACCTCCACTGCTGTCCGTGTCAATGAATTCCACAGATTCACCACCTTCTGACTAAAGAAATTCCTCCTCATCTCCTTCCTAGAGGAACATCCTTTAATTCTGAAGCTGTGGCCTCTGGTGCTAGACTCTCCCACTAGTGGAAACATCCTCTCTATCTCCGCCTTGAAAATATCCACTGGCTTGGCCTCCACAGCCATCTGTGGCAAAGAATTCCACCAGATTCACCACCGTAGATGCTGAATATGAAATGCTGGATACGAGATGTTAGTAATGTTTCAATCTCTCCCTCACATTTCCTTTTTGTGACAGATGAAATATTTCCGTTGCATCATCGCTGGAGTTTAGAAGAATGAGGCGGGGCGGGGGGGGGGGGGGGGTGGGGTGTGGAACTCATCGAGACTTACTGAATAGTGAAAGGCCTGGATAGAGTGGATGTGGAGAGGATGTTTCCACTGATAGGAGAGTCTAGGACCAGAGGTCACAGCCTCAGAATTAAAGGATCTTCCTTTAGGAAGTAGATGAGGAGGAATTTCTTTAGACAGAGGGTGGTCAATCTGTGGAATTAATTGACACGGACAGCAGGAGGAGTCACTGGGGTATTTTTCCTACAGGGAGGGAGGGGTGGTCAATCTGTGGAATTTTTTTGCCACAGACGGCTGTGGAAAGCAAGTCAACGGCAGTGCTAGAAAGATTCTAGATTAGTACAGGTGTCAGGGGTTATGGGGAGAAGGCAGGAGAATGGGGTTTGGAGGGAAAGATAGATCAGCCATGATTGAATGGAGTAGACTTGATGGGCCGAATGGCCTAATTCTGCTCCTATCTGCTCCTATGACCTTGTGCCTCACAGGACTGGAGCACCTCTCCATGGTAATAGCAACCACCCTCTTCTTTCCCCGACTCTCTTGAATTTCCAGCATGTTGCTGGTGTCTTCCACTGTGAGGACTAACACCGTGAACCTGTAGGAAGCAACTGCAGATGCTGGTTTAAACCAACATCACCCACGCGGCCACTGCGCAGGCCACAAATGGGCCCCGACCTCGGGTGAACACAGACGAAGAGGACTGAACTTTTATAGTGCCTTCCCTCACAATGGAAAATCAAGAAAGCACATCAGCGCCTCTACTTCCTGAGAAGATTACGAAGAGTCGGTTTGTCAATAGGACTCTAACTTCTACAGGTGCACAGTAGAGAGCTTGCTGACCGGTTGCATCGTGGCTTGGTTCGGCAACTTGAACGCCCTGGAGAGGAAAAGACTACAAAAAGTAGTAAACACTGCCCAGTCCATCATCGGCTCTGACCTTCCTTCCATCGAGGGGATCTACCACAGTCGCTGCCTCAAAAAGGCTGGCAGCATCATCAAGGACCCACACCATCCTGGCCACACACTCATCTCCCTGCTACCTTCAGGTAGAAGGTACAGGAGCCTGAAGACTGCAACGACCAGGTTCAGGAATAGCTACTTCCCCACAGCCATCAGGCTATTAAACCTGGTTCGGACAAAACTCTGAACATTAATAGCCCATTATCTGTTATTTGCACTTTATCAGTTGATTTATTCATGTGTGTATATATTTATATAATGGTATATGGACACACTAATCTGTTCTGTCGTCAATGCCTACTATGTTCTGCTGTGCTGAAGCAAAGCAAGAATGTCATTGTCCTATCAGGGACACATGACAATAAACTCACTTGATCTTGAACATAAATAAAATGCATTATTATTATTATTATTTCTTCTCTCCAGAGACGCTGCCTGTCCCGCCGAGTTACTCCAGCTTTTTGTGTCTGTCTTCGGTTAAAACCAGCATCCGCAGTTCCTTCCCACAGGTTTTCGGTCTTCGCCTTCATAGTGGAAGACACCAGCAACATGCTGAAGACTGAAGAAGGGTCTCGACCTGAAACGTCACCCATTCCTTATCTCCAGAAATGCTGCCATTGTCCCGCTGAGTGACTCCAGTATTTTGAGACAATGGACAAAAACCTATTCCGTTCTCACCATTTCCCTTTTCCACATAACTATTTATCCAGCATCATCTTCCAGCGGTCAAATCTCCACGGTAGACAAAAGTGCTGGAGGAACTCTGCGGGTGAGGCAGCATCTATGGAGCGAAGGAAATGGGCAACATTTCGGGGTCCAACTATGGTCCAATCTCCACATTTGCTGCTTTTTTTTTACTCTTTACTTTACAAACCTGAAGAAAGCTCTTTAATAGCATCCTATTTTATATTATCGGCGCGCTTACCTTCCTATTTCATCTTTTCTCCCTTTATTGCTTTTTTAAAAGTTGCCTTCTGAGACTGTTCCTTTGCTATTTCCTGCTTCCAGCCCTGTACCAGCTTACAAACTTCTCATCTCAAAACTTTTGGTTCTCGCAAAAGATTATTGGCCTGCAATGTTAATAGGTTAGATGATGTCATTGGAAACGCTGGCCGTTTCTGGCAAGGTTCAGCCTTGCCGGTTTAATTCCTGGGATGGTGGGACTGTCATATGCCGAGAGAATGGAGCGGCTGGGCTTGTACACTCTGGAGTGTAGAAGGATGAGAGGGGATCACACTGAAACATATAAGATTGTTAAGGGTTTGGACACGCTAGAGGCAGGAAACATGTTCCCGATGTTGGGGGAGTCCAGAACCAGGGGCCACAGTTTAAGAATAAGGAGTAAGCCATTTAGATCGGAGACGAGGAAACACTTTTTCTCACAGAGAGTGGTGAGTCTGTGGAATTCTCTGCCTCAGAGGGCGGTGGAGGCGGGTTCTCTGGATGCTTTCAAGAGAGAGCTAGATAGGGCTCTTAAAAATAGCGGAGTCGGGGGATATGGGGAGAAGGCAGGAACGGGGTACTGATTGGGGATGATCAGCCATGATCACATTGAATGGCGGTGCTGGCACGAAGGACCGAATGGCCTACTCCTGCACCTATTGTCTATTGTCTATTTATGGACGGCTCTATTACAATAATTAACTTTTCCAATCCTCAATTGAACCAACTAATTCATGGCAAATGCACGCTTACTGTAAAACTGAGCAGAACTAAAGATTGGACTATGATTATTTGTAGGTCAATCAGTGGGATGTGAATAATTACCTTTGTCGCGAGTTGGCTATCTACTGATCCAAGGTCAATAAAAGGTTATATGGGAGAACTTTCTACTTGTTACGTTACTTTTTGTTCCTCTACAAGTGCCTGAGGGTGCAAGCCAACAGTAGCACTCACAATGTTTCACTACAGTGACTGTTCTTCAAATCTGACTGTGCATAGGCAGTAGCCAGAACATATTTGCCAACAATTGAAGTGGCCAAATCTGATGATCCTTCCAGTCAGCGCACTGGCTGATATGTGCGCACACACGCATACATAGACACACATGCACACGCAAACACACACGCCATCCACATCCAGCCACACCAAGTACTGGAGACACAGAAACTGCAGCAGCTGGAATCTTGAATAGAACACAAAGTGCTGGAGGAACTCAGGCGGCATGGTGGTGCAGCGGTAGAGTTGCTGCCTTACACCACCAGAGACCCAGGTTCGATCCTGACTACTCCTGGATAATACAAACGTCAGTAGTTTTGCAGACAGTGAAGATGGTTGCGAACGATTGCAGCAGGATCTGGATCGATTGGCCAGGTGGGCGGAGGAATGGTTGATGGAATTTAATACAGAGAAGTTGCATTTTGGGACGTCGAACAAGGGCAGGACCTACACAGTGAATGGTTCCCCTCTGGGGAGTGTTGTAGAGCAGAGGGATCTAGGAGTACAGGTGCACGGTTCCTTGAAGGTAGAGTCGCAGGTAGATAAGGATGGTCAAAAAGGCTTTTGGCACCTTGGCCTTCATCAGTCAGAGTATTGAGTATAGAAGTTGGGAGGTCATGTTGCAGTTTTATAAGACGTTGGTGAGACCGCATTTAGAATATTGTGTTCAGTTCTGGGCACCATGTTATAGGAAAGATATTGTCAAGCTTGAAAGGGTTCAGAAAAGATTTATGAGGATGTTGCCAGGACTAGAGGGCGTGAGCTACAGGGAGAGGTTGAGTAGGCTGGGTCTCTATTCCATGGAGCGCAGGAGGATGAGGGGAGACCTTATAGACGTGTATTAAATCATGAGAGGAATAGATCGGGTAGATGCACTTTTGCCCAGAGCAGGGGAATCGAGGACCAAAGGACATAGGTTCAAGGTGAAGGGGAAAAGATTTCATAGGAATCTGAGGGGTAACTTTTTCACACAAAGGGTGGTGGGTGTATGGAACAAGCTGTCAGAGGAGGTAGTTGACGCTGGGACAGTATCCCATCATTTAAGAAACAGTTGGACAGGTGCATGGATAGGACAGGTTTGGAGGGATATGGACCAAGCACAGGCAGGTGGGACTAATGTAGCTGGGACATTATTGGCAGGTGTGGGCATTGGGCTGAAGGGCCTGTTTCCATTCTGTATCAATCTATGACTCTATGACTCCATTGGTGCTGTCTGTACGGAATTTATACGCTCTCCCCGTGACTGCGTGGGTCTTCTCTGGAAGCCCCGGATTCCTCCCACACTCCAAAGACGTGCAGGTTTGTAAATTGTTCCTAGTGAGGATAGTGTTAGTGTGCGGGGATCGCTGGTCAGCGTGGACAAGTGGGCCAAAGGGCAGGCTTCCGTTCTGTATCTCTAAACTAAACTCAGAGGGTGTGGGAGCATCTGTGGACAGAATGGGTAGGTGATAGGTAGGTGTTTCCTCCATAGTCCTCTGTGGCCATTTCAGGACCTTTCTTCAAACAGATTGTAGGGGGGGGGGGGGAAATAAAACTGGAAAAGATAGAAGACAAAAAAGGTGAAGAAATATCAACCCGATGTTGAGATTTGTAGTTTATTTAGAAGAAAAAAGTATTGCGACACTTGAGGTGAAGACCAGGATGGGTGAAGGGGGGGGGGGGGGGGGGGGGGGGGGGGGGAGAGAGACAGAGAGACAGAGAGATAGACCTGTGCCGGGTCGATGTGACCACGCGAGGGAGACAGTTCATGGGGGGGGGGGGGGGGGGGGGGGGGGTTTGGGGGGGCATTCAGCAGGGCCGGTTCAGAGGAGCTATAGCTCTGGGGATTAAGCAGTTCCTGAGTCTGGGGGTGAGGGCGCAGAAGGCCTTGTAATGTCTGCCGGAAGGTAGGAGTTTGAACAGACTATTACAAGGGGGAGAGGAGTCTTTGTGGATGCTGACGGACTTCCTGAGGCACCTTGTGTAGTAGATGCCCTCCAAGGCTGGTAGCTGTGTCCCAATAATCTTCTGCGCTCTGTGGACTACGTGGTGAAGAGCTCTCCTCTCCGCCTCCGTGCAGCTGAGATACCACACAGAGATGCCATACGTTAGTATGCTCTCTGTGGTGCAGCGGTAGAAGGTCGTCAGCAGCTGTTTGGGCAGACCAGTCCGTTTCAATGTTCTCAGGAAGAACAGTCGTTGCTGTGCCTTATTGACCAGCGCAGCGGTGTTGGTGGACCATGTGAGGTCCTCTGAGATGTGAGTGCCCAGAAACCTGAAGCTGGCACACTCTCTCCACACTGTCCCCATTGATAGAGATTGGGGCGTATTCTCCTGAAGTTGATAATCAGCTCCTTGGTCCTGGAGATGTTTAGGGACAAGTTGCAACGTGAGCACCAGTCCGCCAGGTTCTGCACCTCTGCTCTGTAGTGTGTTTCATCACCGTTGGTGATCAGCCCGATCACCGTTGTGTCGTCTGCAAACTTGACAATGGTGTTGGTGTCGAATGCAGGGACACAGTCGTGAGTGAAGAGGGAGTAGAGCATGGGGCTTAGTACACAGCCCTGTGGTGTGCCGGTGCTCAGGGTGAAACGGGATCCAGTCGCATATCAGTGAGCTGAGGCCTAGCTGGTGGAGTTTGGTGGTGAGCTTGGTGGGGATGACCGTATTGAAGGCAGAGCTATAGTCAATGAAGAGCATCCTCACGTAGGTGGCCTGTCTTTCCAGGTGGGTCAGGACAGTGTGAAGAGCCAGAGAGATGGCATCCTCTGGTGGATCTATTTGCCCTGTATGCAAATTGCATCTACCTAATGCATCTACCCGATCTATTCCTCTCATGATTTTGTATACATTTTATAAGCCCCGAATTGAACGGTCAGTGTGGGAATTTTCCAATCTGTAAGCTCCGTGGAGCGCTTTGCCTAACTGAGACTTTGATGGAACATATCCTTTATCCCAGTCAGAATCCTGGCTTATTGTTGCTGAATAGCAACTAAGTGCAGAAACCCAATCTCATTTTATGCTCCTTGGATGAAAATTAATTTCACTGCACTTTACTGTGTATGTGATGAATAAATCTGATTGATTGATAGATTGAATTCCAGAATAGACAAGTCGAGTTTGGACTGGACGGCATGGCAGATCGGTGGTCGAGTTGCTGCTTCACAGAACCAGAGACCCGGGTTCAATCCTGAGCATGGCTGCTAGTCTGTATGGAGTTTGTACGTCCTCCCTGTGACCTGCGTGGGATTTCTCCGGGTTCACAAGTGATAAGGGCAGAGTCAGGCCATTCAGCACCTCAGGTCTACTCCGCCATTCAATCGTGGCTGATCTATCTCTCTCTCCTAACCCCAATCTCCTGCCTTCTCCCATAACCCCCGACACTTGGTAATCTGGTTTCCTCCCACACTCCAAAGACGTACAGTTTGTAGGTTAACAGGCTTCAGTGAAATTTGTCCCCAGTGTGTCGGATAGCGTTGAGGGCCTGTCCCACTTGCCGATTTTTTTTGACGACTGCTGGCATAATTGGCTGACGTATCAGGTCACCGATAAAGTCGCTGCGTGACGCGGCGTGACGACGTATTGACGCGCGGTGTTTCCTCAAGTGTCGCAATATTTTTTTTTTGTCGCCGCCGGATTTTGAAATGTTCAAAATCGTTCGGCGACCAAGATATACGTCAGTCAATGACGCCGGCAGTCGCCAAAAAAAAAAAACGGCAAGTGGGACAGGCCTTTTAGCGTACAGGGGTGATCGCTGGACGGCTGGACCGGTGGGCCGAGCGCCTTGTTTCCATGCTGCCAATGTAAAAGTTGAATAAGCAATCAAACGGGCACACGGATGGGACAGGTTTAGAGCGATATGGCAGGTGGGGCTATGGTAGATGGGACATGTTGGTCGGTGTGGACAAGTTGGGCTGATTCCGAGTAAGCAATATTCACCAACAGCTTCTCCTGGACCGCCCGTATTGAAGCAACGACCATGAAAGCACACCAACGCCTCTACTTCCTTAGAAGGCTGCGGATGTTTGGCACGTCCCCAACAACTCTCCCCGACTTCTACAGATGCGCCGTAGAAAGCATTTTATCGGGATGCATCGCAGCTCGGTTTGGGAACAGCTCCATCCGAGACCGCCAGAAATTGCAGCGAATTGTGGACGCAGCCCAGACCATCACACAAACCAACCACTGAATCTATTTATACCTCACGCCACCTCGGCAAGGCCAGTAGCATAATCTAGGACGAGACGCACCCCGGCCACTCTCTCTTCTCCCCTCTCCCATCAGGCAAGGGGTACAGAAGTGTGAAAACGCACTCCTCCAGGTTCAGGGACAGTTTCTTCCCATCAGGCAACTGAACCACTCTACCACAACCAGAGAGCGGTGCTGAACTACTATCATACCTGCCAATTTGTGAGAATCGGAATCCTATTAGTCTGACGTCAGTGAGGGCGGGGGCACGTGAAGTCAGTAAGGGGCGGGGCACGTGACGTCAGTAAGTGTACGTGACGTCAGTGGGGCCGGGGGGGGGGGGGGCAAGTGACGCCGAACGCGCACGGGGTCATGCGGTCTGCGTGCTGACGTACACCGTGCGTGCCCCCATAAGCGGCGCAGGCGCGGTGCGCTCTCTCGCTGTCTCCTCGCCGCCGCCGCCGCCGCCGCCATGGGTCGCAATGCACGCTTCCATCCCAATTCGAATTCAATTTTTTTCGGAATATTGAGGAAAAAAATCGGGGGGAATTCGGAATTGGGTGGAAAAATCGGAAGTCCGCCCAAATCGGAATGGTTGGCAGGTATGTACTATCTACCTCGTTGGTGACCCTCGGACTATCCTTGATCGGACGTTGCTGGCTTTACCTTGCGCTAAATATTATTCTCTTATCATGTATCGATACACTGTAAACGGCTCGAATGAATAGTCTTTCCGCTGACCGGATAGCAGGTAACTAAAGCTTTTCACTGTATCTCGGTGCACGTGGCAATAAACTGAAGTGTAACTGGTACTGAAGGGGCCACTTTCCACACTGTATCACTCCATCACTAAAGTAAATGGATAACCCTGCTGCCATAACCAGAGGAAATGTAACCCATCATGAAGCAAATATGAAATGTCTGAAACGGAGGAGCTTAATTGCAATGTCACTCATTGCCTTAAGCACCTCTGTCATCATGTGAGCCATGATTTATGTTTCATAAGTCGACTCAGACAGTATCCAGTATAGTGTGAGAATTATCTGCGGAAACATTGCAAAATAGCTGAGTCATCACCATGAAATGCTGATAGTGCTGCATTACTAGTGATCTACCCAACCTCATCCTGTTTAATCTCTCTGCCATTACCTCTCACTAATAGTGCATTATAGAGAAGGTTATTGGCTGCAGCCTTCCCTCCATTGACGAACTGTACACTGCAAGGGCCAGGAAGCGAGCGGGCAAGATCATCTCTGACCCCTCTCACCCTGGCCACAAACTCTTTGAATCACTTCCCTCTGGAAGGCGACTCCGGACTGTCAAAGCCGCCACAGCCAGACATAAAAACAGTTTTTATCCATGAGTAGTTGCTCTACTCAACAGCCACAAATCTGTAGCCTCCATTTGATCTGGTATTTTGTTGGTTCACATGCTTGATCAATGGTGTTTTATCATTAATGTCTGATTATTATTAATGTTTAGTGTTTTCTAAGTCATTCGTAACTGTCACTGTATGTCATGTTGTTACTTGTGGGCGGAGCACCAAGGCGAATTCCTTGTATGTGAATACTTGGCCAATAAACTTACTTACTTACTTATTAATATCTAGATTCAATATCTAGGGTTCTGATACAGTAGAGAGAAATTAATTTCCATGTTGTCAACTGAACTAAACCAAAGTAAGGAATGATACAAGCACAAAAATCTGCAGATGTTGGGTTCTTTAGCGAAAAACAAAGTGCTGGAGTATCTCAGCTGGCCAGGCAGCATCTGTGGAGGGAATGTATAGATGACGTTCTTCTTCAGACTGAATTAAAGTCTCGATCTGAAACGTCGCCCATCCATTTCATAGAAACATAGAAAATAGGTGCAGGAGGAGGCCATTTGGCCCTTTCGAGCCAGCATCGCATTGCGGTCATGGCTGATCATCCACAATCAGTACCCCTTGCCTGCCTTCTCCCCATATCCCTTGATTCCGCTAGCCCCTAGAGCTCTGTCTAGCTCTCTTTTAAATTCATCCAATGAATCGGCCTCCACTGCCTTATGTGGCAGAGAATTCCACAAATTCACAACTCTCTGGGTGAAAACGTGTTTTCTCATCTCAGTCCTAAATGGCCTGCCTCCCCTTTATTCTTATAGCCCTGTCCCACGGTACGAGTTCATTCCAAGAGCTCTCCCGAGTTTAAAAAAAATCAAACTTGTGGTAAGCACGGAGAATGAACGTAGCGGGTACGTCGGAGCTCGGGGACGTCTCTTAGCGGCTCTTAACGCTAACGGCAGGTACTCGGGAAGACTTGCTAACGGCAGGTAAGCACGGGAAGACTCGTGAAGATTTTTCAACATGTTGAAAAATGTCCACGAGAGTCCCGAGTACTGACGAGTGGCCATTACCATAAATCTCCGATTTTGAATCAGGGCAAACTCGGGAGAGCTCTTGGAATGAACTCATACCGTGGGACAGGGCTTTAAGACTGTGGCCCCTGGTTCTGGACTTCCCTATCAATGGGAACATTTTTCCTGCATCTAGCTTGTCCAGTCCTTTTATAATGTTATACATTTCTATAAGATTCCCTTCTAAATTCCAGTGAATACAAGCACAGTCTTTCCACATATGATGCTACATGACCCGCTGAGTTATTTGAATCACTTCCCTCTGGAAGGCGACTCCGGACTGTCAAAGCCGCCACAGCCAGTCATTAAAACAGCTTTGTTCCACCAGCAGTAGCTCTACTCAATAACCAAAAGTCTGTAGCCTCCTTTTGCTCTGGTATTTTATTTCATTCTTCACATATGTAAATTATAATGTTTTATTTTTAATTGTCTACTATATATTGTTTGCTATATACCTGCGAGCAAAGCACCAAGGCAAATTACTTGTATGTATACATACTTGGCTAATAAAATGTATTCAATTCAATTCTATTCAATCAGCCTCCTTTGTTACAGGGAAGAGAAACCTCACAGTGATGGTCTTGCCTTATAACTAAAGGGCCTGTCCCACTTAGGTGACCTTGGCTTGCAAATTATGCGACCTCGTGGTCGCTTGAGGCGTACGGGCACCGTATGGCCGCGCGGGGCCGGTCCCACTTAGAAGCGCGGAGATGTGCGGCGCTGGTCCCAGCTAGATGGACACAAAATGCTGGAGTAACTCAGCGGGACAGGCTGGATCTCTGGAGAGAAGGAATGGGTGATGTCTCGTTGCGAGAAGGGTCTCGACCCATTCCTTCTCTCCAGAGACGCTGCCAGTCCCGCTGAGAAATTCCAGCTTTTTGTGTCTATCTTCGGTTTAAACCAGCATCTGCAGTTCCTTCTTAAAAATGTCCCAGCTGCAGTAGTCTCACCTGCCCATAACCCTCCAAACTTGTCCTATCCATGTACCTGTCCAATTGTTTCTTAAATGTTGGGATAGTCCCAGCGTCAACTACCTCCTCTGGCAACTTGTTCCATACACCCACCACCCTTTCTGTGAAATAGTTACCCCTCGGATTCCTATTAAATCTTTTGCCCTTCCTTAAACCGATGTCCTCTGGACCTCGATTCACCTACAAGAGACTCTGTGCACCTACCCGATCTATTCCTCTCATGAATTTATACACCTCTATAAGATCACTCCTCATCCTCCTGCGTTCCACGCAATAGAGTCCTAGTCTACTCAACCTCTCCCTATTGCTCACACCCTCTAGTCTTGGCAACATCCTGTACCCTTTCCAGCTTGACATCTTTCCTATAACATGGTGCCCAGAACTGAACAAAATAATCTAAATGCAGCCTCACCAACATCTTATACAATTGCAACATGACCTCTCAACTTCTATACTCATTCTGATAATTAATTTTAATAATTTCAGATTTGTAACCACCTTTTTTGCCTCTTTTTTTTACAAATGGCTGTATCTCCTTGTCTCAATTGATGTGTTTTCTCTCATCTGCCACTGACAGCTGTTTTAAACAAATTAGAACTGTAATATCTTTATTTATTAGAGGTACCATAAGTTACATCAGTGTACATCCCATGTATATCATTACAATCGTTGTACCCCTTAATTTCTTAAGGCTTTAGGAAAAAAAGAAAAAAGAAAGAAATATCAACAGAGAAAGTAACATAGAAACTTCGAGATGATCATGGCTGATCATCCAACTCAGTATCCCGTACCTGCCTTCTCTCCATACCCCCTGATCCCTTTTGCCACAAGGGCCACATCTAACTCCGTCTTAAATATAGCCAATGAACTGGCCTCAACTACCTTCTGTAGCAGAGAATTCCAGAGATTTACCACTCTCAGTGTGAAAAATGTTTTTCTCATCTCGGTCCTAAAAGATTTCCCCCTTATCCTTAAACTGTGACCCCTTGTCGTGGACTTCCCCAACATCGGGAACAATCTTCCTGCATCTAGCCGGTCCAACCCCTTAAGTAGAGAGAGTGAAAAAGAGTTGTGAAAGTGAAAAAGCGTGCCAAAGGGAAAGGGAACCCTTGGGCGAAGAGTTAGAGCAAGGAGATTAAGAGACAGACCATGGAGAGGAGAAAACAAAAGGGAAAGAGAAAGGAGGAAAAAAGAAAAGCCAGTTACTTTATTATAAACATCGCGCAAAAGGAATCTACCAACTCGACAGTTTTTCTTTCCCCTTTACCAAAACCCGACACCGGTACTTTTTTGAGGTACTCTTGCACCTTATCCTTGTAGTAGATCTATAAATGCAGACCACGTCTTATAGAAATAGTCTGACAGAAACAGACAGACTGACAGCTGTTTTTTAAAAGTAATCGGAACCTTGATTGACCTTGCTCTGCACAATATCACCAGCATTTTCTTATTTTCGTTTAGTTTCGTTTAGTTTCTCTGCAGCTTTAAACATGCTGGCTTCCTTGCCTCTCAGGTTCAATTAAGATCCCCTGACTCTTTTCCTCTCCTGATGGATGCACACAAAAAGCTGGAGTAAATAGGTGCAGGAGTAGGCCATTCGGCCCTTCGAACCGGCACCGCCATTCAATATGATCATGGCTGATCATCTAAAATCAGTACCCCATTCCTGCTTTCTCCCCATATCCCTCATTTCCTTTGGCCCTAAGAGATTAACTCCTTCTTGAAAACATCCAGTGAACTGGCCTCCACTGCCTTCAATTGCAGAAAATTCCATCGATTCACAACTCTCTGGGTGAAAACGTTTTCCCTCATCTCAGTCCTTAATGGTCTACCCTTTATTGTTAAACTGTGACCCCTGGTTCTGGACCCCCCCAAACATCGGGAACATTTTTCCTGCATCTAGCCTGTTCAATCCTTTAAGAATCTTATATGTTTCAATGAGATCTCCTCTCATCCTTCTAAATTCCAGTGAATACAAGCCCAGTCGACCCATTCTTTCATCATATGTCAGTCCCGCCATCCTGGGAATTAACCTGGTGAACCTACGCTGCACTCCCTCAAATTAGGAGACCAAAATTGCACACAATACTCCAGGTGTGGTCTCACCAGGGCCCTGCAGTAGGTCCTCCTTGTTCCTAACTTCAAATCCTCTCGCAATGAAGGTCAACATGCCATTAGCTTTCTTCACTGCCTGTTGTACCTGCATGCTTATTTCAGTGACTGATGTACAAACACACCCAGGTCTCGTTGACCTCCCCATTTCCGAATCTGATTCAGATTATTATCATTCAGATAATAATCTGCCTTCCTGTTCTAGCCACCAAAGTGGATAACCTCACATTTATACACATTATACTGCATTTGCCATGCATCTGTCCACTCACATTTAATTCCCCCGTCTAAATCATTAATAAATACTGTAAATAACTGGGGTCTCAGCATCGAGCCTTGCGGCACCCCACCAGTCACTCACTGCCTGCCATTCTGAAAAGGACCCGTTAATTCCTATTCTTTGCTTCCTGTCTGCCAACCAGTTCTCTATCCATGTCAATACCCTAGCCCCCAATACCATGTGCTCTAATTTTGCACAGTAATCTCTTGTGTGGGACCTTGTCAAAGGCTTTTTGAAAGTCCAGATTCACCACAGCCACTGGCTCTCCCTTATCCATTCTACTTGTTACATCCTCAAAGAATTCCAGAAAAATTCCATGCTGACTTTGACCGATTCAGTCACTGCTTTCCAAACGCGCTGCTATAACATTTTTAATAATCGACTCAAGCATCTTCCCCACTACCGATGTAAGGCTAACTGGTCTATAATTCCACGTCTTCTCTCCTCCTCCTTTCTTAAAAAGTGGGGTTACATTGACTACCCTCCAGTCCACAGGAACTGATCCAGAGTCGAGAGAACATTGGACAATGATCACCAATGCATCCACGATTTCTTGGGCCACCTCCCTGAGTACTCTGGGAAGCAGACCGTCAGGCTCTGGGGATTTGTCTGCCTTCAGTCCCAACAGTTTACCTAACACCATTTCCTGACTAATGCGGATTCCCTTCAGTTCCTCCCTCCCACTAGATCCTCCTCGGTCACCTTGTATTTCCGGGAGATTATTTGTGTCTTCCTTTGTGACGTCTTTGGAGTGCGAGAGGAAACCGGTGAGTACGGGGAAGAGCCATGCAGGTCACGGGGAGAACGTACAAACTCCGTACAGACAACACCCGTAGTCAGGATCGAACCCGTGCCAACAAAAAACTAGTGGAATAAACCCCAGTGGAATCATTTATATTAATCTGAAGGGGAAGATAGTCTTCCTTTACCACCTCACCCCATCTAATCTGTGGCTCTGCCTCAGTAGAATGACACCACCATGGCAAGGCTAAGACTTTAAAAATTAACTAAAAAAAGCCAAGCAATTGAGCATATTTTATGAGATGGATGTACTGGAATTGTGGGAATCAGAATAAAACTGTCAATGATGATTTAAGAGCAACAATTAAAAAATAACAGAGACACATTTATGACTTCAAATGTTTTAATCTTCAATAGTTAAAGATTCCAGACTTCTGAAATATCAGTTTGTAACCATATAACCATATAACAATTACAGCACGGAAACAGGCCCTCTCGGCCCTTCCAGTCCGTGCCGACCATTTGTTTTCCCCTAGTCCCATCTACCTGCACTCAGACCATACTCCTCCATTCCCTTCACATCCATATACCTATCCACTTTACTCTTAAATGTTAAAAATCGATCCTGCCTCCACCACCTCTGCTGGAAGCTCATTCCACACAGCCACCACCCTCTGAGTAAAGAAGTTCCCCCTCACGTTACCCCAAAAACTTCTGTCCCTTAATTCTCATGTCATGCCCTCTTGTTTGAATCTTCCCCACCCTCAATGGGAAAAAACGTATCCACGTCAAGTCTGTCTATCCCTTTAATCATTTTAAAGACCTCAATCAAGTCCCCCTTAACCTTCTGCGCTCCAAAGAATAAAGACCTAACTTGTTCAACCTTTCTCTGTAACATAGTTGCTGGAACCCTGGCAACATTCTAGTAAATCTCCTCTGTACTCTCTCTATTTTGTTGACATCCTTCCTATAACTAAGCGACCAAAATTGCACACCAGAATTGGTCTTACCAATGCCTTGTACAATTTTAACATTACTTCCCTACTCCTATATTCAATGCTCTGATTTATAAAGGCCAGCACACCAAAGGCTTTCTTTACTACCCTATCTACATGCGATTCCACCTTCAGGGAACTATGCACAGTTATTCCTAGATCCCTCTGTTCCACAGCATTCCTCAATTCCCTACCATTTACCATGTACTTCCTATTTTGATTTGTCCTGCCAAGATGTAGCACTTCACACTTAACAGCATTAAACTCCATCTGCCATCTTTCAGCCCACTTATCCAAATGGCCCAAATTTCTCTGTAGACTTTGAAAATCTACTTCATTATCCACAACACCACCTATCTTAGTATCATCTGCATACTTACTTATACAATTTTCCACCCCATCATCCAGATCATTGATGTACATGACAAACAACAGTGGACCCAACACAGATCCCTGAGGCACCCCACTGGTCACCGGCTTCCAACCTGACAAACAGCCATCCACCATTACTCTCTGACATCTCCCATTCAGCCACTGTTGAATCCATCTTGCTACTCCGCCATTAACACCCAAAGATTGAACCTTCTTAACCAACCTTCCATGGGGAACCTTGTCAAAGGCCTTACTGAAATCCATATAGACAACATCCACTGCTTTACCCTCATCAATTTCCCTAGTTACCGCTTCAAAAAATTCAAGAAGGTTTGTCAAACATGACCTTCCAGGCACAAATCCATGTTGACTGTTCCTGATCAGACCCTGTTTATCCAGATGCTTATATATATTATCTCTAAGTATCCTTTCCATTAATTTGCCCACCACTGACGTCAAACTAATAGGTCTATAATTGCTAGGTTTATTCTTTGAACCCTTTTTAAACAATGGAACAACATGCGCAGAGGTAATGCTTTTCCATAAAGTTTTAATACGCCATTATTTTAGGTGAGGAATATACAAGGAACTGCAGATGCTGGTTTACAGAAAAAGACACGAAGAGCTGGAGTAACTCAGCGGGTCATACAGCATCTCTGGAGAACGTGGATAAGTACATGTTTAAGATGCTGGAAAAATCGAAGGTAGACAAAAGTGCTGGAGGAACTCAGCGGGTGAGGCAGCATCTATGGAGCGAAGGAATAGAGGCTGTCTGAGCTGCTGTGTTTAGTTTAGAGATATAGAATGGAAATATGCCCTTTAGTCCAGGCCGACCAGCAATCCCCGCACACCCTATCCCACACACACTAGGGACAATTATAGCAAACCGATTAACCTACAAACCTGTACGTCTTTGGAGTGTGGGAGGAAACCGGAGATATGGGGAGAAGGCAGGAACAGGGTACTGATCGGGGATGATCAGCCATGATCACATTGAATGGCAGTGCTGGCCCGAAGGGCCGAATGGCTTACTCATGTACCTATTGTCTTTTGTCTTTTGTCTATTATCCCGGAGTAAACCCACCCAGGTCACGGGGAGAACGTACAAACTCCGTACAGGCAGCACCCGAAGTCAGGTCTCTGGCACTATGAGGCAGCAACTCTACTGCTGCGCCACCGTGCCGCCCTCCAGCTCTTTATGTCATTTTCTTATTACTTTAGCTCTCCACACTTGTTTCAAAGGGCATACGTTGCAGTGTTGTCATCTGCATGAATGGACAGACCGGGCAAAACAACAGCGACTTAAAGCCCAGAGCTATTAGAAGCAGTCTGGGCACATCAATGAACCCAATGTAATGCACCACACTGACTTGAATGGGGAGGAAGGCTGACCAGGCAGCAGCAATGCCTTACCTGAATGGGCAGGGAGAGGCGAGTGAGGACACGGAAGGGCGGTCGACTGACTGCTTCCGATCAGACTTTTCCTGTTGTTGGTGCGGCAACTGAGAATAAAAGAGGGAAAAAAAAATCTTACTTTTACATAATACAGTACTTCGTTAATTACCAGATTATACGCCCGCATAAGACACAGGTAGGAGTAGGATGATGCCATTCGGCCCATTAAGTCTACTCTGCCATTCAATCCTGGTTAATGTGGGCACAAAATGCTGGGGTAACTCAGCAGGACAGGCAGCATCTGTGGGGGGGGGGGAAGGAATGGGTGACATTTCGGGTCGAGACCCTTCTTTAGATATCGACCCGAAACGTCACCCATTCGTTCTCTCCAGAGATGCTGCCTGTCCCGCTGAGTTACTCCAGCATTTTGTGTCTATCTTCGGTATAAACCAGCATCTGCACTTCTTTGCTACGCATTCCATCATGGGCGATCTATTTCTCCCGCTCAATCCCATTATAGAGTCATAGAGTGATACACCGGCCAACGTGTGTGTCCCAGCTACACTAGTCCCACCAGCCCGTCCTGCCCGTGTACGTGCCTAACTGTTTCTTAAATGTTGCGATAGTCCCAGCCTCAACTGCCTCCTCTGGCGGCTTGTTCCGTACACCCACCACCCTCTGTGTGAAAACATTACCCCTCAGATTCTTATTAAATCTTTTCCCCTTCACCTTAAACCGAGGTCCTTGATTCGTCTATTCTGGGTGAGAGACTCTGCGCATCTACCCAGTCTATTCCTCTCATGATTTTATACACCTCTATTAGATCACCCCTCGTCCTCCTGCGCTCCAAGGAATAGTGTCCCAGTCGACTAAACCTCGCCCTATAGCTCAGACCCTCTAGTCATGGCAACATCCTCGTAAATCTTCTCTGTATCCTTTCCAGCTTGACAACATATTCCCTATAACATGGTGCCCAGAACTGACATAATATTCTAAATGCGGTCTAACCAATGTCTTACATAACTGCAACATGACCTCCCAAATTCAATACTCAATAAGATAGATGCAAAAAGCTGGAGTAACTCAGCGGGACAGAGAGCATTCTCTGGAGAGAAGGAATGGGTGACGTTTCAGATCGAGACCCTTCTTCAGACTGGCTCAACCCGAAATGTCACCTATTTCCTTCGCTCCATAGATGCTGCCTCACCCGCTGAGTTTCTCCAGCATTTTTGTCTACCCACTTATGTCTCATCAGCATTCTCTTGCCTTCTCCCTATAAACATAAATATTTATCCGGAAACCGATCAAAATCCACGGTTTAAGATCTGGACAATTCAAAGCCTAATAATTGTCATAAAACATTTCAGGGGAAGACATTTTAGACAGTTTCCATGCGTACAACAGAACAATGAAATGACATTTTCTCGTTAGCTCCGGGATAGTCTAAGCTTCTTTAAAAAAAAGTTAAAATCCAAGTTTCCTTTTGTCCCAACATAAAAAGAGCTTTTTTTCCACGAGTAGTAGGTCTACTCAATAACCAAAAATCTGTAACCTCCTTTTGCTCTGGTATTTTATTTAATTCACATGTTTAATCGATAATGTTTTATTATTAATGTTTAATGTTTTATGTGTCATTCCTAACTGTCACTTGCGGACGGAGCACCAAGGCAAATTCCTTGTATGTGAATACTTGGACAATAAACTTCTTCATTCATTTTTTTAAAGAAGGAACTGCAGATGCTGTAGAATCGAGGGTACACAAAAAGCTGGAGAAACTCAGCGGGTGCAGCAGCATCTAAGGAGCGAAGGAGATAGGCGACGTTTCGGGTCGAGACCCTTCTTCAGACTGGTCAGGGATCAGGGAAACGAGAGATATAGACGGTGATGTGGAGAGATAAGGAACAATGAGTGAAAGATATGCAAAAAAGTATCGGTGATAAAGGGAACAAGCCATTGTAAGCTGTTTGTGGTGTGAAAATGAGAAGCTAGTGCGACTAGGGTGGGGGAGAGATAGAGATAGAGGGAATGCCAGGGCCCGAGGGCTGAGGGAGAGGTGGGAAGGGGAGGAGACAGCAAGGGTTAACAGAATTGAGAAAATTCAATATTCAAGCCCAAAGGATGCAGACTCCCCAAGCGGAATATGAGGTGCTGTTCCTCCAGCTTGCGGTGTTGCTCACTCTGGCCGTGGAGGAGGCCCAGGACCGAGAGGTCGGATGTGGAATGGGAGGGGGAGTTGAAGTGCTGAGCCACCGGGAGGTCGGGTTGGTTATTGCGGACCGAGCGGAGGTGTTCGGCGAAGCGATCGCCAAGCCTCCGCTTGGTCTCACCGATATAGATCATCTGGCATCTGGAGCAGCGGATCTTCAGAGAACGGGGATTCCCCTCCCCCACTATTGATGAGGCTCGCACCAGGGTCTCCTCCATACCCCGCAACACTGCCCTCGCTCCCCATTCCCCCACTCGCAAACAGGGCAGAGTCCCCCTGGTCCTCACCTTTCACCCCACCAGCCGGCAAATACAACATATAGTCCTCCGCCAGTTTCGCCACCTCCAACGTGACCCCTCCACCCGCCACATCTTCCCATCTCCCCCCCTGTCTGCCTTCCGCAAAGACCGCTCCCTCCGCAACTCCCTTGTCCATTCTTCCCTCCCCTCCCACTCTACCCCTTCCCCGGGCACTTTCCCTTGCAACCGCAAGAAATGCAACACTTGTCCCTTCACCTCCCCCCTCCACTCCTTTCAGGGACCCAAGCAGTCCTTCCAGGTCCGACAGAGGTTCACCTGCACCTCCTCCAACCTCATCTACTGCATCCGCTGCTCCAGATGCCAGATGATCTATATCGGTGAGACCAAGCGGAGGCTTGGCGATCGCTTCGCCGAACACCTCCGCTCGGTCCGCAATAACCAACCCGACCTCCCGGTGGCTCAGCACTTCAACTCCCCCTCCCATTCCACATCCGACCTCTCGGTCCTGGGCCTCCTCCACGGCCAGAGTGAGCAACACCGCAAGCTGGAGGAACAGCACCTCATATTCCGCTTGGGGAGTCTGCATCCTTTGGGCTTGAATATTGAATTTTTCTCAATTCTGTTAACCCTTGCTGTCTCCTCCCCTTCCCACCTCTCCCTCAGCCCTCGGGCCCTGGCATTCCCTCTATCTCTATCTCTCCCCCACCCTAGTCGCACTAGCTTCTCATTTTCACACCACAAACAGCTTACAATGGCTTGTTCCCTTTATCACCGATACTTTTTTGCATATCTTTCACTCATTGTTCCTTATCTCTCCACATCACCGTCTATATCTCTCGTTTCCCTGATCCCTGACCAGTCTGAAGAAGGGTCTCGACCCGAAACGTCGCCTATCTCCTTCGCTCCTTAGATGCTGCTGCACCCGCTGAGTTTCTCCAGCTTTTTGTGTACCCTAAACCCCTTCATTCATTCATTCATTCATTCATGAATAAATGACACCAATTTCAATGCAAAAATATGGATTCAATCCACTAATAAACGCAAAATGCGACTCTCCTTCCACAGATTCTTCCTGTCCTGCTTTCCAGCATCTTCAGTGTCGACACCAAACCAACCAGGCACAAAACCAACCAGGCACCAAAACCAAACAAACAGATGGCACCAGGACACCACCTGCCTTATACTACCTGGAAAGCCCGAAACCTGACTCAATCTGAAGAAGTGGGGCTTCTCGGACTCTGACAAATGCAACTGTGGAAAGGTACAGACAATAGCGCATCTACTGACTTGCGGCAGAGAGGCATGCACTGCGGACGATCTCCGCAGAGGCACACATGTGGCACTGGCTATGGCAAAGCAGTCGAGTGTAGACACTCGCCGACTTACACAATAGGCAACTTACCAATTCAGGGGTTATGGTGAGAAGGCAGGAGAACGGGGTTGAGAGGGGAGGATAGATCAGCCACAATTGAATGGCGGACTTGATGGGCCGAATGGCCTAATTCTGCACCTACAACCTAAACTCACACACATAAACTATTTGGTATTCAGTACCTAGTGCAATTAAGGCAGCTTGTAATTTCCACAACACTGTATAGTCGCTCAAGTTTACATCAGAAATAGGTTGGCAATGGGGGCAGCGCTTACCCAGAGGGCCATGCGCCGCAGAAAGTGCTCTGGACGCTACCACTGAGACAGTTAATACTCTCAGTGATGGACACAGAGTGCTGGAGTAACTCAGCGGGTCAGGCAGCATCTGTGGAGAACATGGATAGGTGACGTTTCACAGAGTGCTGGAGTAACTCAGCGGGTCAGGCAGCATCTCTGGAGAACGTGGATAGATAACATTTCGGGTCGAGTCCCTTCCTCAGGCTCAGTGAGGTATTTTGGGCAGGTATAAGGGGTAAATTGTCCCTGGTGGGTGTAGGATGGTGTTAGTGTGGGGACATCGCTGGTCAGTGTGGACTCGGTGGACCGAAGGGCCTGGTTCCACGCTGCATCTGTATACTGAACATGGTGAACTGTTGATAATGCCACCGAAGTGGAACGGAAAAGACTGCAAAAAGTTGTGACCACTGCCCAGTCCATCACCGGCTCTGACCTCCCCACCATCGAAGGGATCTATCAAAGTCGCTGCCTCAAAAAGGCAGCCAGCATCATCAAAGACCCACACCATCCTGGCCACACACTCATTTCACCGTTGCCATTGGGAAGAAGGTACAGGAGCCTGAAAACTGTAACGTCCAGGTTCAGGAACAGCATCTTCCCTACAGCCATCAGGCTATTTTACTTCGGAGTCACGTGAAGAAGCCCCGCCAGGCGCATGCGCGTCGTGGGCACCCATGAGTCCTTCCATGAGGGGGCAGGAGGTTCGTTATCAGCACGTCCTCAAACTGGTGGCAGCTACGATCACTGCATTTGGCACCATGGTCCGAGGGACCGTGTTAACTCAGTTACATAAAGACAAGTTAGGTATGATCTGTAACGTCTTTTTCGAGATCAACTGCATTCGGAAAATTGCCATCAGGCCGACCCTGACCCAAAAATTTGCTGCGCTCTGTAAGGCGACCAACGTCCAGTCGCCTGAACTCCTCTTTGGTTCCGATCTCATAAAACAAATTTGGGATATTGACGAGGAGGCGAAAACTATGGGGCTAATGAAGCCGGCCACAGCTCGCCCGTTTATTCGGAAGCCGGGGGTCGTTTACCGGAGGTCCGATCTGGGTGCTGGGCCCAGCAGAGGGAGGCCAGGGTATCCACCACGTCACGTTGCCTATAACCCCAACACGGCCAGACAACAGTTTTCCAAACCACCGGCAGAGGTACAGGGACTTTGTGTTCAAGTTACAAATCCTGGTGTGCAACCTCCTATTGGAGGTCAATTACAATTGTTTTATCAGGAATGGTGCTGTATAATGTCTAATATGCTTATTCTAAATACTGTGTCGGGCTCCACCATTGAGTTTATCTCAGGGATAGATCCACCTCACCAGCATAAGCCGTGTAAAGTGTTGGTGATTTCTGTTCACGAGACTGAGCAAGTCAACGTGGAGATTCAGAATATGCCCCGTAAAGGTGTGATTGAAAAAGCAGTTCATCACCCTTAACAATTTGTGTCTAATATTTTTTCCAGACCCAAAAAAGATGGTGGTTGTCGAGTAATTCTGGATCTCACTCAATTGAATACTTCAGTTCTCTATAGGCATTTTAAAATGGACACATTCGTTACTGCAAAGCAGCTGATGTCCCAGGGTTGTTATATGGCCACCATTGATTTACAAGATGCTTATTATTCGGTGCCAATTCATGTTGATTATCGCAGGTACTTGAAGTTTAATTGGATGGGACAGCTGTGGCAATATAGAGCATTGCCTAATGGGTTAAGTTCTGCACCTAGGTTATTTACTAAATTGGTGAAACCTGTGCTGGGGCAATTGAGGGCCCACAATCACATTGTTATGGCCTATTTAGATGATATCTTAATTGTTGGCAACACTAAAGAGTCAGCCGCAGACTCTGTTACAGCAACCACGAATCTCTTTGAATCATTGGGATTTTTGGTCCATCCACTTAAGTCCAAGTTACAGCCAACCCAACAGATTGAGTATTTGGGGTTTCTTCTTGATTCAGTTCATATGACAGTTACATTACCAGCAGCCAAGGTAGTAGATATTGTTAATGTCTCTATTGGTATTAGACAAAACCTTCATCCTTCCATCCGAGACGTTGCGAAGGTCATTGGGAAATTGGTAGCAGCCTTTCCTGCAGTACAGTTCGGGCCTTTGCATTATCAACATTTGCAAAGAGCAAGAGAACAAGCATTGAAACACAATGCAGGCCATTTTGATCGGCTTATGCAGTTACCCACCACAGCTCTGGCAGAATTGCAGTGGTGGATTGTTAATGTTAGCCAAGCCACCAATCACATTTTGGTGGACGAACCTTCAGTGATTTTACAGACTGATGTTAGCGCTCTCGGATGGGGGGGGGGCTACAGACACAGGGTCTAGCTGTGGGGGTAGATGGACGGAGCAAGAGGACTTGCTTCTTCACACACATGGTATTAATTACCTGCAATTATTGGGTGCTTTTTATGGGTTAAAAGCATATTTCTCCACAATGTCAGATGCCCACGTTCAACTCCAGATTGATAACACCACAGCTGTGGCATATATTAATCATATGGGAGGAGCTATATCTGTTTTATGTGATAACTTGGCTAATACTATCTGGCATTGGTGTATTTCACGGAACATCTGGGTTTCGGCCATCTATCTACCAGGCATAGATAATGTGGTAGCAGACCTTAGGTCAAGAAAGTTTAATGACAATATAGAATGGATGTTGAATGTCGGCATATTTCAAACCATTGTTACTATATTTGGATTGCCAGATATTGATCTCTTTGCATCCAGACTGAATCACCAGTTGCCTAAATATGTCTCCTGGGAGCCAGATCCAGGTGCAGTAGCTGTGGATGCGTTCTCGTTACACTGGGGACAATCATTCTTTTATGCGTTTCCTCCATTCTGTCTAATTGCGAAATGTCTTACCAAAATAGAGCGTGACTCCGCCACAGGTGTTTTGGTGGTCCCAGATTGGCCGACACAATCATGGTTCCCAATGATGGCACAGCCATTCATGAGGATTCCCAGCGGCAGTCATTTGTTGGTGCATCCGATTACAGGCGAAAGTCACCCATTACATGACCGTATCAATTTGTTGGTCTGCAGGTTCTGACCAGACCATTCCAAGGGCCTGGATTATCGAACAGGACCATGAAGGTTATGACTGCAGGCTGGAAAACTAGCACTAAAAACCAATACCTCGTGCACATTAAGAAATGGGAACTGTGTACAATCTAATATATCGTATGATACTGCTAGTATACGTGATGTGTTGGAGTTCCTTGCTACTTTGCATTTTGATGAGCACCTTAGTTATAGTGCTATTAACACTGCTCGCAGTGCTTTGTCCTCTTATTTAGGGCAGTCTTCAGCACGACAACCTATCGGGTCTCATCCATTGGTATCCAGGTTTATGAGAGGAATTTTTAACAAAAACCCTCCTCAACCCAGATACACAGCAATCTGGGATATCAGTATAGTTCTCACACTGCTTCGGCAATGGGTTCCAATTGCGTCATTATCTTGGCAAAAATTGACTCTTAAAATGGTTATGTTAATGGCGTTGGTTTCAGCACAACGTGTCCAAACATTGCACTTGTTAAGAATAGATTATATGCATTTCTCTCAAGAAGATATTACATTTTATGTCTGTGATTTAATCAAACAAAGTAGACCAGGAAGGTCAGGAATCAAGGTCACATTTAAAGCATATCCTGTTGACCAACTGTTATATGTAGTTAAACATTTAACCCAATATATTGCATTAACAAGGAGTCTGAGAGGTTCTGAGACAGGACTGCTCATTAGTCACAAAAAGCCATATAAGCAAGTGTCAGTACAAACTATTTCTAGATGGTTGAAACTGGGTTCTAAGTTCTGTGGGAATCGACACTGATGTGTTTAAATCTCACTCCACTAGGGCGGCGTCTACATCCGCGGCGAAGGCTCAGGACGTGCCGCTAGATCAAATCCTCGTGGCCGCAGGGTGGTCTAGAGAATCAACCTTTTCTCGTTTCTATGATAAACCTGTTCAGGCAGTGCCACGGTTTGGGCCTGCTGTTTTGGGTTCCATTTAATTTTCTTGCTTTGTTTATATCAATTATTGTTTGTAATTTCCCCACTGGGACAGAGGGGTCATTACTCTATTTGTTATTATTAAAATCGTTATTGAATTATTCATGCAATGTTCAATATCTTCTTTATCTTACTACTGTGTCAACCAAAGCAGCTTGTCGTATAGAGTGCATCTGCAGCATGCAAACACAGAGCTTTGAAATCTTCACGTAGTCACTCAGGTGACTCCGAAGTAAAATAGTAAGATTAAATGAGAACATACCAGTTCGAAGTTTGATGAGGAGTGGCGTTGAGGGATTACGTGCCCTCCGCTCCCACCCTCATAATCTAAGAGATCATCCGGTAGTTCTAGTCTTCTACGAGCCTTACTATGTTACTTCGGCTATTTGTTTTCTGCGTTTTCACGCCACGGCTTTGAAGTATGACGCGCATGCGCCTGGCGGGGCTTCTTCACGTAATCCCTCAATGCCACTCCTCATAAAATAAGGATCAAACTTCAAACTTGTAAGTTTTTATTTAATCTTACTATTAAACATTACAACAAATAAGCTCTGAGCTGCAGCAGACTATTATTATTATTATTGCACTATATTTGCTATTTATTGAGTATGTGTGCATTTGTAATATATACACACACTGACCTTTTTTCTCCCGTTATGTCCTATGTTTACATATTCTGTTGTGCTGCAGTAAGCAAGAATTTCATTGTCCCATCTGGGACATATGGCAATAAAACACTCTTGACATGACTTGAAGCAAAAATAGCCTGAAGGACCTGTCCCACTATAGGGGTTTACCCAAGAGCTCTCCCGACTTTAAAAAAAAACTCGTGGTAAGTATGTAGAATGTACGTAGCGGGTACATCGGAGCTCAGGGCATCTCTTAGCGGCTCGTAACGCTAACGGCAGGTACTCGGGAAACGCGGTAATCTCACGAAGTATTTTCAACATGTTGAAAAATGTCCACGAGAGCCCCGAGTACCTACGAGCAGCTATTACCGTAATTATCCGAGTTCGAATCAGGGGAAACTTGGGAGGACTCTTGAATTACCGCGTACAGTGGGACAGGCCCTTGAATCTCCTGAACCCCGTGTCTTTAAGGTGGCAGGAGCAGCAATCCAACTTTTGACATTAACTAGCAACACATTATAAAATGACGTGCTCCACACATAGATGGATTAAGATGGTGATCATGAAATTGCCGTCATGGTGGATAATCAGGGCAAATCAGTTGAATCAGTGAAAATTGTGATTTTTAATGAAATTGATCTTAGCGCGAAATGCACTGACAATCACACCCTTCATAATTACTGCTCAACATAACAAACCCTCCAGACCCAAAAATGCCACCAGATTGAAATTCACACCTGCAATATTTCAAAATATAATCGACTTTTAGAGTTTTTACCAAGGTCATATAATCTTGACAATATATTTTTCCACTTTAAAGTTTAAGAATTAAGTTTAAAGTAAAATCTAAAAATGGCGCGTAGGATGGAACCGCATATGCTGGTTTACACCGAAGATAGACACACAATGCCGGAGTAACTCGGCAGGAGAAGCAGCATTTTGTATCTATCTAAAAATGGCGCGCTTTTTCCTTCCTGGTTTGGTCTTTGTTAACACAAGGAACTGCAGATGCTGGAATCTTAAGCAAAAAAAAATACAACGTGCTGGAAGAACTCAGTGGGTTTGGCAGCATCTGTGGAGGGAATGGACAGGCGACGTATTGGGTTGGGACCCTTCTTCATCCAAGTTGCATGCTGGTAACATGGTTTAAACACCAACCAACCTCCCTTCCATTGACTCCATCTACACTTCAAGGCCAGCAGCATAATCAAGGACCAGTCGCACCCTGGTCACTCCCTCTTCTCCCCTCTACCATCAGGCAAAAGGTATAGAAATGTGAAAACGCACACCTCCAGATTCAGGGACGGTGGTCTTCCCAGCTGTTATCAGGCAACTGAACCATTCGATCAACAATTAGAGAGCGGTCCTGAACTACCATCTACCTCATTAGAGATCCTCAGACTAGCTTTAATCGGACTTTACTGGACTTTATCCTGTACATAACGTTATTCCCTCTATCATGTATCTGTACACCATGGATAGCTCGATTGTAATTATGTATGGTCTTTATGCTGACTGGTTAGCACGCAACAAAAGCTTTCCGCTGTACCTCGGCACACGTGACGAAAGCTAAACTAAAGGGCCTGTCCCACTTGGCTGTCACTTGCGCGCCATTTACGCGACGTCCAAAAATGTGGTCGCCGCGTTGTGACGCACGGGTAGCGTGTGGGTAGCGCGGGACGGGCGCGTGGAGAGGCGTGGAGGAGTGTGGAGTTGCGCGCGGTATCGTGCGGCGCTCCAGGATTTCGTGATGCACGAAATCCTCGGCGCCACCTGGGTGACGTATCGCATACGCACGCTGACGCATTGGGCACGCACGCTGACGCATTGGCGTCGCACGCTGGTGTCCCGACGTCTCACGTGTATCGCGTGGTGACGCATGGTTAGGTTACTGTGCGTAACCATGAGTCGCCGCGCGCCACAGGGTATTCTAATGATGGCATGATGATGCGTGATTTGCGCGCGACGTCGCGTCGACCTATTTTACAAATGATGCGTAAATAAGGCGCAAATGACCGCCAAGTGGGACAGGCCCTTAAGTATGGAGAGAGACACAAAATGCTGGAGTAACTCAGCGGGACAGGCAGAGAAGAAATGGGTGACGTTTTGGGTCGAGACCCTTTTTCACCATTTAGTGTCTATCTTTGGTTTAAACCAGCAGCTGCACTTCCTTCCTAAACTAAACATGACTTGCGACTTAACCACTGAAGATCACGTTGAACTAACACTTGACAACATTCAATGCCAGCATTCAGTACATCTTGGAGTCCAGCTTTCGCCCTGATCAGTGGTAAATACCATCAGTCTGAAGAAGGGTCTCGACCCGAAACGTCACCCATTCCTTCTCTCCAGAGATGCTGCCAGTCCCGCTGAGTTACTCCAGCATTTTGTGTCCATCTTCGGTGTAAACCAGCATCTGCAGTTCCTTCCTACACTCTTAATCCCCAGGTTGAATTTACAAAAAAGCTTAAAAAATCATGGCTCCAGTCACTGAGGTGTCATCCCGGATAGATGTTAAGTGAAAGTTTGGAGAGCACTGATGAAAATGATCATGTCGAAATAAAACAACAGAACGAGAAAGGAAATTGCAGCATTTCAAAGTTTAGAACTAGATTGACTGGTTCACTCAGTTCAGAAATAGTGCATTGGAAACACAGTCATAGAGTGTGGAAACAGGCCCTTCCGACCAACTTGCCCGACTGCCCTGGCAGTAACTCTACTGAAACATCACCCATTCCTTCTCTCCAGAGATGCTGCCTGTCCCACTGAGTTACTCCAGCTTTTTGTGTGAATCTTCTGTAACATGTTTTCTTGTGCCTTATTGGACCAAATTGTCCTTAGCTGAGATTTGTTAACGTCATGGATGCCGTGTTCTTATATAGCTACAAATATAAGCTAGCATTTACTTCACGAGGGTGAGAATACAAAAACAGAGATATAATGCTGAGGCTCTAGTGTGCTGGTCAGTCCGCATTTGGAGCGTTGTCAGCAATTTTGGGCCCCATATCTGAGGAAGGATGTGCTGGCGAGGGTCCAGAGAAGGTTTACAAGAATGATCCCAGGAATAAGTAGGATAACATATGATGAGCGTTTGACGCCACTGAGCCTGTACTCGCTAGAGTTTGGAAGAATGAGGGGGGACCTCATTGAAACTTATAGAATAATGAACGGCTTGGATAGAGTGGATGTGGAGAGGATGTTTCCACTCGTGGGAGAGTCTAGGACTAGAGGTCATAGCCTCAGAATTAAAGGACGTTCCTGTAGGAATGAAATGAGGAGGAAATTCTTTAGTCAGAGGGCAGCAAATCTGTGGAATTCTTTGCCACAGATGGCTGTGGAGGCCTAGTTAATAGATATATATATTTTTTTGTAAAATATTTTTATTAGAAGTAAATACATATTAAGAAGGAATAACGTAAAATAAAAAGAAAGAGACATATTATTCGTCACATACATTCTTAATATTTTTAAAGTTTACAATCATTCTTATTTATACTTCTATACTTTTTATTATTTTATAACAGAAAGAAGATAGTAAAGATAAATAATAAAGTGAAATAAAATAAAAGTAGAAAATCAATAATATGAGTATTAAGCAGGCTATTCTTCATTGGAGATATATCAGTGGTCTATTATATATAGTTCTTCATCTATTCCTTCATTCAGGTTTCAGTCAGGCCCTCGAACCGGACACCTTGACCCTTTAAATATTCAATAAATTGAGACCATATTCCTCTGAACTGATCTAGCTTGTCCAAAAGGACAAGTCTTAATCTTTCCAGATGAAGTGTCTCCGACATTTCTGTAATCCACATTTTGATTGTGGGGGAAGTAGGACCTTTCCAAAATCTTAATATTAATTTTTTACCAATTATTAAACTATAATCGATAAAAATTATTTGCTGTGTTAGTAGTTGATCCGTTTCTAATATTCCTAATATGATTAATTGAGTCTGGAGTCAGATTTGTATTAACTACATTCGAGATTATCTTAAAAATTTCTATCCAAAAGTTAGTAATTTTTATAGATTTTGTGAATGAATGCGTTAGATTAGCTTCTAAATGCTGACATTTTTCACATATAGCATAAACATTTGAAAAAATTCTGTTTAATTTGGATTTTGAAAAGTGTAATCTCTGTAAAACTTTAAATTGTATCAAAGAGTGTCTAGCATTTAATGAGCAGTGGTGTATATGTTGTAAACTCTCATTCCATACTTCTAGACTAATTGTTTGACCTAATTCGTTTTCCCATGCTTGCCTATATATTTCCAACAATGGTACATCATTTTCCAATAAAATATTATAAATATATGATATTAATTTTTCTTTGTTCGGATATTTATTTAGACATTCATCTAAAATTTCTGTCTTTCTATTTCTAAAATCCTTGGTTTAACATAGTCTCTAATTTGTAAATATCTAAAGTACTCTTGAGTGTAATCCGTAATTTTGTTGTAATTCCTAAAATGAAAGAAAGAGACTTTCCCTGTAGAGATCACCCATCTTATTAATTCCATAGTTCTTCCATTGTAAAAAACCTTTATCCATCATTGAGGGTTTAAAAGTAATGTTATTTACAATGGGAAGAGCCAGTGGTATACTTTCCAATTTTAATGTTTTCTTTAATTGTTTCCAGATACGTATCCCACTTTCTATTATTGGATTTCCTCTATAAATTTTCTTACGTATTTTAGTATTGGCAAATAAAATCGAGCTAATTTCGAAAGATGAACAATCTTCCTTTTCCATGTTTAACCAGTTTGGCTGTTTATCTAATTCTTCCAAACAAAAATTCATATTTTTAATATTAACTGCCCAGTAGTAAAACATAAAATTGGGCAGTGCAAAACCTCCATTTATTTTTGATTTACATAGATGTTTTTTATTTATCCTATGACTCTTATAATCCCAAATAAAATTGCTAACTATAAAGTCCACTTTCTTAAAAAAAATTTTAGGAAGATATATCGGGATCAGTTGAAACGTATAATAATTGGGGAAGAAAAATCATTTTTATCGCATTAATTCTACCTAGCATTGAAATAGGTAATGTTTTCCAATATAGGATATTCTTAAGTAGTTTATTCAGTAGGGGTGGGAAATTAGATTTAAATAAAGAATTATATCTTTTTGTTACATAAATTCCAAGATATTTGATTTTTTCATTTGCTATCTTAAAAGGAAATTGTTGTAGTGTATGTGGGTTATTTCCCATTATTGGCATGTTCACTTTTATTCCAATTAATTCTATATCCTGAAAACAAACCAAATTGAGTTATTAAATCTAATAAGTTAGGGATACTAGTTTCAGGCTTTGTAATATAAAGCAATACATCATCTGCATATAAAGAGATTTTATTTTCAGTTTCTTTGGTTTCATACCCGTATATTTCAGGATGTAATCTCACGGATTGTGCTAATGGTTCAATTGCCAGTGCGAACAGTAGTGGGGATAGAGGACAACCTTGTCTACAGCCTCTGGATAAATTAAATTTAGTTGATAACATTTGATTTGTTAATATTCTAGCTGTTGGATTAGTATATAGTAGTTATAAACTTCTCTTCCAACTGAAAAGTTTCCATAACCGAAAATAAATAAGACCGTTCAACCTGATCAAAAGCTTTCTCTGCATCTAATGAAATAATTGATAAATCTTTATTAATATTTATTTTCGTGTATATAATATTGAATAATCGTCTCAGGTTATATGAGGAGTATCGTTTTGGTATAAATCCTGTTTGATCTAAATGAATTACTTTATTAATCACTATATTTAGTCTTTGTGCTAGTATTTTGGTTAATATGTTTTGATCAGTATTTAAAAAAGCTATGGCTCTATACGACCCTGGAGCATCCAGATCTTTATCTTATTTAGGAATAAGCGTTATAATAGATTCATTTAATGTTTCTGGTAACTTCTGTTGTGCATAAATATATTCATAAAGTGTCTTCAAACGTGGTGCTATCAGATCATATAATGTTTTATAAAATTCCGAACCAATACCATCCGGTCCTGGAGTTTTACCATTTTTTAATGACCTAATAGATTCTTCGATTTCTTTAGTAGTTGTTTCAGCATTTAGAGATTCTCTATTTTCTAAATCCTGTCCTTTTAGATTACAATTTTTTAAAAATGTTTCTATTCCTGTCCGATTGTCTGTCGTTTTGGCTGAATATAAATTTTTATAGTATTGCAAAAATCTCTCATTTATATCTTTAGTTTGTACTAGTAATTCACCTTTGTCTGATTTAATCCTATGGATTAATTTTTCTCCCTCCAATTTTCGTAATTGACGAGCCAATATTTTTTTGTGGTTTATCTCCGAATTCAAATTGTATTTGTTTAGTATATTGGTAGAGTTTTACAACTTGGTCTGACTGTATTTTATTTAATTTATATTTCAATGCAGAGATTTTATTATGTTTTATCATGGTTGGGTTAGCAGCGTTTTTTGTGTCTAATTGTTTGATCTCCTTTTCCAATGCCTGTTGATCCCTCCGATTCTTTTTATTATAAAATGCTTGAGAGGATATCATAATTCCCCGAACATACGCTTTAAAAGTTTCCCATAATAGGGATGAAGGTATTTCTGGCTTATCATTTATTTCAAAGAAAATCTTAATCTGTTTTGTGATGTATTCTTGAGTTATTTTGTCTTTTAAAATTTGTGGGTTAAATCTCCATTGTCTATGTTTTTCCGTTTTATCAGTTATTTTAATCATAAAAGTTAAAGGTGCGTGATCTGAGATTATAATATTATGATATTTTGAATTATAAGTGAATGGGATAAGTTTTAAATCTACCAAAAAATAATCTATTCTTGAATAAGTTTTCTGCACAGGTGAGTAAAATGAATATTCTCGTCCAGCTGGGTTTTGCATTCTCCAAACATCTTTAATATTACTAGTATCTGTATATGCATTTATTAGATCACTGGAATGCGATTTAATTTTCCGTTGTCTTGATGATCTGTCTAAATAAGGATCTAGTGTACAATTTAAATCTCCTCCAATTATTAGGAGGAGATTTAAATTTTGTGTGTATAATTCTCCTATTACAATAATATATCTACCATCACTATCAGTTATAGTTGAAGTGTGTTTAAATGAAATGCCTTTACGAATTAATATTGCTACACCTCTAGATTTGTGTGTAAAAGAAGAATAATACGCTTTGTCAATCCATTTAGCCTTTAATCTATGCTCTGCATCTTCTTTTAGATGTGTCTCTTGGATAAATGCCACGTCTACTTTAAGTGCTTTTAAATGTGTTAATACATTACCTCTCTTAATTGGTTTGTTAATACCTTTAACATTCCAGCTACAAAACGTTATTCCTCCATTCCCCGTATTCGTTTTTAAGTCTTGCATCTTTTATCTAAGGAGGTATGTAATAGAGCAAATGGTTCAGCTCGACATACCCGACTTTACACCCGAACTCCGAATAGATGAATTTCAAGACCCTTGGGTATCTCTCACGTATGTATCTCCTTTGTATTAATTTATAACTCCATTTAAATATAAAACAATAATAACAAAGAATAATATAAACAAAGGATAGATTAAGAGATTAATAGGGTGCACAGAGAGAGAAAAAAACTACATCTAATATTAGTGTAGTTAGTGTTAGCGATATTACCATGGCTAGCAATCTACCGACTTCTGTAGTCAATGTTACAAACTTATCCATCTCCATGGTTCCTTAAGATTGTTATTCCATAAAAATATTTATTTAACCGGGAATATTAAACTCTGATGTGTACAGGATCCATCGGTCAAGTATATGATAATATCTATACTTAATACATATTAAAAGATATAATTTTTAAAAAAAATAAAAAAAGGGAGGAAAATAAAAAAAAATAAAATAAAAAAAAGTGCCAGGGGGGATAAATGAAGTCAAACTTTATATTCTGTGTGATTATATTTACTGTTTACCTAATTCTAAGTAAATCAGCTATAATTAGTTGTTAATCATTAATTGGTCGTTATCAGCTTTAATTAATAATAATACCGCTGTATGAATTTTAGTATTTGTTAATTATTAATATTAGTAGTGTTATTATTCTAATTGTTAGTATCCATAGGAGAGTCTCCAATCCGTATCTCCAATCCGAGTCTCCAATCAGCATCCTTCTCCATCTTCTTTAGGTGCCACAAGTCCATAGTCCACTCCAATCCTGAAAATACAATTTATTTGTTGGTGTAGTTCATCCTTGAAGATTTAATTCAGTCTTCCTCTCGTTCCTTAATCCCTTGGGCAAAGTTCATTGCATCCGCTGGGTTTTTGAAATAATGTTCTTCCTGGTTGTAGGTGACTCTCAGGGTGGCTGGGTACCTCAGACTGTACTTCAAATTCTTCACTTCCTCAAAATTCTTTTGGTCTCCTTGAACGCATTTCGTTTCTTGGAGACCTCTGCTGGGTAGTCTCGATAAAAGCTGATCGAATCTTCTTCGTATGTAAGATTTCTACTTTTTACAATTTTGTTCATCATCTCCTCCAGGACATGATCATACTGGACTTTTACTGTCATTTGTCTTGGAGGGGCGTCTTGCTTTGTATAACGTCTCATTACTCTGTGTGCTCGGGCTAGTAAAGGCTTTTGTTCCAGAGATAAAACCTTTTGCAATAAGTTTGCAGTAAACTCACAGGTATCTTGATTCTTTTCTCTCCCTTCTCGAATACCCACGATCCTTAGGTTCTGTCTTCTCTGGCGTCTTTCCAACTCGGTACATTTATCAGTTATTTTGCCCAGTAAATCAGATAGACGTTGACTTTCTTTGAGGAATGTTTTCATAGTCTGAGCACTTGTTTCGGCTAGATCTTCAAGGTTCTTTATGGCAGCCGTCTGCTCCTTGAGTTCTTCCTCCACAGGTTCCAGCTCTGTTTCCATCTTATTTTGGATTTTATCATTCATCTCTACTACTATATTTGCAGCTTGATCCATTAATATTTCTGCAATTTCCTTTCGCAATGTGTCAGATAATTCCGTAGCCGAGATATTGATTTCAGACTAAATCTTTTATCTCCTCCTTGATTTTTTTCTATTTCTTCCTTAAAATTCATGTTTGCCAGTTCAGTTTTTAATTCCAACTTTATTTCTTCCTTTAACTCTGCCATTTCTTGTACAAAAAAAAAAGTTCTTCAATTTCCGATTTTTTCGACACGTCTTCTTGGGATAGTGTCCTACCTGAGCCCGAGGCTTCAGTCGGACCTTGTTCTTGTTCTGCCGTTTTTTGCCTTGTATACCGAAGTTTTGATTTATCCATGGGTGGGCTGCGGTGTGTTGCCATTACGAGTCGCACGCCTGATGACATCACTCACGGCAGCCAGTGTAGAAACAGCAGGCAGCAGGTAGGTCTTTTCTCCTCGTTCTTTCCACGGAGCTGGCTGGCGTTACTCTCTAGCCCTCCATGGCGCCACCGGAAGTCGTTAATAGATATTTTTAAGGCAGAGATAGATTGAATTGCATGTCAGGGGTTATGGGGAGAAGGCAGGAGAATGGGGTTAGGAGGGAGAGATAGATCAGCCATGATTGAATGGCGGAGTAGACTTGATGGGCCGAATGGCCTAATTCTGCTCCTATCACTTATTAACTAAATGCCATGATGTAACTGGCACTATCGTACACACAAGGGACAATTTAGCAAGAGAAATGAATACTAATCCGAGGTGACTTTTCTCTTCTGTTTTAAACATGAAGCCAAACCATTCTCAGCTTGATGTTATTTCTCAATAGGAACATTTAAGTTGCTGTTGAAACCAATACTCTGTTTGAACTGCTAGGCAACTATGAGTTCCATATTTATAAGATATTGGTACACTGCCAGTTTAAACAGAACAGTTGGAGTGCCAGAGGAAAAAAAGCTTTTAATCTCCCTATACTCTGCTAGGCAACAGGAGAGGAAAAAGGACTTGATATCACCGTACGAGAATCAATGCTTCTGGTATTCAGTTCCAAAGGTTTAAAATCTGAAGTATACAGGCACGGACAGAAAGGAAACGTTTTACATTCATTCTTCTGCCGCTGGGATGCTCAGAAGAAAAATAATGCGGTTCGAAGCAATGGCCAACAAAACACACCAACGCCTCTCCTTCCTTAGAAGGCACTGGAAGTTCGTCATTTCTCCCAACAACTCACTCCAACTTCTACAGATGCGCCACAGAGAGCATTTTATCTGGATGAATTGCAGCTTGCTTTGGAAACAGCTCCATCCAAGACCGCAAGAAATTGTAGGGTTGTGGACGCAGCCCAGACCGTCGCACAAACCAACCTCCCTTCCATTGACTCCATTTACACCTCACGCTGCCTCGGCAAGGCCAGCAGCATAATCAGGGACCAGTCGCACCCTGAACACTCCCTCTTCACCCCTCAGGCAAGGGGTACAGAAGTGTGAAAACGCACACCTCCAGATTCAGGGACAGTTTCTTCCCTGACCTATCATCTAACTTACTGAAGAGCCTCGTACATTTATCGGACTTTACTGGAGTTGATCTTGCTCTAAACGCTATTTCATTTATCCAGCATCTGCACACTGTGGACAGCTCGATTGTAATCATGTATCATGTAAAAATGGACACAAAGTGCTGGGGCAACTGAGCGGGTCAGGCAGCATTTCTGGAGAAAACATAGAAACAGAGAAAATAGGTGCAGGAGGAGGCCATTCGGCCCTCCGAGCCAGCACCGCCATTCATCGTGATCATGGCTGATCGTCCCCAATCAATAACCCGTGCCTGCCTTCTCCCCATATCCCTTGACTCCACTAGCCCCTACAGCTCTATCTAACTCTCTCTTAAATCCATCCAGTGACTTGGTCTCCACTGCCCTCTGTGGCAGGAAATTCCACAAATTCACAACTCTCTGGGTGAAAATGTTTTTTCTCACCTCAGTCTTAAATGGCCTCCCCTTTATTCTAATTCTGTGGCCCCTGGTTCTAGACTTACCCAACATTGTGAACATTTTTCCTGCATCTAGCTTGTCCAGTCCTTTTATAATTTTATACGTTTCTATAAGATCCCCCCTCATTCTTCCAAACTCCAGTGAATACAAGCCTAGTCTTTTCAATCTTTCCTCGTATGACCGTCCCGCTATCCCAGGGATCAATCGCGTGAACCTACGCTGTACTGCCTCAATCACAAGGATGTCTTTCCTCAAATTAGGAGACCAAAACTGTACACAATACTCCAGATGTGGTCTTACCAGAGCCCTATACAACTGCAGAAGAAATATGTGACATTTTGAGTCGAGACCTTCTTCAGACTGAGATCCCTTTTCCTTATCCTTATCCCTATTCCAACTCTCCAGAGATGCTGTCTGTCCCACTGAGTTACTCCAGCATTTTGTGCCTATCTTTGGTATAAACCAGCATCTGCAGTTCCTTCCTACATCACTCATTCACTGCAAAGTCTTCCAGCAATGGCCCAGGTATAGAGAAAATTTAAAGGACATATTAAATAGAAAATAAACTGTCAAATCCAGAGATGATGACCAGGAAAGTGCATCAAATGCAAAAGTGAAGCAGTTCTTCAGTGGCAGGTTCTGACTTTAGTCCATTATGTAGAATTATGGAGTCACACAGCATGGAAACAGGCCCTTCAGCCCAGCATGCCCATACTACCCAAGGTTCCCCATCCACACTTGTCCCACTTACCCACGTTTGGTTTGTAAAGGCCCTGTCCCACTTGCGTGCCCTTGGCACGCAAATTACGCGTTGAGGCGCACGGGGCCGGTCCCACTGAGAAGCGCGGAGAGGTATGTAGTTCTGCGCGACATCGCGCGGGGCTCCGAAATCTTGGTCGCGAACACAATCTTCACGCGCCAACAGCCTGTCGCGTAACTGACGGCCAAAGTGGGACAGGCCCAAGACCCTGGCGCGACGCAACGTCTCACCTCCAACAGCAGCAGAAGCAGGCAAACGATCGCCGAACTCGGCCTGGGGCTCACGGCCGTTGCGGATCCGGATTCCCCCCCACTTCTACTCCCAGAGCGGAACCAAGAAAATTGTAGATAGACACAAATTGCAGGAGTAATTCAGCGGGACCGGCAGCATCTCTGGAGAGAAGGAATGGTGACGTTTCGGGTCAAGACCCTTCTTTCTGACTGAAGAAGAGTCTCGACACGAAACATCACCCATTCCTTCCCTCCAGAGATGCTGCCGGTCCCGCTGAGTTACTCCAGCATTTTGTGTCCATCTTCAAATGACGTCACACGCTCCAGACGGCTGTGCGGGCGCTTGAAATCGCGCAGGACCGTCGCGCCTCAACGTGACGACGAGGTTGCGTAATTAGCGTGCCAAGGACACGTTAGTGGGACAGGGGCTTACTCTCAACCTTATTTTAAATGCCTTTTAAATAGTTTTTGGCTCAACTACCTGCTCATTCCACACACCCACCATCCTTTGTGTGAAAAAGTGACCCCTCAGATTCCTATTAAATCTTTCTCCCTCGCACCTCAAACCTGTGTCCTCTGGTTCTCGATTCCCCTACTCTGGGCAAAAGACTGTACATCTACCCTGATCTACTCCTCCTCTGACTTTATACACCTCTATAAGATCATCCCTCATCCGCCTACGCTCCAAGGTCGGATTTAAAATTTAAAAACACCCTCATCATATTTGCCCTCAAGCCCACCTTCTTCTGGAGTGAAGTCGCTGAACATTGAATTTTTCCTCATGCTTCACTCACTCAAACTCTGGGACTTATGAACCCGGGACTCTGGCGCTGTTAAGGGCCTGTCCCCCTTAGGCGACTACAGGTGACTAGGCAGTCGCCGCATGGTCGCCGGGGTGTCGCCTGTATGGTCTTGAGTCGTCTCCTCAGTTGCCCAAAGAGTTGTAGAGTCTTTCTGGTCGCCGCTGGATTTTGAAATGTTCAAATAATTTTGGCGATAGTCGGCTTGACGCCAATGAGCGTAGCTTGAGTTCTCCTGCCGTAGGTGCTGTCGTAGGTTGTCGCCAGGTGACGTGGGTTGTCGCCGGTGCGGACCGGTGAATTCCATTGGCGACTACCTCTGTCAACCATCGACAGGTACCGTTGCCTTCAGTTGTCGTCGACGGGGTCGTAGCTTGTCGCGGGTGGACGTAGGGTGTCGCGGGTGGACGTCCTAATGGGTCGCCGGCTGTCGGTAGCTTGCCTTAGCTTGACACCGACTAAGAGGTAGGTTGTTGTAGACATTGTCGTAAGGGGGGTCCAGTCGCCGGTTTTTCGGCGACCTGCTACGACTATGACAGTCGCCGGTAGTCGGTAGAAAAAATTCGCCTAAGTGGGACAGGACCTCCAGGCAGCAACTCTACTGCTGCACCATCATGCCACCACTAAAAAACAATGTTTAAATACATTTCCCTTCAGCACATAATCTACGTCAAACTTCCTGTCTGCAAATCACCCCATTTTTCATTTCCTCATATTGAAATGATCCTATAATTTGCCTGTCCACTGAACAATCTTATCTACCTCTTACAGACCTTTATTGTACCTCCAATCTGGACATTAGTCCAAGCTGGTCTGGCATAGCTGTGGTGACATGGGTAAAATTTCCAAGCACACACAGATATTATCCAGTGTTTGAAAGACGTTGGAAGCAGATGCAATAATGGGTTTCGCCATGAAATCAGATAAATAGTAGAAAGAAAAAATAATAATTCAAGGTTATGCAGAACAATCCAGGGAACGATATTAATTGGATTTCCCTCCAAAGAGCTGGCACAGAGGCGATGGGCTGAATGGCCTCGTGCGTTGCAGCTCCGCAGGATTTCTCCGAGATAAATTGCAGAGAATTGTGGACGCAGCCCAGACCATCACACAAAGCAAGCCCCCTTCCATTGACTCCTCACGCTGCATAATCAAGGACCAGTCTCACCCCGGCCACTCGCTCTTCTCCCCTCTCCCATCAGGCAAAAGGTACGGAAATGTGAAAACACACACCTCCAGGTTCGGGGACAGTTTCTTCCCAGCTGTTATCAGGCAACTGTTATCAGACAACTAGAGTGCAGTGCTGAACTACTATCGACCTCATTGGAGACCCACTGACTGTCCTTGATTGGACTTTACTTATTTAACTTTGCACTAAACCTTATTCACGTTATTCCCTTCATCATGTATCTGTACACTGTTAATGGCTCGGTCATAATCACGTATCATCTGGCTGGTTAGCAGGCAACAAAAGCTTTTCCCTGTACCTCAGTACACGTGACAATAAACTAAACTGAAACAACTCGACTGTGAACACAGATATTTACTAATACTTCCTGATTAGAGATTCAAGAGAGTTTATCGTCATGTGTCCCAGATAGGACAATTAAATTCTTGCCTTGGATTACCATGGTCTAGAGGTAATTTTGATTCAATTCTTTAGACTAATTCATTCATCAACAGCAGGCTCATCTCTGAACCTTGAGATGTCCCTTTGGTGAAATGGTTTCCAACCACAACCTGCCCTGGCTTAATATCGGTGAGACCAAGCGCAGACTGGGTGATCGTTTCATTGAACACCTTCGCTCAGTCTGCCTTGGCTGACGTGGTCTCCCGGTTGCCAAACACTTTAACTCCCCCTCTCATTCCCAAACCAACCTTTCTGTCCTGGGCCGCCTCCGCTGTCAGAGCGAGGCCAAACTCAAATTGGAGAAGCAGCAACACATATTTCGCTTGGGCAGCTTACCACCCAAGGCAAATTCCTTGTATGTATACATTCTTGGCAAATAAAAAATGTATTCAATCCAATTCAATTCAATCCTGTTCAAACCCAGCAGTATGAATATTAATTTCTCTAACTTCAAGTAACCCTTGCTTTCCCTATCTCTCTGTCCTCCCCCACCCCCTCTCTCTCCGTCCCTCCCTCACCCAAGCCGTTGTATCGGTTTCACTCTCATCCAGCAGAGTTTCAGTTTGTATTAAGGGCCTGTCGCACTTTGGGCGCCATTTGGCGTAACGCAGATGGAGCACGAGGATTTTGTACATCCCAAAATCCTGGGGCGCCGCGCGCGACAGCACGTCACTGCCTATGTCGTCACGCACCATGCGCAGGTATTGCGCACCATGCGCGCATCACGTGCATGTCACGACATGCACGCCGTGACGTGTAAATGATCGACAATAGACAATAGGTGCAGGAGTAGGCCATTTGGCGCTTCGAGCCAGCACCTCCATTCAATGTGATCATGGCTGATCACCCCCAATCTGTGCCCCGTTCCTACCTTCTCCCCGACTCCGCTATTTTTAAGAGCCCTATCTAGCTCTCTCTTGAAAGCATCCAGAGAACCTGCCTCCACCGCCCTCTGAGGCAGAGAATTCCACAGACTCACCACTCTCTGTGAGAAAAAGTGTTTCCCTCTCCGTTCTAAATGGCTTACTCCTTATTCTTAAACTGTGGCCCCTGATTCTGGACTCCCCCAACATAGGGAACATGTTTCCTGCCTCTAGCGTGTCCAAGCGTAATTTATGATGTTGCATAAATTACGCGCAAATGACACCTAAGTGGGACAGGCCCTTTACTCGTTACCACCTACCCGGCAGCTAATGATCTACCATTGTGGGCTCCCCCTTCCCTTGACCAGTTTTGATCCGCCCTTTTGCATATCTTTCATTAATTTGTTCTATGTACCTTCTCATATCTCTCAGTTCCCTCTCCCCTCAGCCTGAGGAAGGGTCCTGACCTGAAAGGTTGCTTATTCCTTTTCTCCAGAGATGCTGCCTGTCCCGCTGAGTTACTCCAACATTGTGCGTCTATCTCCAAACTGATACTGTAGCTTGCTACAGTCAACCGGAATGTCAATCCATGTAAATAGACAATAGGTGCAGGAGAAGGCCATTCGGCCCTTCGAACTAGCACCGCCATTCAATGTGATCATGGCTGATCATCCATTCCCTCAGCATACGACAGTCCCGCCATCCCGGGAATTAACCTTGTAAACCTACGCTGCACTCCCTCAATAGCAAGAATGTCCGTCCTCAAATGAGGGGACCAAAACTGCACACAATACTCCAGGTGTGGTCTCACTGGGGCTCTGTACAACTGCAGAAGGACCTCTTTGCTCCTACACTCAACTCCTCTTGTTATAAAGGCCAACATGCCATTCGCTTTCTTCACTGCCTGCTGTACCTGCATGCTTACTTTCATTATTCCTTCGCTCCATAGATGCTACCTCACCTGCAGAGTTGCTCCAGCATGTTTGTGTACCTTCATTAAACACATGTCCCTTTATTGAAAGTGCTCAGAGAGTGTGCAGTAGCCAGCCACTTACATGGGACAGTCCAAAGTGTTTTTTCTCAAATCTAGCATACATAAGGTTATACATCAGGGGATATGGGGAGAAGGCAGGAACGGGGTACTGACTGGGGATGATCAGCCATGATCACATTGAATGGCGGTGCTGGCTCGAAGGGCCGAATGGCCTACTCCCGCACCTATTGTCTATTGTCTATAACCTTGTTCCATGTGACTGCGTATTCTGTTTCTAAGCTGTATTTCCAAAACGACAGATGCCGGAGTGACGTGGATGTGGTCAGGGCTGACGAGAAGCTATCTACCGACAATCTATATGTGGCTGCATGTCAAAGAAAATGGAGAACGTGTGGTGTGTCTGTACACTGGGCAACAACATGAAAAAAAGTGGTTCCCTGCCAAAGATAGACAAAAGAGTAACTCAGCGGGACAGGCAGCATCTCTGGAGAGAAGGAATAGATGATATTTTTCGGAGGCGCAGCGGTAGAGTTGCTGCCTCACAGCACCAGAGACCCGGACTCCATCCTGACCTTGGGTGCTGTCTGTATGGAGTTTGTACGTTCTCCCCGTGACCTTAAAGATAGCATAGCCAGGGGATATGGGGAGAATGGCAGAAACGGGGTACTGATTGGGGATGATCAGCCATGATCACATTGAATGGCTCGTGGTGCCGAGGGGCCGAATGGCCTACTCCTGCACCTATTGTCTATTGACCACGTGGGTTTTCTCCGGGTGCTCCGGTTTCCTCCCACATGCCAAAGACGTACAGGTTTGTAGGTCCATTGTCTGGTATAATTGCAAATTGTCCCTGGAGTGTTGGATAGTGCTGGTGTATGTGGTGGTGGGGGTGGGGGGGGGGGGGTGTTGCTAGTCGGTGCGGACTCTGTGTACTGATGGGCCTTTTGCACTCTGTATCTCTAAACTAGGCTAAACAATGCAATGACGACATGGGGTGATTACTGCAGCAGCTGCAAGACACTTAAACCACAGAGGACACTGGATATGGGATTTATTTTGGACAATGTATTACAGAGTGAATCAGCTTCCAAATAAAGAAATAACTCTGATGACTTTGTATGCCAAGCTCCTCCAATTGGCCTTTATGGAGGTCTTGATGCCTCCCGGGTAGAAGTTGGGGCCTCGGGGGTCGGACAGAGGAGCCGGGCCTTGCGGGTCGACGGAGCCCGCGGCTGGGTCCTGGGTCGGCACCACAGAGGCGTGAAGTGGGGCGGCGACTGCGGTGAGGCCTCGGCGACGGTGAAGCCTGGCGACAATGGGGCCTCGGCGGCGGTGAAGCCTCGCGGGTCGACCCGCAGTCGATGAGAGCGATGGGGGAACACCACGGAGGGGGGGGGGAAGGACAATGGAGGATCCTGCCTGGGGGGACCGCCGTGAGGGAGGTGGGGGGAGAACGATGGACAATGGGGACCCGGCCGTGAGGAGCGAAGGATATAGGCAACGTTTCGGGTCCGAAGAAGGGTTTCGACCCGAAACGTTGCCTATTTCCTTCACTCCATAGATGCTGCCTGACCCTCTCGATTCCTTCTTGGTTTAGGTTAATTTAGAAACACAGCGCCGAAACAGACCATTCGGCCCAACGAGTCCGCGCCGACCAGCGATCCCCGTACATTGACACGATCCCACACACTCTGGGGACAATGTATAATTCTTTCCAAAGCCAATTGACCTGCCAACCTGTACGTCTTTGGAGTGTGGGAAGAAACCGGAGCACCCGGAAAAAAACCCACACAGGTCACGGGGAGAACGTACAAACTCTGTACAGACGAGAAAGTGGGTAAACATAGAACTAGTGTGAATGGGTGAGTGATGGTCAGCATGGACTCGGTGTGTGGAATAGCCTGTTTCCATGCTGCATGTCAACACTAAACTAAAATCAAACTGATTAACGATGCAACCAAGCGGATAAAACGAGCTTCAGAAATTGGCCTGAAACCAGCCGTCATTCGCTCGTTGCAGTAAAAAAAAAAAAAAAAAAAACAGATGCTGGAAAGCCGGAAGGAACAGCAAATGCAGGGAGCGCTCGGCAGGTCAGGCGGTATCCATGGAGAGAGAAACAGTCAAGGACTCTTCAACGAACCAGAGCTACTCCTCTTTAAACCAGCTGTTCAAAGCTGCAGCCAGTGGGAGTGGCGAAACGGAAAGAAGAAAACACTGGTGATATTGTGCAGAACAAGGTCATTCGAGGTTCCAATTACTTAAAAAAAAAATACAGCTGTCAGTGGCAGATGAGAGAAAAAGCAGCAACTGGGACAAAAAGGTACAGCCATTCTGTAGAGGGAGGAAAACAAAAAAAAGGTGGAGACTTGCAAATGTCAAATTCATTCTCAAGACCCAAGGGCTTCATGTGTTTGTACAGGATGCACAAGTGTTTGCTGTTGACAGGGAATATATACAGTCCCCACGCAACTATAAAAGGTCGACAAAAATGCTGGAGAAACTCAGCGGGTGAGGCAGCATCTATGGAGCGAAGGAAATAGGCAACGATGCGGGTCGAAAAGAAGACGGGTCTCGACCCGAAACGTCGCCCATTTCCTTCGCTCCATAGATGCTGCCTCACCTGCTGAGTTTCTCCAGCATTTTTGTCTACCTTCGATTTTCCAGCGTCTGCAGTTCCTTCTTAAACATACAAATATAAATGTCACTTTTTCAAAATTCTGGGTTGACTCAGCGGGACAGGCAGCATCCCTGGAGAGAAGGAATGGGTAACGTTTTGGGTCGGGACCCTTCTTCAGACCCGACGAAGACAGAATATGAAGAAGGGTCTCGACACATTTTCTCCATAGATGCTGCCTGTTCCGCTGAGTTACTCCAGCACTTTGTGTCTGTCTTTGGTGTAAGCCAGCATCCGCAGTTCCTTGTGCAGGAAAGAACTGCAGATGCTGGTTTAAATCGAAGGTAGACACAAAATGCTGGAGCACCTCAACGGGTCAGGCAGCATCTCTGTAGAGAAGGAATGGGTGATGTTTCAGGCTGAGACCCTTCCTTCCTACACATCGGATTGGCATGGGTGGGTATTTGATGGTCGGCATGGCAATGGTGGGCTGAACGGCCACCTCTTTGTGCTATATGACTCCTGTAAGTGCTACACTCTTAAAGGTGCCATGTTTCTGATAAGGAAGGGCAGTCACGGTGGCGCAGCGGTAGAGTTGCTGCCTTACAGCGAATGCAGCGCCGGGGTTCGATCCCGACTACGGGTGCTGTCTGTACGCAGCTTGCACGTTCTCCCCGTGACCTGCGTGGGTTTTCTCCGAGATCTTCGGTTTCCTCCCACACTCCAAAGTCGTATAGGTTTTGTAGGTTAATTGGCTTGGTAAATGTAAAAATTGTACCTAGCTGCTGTAGGATAGTGTTAATGTGCGGGGATCGCTGGTCGGCGCGGACCCGGTGGGCTGAAGGGCTTGTATTTCTAAACTAAACTAAGGGCGACCTGGCGTGGGAGGGGGATGAGTACTTTTTGTAACTTTGCTAGCACCTTTGTGGCAACTCTTTTATGCCCTCTGTATGCAAGAACAATAAAGCGTTGGTGCAAGTGGCAATAAAGTAACATCATCAATTTGAAGGTGAAATTCTTAGGGGATTGGGCAGGCTAAATGCAGGAATAAATGTTTCCGGAATTCCAGAATCAGGGATCACAGTTTAAGGGGTAGGCCATTTAGGACTGAGATGCGGAAAAACCTTTTCGTCCAGAGAGTTGTGAATCTGTGAAATTCTCTGCCACCGAAGGCAGTGGAGGCCAATTCACTGGATGGTTTCAAGGGAGAGTTAGATAAAGCTCTCAGAGCTAAAGGAATCAAGGGATGTGGGGAGAAAACAGGAACGGGGTACTGATTTAGGATGATCAGCCCTGGTCATATTGAATAGCGGTGTTGGATCGATGGGCCGAATAACCTACTCCTGCACCTATTTTCTATTTTCTCTGTAAATCAAAAAATGCTGGAAATGCCCAGCAGATCAGGCTTGCACCTCTGTCGCAACAATGTGGGGGGGAATGAGAGGTCCCATGAGTTTCAGTTTCAGTGTAGTTTACTGTCACGTGTACCGGGGTACAGTGAGAAGCTTATGTTACGTGCTAACCAGCCAGCGGAAAGACAACACATGATTACAATCGATGACATTTCAGTGAACGGATACAATGATAAGCGAATAACATTTAGTGCAAGGGATCATTGTTAAAGTAAGAAATGTTGCTGTAGGAGTAGAGATCTAAGTGTGTGGAGCGATTGTAATATGTGACTGTAGATCTGCTTCTGTGGCTAGCACACAAATAGTCGCCAGGGCTGGACGCCATCTTGGAAGCCGGATAGAAACATAGAAAATGGGTGCAGGAGTAGGCCATTCGGCCCTTCGTGCCTGCACCGCCATTCAATATGATCATGGCTGATCATCCAAACTCAGTATCCTGAACATGCCTCCTCTCCATACCCCCCGATCCCTTTAGCCATAAGGGCCACATCTAACTCCCTCTTAAATATAGCCAATGAACTGGCCTCAACTACCTTCTGTAGCAGAGAATTCCACAGATTCACCACTCTCTGTGTGAAAAAATGTTTTTCTCATCTCGGTCCTAAAAGACTTCCCACTTATTCTTAAACTGTGACCCCTTGTTCTGGACTTCCACAACATCGGAAACAATCTTCCTGCATCTAGCCTGTCCAACCCCTTAAGAATTGTGTAAGTCTCTATCAGATCCCCCCTCAATCTTCTAAATTCAAGAAGGATAAAGAATGGTGCTTTCATCAAATAAACAGATGAATCAGAACAGGTCATTATTTACCTGCTGTTTGTTGGATCTTGCAGTGAGCAACGTGGAAACAGTAATTACATTTCAAATCTGATTCATTAACCAAATAGGCCTTTGGGATGGCTGCTGACGAGCATTGTATAAATATGTCGTCCCTTCTAAAGTGTTCTGTGGGATCAGTAACCTCCAGCGGTAGAGATGCTGCCTTACAGCGCCAGAGACCCGGGTTCGATCCCGACTACTGACTAGGGGTGCTGTCTGTTCGGAGTTTGTACGTTCTCCCCGTGACTACGTGGGTTTTCTCCGGGTGCTCCGGTTTCTGCCCACATTCCAAAGTCGTGCAGGTTTGTAGGTAAATTAGCTTCTGGAAATTGCCCCTAGTTAAAAGGATGCAAATCGAGGATAACATACAACTGGTGTAGGGGTGATCGTTGGTCGTTGTGGACTCAGTGGGCCGAAGGTGGGTTCCCCCCCCCCCCCCTCCCCAAAGAGGTACAGGTTTGTAGGTTAATTGGCTTAGGTCAAAATTAAAAACTGGCCCTAGTGTGTAAGATGGTGTTCACGTGCGGAGATCGCTGGACGGACTGGACCCAGTGGGCCGAAGGGCCTGTTTTTGCCCTGGATCTCTAAACTAATCTAAACCAGCCCCGCAAGGCCTCAGCGAATTTAAAACTCAGTTTTCGAGGATGTTGCCAGGACTTGAGGACCTGAGCTACCAGGAGGGGTTGGGCAGGCTAGTACTTTCATCTCAGGAGTATAGGATGATGAGGGGTGATCTCAGAGAGGTGCATAACACAATGAGAGGAATAGATAGGGTAGACACACATAGTCTTTTACCCAGAGCAGGGGAATCGAGAACCAGAGGAAGTAGGTTTAAGATGATAGGGGGAAAGATTTAATAGGAACCTGAGGGGCAATTTTTGGGTGGTGGGCAGATGGAATGGGCTGCCAGAGGAGGAAACTATAAGAACAGTTAAAAGACATTTGGACAGCCACATGGATAGGAAAGTGTGATATTTGGTGGACCATGTGGGGTGGGAGGACCCATTGCTCGCTCCCCTTGTGCAGCGTCACCTGCTGCACGGGAGGAGCAACAGTCCCCTCACCCCACACTGTCCACCCAACATCAATAGAGGGATGTGGGCCAAACACATGTGGGAATGGTGCAGATGGGGCATGTGGTTCGGCGTGGGTAAGTTCGGCCTGGTTCCATGCTGTAGGACTCCAAGAGGTGGGACTGGTGTCATCTCGGTCAGCATGGCTGTTGGGCCGAAGGGCCTGTTTCCGTGCCCTGTGAATCTAATTCAGGCTGACGCTGCTTTAAAGCCCTGTCCCACGGTACGAGTTCATTCCAAGAGCTCTCCCGAGTTTGCCCTGATTCGAACTCGGAGATTTACGGTAATGGCCGCTCGTCGGTACTCGGGGCTCTCGTGGACATTTTTCAACATGTTGAAAAATCCTCACGAGTCTTCCCGTGCTTACCTGCCGTTAGCGAGTCTTCCCGAGTACCTGCCGTTGGCGCTAAGAGACGTCCCCGAGCTCCGACGTACCCGCTACGTTCATTCTCCGTGCTTACCACGAGTTTGATTTTTTTTTTAAACTCGGGAGAGCTCTTGGAATGAACTCGTACCGTGGGACAGGGCTATTACTGAATGGACCAACTTTAAATTCACAAACTTAAATAGGCAATCAAGAAGTAACCATGTTTTTTTCTTTGTGCAATTTCGCTGAAACGGAGAAGTGGGAGGAATTGTACACCTAGTTAATATGGATGCAGTCAACTGTGACGGGAGATTTGTGGATCAGGCACGATGATTCTAATCTGCACAGCTACTCAATAATTCAAACCCACACAACAGTGTGAGTTGGCAGTCAGCGATTTCCCTCTATATCCACTTACTGCTGCCGATCCTGCCCCACAATCACAGAGAACTTAAGCTTTTAATCTGAATCAAACCGGTTTAGTTTAGTTTTGTTTAGTTTAGAGAAACAGTGCGGAAACAGGCCCTTCGGCCCACCGAGTCCGTGCCGACCAGCGATCCCCGCACACTAACACCACCCTACGCACACTAGGGCCAATTTACATTTTATGCCAAGCCAATTAACCTACAATGGACAATATGTGCAGGAGTAGGCCATTCAGCCCTTCGAGCCAGCACCGCCATTCACTGTGATCATGGCTGATCATCCACAATCAGTACCCCGTTCCTGCCTTCTCCCCATATCCCCCGACTCCACTATCTTTAAGAGCCCTATCTAGCTCTCTCTTGAAAGTATCCAGAGAACCGGCCTCCGCCGCCCTCTGAGGCAGAGAATTCCACAGACTCACAACTCTCTGTGCGTCTTTGGAGTGTGGGAGGAAACCGAAGATCCCGGAGAAAACCCACGCAGGTCGGGATCTAAGCCGGGTCTCTGGCGCTGTAAGTCAGCAACTCTACCACTGCGCCACCGTGCCCTACACACACAAATTGGGAATATAAAGAGAACGGTTTAATCCCTTTAGATGCCATTACCTGATCGTCACATTGCGACTGAATGTGCTCACTAAATGCACCCCAAGCCCATTCTGGTATAAATTTGCTTCACATAGAAGTTAAGAAATCTTTGGAAAAGTTTTTCACTTTACAATAAAAATATCATGTGGCATATTGTGAAGTCATCACATAATTCACTCAGCAGCCCAGTACTTGCAGTAAACAATGGAGGTAGACACAATGTGCTGGAGTAACTCAGCGGGACAGGCAGCACTTCCGGAGAAAAGGAATTGGTGATGTTCTGGGTCAAGACCCTTCTTCAGACTGAGAGTCGGGAGGGGGGGAGGGGGGGTCAGAGAAGTTCGAAAAGGTTCAGAACAAATCAGAGCTCACATCGGTGACCCAGGAAAGGCGGAGCCCACAATGGTCCATTGTGGGCTGTAGAAGAAGCGATAATGAAGGGATATATGGATGTGAACAGTGGAATTGGCAGGGTGACCAGGGTGGAGGGGGGGGAGGCTGGAGGCAGGGTTACTTGAAATGATAGAAATCAATGTTCATACCACTGCCCAAAGTGAAATACGAGGTGCTGATCCTCCAATTTTCGTTTGGCCTCACTCTGACAGTAGAGGAGGCCCAGGATATAAAAGGCAGTGTGGGAATGGGAATGATCACTGGAGTACTCAATGTGATAAAGCTTATGCGGCACATGGAATGCCTGCGCTCTAGATTCACACAGCATGGAAACAGGACCTTCCGCCCAACTCATTCATGGTGACCAAGGTGTCCCATCTAATCTAGTCCCATTTTCCTTCATTTGGCTCACATCCCTCTAAACATTTCCTATCCATGTGCCTAACCAAGTGTCTTTTAAATACTGTTAACACACCCGCCTCAACTACCTCCTATACACCCAGCACCCTTGGAGTTAAAAAGCTGTCCTTCAGGTTCCTGTTAAATCGTTCCTCTCTCATCAGGCTTAAACCTTTGTTCTTGATTCTACTACCCTGGGAAGAAATGATTCTGTGCGTTCACTTTCTCAATTCCCCTCGTGGGTTTATACGCCTGCGTCAAGAAATAAAGTCCCAGCCTGCCCAACCTCGCCCATTGGCCCAGGCCCTGTAGTCCTGGTAACATCCTCGTCAATCTTCTTCTCTGCACCTGTTTCCAGCTTAACCACATCCTTCCCATAGCAGCAGGGTAACCAGAACTGAACACAATACTCCAAATGCAGCTTAGCCAACTGCAACATAAAAGGGCTGTCCCACTGCGGAGACCTAACTGGCGAGTTTCGAAGAGTTTAGGAGAGTTTGGGAAAAAAAAAAATCACGTTGAAGACCTCCTTCGACTATGTTGAAGACGAGCTACGACTAACTTCGGGAAAGTTGGACACCGAATAGTGGAGAGTGAAGACGACCTCCGTCGATCTCCTTCGACCTCCCTTCGACTATGATGAAGACTATCTACGACTACCCTCAATTACCTACGACTAACATGCCGACCTACTACGACCTACGTCGATTAAAAGTATCGATTTTCTCCATGGCGACTTTTTTTACTCGCGGGCATTTTTCAACGTGGAAAAATACGCCGCGACCTAGCTGAGGCCTGGAGTGCGCGGGGGCCACTCTCGAGCATGAAGGAGAGTTACGAAGACCTCTAGGACCTCGTGTCAACCATGCTGCAAGTACGAGTCGAGGGCAAACTGGCCAGAACTCACGGATTAGGTCGCCCAAAGTAGGACAGCCCTTAACATTCCAACTTCTAGATGCAATAATGGCTGAATGATGAAACACAAAGCAACTTAAAAAGGGGGGGGGGGGGAAGCAGAAAATGAAAAACAAAGAAACCAGTACAAATATTTTCGCCCATAAAGCCAAGTGGGAGGAAATTTAAGATGTTTGGAAATTCAATTCAAAAGTATCATCTTCTCACAGTGAGTAAGGATGGAAAAAGACAAATTCTACAACATTTGTCATCGTATTGTAAATTATTCTGGCAGGTTTTTAGTGAGAGTATTTGCAACAAGATAGCATGCAGTAATAGAAGCCAAAACTGGAGACAGAAATATGTAATCTATGTCCTGAGGAAAGGCATCCGAGTGGAAATAACTACTCGAACCATCCAGTCTATCAGTCCAACTGCAGATTGCAAAGCAATGATGCAAGGGGACCTTCCCAAATTGGTTCCCAAGTGAAACAAGAGACTGCAGATGCTGCAATGCTGAGCATAAAATCAAAGTGCCTCAGGAACTCAGCGGGTCAGGCAGCATCTGTGGAGGGGAATGGACAGGCGACGTTTCGGACTGGGACCCCCTTCTTCTGACCGACGTTGTGGGTCGAGAGACCCTTCTTCAGTCTGATGTCTGTGGAACGATGTCTGTGCATTTCCCTCCGCGGATGCTGCCCCACCCGCTGAGTTCCTCCAGCACTTTGGGTTTTTTTTTTAAATCATCAGTTTTTTTCCCATGGGGCATTTTTTCCCATGTGTGGAATGAGCTTCCAGCAGAAGTGGTGGAGGCAGGATCGATTTTAACATTTAAAAGTAAAGTGGATAGGTATATGGACGTGAAGGGAATGGAGGGGTATGGTCTGAGTGCAGGTAGATGGGACTAGGGGAAAACAAATGGTCGGCACGGACTGGAAGGGCCGAGAGGGCCTGTTTCCGTGCTGTAATTGTTATATGGTTATATGTTATATGTTTATTGATGGAGCATGGATCAGTACAGCCCGGGAACAAGCCCTTCAGAGCACAATATCTGTGCTGACCAAGTTGCCAAAGTAAACTAAACCCTCTGCCTGATGTATGCATCATGTTCCTGAGGCACATGATGCATACATCGTCATTCCCTGCATATCCCTTCTCTTACCTAAAAGGCTTTCAACCAGGCGCTCTGTATCCTGCTCCGTCACTCCGGCAGCAGTCTCCAGCCGCACCCACCGCTCCTAAGTTATTGGACCAGACTTAGGCCATTCGGCCCATCAAGGTCTACTTCACCATCAAATTCGTGGCTGATCTACTTTTTTCCCTCTCACATCATTCATTCTCTGCCTTCTATCCCCGTATTCCCTAGACATTACTAATTGATGGAATCCATTGACATGTCCTCCACCGCCTTCTGTGAAGAATCCTAAAAAAATGCCTCCTCCATATCTTCTAAAGTGGGGACAACACTCAGCCTTCTGCCTGTGGGAGCATAGAGCAGCACAGCTACGGGCCAAACGGAGAATTCAGACCTTTCTATGGAAGCACCACACTCTGGACATCAGCAATTCGGCCAATTATGCCTTCTCTAATCTCCCTAAGGCTTGGAGCATACAAGCTAATTTGCGCACCAGATTAAGAAGGACAAGAGAACATGCCCGGCTCGGTAAAAGCAAGAACTCAGCTCCGAACTCAGTTGCCCCTGGCCTTAAAGCACTAGCCTCTTTTAGCCTTATCTATTTACACCCTGTTAGGTAAATCTTCATAAGCACTAGTTAAGGGGTGCTTAGGAACAAGGTCCGGTGAGCAAGAGCAGCATCAGCTCCGGACGCTAGAGGACAGACCAATAGACCTATGGAATACCTCTCTGTTAGACAGTTTATGAAGCCCCCCTGTGGAGAAAGATGGAGTGAACCATAATTCTTAGGGAAAGTGTTGGCAAAGGGGTCCTGGAATTACCTATCACTCAGGAATACAAGTGTCAAAGTGGGGACCACCCATCTGGTTGCGCCGATGTACTGTGACAGCACGCTTCATCCGCCCTGAGAGGCACAAAAAGACGTCCGTGCCTGTGCAGTGCAGGAAAAAGAGGAGCTTTGGCCTTATACGACAAGTAAACCATTGGCGAATAGGCCACAACTCAGAGGGAGGAATGGTGGGTGAGGAGTAGGCGGCGACAGGAGGAGGCGCAGGAAGTGCAAAGGCGGTCTCTCTCTTGCCAACCGGCGGGGCAGATGGCGGGAATGGTGTGAAGCGGAGGAGATCAGCTGGGAAGACCTATGGGCAATGGAATCAAGCAATGCTCAGCTTCATCAGAGCGAAATATGACGTGCTTCCATCACCAAAGAACCTCAATCAGTGGTACGGCGCGGATCCAACCCTGTGGCCACTGGGCCTAACTCCAGCGACCTCAAACACATTCATGGTAGGCTGCAAGACCAGGCTCACGCAAGGGAGATACATGTGGCGGCATAATCAGGTACTAAAAAGCCTGGCAACAGCCCTTGAGAAACAGGAGGTGTGCGACCAAAACACCTTGCCTCGAGAGCAAGCAACCCCCCCCCCCCCATTAAGGGCGACAAGCTTTGTCCGAGAAGGACAGAAAACCTAGACTCGTCCACCAGATCTGCAGATGGAAGGAAACCTATGCAGGGCCGTGCCGGAGGATGACTGGCGGACATCGGCCGACACTATCTTTCCACCTGAAAATTGCTTCAACCAACCTCAGGCCCGACTTCGGTGTTATTGGTCCCCTTAAGAAGACTTGCGTACATCGTAGAGCTCACAGGTCTATGGGAGAAACTCTGTTGTGGAGGCCTATGAGCGTAGAACGCTGCGCTACACAGAGCTTGCAAGCAAGAGGCAACACAGCGTGGCTGGAACACCAACGTTTATCCAGTTGACGATGGATGCAGAGGATTTGTTGCGTCATACCATCAGACTGCTGAAGGAGCTAGGAATCCACGGTCAGGTCAGCGGGAAGACCATAAGATCCACTCTCAGACGCGGCTGAAAGAAAGCAGCTGTTGGATTTGGCACAGCGGAAAGACCCATGCTGGGCCCAAGTTCATGGTGACTCTTTGGGGCAGTTTGACCCGGGACACACGCTGAGGGCTGATTTTATTCCTGCAGCGGGGGCCCGCCCTTGTGGAGGGTGTCTAGTGTAAAAGGCCGAAAACCCAGTGACCCCCCCCCCCCCCCCCCCAGATGCAAGGGTACGCTATGATGCTGTGTCCCTGTGCCCAATGCCCTGAAGTTTACCCAGGCCAAGCTTTACGTATAGTATTCCCCCCCCCCCCCCCCCCCCCCACCCACCCCCCCCACCCCCGTATTACATCCCCCCAGATGAGCCTACCCCAGCCAATGCATCAGAGTCGCTTCGAGCTTTTAAAATATTCATTATGTTAAATATTAATGCACCTAATCATTTCTATCTCTTCATTGAAATGCTCCAGCTGTCAGGATTAAGGCAATTTTCTCCTCAGCATCTAAGCACGAAAGAGGCTCATGTCTGAAAGAGAACACATTCTTCTTAACATCTTCTTAACTGTGTACTTGATCATCGATGTTCAATGAAACTGGCCTCAACTATCTCAGATGGCAAGGAATAAAGCCGAGACTTCCCCAACATCGGGTTTCCAACCCTTATTTTTGTAAGTTTCTTTAAGGATAAGTCTTTCTTCATAAGACAGTCCTTACAGGAATCAGTCCTTGCAATATGTCCTTCCTCAGATTCGCAATACTCCAGGTGTTCAAATCCTTTTGCTATGAACAGCTAACATACCATTCGTGCATGCATGCACCTGCATGCCTTACTTTCAATTGACTGTGTAATGACACCCAGATCTCCCCTTTTCCTACTGGAAAGCTTTTGCCCACCAAACTATTCACTTATCGTTCCAAACGTTAATGCACCTAATCATTCTCCAGAATCTCTTGGCTTTAATCGCATGTAAATGGAAGATTCAAATAATATTTGCAGACCGCTGACTGTTAGCATGTCCAGGATTAAGGCAATTTTCTCCTGACCACAGACCAAAGTAAGTGGTCTGTAGATACTCAGCCACGAAAGAGTCCCCCATTGCCACTTTCCACATAAACTGCCGCTATTACTGAGGATTATCTCTAAGCCTGACAGAGAACACATTCTAGACAAGCACAGAGGCACTGAAAGATGTGTTTAATTTTTTTTTTTTTTTTTTTTTTTAAAGGCAAGATGGAATTGCTGGGAATCTGGGCAGAAATGAAAAGGCACAAAATGCTGGAGTAACTCAGCAGGTCATGCAGCATCTCTGGAGAACATGGATAGGTGACGTTTCACAGAGTGCTGGAGTAACTCAGCGGTTCAGGCAGCATCTCTGGAGGACATGGATAGGTGACGTTTCACAGAGTGCTGGAGTAACTCAGCAGGTCATGCAGCATCTCTGGAGAACATGGATAGGTGACGTTTCACAGAGTGCTGGAGTAACTCAGCGGGTCAGGCAGCATCTCTGGAGGACATGGATAGGTGAAGTTTCACAGAGTGCTGGAGTAATTCAGCGGGTCAGGCAACATCTCTGGAGAGAAGGAATGGGTGACGTTTCGGGTCGAGACCCTTCTTCAGACTGATGTCTGGGGAGGGGGCAAGGCTCGGCGATCGTTTCGCTGAACACCTCCACTCAGTCCGCCGAAACCTACCTGATCTTCCGGTTGCTCAACACTTCAACTACCCCTCCCTTTCCCAATCTGACCTTTCTGTCCTGGGCCTCCTCCATTGTCAGAGTGAGGCCCAGCGCAAATTGGAGGAACAGCACCTCATATTTCGCTTGGGCAGTTTACACCCCAGCGGTATGAACATTGACTTCTCTAACTTCAAGTAACCCTTGCTTTCCCTCCTTCTCCATCCCCTCCCCCTTCTCAGTTCTCCCACCGGTCTCACTGTCTCCTTCGACATTCTATCTCTGTCCCGCCCCCTCCCCTGACATCAGTGTGAAGACGGGTCTCGACCCGAAACGTCACCCATTCCTTCTCTCCAGAGATGCTGCCTGTCCCGCTGAGTTACTCCAGCATCTTGTGTCTGCTGGTGGAGTAGACTTGATGGGCCGAATGGCCTAAATCTTGTTCCTGTCACTTTTGAATTTATGTTTCTGGATGAAACACAATGAAGAGATTGCGCCAGTGTAGGAACATATAAGATTGTTAAGGGCTCGGACATGCTAGAGGCAGGAAACATGTTCCCGATGTTGGGGGAGACCAGAACCAGGGGCCACAGTTTAAGAATAAGGAGTAAGCCATTTACAACGGAGACGAGGAAACACATTTTCTCACAGAGTGTGGTGAGTCTGTGGAATTCTCTGCCTGGTGGAGGCAGGTTCTCTGGATGCTTTCAAGAGAGAGCTAGATAGGGCTCTTAAAAATAGCGGAGTCAGGGGATATGGGGAGAAGGCAGGAATGGGGTACTGATTGGGGATGGTCAGCATGATCACATTGAATGGCGGTGCTGGCTCGAAGGGCCGAATGGCCTACTCCTGCACCTATTGTCTACTGTACAAACTTGTTTTATGCATTGCCAACCATAAAAAGTGATACACACAACCAAATTAACCAGGTCTATGATACTTCATGACACTGCGGTGAGAGACAGTGACAGGATGTAACAGATTTGATGTGTCAATGTTTCACGCCAATCTCAATGAAAAAAACATGAGACAAATCTACTGGGGTTTCATAAAATCCCCAGATGATGGAGCTTAAAAGCAAGCCCATACATTGTGCAGAAATCTGGGTTGTTACAATAATCATTCATGGGACATTTGCAATTCAAATATTGTCTTTTGTATTTATTATTGATAGCTTCCTTGACAGGTGACACAGAAAGGCACAATTAACAATGTTTTTTTTAAATGGTTTCAAGATCCACTGAATTCATAATCCAATGGTGCAATGTATCAATTTTATTACAAAAAATAATTATGTTGAATAGCGCAACCAACACTAGGAATGTTTGTCGATGATGAATGACTTTCAAAACCACTTTTCATTATGGAAGAAGTTGCATTGGCCATCTAAACTAGAAACACAAGGACAAATTAATAGTAAGTAAGTACGTTTATTGGCCAAGTATTCACATACAAGGAATTTGCCTTGGTGCTCCGCCCACAAGTAACAACATGACACACAGTGACAGTTACGAATGACTCAGAAAACGCTAAACATTAATAATAATAAAACATTAATGATAAAACACCATTGATCAAGCATGCTTGAGTTTAGCTTAGAGATACAGCGTGGAAACTGGCCTTTCAGCCCAGGCTGACCAGCCGTCCCCGCACGTCAACACTATCCTACACACGCAAGGGACATGTTTTTACACTTACACCAAGCCAATTAACCTACAAACCTGTACGTCTTTGGAGTGCGGGCTCGGAGTAAAGTCACGCAGGTCACGGGGAGTCAAGAGTGTTTTATTGTCACGTGTCCCAGATAGGACAATGAAATTCTTACTTGCTGCAGCACAACAGAATATGTGAACATAGTACATAACGGGAGAGAAAAACAAAAAAGTACAGTGTGTGTATATATATACACATGCACGCATACTAAATAAATGGCAAATATAGTGCAATGATAATAATATTTAAGAAAGAACTGCAGATGCTGGAAAAAAAAATAAAAAAAATCAAAGGTAGACAAAAATGATGGAGAAACTCAGCAGGTGAGGCAGCATCTATGGAGTGAGGGAATAGGTGACGTTTCGGTCGAGACCCAAAACGTCACCTATTCCTTCGCTCCATAGATGCTGCCTCACCCGCTGTGCAATAATAAGAATAGTCTGTTGCAGTTCAAAGCTTATTTGTTGTCGTGTTTAATAGCCTGATGGCTGTAGGGAAGCAGCTGTTCCTGAACCTGGTCGTTACCTGAGAGAAGGTACAAACTCCGTACAGACAGCACCCGTGGTCAGGATGGAACCCGGGCCTCTGGCGCTGTGAGGCAGCGACTCTACCGCTGCGCCACCCTGCCGGTCCATGTGTCTGAAGCATGTGACGATAACAAACTAAACTAAACAGCTGGTTTAAGTCGGTCTTGTCAAAAGTGCCCAGCTTTAGTCCTACTGCATTTGCCCCACAGGTCTCCTGCACCGTCTTATCCAGACACCACTGACTTGCTGGCAGTCCTCTCCAATTCTCTCAGTTGGGTTTAGTTTATTGTCACGTATACCGAGGTGCAGTGAAAAGCTTTTGTTGCGTGCTAACCAGTCAGCGGAAAGACAATACATGGGTACAATCTTTTACAAGATTCACAGAACAGCATGTCCCAGTTTCTTGGTAACGGTTACAATTGATCCATTTAGACAATAGACAATAGGTGCAGGAGGAGGCCATTCGGCCCTTCGAGCCAGCACCGCCATTCAATGTGATCATGGCTGATCATCCCCAATCAGTGCCCCGTTCCTGCCTTCTCCCCATATCCCCCGACTCTGCTATTTTTAAGAGCCCTATCTAGCTCTCTCTTGAAAGCATCCAGAGAACTGGCTCCACCGCCCTCTGAGGCAGAGAATTCCACAGACTCACTATTCTCTGTGAGAAAAAGTGTTTCCTCGTCTCCGTTCTAAATGGCTTACTCCTTATTCTTAAACTGTGGCCTCTGGTTCTGGACTCTGCCAACATCGGGAACATGTTTCCTGCCTCTAGCGTGTGTCCAAGCCCTTAACAATCTTATATGTTTCAATGAGATCCCCCTCATCCTTCTAAACTCCAGAGTGTACAAGCCCAGCTGCTCCATTCTCTCAGCATATGACAGTCCCGCCATCCCGGGAATTAACCTTGTAAACCTGCGCTGCACTCCCTCAATAGCAAGAATGTCCTTCCTCAAATTAGGGGACCAAAACTGCACTCAATACTCCAGATGTGTAGATACATGATTTACAGTGTCTAGATACATAATAAGGCAGCAGATAGACACAAACAGCTGGAGTAACTCAGCGGGACAGGCAGCATTTTTGGAGAGAGGGAATGGGTGACCAGCATCTGCAGTTCTTTCCTACACGTGATGTTTAGTGCAAGGTAAAGCCAGCAAAGTCTGATCAAGGATAATCTGAGGTAGACCAAAAATGCTGGAGAAACTCAGCGAGCGAGGCAGCACCTATGGAGCGATGGAAATAGAGATCCTTCGCTCCATAGATGCTGCCTCACCTGCTGCGTTTCTCCAGCATTTTAGTCTACCTTTCATTTTTCCAGCATCTGCAGTTCTTTCTTAAAGGATAGTCCGAGGGTCACCAATGAGGTGGATATCTGAGGGGAGTTGAAGAAGATCACAGTAAAAGTAAGAAATGTTGCTGTCTGAGCAGAGATTTGAGTGTTTGGAGCAATTGTAATATGTGATTGTAGATTGGCTTGTGTTGCTAGCACGCAAATAGAGTCAAGGGTCAAGAGTGTTTTATTGTCGTGTGTCCCAGATAGAACAATGACATTCTAAAGGGCCTGTCCCACTTGGGCATCATTTGCGTGTCACGCAGATGGCGCGCGAAGATTTTGCGAATCCCAAAATCCTGGGCGCGTCACTGCCTACATCACCACGCGTTGCTGAAGTTGCTCCTCAGGTTGACCAGTGTGTCATGGAGGGGGTGAGCTGTATTGCTTAAGATGCTCCGCAGTTTGAGGAGCATCCTCCCCTTCAAGACCACCTTCCATGAATCCAACTCTTCCCCCAGGACGGAGCCAGCCTTCCTGATGAGTTTGTTGATCTTATTGGCGTCCGTGGCCTTCGCCTTGCTGCCCCGGCACACGGCAGCAAAGAAGATGGCACTGGCTACCACCGATTGGGAGAACATCTCCAGCATCCCACTGCAGATGATGAAGGAGCGGAGCCTTCTCAAAAAGTACAAGCGGCTCAGTCCCTTCTTGTACAGGGCCTCAGCGTTCCTGGTCCAGCCCAGTTTAATGTCCAGGTGCACTTCCAGGTATTGTTCTCCCGGTTAAACTGCACATCCACACCATTGATGGAGACAGGGGTGTTCCTCTCCTCCTAAAGCCCACCACCAACTCCTTAGTCTTGTCGGTGTTGAGCTGCAGGTGATTCAGCCCACTCCACTCAACAAAGTCGTTGACTACACCTCTGTGTTCAGCTTCCCTCCCCTCCACTGATGCAGCCCACAATTGCAGAGTCATCTGAAAACTTCTGCAGTCGGAGTTGTATCTGAAGTCCGCGGTGTAGATGGGTGAACAGGAAGGGGGAGAGGACCGTCCCCGAGTGCAATATTCAATGGCACCTTTATTATCACATGTGCCAAGGTAGAGTGAGAATCCTTTATAGCATACAGATCAGTAATGGGCCTGTCCCACTTAGGCGATTGTTTCGGCTACTGCCATAGTCATAGCAGGTCGCCGAAAAACCGGCGACTGGACCCCCCCCAACGACAATGTCTACAACAACCTACCACCTAGTCGATAACCGGCAACCCATTACGACATCCACCTACGGCAACCTACGTCCACCAGCGACAAGCGACGACAAGGTACGACCCTGTCGGCGACAACTGAAAACAACTTAAGACAATTCAGTCGCCGGCACCTGTTGCCGGTTGACGTGGGTAGTCGCCAATGGAATTCACCGAAGTCAGCAACCTACTGACAACAACCTACGACAGCACCTACGTCAGGAGAAGACAAGCTACGACAAGCCCACGGTCGCCGACTGTTGCCGAAAAGTTTTGAACATTTCAAAATCCAGCGGGCGACCAGAAAATCGCTACGATTCTTTGGGCGACTGAGGAGACGACTCACGACCACGCAGGCGACACCCCTGCGACCATGTGGCGACAGCCTAGTCACCTAAGAAATGACCCAAGTGGGACAGGCCCTTAAGATTATTGCCATACACAAGTACAGTACAGAATGCATAGTATCAGCCCACTGAGGCCATATGCTAGAGACACCAGGTCTTGACACCATTACATCATTCGCTTTGTGTCTGCGGGAATGTCTTTATGTTGCCACCTTTCAATTGCTATCGTTGGTATACAAGGTCTCTGTGTACAAGGTCATGAGAAGAGTAGATAGGATAAATTCTGACTGGTTAACATGCAACTGAAGTGAGTCATGACAATAAACTCAACTGATGCACAGAGACTTTTACCCACAGTGGGGGATTCAAGAACCAGAGGCCACAGGTTTAAGGTGAGAGGGGAAAGATTTAATAGGAACCCGAGGGGCCAATTTTTCTTTTATAGAAATGGTCTTAGATACATGGAACTAGCCATGAACATGAACCCACAGTCCTGTTTATATGGTTGAAAGGATCAAGAGCTTCAAATTCCTGGGCGTGCACATCTCTGAAGATCTTTCCTGGTCCGAGAACACTGATGCAATCATAAAGAAAGCACAACAGCACCTCTACTGCCTGAGAAGATTACGGAGAGTCGGTTTGACAAGGAGGACTCGCTCGAACTTCTACAGGTGCACAGTAGAGAGCTTGCTGACCGGTTGCATCGTGGCTTGGTTCGGAAACTTGAGCGCCCTGGAGCGGAAAAGGCTACAAAAAGTAGTAAACACTGTCCAGTCCATCATCGGCTCTGACCTCCCTTCCATCGAGGCTCTCAAAAAGGCTGGCAGCATCATCAAGGACCCACACCACCCTGGCCACACACTCATCTCCCCACTACCTTCAGGTAGAAGGTACAGGAACCTGAAGACTGCAACATCCAGGTTCAGGAATAGCTCCTTCCCCACAGCCATCAGGCTATTAAACTCGGCTCGGACAAAGCCCATTATCTGTTTATTTACACTTTATCAGTTTATTTATTCATGTGTGTATATATTTATACAATGGTATATGGACACACTGATCTGTTCTGTATTCGTGCCCACTGTGTTCTGTTGTGCTGAAGCAAAGTAAGAATGTCATTGTCCTATCTGGGACACATGACAATAAACTCTCTTGAACTCAAGTTGTTGTTGAAGGTAGTTGAGGCAGCTACGACCTCAATGTTTAAGAAACATTTAGACAGGTACATGGATAGGACAGGTTTAGAGGGATATGGGCCAAATGCAGGCAGGTGGGACTAGTGTAGATGAGGCACGTATGTTGGCATGGGCCAAATGGGCCGAAGGGCCTGTGTCCATGCCGTGTTAAGATTCCACACCACGATGGTGTTGCAGCATAGAATTTTTTTCCCAGGGTACCATCCGTTATTCTTTTAAATCTTTTGTATTTGAGTTTGAACTGATTGTATTTATGCAAAAAAAGGCTTGTCACTGTGCCTTGGCCTGCAAAGTCTGCCTTGGTGGTCGGCTATTGGAACAGGCTGTTGGATCTAAATCATTTGTGTGACATATTTAAAAAAAACCTCTAATATTTAAAAATTATTAAAGAGGTGTGGTGTACCGTTCAACATTTGGTTCAGAAAGGGGTATCAAGCTGAAATATAACTTTCTTTTCCTTCACAGATGCTGCCTGAACTGTTAGTTTAGTTTAGAGATATAGTGTGGAAGCAGGCCCTTCAGCCCACCTGCGATCACCCATACACTAGCACTATCATGAACACTTGGGACGATTTAATGGCCTGTCCCACTGACGCGGCTTTTTCGGCGACTTGCCGGCACCCGGCATAGGTCGTTGCAGCTCGCCGAAAATGTTCAACCTGTTGAAAATCCGGCAGCGACCAGAACAAGGTCCGACTCTTTGGGCGACTACTCACGACCATACAGGCTTCACCCCGCGACATGTCGCCAGGGTGTCGCCTGTACGGCAGGGCTCGAAATTAGCAGTTGCCCGGGTGCCAATGACCACTCAAAGTGCCGCCGGGCAACCTAAACGCCAAGTCATTTTGCCTGGCTTGGCACGCAAATACTGATTTATACGGATAGACACAAAAAACTGGAGTAACTCAGCGAGTAAGGCAGCATCTCAGGCGACTAGGAACATGACGTTTCGTGTCGGTGGCGGCTCTATTGCGGGGCAAAGATACTAGGAGAGGGGTGACGAAGGGGCGGAGCGAATGACGGGCCCCGCACAGCGGCAGCAGTGGCCGCGACCAAAGCTCTGCTCTATAATCTTTGGCCGCGACAGCGACTCCACCGCCTCCTCCTCCCGCACCCCGCCCGGTGGAAGGTGACCCCCCCCCCCCCCCTCCCTCCCTCCTTCCGGCCTCGTCGTGCGAGAGAGATCGCCCTGATAGCGGCCGCTGCCTGCAAATCCGTTAACGGCGCATTCAAAACAACCCCTCTCGCACGCCGAGGCCGGGAACAGGGAGGGAGGAAGGGAGAGGGAGAGGGAGGGGGAGGCCTCCTTCTGCCGTCTGAAGCAGCTGCACCAAAGATCCTAGAGCTATAGGATCTTTGAGCTGCACTGCTTGGCCCCGCACCTTGCTGTCGGCGGAGGGGAGGCGGTGGCGAGGAGTTCCCAAACGCCTCCCCCTTTGGCGACGGCACTTTGGCGTTGGACAGGTACGGCCAAGGCAGCGGGGCGATGTTGTCCGTGGAGCGCTAACCTTCCTTCCTCCCCACCTCCTCTACCCCCCCCCCCACCCGTTCTTGTACGCCCTCCTCCACCCCTCTTATCCTGGGACACCTCCTCTCCATCCCGCACTGATCCCCATTCCCTCCTCTATTCAGTCTTCACTGACATACCCTGTGCTCCCCCCCCCCAATCTATTCATCACTCTACCCACCTTGCATTGATTCTCCTGCCACCCCCACCCCCCCAACCATCCATCATACACTGGTCCCCCAATTCATCCGTACTGGACCCACCCCCATTTACCCTGCACCAATCCCCCCATCTATCCTGTAGTGATCTACCATTCATCTTTTACTGATCCCCTCATTCATCCTGTACTGATCCCCTCACTCATCCCATACTGGTTCCATTCATCCTATACTGATCCCCTCATTCATCCTGTAGTGATCTCCATTCATCCTGCACAGACCCTCCGATCCACACTGTCCTGAACCCCTCCCATTCATCCTGTACTGATCCCCCCCATTCATCCTTGTGCTGATTTCCCCCCCCCATTCTATCCTGTACTGATCCCCCCCCCATCCATCCCATATTGAACCCCCCCATTCAACATCACTGACATCCACCGTGCTCTCCCCTCACAATTTGACATAGTCCAACCAACACGCACTAATTCACCTGCCTCAATCCATCCATTCCGCACCGATTGCTTTCTCAACCCCCCCCACCACCCCCCACCCCCCCCCCCCCTGCCGTCTATCCACCCCGCATTAATTCACCCCTCCCTGACCCTATTGTGCTTCATGGGCTTCAGAGCGAACATTGACTATGTTTGATAACGGAATGCAATCAAATGCGTTTTAATTCCCAATGTTATTATTTCTTTTGACGCCTTTAAACATATTACCAAAAGAACATTTGTTGCAGTTATGTCCTTTGGCCATCTCTTGTCAGTTAGTGTAATGTTTAACCTGTCTGATGGGTATAGTCGGTTTTAACAGCTATTATCATAAAATGCCTTTAGAAATTTCCTTGCAACCTGTATATTTTGTTATGGATAAATTATGTGGGAAGCGAGAGTGTTTCTGTGCCAATAGCAATAACAACCCATGCTAAGGCCACGTCATGATAATTTTCAGTCCTCACAGAGAACATGCTTGCATCAATCTGTAGTGTACATGGTTAAGGATATATGTTACCATGGTCCAGGATTTATTGACACAGGTTGATCATATGCTGAATAATCCAACCACATTTTTGTTTGGAAGTGGAAAGAACTAATAGAAATTGCATTAATTGCAACGTGTAATGAGTTGAGATATTGTATTATAATTTTGCTGCATGTCATTGTGGTATATATCATGTCTTGATTGGTGAATATGTTTAGTTTGTGAGTTATTTGAAGCAGAAATAATATGTGAATGTAGACAAAAGTGCTGGAGAAACTCAGCGGATGCGGCAGCATCTATGGAGCGAAGGAAATAGGCAACGTTTTGGGCCGAGACCCTTCTTCAGACTGATGGGTTTCGGCCTGAAACGTTGCCTATTTCCTTCGCTCCATAGATGCTGCTGCACCCACTGAGTTTCTCCAGCACTTTTGTCTACCTTCGATTTTCCAGCATCTGCAGTTCCTTCTTGAACATAATACGTGAATGCTTCATTGAACATAATTCCGACTGGGAACTACGCACTTCGTCTGAGCACATTATCACACACGTCATGCAAACCCTCTTAAATGGCCACCTAAACTGTCATCTGGCAACCTAAAAAGCTGTCAAGGTTGCCCGGCTGGCAACAGGGGAAAAAAAGCTAAGCGAGAGCCCTGTATGGTCGTGAGTGGTCTCCTCAGTCGCCTAAAGAGTTGTAGCGTCTTTCTGGTCCCCGCTGGATTTTGAACAAGATGAACATTTTCGGCAACCTATGACCGGTGCCGGCAGTCGCCGAAAAAGTCGCGCAAGTGGGACAGGCCCATTACAGAGGCCAATTAACCTATGAGCCTGCATGTCTTTGGAACGTGGGAGGAGACTGGAGCTCCCAGAGAAAACCCACACGGTCACAGGGAGAACGCACAAACTCCGTACCAACTCCACCGTCAAAGCTGAGAGTCTAAACGATGGCAGGCGAGAGAACTTCCAAGAGGTCAACGGAGGACACAATGTTGAAACCGACACCAAGACACCAGGCCCTGCCGTTCTGTGAACCTTGTAAAAGATTGCATCCATGTACAGTCTTTCCGCTGTCGAGACAGCACGCGACGAAAGCTTTTCACTGTACCTTGTTGTTAATAAACAAAACTGAGGATGATCTCAATCTCGATGGGACTTCCACGAACAGCGGCAGGATGATCATCCACACCTATTTTAACACCATTAAGAGGCATTAAGGCGATTTTATGCAAAGTTTCCAAATTTATTTTTCCTGCTGCGAAAATAAATGTGTCCTCCTCGATCATTTCTCACGACCCAGTAGCCTAATTGCCACTGTTGTACTCTCAAGGTGCTCTTACACGCGTGGCTGTAGATTTATTTAGTACGTCTAATCAGGTCAACGCATGCTGATCATTACTAAATCCCCTTGGCCACATTGTTTAAGGGGCTGCCTGAGTGGTGTCACATGCTGCACTGATGGGTTCCCCACTGAAACCATCATCCCAATCCTACCAAGGGTATTTAGGGCATAGAGTTCATAGGGGCGGCTGCATTGAAGGCGCCTCTGTCCGTTTTTTCCTATCTTTTTTTAATTTTAGTTTGTCTAAATAGTTTTGTTTTGGGCATTCTCTTCGTTTTTCTATGTGGGGGAGAGGGGTAGGGTAAGGGGGAAACCGCTTCCCAGTCGCTTCTTGGCGAGGATGCGACTATTTCTCCGAGTCGCGTCCTTGCCCCCCTCCTCGCGGCCTACCAGTGGACCGGAGCGGCCTTTCCTACCAGAGACTGGACCAGAGCTTCGGCAGCAGCGGCAGTGCGGCGCTGGATTCACCGCAGAGCGGGCGATACCCACCTGGATCGCCGTTTGGGCCCGCTGCTCCAACATCGGGGGGGCTGCGGTCCGCGGAGCTCCCAGCGCGGGCGGCGTTGACCGACATCACCGAGTCCTGGGGCCCTTTGCCGAGGGCCGCCAGCGTGAATCTCCGCCCGGCGCTGCCTGGGGACTCCGGCGGGAAACGGCCGATTTGGAGGTCCAAGCCGCTGAGGTTGGCCTCCCGTTCCGCCGTCGGAGTTCCAACATCCCGGCGAGCGGGCCTGAGCGGCGGGCTGCCCGTAGCGGTGACTGTGGAGGGCTCCGGAGGCCCCGACCACGGCTGAACATCAGAGGAAGATGACTGACTTTGGTGCCTTCCCTCACAGTGGGAAACTTTTGATTCTGCTGTGTGGGGATGCTTTATGTTGAACTCTATCGTGTCTTGTGTTCTGCATTTTATTGCATGGCTGTACGGTGATCACATTTCACTTGTGCCAACTGGCACATGTGACAAATAAATGTATCTTGTATCTTGAGGAGGTCCCCGCTGGTCTTGCTCGTACACCACTCCTCTTCTTCATAGTGTCAGAGAACCATACAGCATGGACACAGGCCCAGTGACCCAACTTCATAATCTCATAAAGTGATAGGAGCAGAATTAGGCCATTCGGCCCATCAAGTCTACTCCGCCATTCTGTACCTGTATCTTGACGTATAATCACCATCCCTGGTTGTCGCATACATTCAATGATGGCTGATCTATCTCTCCCTCTCAACCCCATTCTCCTGCCTTCACCCCATAACCACTGACACCCGTTCTAATCTAAAATCTATCTCTGCCTTTTAAATATCCATTGACGTTCCCCACAGCCTTCTGTGGCAATGAATTCCACATATTCACACCCCTCCGACTAAAGAAATTCCTCCTCATCTCCTTTCTAAAGGAACGGCCATTCATTCTGAGGCTGTGACCTCTGGTCCTAGACGCTCCCACTAGTGGAGACATCCTCTCCACATCCACTCTATCCAGGCCTTGTCCATGCCGACAAGATGCACCATCTATTGCTAGCCCCACCTGGCCTATATCCCTCTAGATTTTCCTATCTGTGGACCTGTCCAAATGTTATTTTACCGTTTTAATGATACCTCCCTCAACTACCTCCTCTGGCAGCTCGTTCCATATATCCACCACTGTGTGTGAAAAAAAAGCCATCAGGTTCCCATTCAATCTTTCCCCTCTCACCTTAAACCTGGTCTTCATTCCCCTTCATTGGGTGCATTCATCTTATCTATTCCCCTTGTTATTTTATACACGTCTATAAGATCACCCCACATCCTCCTACGCTCGACCGAATAAAGTCCTCGGCTGCTCAACCTCTCCCTATAGCTCAGGCCCTCGAGTCCTGGCAACATCCCCGTAAATCTTCTCTTCAATTCTGTTATTCAATAGAACATGATTAGTTGTCATTAGGGTGTCAGTGGGTTATGGGGAGAAGGCAGGAGAACGGGGTTAAGAGGGAGAGATATTGTCATCACCGTTGAAAATATCAACGGGCACGGTGACTATACAGTGCTAGAAGCTCATCCGCCCTTTGATGGTCTTGTTTTTGGTCCTGCTGGGGGTCCACAGCCCCCTCCTCACCCGGCAAACCAGGTGGGGGAGACAGTTTAGTCGCCGACTATTCGAAAGATAAATCAGCCATGAGCAAAGAGGACCTTCTGCAGATGTACAGGGCCCTAGTGAGACCACACCTGGAGTATTGTGTGCAGTTTAGGTCCCCTAATTTGAGGAAGGACATTTCTTGCTATTGAGGGAGTGCAGCGTAGGTTCACAAGGTTAATTCCCAGGATGGCGGGACTGTCATGTGCTGAGAGAATGGAGCGGCTGGGCTTGTACACTCTGGAGTTTAGAAGGATGAGAGGGGATCATATTGAAACATATAAGATTATTAAGGGTTTGGACAACTAGAGACAGGAAACATGTTCCCGATGTTGGGGAAGGCCAGAACCAGGGGACACAGTTTAAGAATAAGGAATAAGCCATTTAGAACGGAGATGAGGAAAAAAATGTTCACACAGAGAAACATAGAAAATAGGTGAGGGAGGAGGCCATTCAACCCCTCGACCCAGCACCGCCATTCATTGCGATCATGGCTGATCGTCCCCAATCAATAACCCGTGCCTGCCTTCTCCCCATATCCATTGACTGCACTAGCCCCTGGAGCCCTATCTAACTCTCTCTTAAATCCATCCAGTGATTTGGCCTCCACTGCCCTCTGTGGCAGGGAATTCCACAAATTCACAACTCTCAGGGTGAAGTTTTTTTTTCTCACCTCAGTCTTAATTGCCCTCCCCTTTATTCTAAGACTGTGGCCCCCTGGTTCTGGACTCGGCCAACATTGAGAGTTGTAAATCTGTGGAATTCTCTTCCTCAGAAGGCGTGGAGGCCAATTCTCTGGAGGCTTTCAAGTGAGAGATCTCTTAAAGATAGCGGAGTGAAGGGATATGGGGAGAAGGCAGGAACTGGGTACTGATTGTGGATGATCAGCCATGATCTCAGTGAATGGCGGTGCTGGCTCGAAGGGCCGAATGGCCTACTCCTGCACCTATTGTCTATTGTTTATCGGCAGGAGAATGGGGTTTGAGAGGGAGAGATAGATCAGCCACGATTTGAATGGCGGAGTAGACTTGATGGGCCGAATGGCCTAATTCTGCTCCTAGAACTGTTCTTGCCCGCTCAATCTGCTTGTGAGGCCAATTTTGAGAGAAGGGTTCGGCATGTTTACAACGCCACAGCTAATGGATTACGAGTTACACGGAAGCTGAGTCACAGGTCTCCAAGTTCAGCTCTGATCACCAGGTTACCACAAACACACACGTAGCTGCCATGTGTATGTCAACATTACACATGAGTGTGATGCAGAATGATAAAATATTAATGCCGGGCAGGCAGCTGTAAACTCTACGGGATTTAAACCAGGAAGCAAAGGCTCCCTTCAGCTAAAAAAATGCACCAAACACTTTTTTTTTAAAGTGCCTCAACTCTTTTTTTTTTAAATCAAAAATATTTATTCAAATATTAAAATAGTATTCACAACTTAATAAAACAAAACAGAACCCTAGTACAATAGGCAATAGGTGTGGGAGTAGGCCATTCGGCCCTTTGAGCCAGCACCGCCATTCAATGTGATGGTGGCTGATCATCCCCAACCAGTACCCCGTTCCTGCCTTCTCCCCATATCCCCTGACTCCGCTATTTTTAAGCCCTATCTAGCTCTCCCCAGAAAACCTGCCTCCACTGCCCTCTGAGGCAGAGAATGCCACAGACTCACCACTCACTCTCTGTGAGAAAAAGTCTTTCCTCGTCTCCGTTCTAAATGGCTTACCCCTTTATTCTTAAACTGTGTGGCCCCTGGTTCAGGACTCCCCCAACATCGGAAACATGTTTCCTGCCTCTAGCGTGTCCAAGCCCTTAGGTAAGTAAGTTTATTGGCCAAGTATTCACATACAATGAATTTGCCTTGGTGCTCCGCCCACAAGTAACAACATAACATACGGTGACAGTTACGAATGACTCCGAAAACACTAAACATTAATAATAATAAAACATTAATGATAAAATACCATTGATCAAGCATGTGAACCAACAAAATACCAGATCAAAGGGAGGCTACAGATTTTTGGCTGTTGAGTAGAACAACAGCCAACATTCTTAGAACAACAATCTTATTTGTTTCAATGAGATCCATACATAGAAAATAGGTCCATTCGGCCCTTTGAGCCAGCACCGCCATTCATTGTGATCATGGCTGATCATCCCCAATCAATAACCCGTGCCTGCCTTCTCCCCATATCCCTTGACTCCACTAGCCCCTAGAGCTCTATCCAACTCTCTCTTAAATCCATCCAGTGATTTGGCCTCCACAAATTCCATAAATTCACAACTCTCTGGGTAAAAAAGTTGTTTTCTCACAGTCTTAAATGACCTCCCCTTTATTCTAAGACTGTGGCCCCTGGTTCTGGACTCGCCCAACATTGGGAACATTTTTCCTGCATCTAGCTTGTCCAGTCCTTTTATAATTGTATTTGCTTCTATAAGATCCCCCCCCCCCCCCCCCCCATCCTTCCAAACTCCAGTGAATACAAGCCTAGTCTTTTCAATCTTTCCTCATATGACAGTCCCGCCATCCCAGGGATCAATCTCGTGAACCTACACTGCACTGCCTCAATCACAAGGGTGTCCTTCCTCAAATTTAGGAGACCAAAACTGTACGCAATACTCCAGATGTGGTCTCACCCTAGCCCTGTACAACTGCAAGGCAAACACATGATATTAAGTATATTACAATCCTTGTCCAGGGTGGAATGAATGCCTCACCTCTTGGACCGTCGCAGCCTGGCCCGGCTGAGAAAATGTGGCATGGAGATGTTGGACAGCGCAGACCACAAGCTGGAGTCGGACATGCCGGTGCAGACGAGAACGCTTCAGTTCACTCCGGCAACGGAGATGGTCCTTCCACGACTCGGCGGAGCCGACTCCTCCAACAACTCTCCGGTGGGAAGCATCGCCCAGGCTTTGCCAGATCAGTCCAGCCCAGAGCTGTGTGCTGCTTTTTTGAACGTCTGCCACACACACACACAAACCCTTCCCTGGTCCAAGACAAACAAACTTTTCTGACAACACTCACCGCGCTGCGTTTGTCTTTTTTTTAAAAATATATATAAAGGGAACACACTTTGTTCCTAAAGTCTTGGTTCTTGGTCCTCCAAAATGGAATTTGAACTGGAGGTGGTGGTGGAGGGAGGGAGGACTTAAGCCAGAGAGGGGTTTTTTTGGGGGGAGAGAAAGAGCTACCTTAAAAAAAGTCCACCAGACACGAACTGCTGGAGTCACTCAGCGGGGTTCAGGCAGGCAGGCAGGCGTCTCTCTGGAGAGAAGGAATATATTGTGAGTGATGTTTTTTTTCGGGTCGACACCCTTCTTCGGGCACTTTTTGTTTGTTTGTTTCACTTTTTGCTCGTGTTATCCTGCATGCGATCTCCAGGTGTCCAGTTACAAGCTCGGCTCCAGTGGTTGGGAGAGGCCACGCTGCAGTAACACAATGCGCCCCACACACACACACACAGAGCCGGAGACACCCCCCTCTCTCGGCGTTTGGACACACACACACAAGGTAAATAAATCATCTAACCGGAGTTTACCATTCCGTGCAGTCAGGAGAGACCCGTCGCACCCGAGTCTCCAGCAGAAATTCACCCACCGAACGCGCCTCCTCATTTCTGGCCTCATATGTAGCGAGTTCTACAAGGACCTCGCGTAAGATAGACAAAAGCTGACCCCCTCTCCACTGAAAACGCATTTCAATTCATCTCACCCCCCCCCCCCCCCCCTAGGCAACTCCTGCACATGCCGCAAACCCTCGACTACTTTCAGGACAACAAAGCTTGCTCTCAATGTGGGGCAGGTGAATAATTACAGTGGAGACCAGGAGATCACACACAACCAGCACTGGGACTCCTGGTCCAAGTGCGAGCCCAGGCATGGTTACTCAACGAGTGTCACAGAGGCCCCTCTATTATTATCCCCATGATGGGTGTATATACTTACATCTTAACACACGTTTGAATCTATCTATCTCTGCCTTTGCTGCCTACAAGCCTTCTGGGGCAAATAATTCCGCAGATCCTTCTCGGCCCAGCAATCAGTACCCGTTCCTGCTGACTCCGCTAAAAATCTGGAGTAACTTATTCAGCTAGTGTGGCGTTTCAATGCAGCATCTATGGAGCAGAATCCCGGGAATTAACAGGCAACGTGTCACTGGGTCGTGAACGTTGTATTAAATGCCTTCTTCAGACTTTGGGGTGTATCGGAACGGAACGCCATCGTAGCTCGAGGGGCAGCTGTACGCAGGTATGCAAAGAGCTGCCACGTAAAGGGCGCCGACAATGTTACAAAAGTGTTCAATACGGTCCCGGAGACGGACGCAAAATGCTGGAGTAACTCAGCGGGACAGGCAGCATCTCTGGAGAACAAGGAACAGGTGACGTTTCGGGTCGAGACCCTTCTTCAGATCGAGAGGCAAGGGAGAGGGAGGCACAAAGATATGGAAGGGGAAGGTGTGAAAACACGGATCAAAGGGGACGATGGGCAAGGAAAATGTAGTCCCGGTGGTCCCTCTTCCTTCTCCTCCCCGCCTCCGAATCCCTCTTTATTCTCGGCGCCCCCCCCCCCCCATATTGCTGAGTCCTTCTTGTGGGTTCTTTATAGACAATCAATAGACAATAGACAATACGTGCAGGAGGAGGCCATTCGGCCCTTCGAGCCAGCACCGCCATTCAATGTGATCATGGTTGATCATCCCCAATCAGTACCCCGTTCCTGCCTTCTCCCCATATCCCCTGACTCCGCTATCTTTAGAGCTCTGTCTAGCTCTCTCTTGAAAGTATACAGAGAACCTGAGGCAGAAAATTCCACAGACTCACAACTCTCTGTTTTTCCACATCTCCGTCTAAATGGCTTACCCCTTATTCTTAAACTGTGGTCCCTGGTTCTGGACTCCTCCAACATCGGGAACATGTTTCCTGCCTCTAACATGTCCAAACCCTGAATAATCTTATACATTTCAATAATTTCCCCTCTCATCCTTCCAAATTCCAGAGTATACAAGCCCAGCTGCTCCATTCTATCAACATACGATAGTCCCGTTATCCTGGGAATTAACCTGGTGAACCTACGCAGCACCCCCTCAATAGCAAAAATGTCCTTCCTCACATTGGGAGACCAAAACTGCACACACTACTCCAGGTGTGGTCTCACTAGGGCCCTGTGCAACTGCAGCCATGATCATATTGAATGGCGGTGCAGGCTCGAAGCCCCTATTTTCTATGCTCGAAGGGCCGAATGGCCTACACCTGCGAAGGGCTGAATGGCCTACTCCTGCACCTAATTTCTATGTTTCTATGTTTCTATATTTCTATGCAGAAGGACCTCTTTTCTCTTTAAGGTGCTGAATGGGAGGTGTAAGGTTTGATAGTTTCCCAACCAATTGAAGCTACCGACTTGTGGTTTGGGAAAAGAGGGATGGGCCAAAAAATTGGAGGTGATCAGGTATCCAAACTTCTCCTGGGAGGATACCTAGTCAGATATATCTGAGGACACCATGGGAAGCCAGAGAAGAAGTTGCAGGAGCCCTGACTGAGATGTAACTAAATGCTGGAGTAACTCAGCGGGTCAGGCAGCATCTGTGGAGAAAAGGAATTGATGGCATTTTAGGTCAAGATCCTTCTTCAGAAGCATTGCTATACGCTGGTGGGTGACGGGAGACTGGACGATGGCTAATGTTGTGCCTCTAATTAAGAAGGGTCGCAAGGAAGAGGCGGAGCCGGTAACACTGTTGCCTTGAACCAGAGACCCGGGTTCAAATCCGGACCGCAGGTTCTGTCTGTGTGGAGTTTGCACGTTTTCCCTGTGACCATATGGGTTGTCTCCGGCTGCTCCGGTTTCCTCCAACATCCCAAAGACATACGAGTATGTAGGTTAATTGACTTCAGTTTAAGAAAATTGCCCTTAATGTGTACGCAGTGGATGTGTAGTTTAAGAAAGAACTGCAGATGCTGGAAAAATCGAAGGTAGACAAAAATGCTGGAGAAACTCAGCGGGTGAGGCAGCATCTATGGAGCGAAGGAATAGATGACATTTCGGGTCGTGACCCTTCTACAGACTGATGTGGGGGTGGGGGTGGGGGGTGGGAAGAAGAAAGGAAGAGGCGGAGACAGTGGGCTGTGGGAGAGCTGGGGAGGAGAGGGGAAAGAGGGAGAAAGCAAGGACTACCTGAAATTGGAGAAGTCAATGTTCATACCACTAGGGTGTAAACTACCCAAGCAAAACATGAGATGCTGCTCCTCCAATTCGCCGAGGGACTCATTCTGGCCATGGAGGAGGCAGAGGACAGAAAGATCGGATTCGGAATGGGGGGGGGGGGGGGGTGGTGGTTGAAGTGCTGAGCCACCGGGAGATCAGGTTGGTTAATGCGAACTGTGCGGAGGTGTTGGGCAAAGCGATCACCAAGCCTGCACTTGGTCTCACCAATGTTGAGCAGATGACACCTAGAGCAGCGGATGCAATAGATGAGGTTGGAGGAGTAGATGAGTAAGTGGGATAACGTAGAGCTAGTGTGAAGGGATGATCAATGGGTCAGCATGGACAGCGAGCCTAAGGGCTTCTTTCCATGCTGTATGACCCCGTGGGATCATATTCTCAATGAGAATAATAGCTGATACTATATTTGGTTAATTAGATTAGTTTAGACCAGGGATGGGGAATCTGCAGCCTTAAGGTTGCATACGGCCTTCTGGGCCATTAAGTGTTGAATGAAATAAAATTTTGTAGAACAAATCCTTTTATTTTTATTAACATGTTTTTGGTCGTCTTTTATTATTTTTATTTTAATCTTAAAATGAACGTATTTTAAATACCAAAGAGTAACAGAAGATTCAACAAAATTAGCATTTTTTAGCATTCAAATTAGCATTTCAACCTCACCTAGATGATGTTTCCAAGACTCCTAAAGAATTACAGGTGGAATTGATTAGGCTCTCAGAAGATGACATTTTAAAGTCCTTATTTGACTAAGAAAGATTCAATTGAAAAATGGAAAAATGCAATAGAATACCCACGCCTTCGGCAACATGCACGAAAGGTGCTTTCTTACTTTTCAAACACTTATTGCTGCGAATCGACATTCTCCTACCTAAACCAAATCAAGGCGCCCTGACAAAGTCTTTAAGAGGTTAGTTAATTTTACAATTAACAATATTTGTTTCATTTTCTTGAAGTTATTACATAGTATTTAGATTTTTACAAAGTAAGGCACATATCTAATTGCAGTTTCTTGGATGTGGCCTTGTTAAGTTACAGCTAACAATGCGGAATTCCAACCTGAAAAGGTTCCCCACCCCTGGTTCAGATTAACCCGTCTTTCACGTGTTTAACCAAGTGCAGTGAGACACGTGCCCATCTAATCCTAACACCACCTATAATTCTACTGTGAGTTGCGTGTGGCAGAATTCTCTTTACTTCACACAATTCCTCTCCATACTGGAAAATGCATTCTTTTGATTTCTTGCAAATGCCACATCTGAAAATCCTACTTCACGTTAACCTTTCCATGACCGCTTCAAATTGGGATCGGATCGGATTAGAACGTTATTTCATTGGAAGCCAGCTATCCATCGGCCCTGCTGCTTTAGATTTCACCGTTGCCATCGGGAAGAAGGGACAGGAGCCTGAAAACTGTACCGTCCAGGTTCAGGAGCCGCTGCTTCCCCACAGCCATCAGGCTATTAAACTCAACAACAAATACGCTCTGAGTTGCAGCAGACTATTATTATTATTGCACTATATTTGCTATTTATTGAGTATGTGTGCATGTGTATATACACACACTGTACTTCTCTTTCTCTCCCGTTATGTACTATGTTCACATATTCTATTGTGCTGCGGCAAGCAAGAATTTCATTGTCCTATCTGGGACATATGACGATAAAACACTCTTGGCTTGACTCTTGAGATTTAGATTTGCAGAGAATTGTGGACCATTGCCCAATCCAGCCCAGACCGTCACACAAATCAACCTCCGTTCCATTGACTCCATCTACACCTCATGCTGCCTCAGCAAGGCCAGCAGCATCATCAAGGACCAGTCTCACCCAGTCACTCCTTCTTCTCCCCTCTCCCATCGGACAAGAAGTACAGAAGAAGTCTGCCAACACACTCCTCCAGATTCAGGGAGTTTCTTCCCAGCTTTTATCAGGCAACAAAAGCTCTTTGTTTCCTTTCTCACCAGTCAGTAGAAAGACCATATACATGATTACAATGAAGCTGTCCACAGTGTACAGATACATGATAAAGGGAATAACGTTAAGTGCAAATATAGTCCAGTGAGGTTCAATTATAGATAGTCCGATGGTCTCCAATGAGGCAGATTGCTAACATTCACAGTACAACATTTGAATGTGATAACCAGATCAATAGTTAGTCTATATACCAAGGTGAAAAGATCATCATTAAAAGTATTTGAATAACTGTTTAAAAATGTAAATACATATTAAAATAATAGAGAAACATCTCAGTCGTAAGGCTCAATCAAAATAGAGGTGTAGTTTTCCTGTACATATGGATACAGAAACCTGCCACTTCCCCCCCCCCCCCCACTTCCCCCTCACCGTCCACCAAACCAGGCAGTGTCTTTCCCCCTCCTCCTCCAATGTGTGTGGATACACAATTCACAACTTTCCCCTCCCCAAGATGAACAAGATCTGAAGAAGGGTCTCGACCCAAAACGTCCTTCTATCCAGAGAATCTGCCTGAGTTACTCCAGCATTTTCCTTTGGTGTAAGCCAGCATCTGCAGTTCCTTCCTACACACACATTGACAATTTCCAACTCTTTATCCTTTCAGGCTCACACCCATCTCCACATCTCTGGCCTTTGTCCAACAATGGTGGTGAATCTGTGGAAATCATTGCCACAGAAGTCTGTGGACGCCAAGTCAATAAATATTTTTAAGGCGGTGATAGATAGATAGATTCTTGATTAGTAAGGGTGTCAGGGGTTATGAGGAGAAGGCAGGAGAGTGGGGTTAGGAGGGAGAGATAGATCAGCCATGATTGAATGATGGAGTAGACTTGATGGGCCGAATGGCCTAATTCTGCTCCAATCACTTATGAACATGAACCCCCCTATCAAATAACCCCCTCTCCTGTGTTCACCTCTTATCAGCCATGCTCTGTCCTACCCCCCCTCCCTCCCAGCTTTCTTTCCCCTCCACCCCAGTACAATCTATCAGAAGAAGGGTCCCGATTCAATAGACAATAGACAATAGGTGCAGGAGTAGGCCATTCGGCGCTTCGAGCCAGCACCGCCATTCAATGTGATCATGGGCGATCATCCACAATCAGTACCCCGTTCCTGCCTTCTCCCCCTATCCCCTGACTCCGCTATCTTTAAGAGCCCTATCTAGCTCTCTCTTGAAAGTATCCAGAGAACCGGCCCCCACCGCCCCCAGAGGCAGAGAATTCCACAGACTCACAACTCTCTGTATGGAGAGGTGACTCAAAACGTCAGCCATGATCACATTGAATGGCGGTGCTGGCTCGAAGGGCCGAATGGCCTACTCCTGCACCTATTGTCGATTGTCACCTCCCCATGTTCTCCAGAGATGCTGCCTGTCCCGCTGAGTTACGTCAGCACTTTGTGTCTATCTTTAGTGTAAACCAGCATCTGTAATTCCTTGTTATTATAGAAAATATTCTTCACATGTCCAGTGAAATTGGTTATAACTTATTAAGCACCAATTATACCCAATTTGTTCATGGAAGGATGGGTTTCCTCAAATACAGCATAGTCCACGGGCAGGCTTTTTCAGAAGGTCAGTCAGTTCACCATATTTCACCGAGTCATTTTCCGTTTAATTTAGTTTAAAGATTTGGCCCACTGAGTCCACAAAGATCAGCGATCGCCCACACACTCGTTCTATCCTACACGCCTGGGACATTCTACACAAGCCATGCAACCTACAAACCTGTACGTCTTTGGAGTGTGGGAGGAAACCAAACCACCCGGAGAAATCCCACGAGGCCACGTGGAAAATGTACAAACTCCGTACAGACATGAGAGGAATAGAACGGGTGCATGCACAGCGTCTCTTGCCCAGAGTCGGGGAATCGAGGATCAGAGGACATAGGTTCAAGGTGAAGGGGAAAAGATTTAATAGGAATCCAAGGGGTAACTTTTGGAACAAGCTGCCAGAGGAGGTAGTTGAGGCAGGGACTATCCCATCGTTTAAGAAACAGGAGATAAGAGTCCAGAGTCAAGTCAAGACTGTTTTATTGTCATATGTCCTGGATGGGACATTACTTGCTGCAGCACAACAGAGAGCTGGATAGGGCTCTTAAAAATAGCGGAGTCAGGGGATATGGGGAGAAGGCAGGAACAGGGTACTAATTGGGGATGATCAGCCATGATCACATTGAATGGTGGTGCTGGCTCAAAGGGCCAAATGGCCTACTCCTGCACCTATTGTTTATTGTCTAATATGTGAATTTGTAAACATTGTATAAAGGCATAGATAAGACAGGTTTGGAGGGATATGGGCCAAACGCAGGCAAGTGAGACTAGTGTAGCTGGGACAATGTTGGCCGGTGTGGGCAAGTTGGGCCGAAGGGCCTGTTTCCACACTGTATCACTCTATGACCCGTAGTCAGGATCGAACCCGGGCCTCAGGTGCTGTAAAGCAGCAACTCTACCGCAGTGAACTAAGCATCTACAGCAGTAGGGATGACGGATAATTGGCTTTCCAATAAAATTACTTTCTAATCCGATCCCATCCCAATTTGACGCGGTCGTCAGCACTAATCTGCTGCACTTTGCAGAAACCAGAACTGTGGAATTAAATTCTGAGCTTTTCCAAATGTTAGTTTTACTTTTGAAAATCAAAACTTGTCAATGTTCTGCTAGATGTTGCTGCAAAATTTTTTTTTTTTTAAATTCCAATCCAAAAACAAGAAAGAAACGACTCTGCAGACAATGATAATAGACCTTCATCGACTGAGTCAGTCAAAGTACCCAGGCAATTCTATCACAATTGCATCATATCTTTCACCATCAGCACATTCCATCATATCTGTTCTGTTATTATAGTTTGAGCCAGTTTTAAACTCAGCTCCGCACTTTCTACTGCTGGCGCAGAACCCCACCGTTCAAGGAAGGGCGGTTCGGTGGCGCAGCGGTAGAGAGTTGCTGCCTTACAGCACCAGAGATCTGGGTTCGATCCTGCCTGCGGGTGCTGTCTGCGCGGAGTTTGTACGTTCTCTAGCCTGAGCTATAGGGAGAGGTTGAGCAACCTAGGACTTTATTCCCTCGAGCCCAAGAGGTTAAAGGATGATCTTATAGACGTGCATAAAATTATTAGGGGAATAATTAATACAGTTCCCTCCATTGTGGGTGTATTAGATAAGATGAATACACCCACAATGGAGGGGAGTGAAGACCAGGTTTTAAGGTGAGGGGAAGTTTGTCCGTTCTCCCTGTGTTTTTTCTTCTCCGGGATCTCCGGTTTCCTCCCAGACTCCAAAGACGTACAGGCTTGTAGGTTGATTGGCTTGGTGTAAATGTAAATTGTCCCTGGTGTGTGTAGGATAGAATTGGTGTGCTGGGATCGCTGGTCAGCACGGACCCGGTGGGCCGATGGGCCTGTTTCCGCGCTGTAGCTCTAAGATTAAAGTAAAGTGACCCAACCCCTCTTGTTAATGGAGCTGCAAGGGACTGCAGAGGCTGGAACCTTGAGCAGCAACCAGCAGGTCAGCTCAAGCAGCATCCCTGGAGGGAAACGGACTCATGATACCTTTGGGTCGGTCGGTATGCCCTCTTCAGACTGAAGAAGGGTCCCACCTGAAACATCATGTTCATGAGATATAAGCATAATTAGGCCACTCGGCCCATAAAGCCTATTTCAAATGCTTATCAATAGGCACCTTATAGGTCTCTGCCAGCATACACAAATGCTCCTTGGTACATTTATCAAACAACTCCCGACTAGGAGCCTCAGTAAATTCCTGCACTTTAAACTCCATATCAAATGTAGGACCAAACCACCAGCCAAACCCTGTGCACAAATGTTACCACAAACGGAAGAGAAAAAAAACTCCCTCACACACAGACTTCCTCAGTAACCAGAAGTCTACCAAAAAAAACCCGAAACTGTCTAGGGTCCTCAAAGCGTAGGTCGAGCCCCCATTTTGTTACGACTCCCGAATGCAGGTACTTCAGAGCCGTGTAACATAGTCAAAAACCAGGCTCAAGTTCAAGAAAATAGTATTTTATTTTGTTAAAACCCAAACCTGATTCAAACAACCCAGTCAAGGACAAGAATAAACTAATAAACAAAGATAACAGTGCTCCAGCCAGCCTCGCAATGGGCCGTCGAACTAGAGCCTCTAACCTGCCTAAATGGAAATAACCCTTAAACAAAATACACGAAAACCCTCAGGTCAGCCCTTATCCGTCTCAATTCAATATTAATTGACAAATGTGGGTAATAATACACAATGTTCTATGCCATGTGGCCAGGCCTCCTGCAGTTCAAACCACAGTCTGTTCATGAGTCAGGGTCGACGAAGAGAGAGAGAGTTCTGGGAGATTCTGGTATTTAAGCTTCCGATGAGTCACCCGTCACCTGACGCAGCTTGGCCAATCGGGTACAGGAGCCCTTAACCCCTTGATTCCTGACACGGGGCCTGCACTCAGGAGAGAAACAGAAGAGTTAAGTACATAGCATTCACCAGACGGGGGGTGGGGGGGGAGAGTACCTAACATCTATATGTCTGTGTTTCTATATCTTCCTTATTTAAAACGGATGACTTGCTGAATGACTTGGGGGAAGACAAGGTGGCGCAGCTGGTAGAGCTGATGCCTCACAACGCCAGAGACTCGGATTCGAATCTGATCTCCGTTGCTGTTCGTGTGGAGTTTGCACGTTCTCCCCGTTTCCTCCAGGCGCTCTGGTTTCCTCCCCACACCCCAAAGATGTGCGGGCATGTAGGTCAGTTGGTCTCTTTATTAATTGTCCCAGGTGTGTAGGGAGTGGATTAGAAAGAGAATAAGGTAGAACCAGTGTGAATGGGTGATCGACGGTCGGCACGGACTGGGTGGGCCAAAGGGCCTGTTTCCGTGCTGTGAAAACAGCAGGAATCGCAGAGGGGGAGCAGTGAAAGAGGGTTTCGCTGAACTTCTGTCATGAGGTCATAAGGGGTAGTGGTAGAATTAGGCCATTCGGCCCATCAAGTCTATTCCGCCATTCAATCATGGCCGATCTATCTTTCCCTTTCAACCCCATTCTCCGCCTTCTCCCCATAACCCCCAACACCCGTACTAATCAACATATTGCCTGACCTGCTGAGTAACTACAGTGGTTTGGGATATTTCGTGTAAAGTGTAGTGTTCTTGCGCCTTCCAAAGATGAAGGAGCAAATTGATGAAAGGGGAAAAGGAACGATGAGATAGTTAATGTACGTCATTTCGAAAACCTCAAAAGCCAAAAAAAACATGTTGCAAGCTCAGAACTCCCTGGGGCTGTATTAATTATCAGTAGTTTATAACACGGAGAAATGGCTTTGTTTTTAACACAAAACTTGCAGCAGTCAAAATACATACACATATTCCTTTAGACATTAGAGGTACAGCATGGAAACAGGCCCTTCGGCCCACCGAGTCCATGCCGACCAGCACTAGCACTATCCTACACACACGAGGAACAATTTACAATTTTACTGAAAACAATTCGCCTGCAAACCCGCACGTCTTTGGAGTGTGGGAGGAAACTGGAGCACCCGGAGAAAACCCCTGCATGTCACAGGGAGAACGTGCAAACTCTGTACAGACAGCACTCGCAGTCAGGATCGAACCCGGGTCTCTGTCGCTCTAAGGCAGCATCTTGACCACTGCGCCCCCCTGCCGCCTGAAATGGAATTCCGATCCTTTTAAAAAAGGAACAGCTCCATCCAAGACCGCAGGAAATGGTAGCAAATTGTGGACGCAGCCCAGACCATCACACAAACCAACCTCCCTTCCATTGGCTCCATCTACACCTCGGCAAGGCCAGCAGCATAAGTAAGTAAGTAAGTAAGTATTCACATACAAGGAATTTGCCTTGGTGCTCCGCCCACAAGTGACAACATGACATACAGTGACAGTTACGACAGTTACAGCAACATGACATACAGTGACAGCTTCTCGTCTCCCCTCTCCCATCGGGACAAAGGTGAAAATGCACACCTCCAGATTTAGGGACAGTTTCTTCCCAGCTGTTATCAGGCAACTGAACCATCCTACCACAACCAGAGAGCAGTCCTGAACTACTGTTGACCTCATTGGTAACCCACGGACTGTCTTTGATCAGACTTTACTGGCTTAACCTTGCACTAAACGTTATCCCCTTATCTTACGTATATAAATGAAGCCCATGCCTCACGCCATTTATTAGGCTTTCAATGTTCAGAGGGCTGAAATTAATTTAGTTACATCTGCTTCTTACTGGGAACGTCTCCTGTGATCATCACACTCATGGGAATATTGCAAAGGGCGGTTTCTAAAAACAGATGCGATTCCATTTTGGAACAATGAATAAAATGGCAATCATACAATATATGAATCGAAAATGTCTGCACCTCTGCGAAATCTCCTCAAGGTATGCCTTCTTTAAAGTTGTTCTTTCTCCGACAGAATTAAAGGACATTATTTTAGGAAGGAGATGAGGAGGGTGGTGAATCTGTGGAATTCCTTGCCACAGAAGGCTGTGGAGGCCAAGTCAGTGGATATTTGTTAAGGCAAAGATAGATAGATTCTTAATTAGTACGGGTGTCAGAGGTTATGGGGAGAAGGCAGGAGAGTGGGGTTAGGAGAGAGAGATAGATCAGCCATGATTGAATGGCGGAATAGACGTGATGGGCCGAATGGCCTAATTCTACTACTGCTACTACTTATGACCTGATGACAGAAGTTCAGCGAAACCCACTTTCACTGCTCCCACTCTATGATTCCTGCTGTTTTCACAGCACGGAAACAGGCCCTTCGGCCCTAATGGGATATGACGTGACCCATTTTCACCCCTTGTGCCCACTTGAAACAGGCCCTTTGGCCCATCCAGTCCATGCCGACCGTCGATCACCCATTCACACTGGTTCTACCTTATCCACTTTCTATTTCACTCCCTAAACACTAGGGTTGATTAGTAAAGCGGCCCAACTGACCTACAAGCCCGCACGTCTTTGGGGTGTGTGAGAGCGCCTGGAGGAAACAGGGAGAACGTGCAAACTCCACAGAGACAGCAACGGAGATCAGAATCGAATCCGGGCCTCTAAAATGAGGGGTCACTGCTTGATCTTGGTTTGAGGGTCTCTAAAATCAAAATTGGCCTGGGCCTCCGTACATCTGTGAGAGGTCCTGCCCATATCCCTTGATTCCGTTAGCCCTGAGAGCAATATATAACTCCTGTGATAAGAGCTGTGCTGAGAGAGACTCCAAAAGGCGAGCGACATGCTTTTACACCAGCATTTTGTGTCTATCCTCCGGTACTTTGGTTCATTCCAGATTCCAGCATCTGCTAGCTTTATCTACTGGCTGATGTTATTCATGTTATTCCCTTTATCAAGTATCTGTACACTGTAAATGGCTCTAATGTAATCATGTATTGTCTTTCCGCTGACTGGATAGCACGCAACAAAAGCTTTTCACTGTACCTCGGTACATGTGACAATAAACTAAACAATAAACAACAAAGCTGCCTGCCCTACTGGTAGACAAAAATGCTGGAGACACTCAGCGGGTGAGGCAGCATCTATGGAGCGAAGGAATAGGTGACGTTTCGGGTCGAGACCCTTCTTCAGACTTTCTTTCTTAAACACTGCTTGTCCTGCTGAGTAAAAGCCCTGTCCCACGGTACGAGTTCATCCCAAGAGCTCTCCCGAGTTTAAAAAAAATCAAACTCGTGGTGAAAGCACGGAGAAAGAACGTAGCGGGTACGTCGGAGCTCGGGAACGTCTCTTAGCGGCTCGTACCGCTAACGGCAGGTACTCGGGAAGACTCGCTAACGACAGGTAAGCACGGGAAGACTCGTGAAGATCTTTCAACATGTCGAAAAATGTCCACGAGAGCCCCGAGTACCGACGAGCGGCCATTACCATAAATCTCCGAGTTCGAATCAGGGCAAACTCGGGAGCTCTCTTGGAATGAACTCGTACCGTGGGACAGGGCTATTACTCCAGCATTTTGTGTCTAATAACAACAAAAATCTGCGTAAGTGTCAGACGGAGCAAGGAAGGTCTCAGAGCTCCGTCACTATTTATCTTTCAAGCAGCAGCAGCAATAATAAGACAAATTAATCCTATACCTCATTGCTGGTGGTGAGGCCCTGTGTAGAAATCCGTTGCTGTGTTACTCTGTATTCAAGTAGTCTTTACTTCAAAATAATTTGGTTCGAAACGTTAAAACAATTTCACCAAAATCATCTTGGTTTATGAAGTCAAACACTGCTTGGCAGTGGAAGAATATAATGATTGTTAAATGTATTCTAAAGCAGTTTATGGTCCACAGAATTACTTACTTAGCAAAGGAGATGTCTTCATAGGAGGGACTATCATAGAGAGGGGGGGGGGGGGGGGGTGCGGAGAGGGGGACTGAGGGGTAAAGAAATGGGATGACAAGGGCGCAAAAGCTGAACTGGGACAGCAAGAAAGCAACTTGCTCTGCACTTTAACATAAATTAAACCCAATTTAGGAGAGAGAAGCAGGGGGAGAGCAGGGAGAGGGAGTGGGGTAGGGGAGAGGGGGCAGGGGAGAAGGAGGGGCGGGAGAGGGGGCAGGGGGAGAAAGGGAGAGGGTTGGCGGAGGAAGAGGGAGGGGGAGAGAGTGGAGGGGATAAGGGGGGGAAGGGGAGAGGGAGAGAGGGAGGGGGTGAGGGGAGAGGGAGGAGGGGGATGGGGAGGGGGAGGGGTGAGTGAAGGGGTGAGGGGGAGAGAGGGGGGAGAAGAGGGGAGGTGGAGAGAATTCATGTCTATAAGTTCTAGGAGCAGAATTAGGCCATTGGGCACATCGTCTACGCCCCAATTCAATCATGGCTCATCTATCTCTTCCTTCTTTCCCATTCTCCTGCCTTCTCCGGGTGCTCCGGTTTCCTCCCACACCAAAGACGTGCAGGTTTGTAAGTTAATTGGTTTTGGTAAAATTGTAAATTGTCCCTTGTGGGTGTAGGACAGTGTTAGTGTGCGGGGTGATCGCTGGTCGGCACGGACTCGGTGGGCCGAAGGGCCTGTTTCCACACTGTTTCTCTAAACTAAACAAAACTACAAGTACAGTCCCCGGCACAGTAGAGAATGCACAGAAACAGCCCAGTGGGTTTATATACAAGAGTGGCCAGGCTTGGGGCACCGTTCCCCAGTCCCCGCTGTAGCTGCCGCAAAGGCCCGCTGCAGCCGTCACCTCCGTCCAGACCGTCCCGTGAACCGTCGTCCCCTCTCCTCGCCCGGCCCCCTCCAGCCCTCGTGACCCAGCGGTTGCCCCCCCCCCCCCCCCCCTCCCCCGCCGCAGCTGACCTTGAGGGCGTGGAAATAATGTTGTAATCTATCTCCTTGCTTATTCTGAGAAAGTAAATGCACCATGTCCACACACACATACAGGCGGTACGTGCTACACTGAAAGACGAAAGGTATAACTGGTTCTGTGCCCAGAGACCCTGGCGAAACTGCCGGTGCCCACCACTATAGTATTTTGCGGATTAAAAGAAATAAGAGGAACGATTCAAGCAAGATAAAACGTGGGGGGGGGGGGGGGGGGGGGGGGGGGGAGGCTTTTCCTTATCCTTTCCTCAACGCTCATTCCTGTTTATTTCATGAACCTATCATTTAATTAAGGATGCAAACTGTAGCCAATGATTCCTGGGATCATTCTCGTAAACCTCCCGCCTAAATTACTGCAACTCCCTTTACACTGGCATCAGACAATCTTCCCTGTCCCGCCTGCAACTGGTCCAAAACGCCGCAGCGAGACTCCTGACGGGCACCCGAAAAAGGGACCACATCACCCCTATCATAGAAACATAGAAAATAGGTGCAGGAGAAGGCCATCCTGGCCTCTCTCCACTGGCTCCCTGCGCGGATCTGTATAAATTTCAAGATCCTCCTCTGTGTCTACAAAGCCCTCAATGGGCTCGCCCCCACCTACATTCAAAGTCTTCTCACCCACCACCCCACCTTCAGGTCCCTCAGATCGGCCGCCTTGGGGTTGCTGAACATCCCGCGGTCGAGGCATGAGCTCAGGGGCGACCTCGCCTTTGCGGTTGCAGCTCCTAGACTGTGGAACAGCATCCCCCTCCCCATCAGAACTGCCCCCTCCATCGACTCCTTTAAGTCGAGACTATAACATTATCTATACTCCCAAGCCTTTCCTGACGTCCTCTGAGCGAGGGCTATATGTATATATGTATGTAGTTTGTGTGTTTATACTATTCTTATAACAAATGTAAAGCACTTTGGCCAACGAGAGTTGTTTTTTAAATGTGCTATATAAATAAATCTGACTTGACTTGACCTTCTCCATTTAAAAGGACATTTGGACGGGGATATGGATGGGCAAAGTTTAGAAGCGTACGGGCCAAACGCAGGGAGGTGGGATTCGTGGAGACGGTGTAAGTTGGTTGGCGTTGGGGAAGAGTTGGGCCGGAAGAGCCTGTGTTTCCATGCTGTATCACTCTATGACCTTCCTGTAATAGATTCCCAATTAACAGATTCCTGTCGGGGAACCAACCCAGTAAGTCTCGATAGGGCTCTTAAAGATAGCAGAGTCAGGGGATATGGGGAGAAGGCAGGAACGGGGTACTGATTGGGGATGAACAGTCATGATCACAGTGAATGGCGGTGCTGGCTCGAAGGGCCAAATGGCCTACTCCTGCACCTATTGTCTATTGCCTTGTGTTAGTCAATACAAGGCCATTAGGACCAGCTTCTACAAGCATAATCCATGCTAGGTTTGAATAAAGCAGGATTGCAATCTATAAAATGACTAGAACAGGGGTTCCCAACCTTTTTCGTACCATTTACCCCTTTAATAGCAACTTTAATAGCACATAGCAATGTTATTTCACTTATTTATGAACAACTAATGGTGAACAGATACCGATATACCAGAACCAAACACAGTCGGTCAATGAGAAAAAAATGTACAAATCCAGATTCAACAAATTTACCCCCTGGTGGTACACTTACCACAGGTTGTGAACCCTTGTACTAGAACATCTCGTCACTGTATGTCGTTGTCACTTGTGGGTGGAGCACCAAGACAAATTCCTTGTATGTGAATACCAATAAACTTATTCCGTGTTTCCAGCTTCAGGTTTCTGGGGTCAACATCTCTGATGACTTCTTTTGGACCCACAATACCTCAACACTGGTCAAGAAGGCTCACCAGCGTCTCTTCTCCCTGAGGAGACTAAAGAAGGTCCATCTGTCTCCTCAGATTCTGGTGAACTTCTGCCGCTGCGCCATCGAGAGCATCCTTCCTAACTGTACCACAGTATGGCGTGGCGACTGCTCTGTCTCCGACCGGAAAGCACTGCAGAGGGTGGTGAAAACTGCCCAACGCATCACCGGTTCCTCACTCCCCTCCATTGAGTCTGTCCAGAGCAAGCGATGTCTGCGAAGGGCGCGCAGCATTGTCAAGGACTGCTCTCACCCCAGCCACAGACTGTTTACCCTCCTCCCATCTTGGAGGCGATACAGGTCTCTCCGTTGCCGGACCAGCAGGTTCAGGAACAGCTTCTTCCCTGCGGCTGTTACCCTACTTAACTCTGCACCTTGGTGACTGCCAGTCACCCCTCCCCCCCCTCCCCCCGGACACTCCTTCCCCCAGTAACTGATCTCCCCCCCCCCCCCCGAAAATCTGCACTACTGCTACTGTATATACATATATATATTCTACTGTTCCATTATTCTGTGTTCGCACTTCTGGGTGAGATGCTAACTGCATTTCGTTGTCTCTGCACTTGTACACTGCACAATGACAATAAAGTTTGAATCTGAATCTGAATCTTATTCATTCATTCATTCATTCATTCAAAACATCTATTACCGAAGCTCAGTCAAGAAAAGCCTGAGATTTTCTTCTGCTTTGGCATTTCCAAAGGTTAGGCAATATTTCGTCCAGCTGAGCAGTCTGGCCGTGCCGTACTGTGGGATCTATCTGCTGAGGTTAATTACTAAATAGTGATTTTGTGCTGCTTCGTCCTCCGACTGTGCTGTTGACAGGTTGCCGGCCAGTTGCTATGGTTGCTGAGAGGGGAATGTTGCGCTGAGAGGGGAATGTTGCACGGAGAGGGGGGAGGGTTGGTAAAATGCCTCGTGGGGTTGTTTGTGAAATTGAAGTGTTGTCTGTGCCTGCCTGCCTGCCTGCCGGTGAACTAATTGCTTCCAAAAAGATGCACTGTGAAATGTTCACCGTGCCTTGTAGATTGTGTATTTTCTGCCTGTCTTTGAACGCGCAAAAATAGAAATGACAGTATTCCATCATACTGTGGCGAATAGTCATGGCCGAGGGGGGCCTGCTTAGAAATGCCCTTTGCAACCATGGATGGAAATGTTTGTTGTTCTTTAGCTTTTCATCCATAGCTTGATGTAGTTATTTCAAAGATGGATTTTTCCGAACAGTAAAAAAGCAACCATTAGGATCGCTAGCCGCTCTTGTTAATGATCATTAGGGACATCAGATCTTGCTTAAAACACAAGGTCATTTTAGACAAAGAGCAACCATGAGAAGGTAAAGTTATTTAAGGTGCGCGGGACTTTAAGCTGCAGATGCGATCGTGGCGTTTAAGAGGCTCTTAGATAGGCTATGGGGGGGGATGGAGGAAGACTGGGAGAGCTAGGTTTATAGGAGATGCAAGGGAAAAAAGAGACAAAGTGCTGGAGTAACTCAGCAGGTTGGGCAGCATCTCTAGAGAACACGGATCAATGATGTTAAGGTTGGGACCCTTCCCCGGTCTCTGAACAAAGCTTACAGGTTTGTAAGTCAATTGGCTTGGTATAAATGTAAAACTGTCCCTTGTGTGTGCAGGATAGTGTGGGGATCGCTGGTCGGTGCGGACTCGATGGGCCGAAGGGCCTGTTTCCAGGCTGTATCTCTAAACTAAAGGCAAACTAAACATATCACTACCCAAAAGAATTTGAGATTTGGAATAAAATGGACTCGTTTGTAATTTATGTTGGAATAAAGAAATAAACAGAAAGTGTGACCACAAATGTTGTCAATTTTTATTTCTAATGACAAGATACTGTGGGCCAATAAGAACTGGTCGAGCCACTGCCTCCCAGCACCAGAGACCCAGGTTCGATCCTGACCTCAGGTGCTGTCTGTGTGGAGTTTGCACGTTCTCCCTGTGGCCATGTGGGTTTCCTCCAGGTGCTCCGGCTCCCTCCAACGTCCCAAAGGGTCTGCAGATTAATGGGCTACAGTACATTGCCCCCTAAAGTGTAGGGAGTGGACGAGAACGCGGGTTAGCATTGAAATAGTGTGAAGGGGTGATCGATGGTTGCCATGGATACGGTGGGCCGAAGGGCCAATTTCCATGCTGTATCTTTCGATCAATCGATCAATTTGGAGACGTCGTCAAATAAAGGACATTGAAGTACTTTATTAGACTTTTCTAAGAAAGCAAGGACTACTAATTTCAGGTACTCCTTGCTTTCTCCCTCTTTCCCCTCCCCTTCCCAGCTCTCCCATAGCCCACTGTCTCCGCCTCTTCCTTTCTTCTTCCCGCCCCCGACATCAGTCTGAAGCAGGGTCTCTATTCCTTCGCTCCATAGATGCTGCCTCACCCGCTGAGTTTCTCCAGCATTTTTGTCTACCTTCGATTTTTCCAGCATCTGCAGTTCTTTCGTAAACACAGTAATTTATGAAGTCATTTTTATCAGGAGTGACAAAGTGATCGACTGCTGATAGCTTACAGCCAAGGCCAACATGGGACATTGATGCAACAAGTTTTTAACGTGGGGTTCAAGGGGAAAAGACGGCTCGTGTGACAGAAAATCACATCACCAACTGTACTCTAGGCACCTCTCTCTACTGCAGAGGTCCCCTGCAGAAATTTACAAAGCTCATCGCAGATAGTTATTAACGGATAAAGCAGCACAACATTCAGGTCAATTCATAAGTTCTAGGAGCAGAATTAGGCCATTTGGCCCATCAATTCTAGTCCACCATTCAATCATGGTTGATCTATCTTTCCCTCTCAACCCCATTCTCCTGCCTTCTCCCCATAACCACTGACACCCGTACCAATCAGGACTCCATCAATCTCCGCCTTAAAAATATACACTGACTTGGCCTCCACCGCCGTCTGTGGCAATGAATTCCACAGTTTCACCACCCCCTGACTAAAGAAATTCCTCCTCATCTCCTTTCTAAAGGGCTTGTCCCACTTTCACGACCTAATTCATGACCTTCTTTACACGTGGACATTTTTCATCATGTTGAAAAAACGCCCCGACCGATGATTCCATGAGTACCTACGACTAGCATCACGACCTACCTACGACCTACCTACGACCTCGTGACGACCATGCTGCGACTATGAGTCAAGGGCAAACTCGCCCGAGGTAGTGAATTAGGTCGTGAAAGTGGGACAGGCCCTTAAAGATACGTCCTTTTATTCTGAGACTATCGCTTCTGGTCATAGACTCTCCCACTAGTGTAAACATCCTCTACACATCTATCCAGGACTTTCACCTTGATAACATGTGTCAAGTTCTGATAGTAATACAGATATGAACTTCAACTGGTTTTGATGTGGAACTAATTTCACTTCCAGCACATGAAAATAAAAAATGTTCATTAATAATTCCGGCAGAGTCAAACAGAACAAAACAAACTAGAACTGAATGCAGAATGCAAGATGCACAATTCAGCTAAAGGTTGCACGAGATTTACTTAACCTAAGCATATTTAAATGTAATCATTAAATAAAAAGAATCGTACCTTAAATAAAGAGAATGTACCTTTAGTAAAGAAGTGGTCCAATGGGCATTTTTTTTTGCTTTAATTTGCAAATACAATTAATACAATTTCTATATTCAGGAGAAACAGACTATGGCAGTAAACAGTCATAGAGTCATACAGCGTGGAAACAGGCCCTCCGGCCAAATTTCGCCAAGCCGCTCCATCTACATGAGTTCAATAGACAATAGGTGCAGGAGGAGGCCATTCGGCCCTTCGAGCCAGCACCGCCATTCGCTGTGATCGTGGCTGATCATCCACATTCAGTACCCCGTTCCTGCCTTCTCACCATATCCCCCGACTCCGCTATCTTTAAGAGTATCTAACTCTCTCTTGAAAGCATCCAGAGAATTGGCCTCCGCTGCCTTCTGAGGCAGCAAATTCCACAGATTCACAACTTTCTGGGTGAAAAAGTTTATCTTCATATCCGTTCTAAATGGCCTACCCCTTATTCTTAAACTGTGGCCCCTGGTTCTAGACTCCCCCAACATCGGAAACATGTTTCCTGTCTAGCGTGTTCAATCCCTTAATAATCTTATATGCTTCAATAAGATCCCCCCCAATCCTTCTAAATTCCAGAGTATACAAGCCCAGCCGCTCCATTCTATCCACATATGACAGTTCCGCCATCCCGGGAATTAACCTCGTGAACCTACGCTGCACTCTCTCAATAGCAAGAATGTCCTTCCTCAAATTTGGAGACCAAAACTGCACTCAATAGTCCAGGTGTGGTCTCACATGGGGCCCTGTACAACTGCAGAAGGACCTCTTTGCTCCTATACTCAACTACTCTTGTTATGAAGGCCAACATGCCATTAGCTTTCTTCACTGCCTGCTGCACCTGCATGCTTACTTTCAGTGACTGATGAACAAGGACCTCCAGATCCCGTTGTACTTCCCCTTTTCCCAACTTGACACCATTCAGATAATAATCTGCCTTCCTGCTTTTGCCACCAAAGTGGATAACCTCACATTTATCCACATTAAACGGCATCTGCCACGCATCTGCCCACTCACCCAACCTGTCCAAGTCACCCTGCATTCTCATAGCATCAGTTCAGTTTAGTTTATTGTCACGTGTACCGATGTACAATGAAAAGCTTTTGTTCATTTTATGAAGATACACTAGTCCCACCTGCCTCTGCCCCAAATTTCGCCCAAATCCCTCTAAACCTAACCTATCCATGTACCTGTCCAAATGTTTCTTAAACAACAAAAGCTGAACAATAATGGGGCTGTCCCACTATACGAGCTAATTCAAGATTCCCCTGATTCGAACTCGGAGAATTATGGTAATAACCGCTCGTAGGTACTCAGGGCTCTCGTGAACATTTTTCAACATGTTGAAAAATCTGCACGAGTCTTCCCGAGCTTACCGCGTTTCCCGTGTACCTGCCGTTAGCGTTACGACTCGCTAAGAGACGTCCCCGAGCTCCGACGTACCCGCTACGTACATTCTATGTGCTTACCACGAGTTTGATTCTTTTTTTAAACTCGGGAGAGCTCTTGAATTACCTCGTACAGTGGGACAGCCCCTGAACATTCACATTTTCACAATAAAACGTGAACTTTATACAATAAAATATGAAATAAAAAATCTTCACCTATGAACTGTTACCCATGACGCTGCCAGGATGTTGTTCAAAGCCCACATTATTGCTCCTCAGCTACGGAACTCTGCATCTTCCCAATCGGACCCCAGGACACTGCCCCGAGTCCGTGTAGAAAAACAAAGTGCAGGAGATACTCAGCGGGTCAGTCCATAAGATCATAAGTGATAGGAGCAGAATTAGGCCATTCGGCCCATCATGTCTACTCCGCCATTTAATCATGGCTGATCTATCTCTCCCCCCTATAGGGCCTGTCCCACTTTCACGACCGTTTTTACTCGTGTACATTTTTCATCAGGCTAGAAAAACGCCCCGACCTACTAGATGCCACGAGTACCTACGACTAGCATCACAACCTACCTACGACCTACCTACGGCCTCCTATGACCTCCTACGACCATGCTGCGAGTATGAGTCAAGGGCAAACTCGGCAGAGGTCATGAATTAGGTCGTGAAAGTGGGACAGGCCCTTAACGGCCTTCTCCCCATAACCCCTGACACCCGTACTAATCAAGAATCTATCTATCTCTGCCTTAAAAATATCCCCTGACCTGGCCTCCACAGCCCTTTGTGGTAATGAATTCAACAGATTCACCACCCTATATGTTATCCACCACCATACATATTAATAATAACAACTTAATTTGTTTAGCACTTTTCATACAATTGAATGCAACTCAAAATGCTTTCCACATAAATACAGGTCAAAACAAAAATATAATTTAAAACAGTAAGAACATAGGCAGTTAATAGCATAAAAAGCACAGATTTATATAAAATATATAAAATATAATGTGCTGAACTTTTTGTTGTTGTTTAATGTGGGTTTTACCGACTACGATGTTTACATATCTGTTCCGGTGCTGCAAGAAGGAATTTCATATTCTGTTTCGGGACACATGACTGGAAAACACTCTTGACATTCCGACACTGGCACGCTTGGTGTTCCTGCCCACCATTCCACAACAGCTCTCTCCCACTTCACCCCCCCCCCATCCCCATCTGTCCACCATCCATAGCTAGAGCTCTTAGGGATAGCGGAGTTAAGGGATATGGAGAGAAGGCAGGAACGGGGTACGGATTGTGGATGGTCAGCCATGATCACATTCTCTCTGGTACTGTCCTGATATACATCGTTAAGTTGAATACACAATACATTTGGTATATCGTGCATATTAAAACCCCTGTCCCACGGTACGAGTTCATTCCAAGAGCTCTCCCAAGTTTGCCCTGATTCGAACTCGGAGATTTACGGTAATGGCCGCTCGTCGGTACTCGGGGCTCTCGTGGACATTTTTCAACATCTTCAGCACTTTCAGCGTCGTAGGTACTCGTGGCATCAAGAAAAATATTCACGAGTCTTCCCGTGCTTCCTCGCCATTAGCGAGTCTTCCCGAGTACCTGCCGTTAGCGCTAAGAGACGTCCCCGAGCTCCGACGTACCCGCTACGTTCATTCTCCATGCTTACCACGAGATTGATTTTTTTTTAAAACTCGGGAGAGCTCTTGGAATGAACTCGCACCGTGGGACAGGGCTATAACTCAGTAGGTCAAGCAACATCTCTGGACAAGTGCGTAGGAAGGAACTGCAGATGCGGGTTTAAACCGAAGATTGACACAAAAAGCTGGAGTAATGGGCCTGTCCCACTTAGGCGATTTTTTTAGGCAACTACAGGCGACCAGTTTGTCGTCACATGTTCACCGGTGGTCGCCGGGAGTCATCACCTCAGTCGCGCATAAAGTCGTAGCGTCTTTCCGGTCGCCGCTAAATTTTCTACGTTGAACATTTTTCACCAACAGTGGGCTTGACGCCAATGAGCGTAGCTTGACTTCTCCTGATGTAGGTGCTGTCGTAGGTTGTCGCCAGGATGACGTAGGTTGTCACCGGTTTTTCGGCGACCTGCTACGACTATGACAGTCGCCGGCAGTGGCCTAAAAAATCGGCAAGTGGGACAGGCTCACTACTCTCTGGCAGGCAGCATCTCTGGAGACAAGGAATAGGTTGTCGTTTCATGAGGTCATAAGGAATATGAGTAGGATCAAGGCCATTCGGCCCATCAAGTCTCCTCCGCCATTCAATCATGGCTGATCTATCTCTCCCTCCTAACCCCATTCTCCTGCCTTCTCCCCATAACCCCTGAGACCTAGTCTCGACATTCCAAAGATGAGCAGCTCAACGAAACGTCACCAATTCCTTTTCACCAGAGATGCTGGCTGACCTGCTGAATTACTCCAGCATTCTGCATCAGTCTTTACCATTTCTGGAGAACATGGATACAGTAGGTGACATTTTGGGTTGGGGCCCTTTTTCAGTCTGATCGAGGGTTGGATGAGAAGAGGGGCAGGACAAAGCGTGGCGAGTGATAGGTGGATGTAGGTGAGACTGAAGAAGAGTCCTGATCTGAATTGTCACCTGTCCATGTTCTCCACAGATGCTGCCTGACCCGCTGAGTTACTCCAGCACTCTGTGAAACGTCACCTATCCATGTTCTCCACAGATGCTGCCTGACCCGCTGAGTTACTCCAGCACTCTGTGAAACGTCACCTATCCATGTTCTCCACAGATGCTGCCTGACCCGCTGAGTTACTCCAGCACTCTGTGAAACGTCACCTATCCATGTTCTCCAGAGATGTTGCCTGGCCCACTGAGTTACTCCAGTGCTTTGTGTATATTCCTGTCAGGTTTGTTGGACTTATTTGGGCAGTAAAGAATCAATCAACAGAGACTGCAGATGATGGAATTTGCAGCAAGAAACAGCCAGTGGGCCGAGCAGTATCTGTGGATGAATGGAGGGAAGAATTGTTGACCGTTTGGGTGGAAACCTGGCATCCGGATGAATTTGTGTTCAGTTTAGTTCATTCTCACGTGCACCAAGCATTTAGTTTAGAGATGCAGCACGGAAACAGGCCCTTCGGCCCATCGAGTCTTCGCCACTTCACCGACCAGTGATCCTCGCACATTAACACTACCCTACACACACTAGGGAAAATTTTAAATGTATAACCAAGCTAATTAACCTGCACACCTTTTCGTCTGTGGGAGGAAACCCGGAGATCTCGGAGAAAACCCACGTGGCCATGGGGAGATCGTGCAAACTCAATAGAGACAGCATCCGTAGTCTGGATCGAACTCTGGGCCTCCGCCGCTGCTTTCGCTGTCAGGCAGCTACTCTACCCGATTAGCCGACAAACCTGTATCTCTTTGCAGTTTAGTTTAGAGACACAGCGCGGAAACAGGCCCTGTGGCCCACCGAGCCTGCACCGACCAGCGATCGCCGCACATTAACACCAGCCTACACGCACTAGAGACATTTTACATTTTATACCAAACCAATTAACCTACATAAATGCACGTCTTTGGAGTGTGGGAGGAAACCGAAGATCTCGGAGAAAGCCCACTCAGGTCTTGGGGTTAACGTACAAACTCCGTTCAGACAGCCCCGTAGTCGGGATCGAACCCGGGTCTCTGGCGCTGTGAGGCAGCGACTCTACCGCTGTGGTAGAGGTATAGATGTAGTAACTCATCTAGAGATGTTAGAACCCCACTCAATTCAAATAGATCTACTTAACTCAAGTCAAACTCTACTCAAATATACGTTACTATCTCCACAAACGACAACACAGTCACCAGGCTGTTTCGCCACCGTGCAGCCCTTTTTAACATTAGTTAAAAACTGCACGTTCTCAGCTCAGCGCGCACACAGACATTATCTTCAATAAAGGTTTCCCAAGCAGGTCAAAGCAGTATCATCCCCCTTACCTCCAAAAGTGAAAAGCGTGCAGTGGGCTACATGGACTGCATGGGCTCGTGGGAGTTGGACTCAAACTTCTTGGTGTCAGGCTGAAAGTCAAAATGTCACATCTAATCAGAAAACTGGCTGCGCTTGACATCATGCACGCCGCAGCGAGTAGATGGAGCACACAAAAAGGTCGCAGTAATTGACATTGTTAAAAATATATTTTCTTGCTGAGGAATGCAGTGGAAATTGCAGCAGACAGTATACGCTTATGCAGTGTGGAAACAGGCCCTTCGGCCCAACTTGTCCACGCCGGCCGACATGTCCCATCTACACTAGTCCCGCCTGCCTGCCTTAGGCCCGCGTCCCTCCAAGCCTCTCCTACCCGTGTACCTGTCTAAATGTTTCTTAAACATTGCGATAGTCCATCTCCTCTGGCAGCTCGTTCCAAACCACCACCACCCTTTGTGCGACAAAGTTACCCCTCAGGTTCCTATTAAATCTTTTCCCCCTTCACCTTAAACCCGTGTCCTCTTGATTCTCGTTCCTCTACTCTGGGCAAAGAATTCTGTGCTTCAACCCGATCTGTTCCTCTTGTGATATGCATGTGCATGAGTTGCAGCAGCAGAAGTAGGTCATTTAGCCCATCGCGTTGGGGGAGTCCAGAACCATGGGCCGCGGTTTAAGAAAAAGGGGTAGGCCATTTAGAACGGAGATGAGGAAAAACTTTTTCACCCAGAGAGTTGTGAGTCTGTGGAATTCTCTGCCTCAGTGGAAGCAGTGGAGGCCGGTTCTCTGGATGCTTTCAAGTGAGAGTTAGATAGGGCTCTTAAAGATAACGGAGCCAGGGGATATGGGGGGAAGGCAGGAACGGGGTACTGATTGGGGATGGTCAGCCATGATCACATTGAATGGCGGTGCTGGCTCGAAGGGCCGAATGGCCTACTCCTGCACCTATTGCCTATTGTGTCTACTCTGCCATTCAATAATGGCTGATCTATCGCCCCCTTCCAACCGCATTCTCCTGCCTTCTCCCCGTAACCCCTGACAACCGTACTAATCAAGAATCTGTCAATTTCCGCCTCAAAAATATACATTGACTTGTTAAATGGCTTTACACACCTCTATAAGATCACCCCTCATCCTCCTGCACTACAGGTATCAGAGACCCAGCCTGCTCAACCTCTCCCTATTAGAAACATCAAAACATAGAACAATAGGTGCAGGAGTAGGCCATTCGGCCCTTCGAGCCAGCACCGCCATTCAATATGATCATGGCTGATCACCCAAAATCAGTACCCCGTTCCTGCTTTTTCCCCATATCCCTTGATTCCCTTAGCCTCAAGAGCTAAATCTAACTCTCTCTTGAAAACATCATTGCTCTCTTGAAAACATATTGCTCAGGCCCTCGAGTGCTGGCAACATCCTCGTAAATCTTCTCTGCACCCTTTCCAGCTTGACAACAGCTTTCCTTATCCAAGCACATGCCTCTCCCCTCAGGGCCAGGAACAGTGTCCTCACCTCTCTATGACCTTGCTCTAACTCTTTGCCTGAGACACTGTCTGTCTTGCTCAATTCCTCCCTTTCTGCAGTTTAGACAATAGACAATAGGTGCAGGAGTAGGCCATTCGACCCTTCGAGCCAGCACCGCCATTCAATGTGATCATGGTTGATCATCCCCAATTAGTACCCCGTTCCTGCCTTCTCCCCATATCCCCTGACTCCGCTATCTTTAAGAGCCCTATCTAGTTCTCCCTTGAAAGTATCCATAAAAACCGACTTCCACCGCCCTCTGAGGCAGAGAATTCCACAGACTCACAACTCTCTGTGAGAAAAAGTGTTTCCTCGTCTCCATTCTAAATGGCTTACCACTTATTCTTAAACTGTGGCCCCTGGTTCTGAACTCCCCCAACATCGGGAACATGTTTCCTGCCTCTAGCGTTTCCAAACTCTTAACAATCTTATATGTTTCAATAAGATCCCCTCTCCAGAGTGGACAAGCCCAGCCGCTCCATTCTCACAGCATATGACTGTCCCGCCATCCCGGGAATTAACCTTGTAAACCTACGCTGGCTGCACTCCTTCAATAGCAAGAATGTCCTTCCTCAAATTAGGGGACCAAAACTGCACACAATACTCCAGGTGTGGTCTCACTAGGTCTCTGTACAACTGCAAAAGGACCTCTTTTCTCCTACACTTAACTCCTCTTGTTATAAAGGCCAACATTGCATTTGCTTTCTGCACTGCCTGCTGTTCCTGCATGCTTACTTTCAGTTTAGAAGGTTGAGGGGGGACCTCATTCAAACTTACAGAATAATGAAAGGCATAGATAGAGTGGATATGGAGATGATGTTTCCACTGGTGGGGGAGTCTAAGACCAGAGGTCATAGCCTCAGAGGTAAAGGGTGTTCTTTTATAAAGGAGATGAGGAGGAACTTCTTTAGTCAGTGGGTGGTTAATGTGTGGACCTCACTGCCACTGAGGGCTGTGGAGGCCAAGTCAGCGGATATTTTTAAGATTCTGAAGATTAGAATGGGTGTCAAGGGTTATGAGGAGAAGGCACGAAAATGGGATTAGGGGGCAGAGATCAGCCATGATTGAATGGCGGAGTGGACGCGATGGGTCGAATGGCCTAATTCTATTCCTATAACTTGTGATCTCTGACTCGACATGTCCCTCTACTCCCCAGCATCTTCATTCCATAGAACTGCAGTGTGGCGCAGCGGTAGAGTTGCTGCTTTACAGCTCTTGTAGCGCTGGAGACCCGGGTTCGATCCCGACTACGGGCGCTGTCTGTGCGGTGTTTGTACGTTCTCCCCGTGACCTGCGTTTGTTTTCTCCATGATCTGTAGTATCCTCCCACACTCCAAAGACATACAGGTTTGTAGGTTAATTGGCTTGGCATAAGTGTAAATTGTCCCCAGCGTGTGTAGGATAGTGTTCGTGTGTGGGCATCGCTGGTTGGTGCAGATTCGATGGGCCGAAGGGCCTGTTTCCATGCTGTATCTCTAAACTACGCTAAAATCCATCTTTGCTCTCACCATCTTTAAAAGCATCCCTAAACAAGCACCTTTTCAACAAAACTGTTGTCTTGTATACGCTGGAGTTTAGAAGGATGAGAGGGGATCTTAATGCAACATATAAGATTATTAAGGGGTTGGACACGCTAGAGGCAGGAAACATGTTCCCGATGTTGGGGGATTCCAGAACCAGTGGCCACAGTTTAAGAATAAGGGGTAAGCCATTTAGAATGGAGATGAGGAAACAGTGAATTGCGAGTCTGTGGAATTCTCTGCCTCAGTGGGTGGTGGAGGCAGGTTCTCTGGATACTTTCAAGAGAGAGCTAGACCGAGCTCTTAAAGAGAGCGGAGTTAGGGGATATGGGGAGAAGGCAGGAACGGGGTACTGATTGTGCATCAGCCATGATCACATTGAATGCGGTGCTGGCTCGAAGGGCCGAATGGCCTACTCCCAAACCTATTGTCTCGACCCAAAAGATCACCCATTACTTTTCTCCCGAGATGCTGCCTGACCCACTGTTACTCCAGCATTTTGTGTCTATCTGCAGTTCCTTCTGCCTACAAACTCAAATTACTGTTGTGTTGCCCTGTCACCATATATCTATTTATACAGAAACGCACAAAGTAGTCAAAATGCCAGTGAAACTCAGTGGTAATAAAGAATTAAATTAAGAGTGTCAGTAAATAAAAGGCTCTATCAGTCCCATTCACTGCAGAATGAAAATAGCAATCTTCCATGGGATTTAAAACCATTCACTAAATGTAAAATGTGTAATTAATACACACTAGCTCAGATAAAGAAAAACACAGCCAGAGATCAGAGCTGAACTCCAGAGTCCAGAACCAGGGGCCACAGTTTAAGAATAAGGAGTAAGCCATTTAGAACGGAGACGAGGAAACACTTTTTCACACAGAGAGTGGTGAGTCTGTGGAATTCTCTGCCTCAGAGGGCGGTGGAGGCAGGTTCTCTGGATACTTTCAAGAGAGAGCTAGATAAGGCTCTTAAAAATAGCGGAGTCAGGGGATATGGGGAGAAGGCAGGAACGGGGTAATGATTGGGGATGATCAGCCATGATCACATTGAATGGCGGTGCTGGCTCGAAGGGCCGAATGGCCTACTCCTGCACCTATTGTCTATTGTCTATTGAACTACTATCTACCTCATTCATGACCCTCGGACTATCCTTGATCGGAGGCTGCTGGCTTTACTTTGCACTATTTCCCTATTATTCCCTATAGAGGTATCCATACACTGTAAATGGATTGATTGTAATCATGTAATGTCTTTCCGCTGACAGGATAGCGCGCAACAACAAGCTTTTCACTGTACCTCGGTACACGGGACAATAAACTAAACTGAACTGAACAGTCGCGGCCATGATCCTAGGGTGGATTTGTCAAAGACTAGATGGCCTAGGTCTAAAGGGAGAGGGGCAGAGTTTAAAGGGGATGTGCGGGGTTTTTTTTTTTGACACAGGGTTGTAGCTGCCTGGAAAATCTTGCCAAGGGTGGAAGCAGGTATGAGAGTAGTGATTAAGAGGCTGTTTGATAGGCGCATGAATATGCAGGGAATGGAGGGATATGGATAGAAACATTGAAAAGTAGGTGCAGGAGGACGCCATTCGGCCCTTCGAGCCAGCACCTCCATTCAACATGATCATGGCTGATCACCTGAAATCAGTACCCCGTTCCTGCTTTTTCCCCCATATCCCTTGATTCCTTTCGTCCCAAGAGCTAAATCTAACTCTCTCTTGAAAACATCCAGAGAATTGTCCTCCACTGCCTTCAGTGGCAGAGAATTCCACAGATTCACAACTCTCTGGGTGAAAAAGTTTTTCATCATCTCAGTCCTAAATGACCTACCCCTTATTCTTAAACTGTGACCCCAGGTTCTGGATTCCCCCCCAACATCGGGAACATTTTTCCTGCATCTAGCCTTTAACAATTTTATGTTTCGCATGCAGGCAGAGTTTAGTTTAGCTTAACTTGGCATCATGTATGCCTGGAAAGTATGGGACAGAGGGTCTGTGCCTGTCCTGCAGTGTCCTATACTTTCTATAGCATGAAGAGATATCAGAAACACATTAAAAAGTTTGTCATCTTTGTCTCTTTTTGTCTTGCTTTGTAAACCAGCATCTGCAGTTCCTTGTATCTCCATTTTACTGCTCCAGTCATTTTCAAAATGGTCAGAAGTAATCATTGTGAATCGCAAGAAAATGCTGAAAATGTATCGTGAGTGAGCATTATTGATTAGCTATTCATTATTAATTTGGCACGGTGGCGTAGCGGGAGAGTTGCTGCCTTACAGCGCTACCTGTGCCAGAGACCCAGGTTCCTGGCTACCTGTCTGTATGGAGTTTGCACGTTCTCCCCGTGACCTGCGGGGGTTCTCTCCAAGACCTTGGTTTCTTCCCACACTCCAAAGACGTACAGGTTTGTAGGTTAGTTGGCATTCAGTAAAGGATGTAAATTGTCCCTAGGATAGTGTTAATGTGCGGGGATCTCTGGTCGGGGCGGACCCGGTGGGCCGAAGGGCCTGTTTCTGCATTGTATCTCCAAACTAAACTAAAAATATCACAAGACTGAGAATGTTCTCACAGAGAGAGTCAATGGCTGCTTCAACTGGGTAATGTTGCTATTCAGGTCAGTACATTAGATACTCGGGAATCTAATTTTCAACGGATCACGTGACAACAGGCCGCTGTTTCCAATGGAACCATTTTCCATTCAGTAGATGCTTTAGTTTAGTTTAGTTTAGAGATACAACGCAGAAAAAGGCCCTTCGGCCCACCGGGTCCGCGCCGACCAGCGATCCCCGCGCATTAACACTATCCTACACACACTGGGGACAATTTACAATTTTACCAAAGCCCATTAACCTACAAACCTGTACGTCTTGTGGATTGTAGCAGGAAACTGGAGATCCCGGAGAAAACCCACGTAGGTCATGGGGAGAACGTACAGACTCTGCACAGACAGCACCCGTGGTCAAGATCGATCCCGGGTCTCTGGCGTAAGGCAGTGTTTCTACCGCTGTGCCACTGTTGAAAGGCAGTTAAGTATATTCTATATTTTACATCTTATAAACCTCAAATCCATGGTTTTAAATTAGTCATACAGCGTGGAGGCAGGCCCTTCAGCCCAACTTGCCCACACTGACCAACATGCCTCATCTACACTAGTCCCACCTGCCTGCATTTAGCCCTTATCTCTCTATACCTAAAATATCCATACACCCTGTCAACATGTTTTTTTAAATGTTGTAATGATACTTTCCTCAACCACCTCCTCTGGCAGCTCACTCCATATACCCACCTCGCTCTGTGTAAATAAAGTTGCCCCTCATGTTTGTATGAAGTCTTTCCCCCCTCACCTTAAACGTATGTTGTCTGGTTTTTGATTCCTCAACTGTGGGTAAAAGATTCCATGCATTCACCCTATCTATTCCTCTCAAGATTGTATAGGATCGCCCCTCATCCTCCTGCGCTCCTAGGAATGGAGTCCTAGCCTAAGATAGACACAAAAAGCTGGAGTCACTCAGCGGGTCAGACAGCATCTCTGGACAAGAGGAATCGGTGATATTTCGGGTTGTTGTTCTGACTGCAGCAGTTCATCCTTTAACTGTGCTATACACATCATTCCCTTTATCGTGCATCATCTGTACACTGTGGACGTCTCGATTGTAATCACGCATCGTCTTTCCGCTGACTGGTTGGTGCGCAACGAAAACTTTTCACTGTACCTCGGTTGCACGTGACAATAAAGTAAATAAACGAAACTAAATGAAAAATCAGCAAAGCGTTTGAATTTTAAAACATAGGTTGAGATTTACAGGATATGGAAGAAAGAAAATCCTTCTTTGGAAAAAAACAAGAGGCAACCGTCTAAAATGTAATAAACTTCTTCCCGGGGTTGACAGGATAGATCTCAGAGCAACCATTTTCCCAGGTTCAATAGTAAGATATTAATATGATTGGGCGGCACGGTGGCGTAGCGGTAGAGTTGCTGCCTTACAGCGCTAGGGACCCAGGTTCGATCCTGACTGCGGGTGCTGTCTGTGCGGAGTTTGGAGGTTCTCCCCGTGACCGCCTGAGTTTTCCCCGGGTGCTCTGGTTTTCTCCCACACTCCAAAGATGGAGGATTATACGTTAATTGGCTTTGGTAAAAATTGTGAATTGCCGTGTGTGTGTGTGTGTGTGTGTGTGTGTGTGTGTGTGTGTGTGTGTGTGTGTGTGTGTGCGTGATACTACTGGCGTGCAGGGATCGTTGGTCGGCGCGGACTCAGTGGGCCGAAGGGCCTGTTTCTGCGCTGTGTCTCTAATCCAAACTAAAAAACGAAAGTAATCCCTTATTTAGTTTTGTTTAGTATAGCTGTGAGTTGGATGTATTCCCACAGCCTTCAACCAAAAATGGATTTTTTTCAGCCAAAAATGAGAAAAGGTTTTATTTTATGAAATAAATGTAGTTAGACTTGCCAATGTATTCCTACAATTAATTGGAATGGTAAATAATATTTCATTTGTTATTTTAGTTGTTTATCATGTAATTCTAAAATATGAGCTGCCCAATTAAACAGAATTAGCAGAATACTGCTTCGATTAGAGTGAGTTAGCTGTTTTTTTTTAATGTATTTTATTGGAAGAAAGTGTACAGGGATAAGGCGATCAACATGACACATACAATTATTGTACAGCTTCAATTTTTAACATTGAAACCTAAATAAAAACAAAAATAAAAAAATGGAAAAAGGAGAGAACAAAGAAGAGAATTAAGAAAAAGAAAATAAGGGAGAGCAAGAAAAAGCCCCCTAAGCTTCCAAAGACGTGCAAGAAGAAAGAAAATAAATAAGTATAGAGAAGATGGAGATATACCTCCCCCCCCCCCCCCCCCCCCCCCCCCCCCCCGGTCACCCATCCCTGGCATCGAGTTAAAATTTGTGTTTAACCATTCTGTTGTTGCAAAAATTCTGTAAAAGGCGACCATGTCTTGAGAAATTGATCTGCTTTTTCCGGCAAGACAAGCCTGATGTTTTCTAAATGTAGTGTCTCGGACATATCCGTAATCCATATCTTCACTGTGGGTCGATGTTGTCTTTTTTCCCAAAATTTGAGCATTCCTTTTTTCGCTGTTATTAGGCCGTAATTGAGGAAACGTCGTTGAAATATCGTCAGCTTAGAGCAGGCCTCCGACATATCTAATGCGATCAGTTTTATATCTGGTTCCAATTTAATTTTAAGTATTTTAGAGAAGATATCAAATATTCCCCTCCAGAAGTTTTGTAACTTTACGCAGGGAGCGAAGGAATGGGTTACAGTCGCTTCTTGGAGGTGAGTGTGTTAGTTGTAAGGGGAGGTTGGACAAACTTGGATTGTCTTATCTAGAGAGTTGGAGGCTGAGGGTTTAGTTTAATCTAGTTTAGTTTTTAGTTTAGAGATACAGCGCGGAAACAGGCCCTTCGGCCCACCGGGTCCACGCCGACCAGCGATCCCCGCACACTAACACTATCCTACACCCACTAGGGACAATTTTTTTTACATTTACCAAGCCAATTAACCTACATACCTGTCCGTCTTTGGAGTGATGGACTGAGTTGATCTGATGGAAGTTTATAAAAGGGTTATAAACAATTCAAACGCTTTCGTCCAAGGTGCACATGTTAAATACTGGAGGGAATAGCTTTAAGGATCCCAAGGAAAAAGGAAAAGTGGTCGCCCCAGGTACAGCTGGAGAAGAGGTGGCCAGACAGAAATGTCTGAGAGTGGGCTCCACAAGGGAGATCTCGAAAGAACTTCCAACAACCAAGTGAGGTGGAGGACATTTGTCAATGGCCTATGCTTCCTCGAGGAGCAAAGGGCTTAACATAGAAACATAGAAAATAGGTGCAGGAGTAGGCCATTCGACCCTTCGACCCTGCACCGCCATTCAATATGATCATGGCTGATCATCCAACTCAGTATCCTGTACCTGCCTTCTCTCCATACCCACTGATCCCTTTAGCCACGAGAGCCACATCTAACTCCCTCTTAAATATAGCTAATGAACCGGCCTCAACTACTTTCTGTGGCAGAGAATTCCACAGATTCACCACTCTCTGTGTGAATTTTTTTTTTCTCTCATCTCGGTCTTAAAAGACTCCCCCCTTATCCTTAAACTGTGACCCCCCTTGTTCTGGACTTCCCCAACAGTGGGAACACTCTTCCTACATCAAGCCTGTCCAACCCCTTAAGATGAGAAGAAGAAGATAGCTTTAAGGATAGGGGGAGTAAATTGCTGGCACGAAGGGCCGAAGGGCCGAAGGGCCTACTCCTGCACCTATTGTCTAATGACTATTGTCTATTATCTTTGGGATGGTGGAGGAGACCGGAGCACCCGGAGAAAACCCACGCAGCCACAGGGAGAACGTTCAGACTCCGTACAGACAGCACCCGTGGTCAGGATGGAACCCGGGCCTGTGGCGCTGTAAGGAAGCAACTCTACCGCTGCGCCACTGGGCCGCCCCAGAAGTGATTAGTTTAATTTGGCATCTTGTTCAACAAAGTCTTTGTGGGCCAAAGGGCTTGTTTCTGTGCAGCACTGTTCTATGTTCATGTAATACTTTCTAACGTATAACATTGTTAAGTAAAAGGTTTTGAAATTATATTTCTAGATTTTATTGTTTCCAGATTGGCTCTGAACAATGCAAAATTGTGGGACTCAATGAAAGACATCACTGCAAGATTGTGAGTTTATTACAATAATGTTCTCGAGGCAAGGGGCAGCGCGGTGGCGCAGCAGTAGAGTTGCTGCCTCACAGCGCCAGAGACCCGGGCTCGATCCTGACTGCGGGTGCTGTCTGCAGGGAGTTTGCAAGTTCTCCCGGTGGCCAGCATGGGTTTTCTCCGGTTTCCTCCCACACGCCAAAGAGATTTGTGAATCTGTGGAATTCTCTGCCCCAGAAGGCAGTGGAGGCCAATTCACTGGATGTTTTCAAGAGAGAGTTAGATTTAGCTCTTGGGGCTAACGGAACCAAGGAATATGGGGAGAAGGCAGGAATGGGGTACTGATTGGGGATGATCAGCCTATTCCTGCACCCATTTTCTATGTTTCTATGTTTCCGAGATCTTCGGTTTCCTTCCACACTCCAAAGACCTACTGTTTTGTCGGTTAATGGTTTGGTATAATTGTAAGTTGTCCCTAGTGTATGTAGGATAGTGTTTATGTGCAGGGATCACTGGTTGGCATGGACACGGTGGGCCGAAGGGCCTGTTATCTCTGAACTAAACTAAAACTAAAGAAGAGGATTGCTAGTTTACAGATTAAGATGTGATTCGACATTTAGAAGATTGAGGGGGGATCTTATAGAAACTTACAAATTTCTCAAGGGGTTGGACAGGCTAGATGCAGGAAGATTGTTCCCGATGTTGGGGAAGTCCAGAACAAGGGGTCACAGTTTAAGGATAAGGGTGAAGTCTTTTAGGACCGAGATGAGAAAATCATTTTTCACACAGAGTGTGGTGGATCTGTGGAATTCTCTTCCACAGAAGGTAGTTGAGGCCAGTTCATTGGCTATATTCAAGAGGGAGTTAGATGTGGCCCTTGTGGCTGAAGGGATCAGGGGGCATGGAGAGAAGGCAGGTACAGGATACTGAGTTGGATGATCAGCCATGATCATATTGAATGGCGGTGCAGGGTCGAAGGGCCGAATGGCCTACTCCTGCACCTATTTTCTATGTTTCTATGTTTCTATGATACATTAACCAGCCAGCGAAAAGTCTCCCTTCCCTATTCAAGAAAGCTTCGTCAGACTTATCCAGCGTTTATGCTTTGAATTGTTCCTGAAAAATGAAAGTAACCAGAACTTTAAAAAATTCTATTCACAAATCATAATTAGATGCCTGCATCACCCGCAGAATGTGGAAGATGAAGGTATTGGGACAGGTTATGTGGGAGCCAGGAAAATTGACCATCCGTATTATGAATACAATGCAGAATAGATTAACTAATTCAATGTCTGAAAATCTTAAGTCAATAACATTCAGCGCTGGCAGATGCGCAATACACTGACATAAAGCTAATTAGTTTCACATCTTCGTATTTCAGGATGAGGTTCTATTTAACAGTTTTGTTCCTGGTTCATACAATTAATGACTTTTCATTTAATGACTTTTAATGTCCTAGCAAGCACTATCGCAAAGGTTTAAGAAACAATTAGACAGGTACGTGTATAGGACAGAGGGATAAATGTTCCCAATGTTGGGTGAGTCCAGAACCAGGGGCCACAGTCTTAGCATAAAGGGGAGGTCATTTAAGACTGAGGTGAGAAAAAAACTTTTTCACCCAGAGAGTTGTGAATTTATGGAATTCCCTGCCACAGAGGGCAGTGGAGGCCAAATCACTGGATGGATTTAAGAGAGAGTTAGATAGAGCTCTAGGGGCTAGTGGGGTCAAGGGATATGGGGAGAAGGCGGGCACGGGTTATTGATAGCGGACGATCAGCCATGATCACAATGAATGGCGGTGCTGGCTCGAAGGGCCGAATGGCCTCCCCCTGCACCTATTTTCTATGTTTCTATGTTTCTATGATATGGGCCAAATGCAGGCAGGTGGGACTAGTGTTGATGGGGCATGTTGGTTGATGTGGGCAAGTTGGGCCCTAGGGCCTATTTCCATCCTGTGTGACTCCATGAATTAAGGGAATATAAACATACGCACTGTATCAGAGAAAAATGTCAAATATTATGGGTTATCTTCATATTGTGCTTTCCATATGAGCTGGTCAAACGTGGGGAGGATGAGATGAGTTGCATACTGTATACTTTGACCTGAGCAAGCTGCTAACAGCACTACAGTATGAAGATAATCAACGGGCAAGAACACTAATGAATTACCCCGAGCTGTTTGCCAGATCAAAGTTAATTAGTATATGTATTTCAGCGTAACAATGCTCGGCTTTTTATCAAATGCCGACAAGATAGATTGCCCAATCTATTAACGAGAAATAGATCACCCCCCTGTCCTTGACCCATTTTCCACCATGAGAGATAGCTTAGTTTAGTTTAGAGATACAGCGCGGAAACAGGCCCTTCGGCCCACCGAGTCCGCGCCGACCAGCGATCCCAGCACACTGACACTATCCGACACACACTTGGGACAATTTACATTTATGCCAAGCCAATTAACCTACAAACTTGTACGTCTTTGGAGTGTGGGAGGAAACTGAAGCGCGGAAACATAGAAAATAGGTGCAGGGGCAGGCCATTCGGTCCTTCGAGCCAGCACCGCCATTCAATATCATCATGGCTGATCAGCCAAAATCAGTACCCCAGTTCCTGCTTTTCCCCCATATCCCTTGATTCCGTTAGCCCCACGAATTAAATCTAACTCTCTCTTGAAAACATCCAGTGAATTGGCCTCCACTGCCTTCTGAGGCAGAGAATTCTACAGATTCACAAATCTCTGGGTGAAATATTTTTTCCTCATCTCAGTCCTAAATGGCCTCCTTCTTATTCTTAAACTGTGACCCCCTTGTGCTATGGTAACCATGGACCTCTGTGGTACAAACAGTCAGGATCGAATGCGGGTCTCTGGTGCTGTAAGGCAGCACCTCTACCGCTGCGCCACCTTGCCACCTGCCCAAGGACGATGGGTCACATTTCTGTTCAATCTCCAATTTCCTTTTCCTGATTTAAACATTAATTGAAGTTATAAAACTTACTCTGGGTTCCAGTATAGTTGCCCTACATTTTATAGATTGAAAAAGTAATAACTTAATGCTAAAATACATACAATGGACCATTGTGGTCTCCACCTGTCCTTGAACATCTGACTGGCTTTGGTTTGTTCTTTTCACGCCTTCCATTCACACGTTGCTTGCACCTTTTCATATCTCTAGTTTCCCCCTCCCCCGTCTCTCAGTCTGAAGAAGGGTCTCGACCTGAAACATCACCCATTCCTAAGATGGACACAAAATGCTGGTGCAACTCAGCGGGACAGGCAGCATCTCTGGAAAGGATTGAATTTGGGCCGCGACCTTCTTCAGACAGAGTCAGGGGAGAGGGGGACATAGAGGTATGGAAGGGTGAGGTGTGAAAAGGACAGATCAAAGTGGACGAAGGTCAAGGAAAATGTAAAATGGTTCATTGGTTGCTGAGGGGAAGGTGACAATGAGGAGTACAGTCAGTAAAATGAATCAAGACGACAATGAAACTAGTCGTATAACCAGGATAGGGTTGGGATGGAGAGAGAGGGAAAGCACGAGTTACTGGAGGTTGGAGAACCTATTCCTATCCCTTTTCCCCGCAGATGTTGCCAGACCCGCTGAGTTACTCCAGCATCTTGTGTCTACCTACGGTGTAAACCAGCATCTGCAGTTCCTTCCTACACTAAATGCAAAAGGCTGTCAATTATACAGCTCTGTTGACACACTGGCGGGCTGCATTATTACACACTCAGAGGATGGTTCTCCTGGGCAGTGAGTTCCCATTTTAACCAGGCTAACTAGGTCATTGCTTCTCCCAAAGGTTTGGAAGAAATTCAGTCCAAGAATACCTCAAGCCATGGTGTCTTCTGGATTCTGTAGCTACTGCTTTCACAATTGCATTCATGGCAAATCTGTAACGCCCACAGTCGACAATAGAACCCTTGCATCCCCCCTCTCTCTCTCCATCCGTCTTCCCCTCTCCCACTCTAGGGATGATCAGCCATGATCACATTGAATGGCGGTGCTGGCTCGAAGGGCCGAATGACCTACTCCTGCACCTATTGCCCATTGTCATGCTAGTTACCCGTTTCACCATTGTCCTGAAGAGTTTAATTGTTTGTATCCACACGTTATCACCTAGCCCACAGCCAACAATGGACCATTGTGGGCTCCACCGTTCCCTTCATCATCACTGCTGCCATTGATTTGGCCTCTTGCACACCTTTCAATCATTTGTTCTTTGTAGATTTTCATTTCTCCAGTTTCCCCTCTCCTCCCGACTCCCAGTCTGAAGAAGGGCCTCGACCCGAAATGTCACCCTGTTCCCTTTCTCCAGAGATGCTGCCTGTCCCGCTGAGTTACTCCAGAATTGTGTGCCTATCTTTGCTTGTTTACCCTCCTAGTTATAATAAAATACTGAGGAACAAGTAAAATGGGCCGATAAGGACCTTAAATAAATTTAAACGCAAAAAAGCGTCCATTCTTTAACAAATGTGTACATTCCTCTTTGATGCTACAACTTCCAGTGCTCTGCATTCTCAACATTAGGCACTCGACAATATATTAGTGGCAGTGGCAATTGCCGTCAGCTTTTATATCATAAGCGATTGGAGCAGAATTAGGCCATTCGGCCCATCAAGTCTACTCCGCCGTTCAATCATGGCTGATTTATCTCTCCCTCCTAACCCCATTCTCCTGCCTTCTCCCCATAACCCCTGACACCCATACTAATCAAAAATCTATCTCTCTCTGCCTTAAAATTATCCACTGACCTGGCCTCCACAGCCTTCCGTGGCAATGAGTTCCACAGATTCACAGCCCTGTTTCATGCTTTTAACCTACAGCGTGGGGGGGGGATACAGATTTTTTTGATGTGATTCTGGTTCACATATTGCAGTCTCTTAATCTCCCAGTCTGCTTTTCCTCAGCAATGCCGTGCAGCTTGTCAGATACACAGGGTACATACTGGCAGTGATGTGAGTGACAGTGCATTTCTTCATTAGCAAATAACTGCAGGGTCTATTTGATCACGGAATGAAAATGCACTCATTTACCTTGTGCCGGCCGGCAAGATTTATTTTGCAGCCCCCCCCCCCTCAAACACACACACACACAAAGTCCCCCTTCCCCTTTTAAACACTGAGGTGCTGATTATGCGGTTACCTGTCACCCAAGTCTGCAGAGGGGTGGCGCAGAAGAGATACACCAATTATTCATAGCCAAGGCATCTGCAGACCTCAAAGCTCAGGAGTAAAATAAAGCAACCGCAGAGATATTGAAAAAAACAGGATCTTTTTTTTTCTCCCCCCCCCCCCCCCAAATCATTTATTAAAGAGAAATACTTACTCCAAGGTCAGCCCGGGAATCCGGAGCCGTTCCCGCTGGGGCTTCATGGATGCTGTTTGTCAGCACTCTCTCTATTGTAAAACCATGACAGAAATCACTGCCGCTGACAGGGGAGCCAGGAGGAAGCTTGCTAAAAGGAACGGACTAAATCCCTCTTGGAGAGGGGGCACTCGTTTTGGGTTCTTCCACCACCGGCAATCGCGGAGGCGAAGAGAAGAATAATAAGAATAACAGTCAGCCGCCTGCATGGTGCCGAACACAAACCATGAGGATTGAAAATCCCTTTGCAGCGAAACAAAAAAAATTAAATTAGAAGGACGCACTATTGTGTTACACCAGGTGACATCATTCACTGCTGCTTCTGTATATTAATAACAGACGGGTCACAACCAGCCTTCTCCGGCACAAACACTACGTACTTAAAGCAGGCACGTTTAAAAAACCCTCTCTCTTCATCTCCACGCAGTTTCAAAGATACCAAGACGAGCACTTGCGACGCACACGTGTTCAAAATGCCTCCTTTAACCTTGTACAGAATTGAACACCTACTTTGCTGAAAATTTAAAAAAAAAATCTTTGTGAGCCCACAGGCTTTCCCCAAACTAAATTCGACAGACAGCTCGGTGGAAAACAGCAGCTGGCAACCTTATGGGGGCACTTACATAGCACAAATGGGTGAAATATTATCTGTCACACAGATCCTTGAAGTCAGTTCACAATCACAATAATACTTTATTAGCCAAGTGTGTTTTGCAGCATACGAGGGATTTCATTTGCCAAGTCAGTCAATCGAATAAAAAGGCAACGGAACACACAAAATACAGTTTAACATAAGCATCCACCACAGTGACTCCTCCACATTCCTCACTGTGATGGAAGGTGAAGAAAAAGTTCAATCTCTTCCCTTCATGGCTCTCCCGCGGTCGGGGGCTTCGAGCCCTCCGTTGACGGGACGATCTTGACTTAGAATAAGGGGGAGGCTATTTAAGACTGAGGTGAGAAAAAACGTTTTCACCCAGAGGGTTGTGAATTTGTGGAATTCCCTGCCACAGAGGGCAGTGGAGGCCAAATCACTGAAGGCAGGCACAGGTTATTGATTGGGAACGATCAGCCATGCTCACATTGAATGGCGCTGCTGGCTCGAAGGGCCTCCTCCTGCACCTATTTTCTATGTTTCTGTGTGACTCCCGTAGCCGGCGACATTTTGGCCCTCCACATCGGGGCGATCAGCTCCCACATCGGGAGGGTGTCAGCTCCTCCGCGTCGGGCGATCGGACCTCGCGTTGGGGCTGGTCGAGCGTCTTCATCGTTGGAGCTTCCCAACTAACCTCTCCCGAGACTGCGAGCTCTCGAGGTAAAGTCCGCAGGCGGCGGTTGAAGCGATCCCGGGCAAGGGATCAGCTCCGATGGTATACGTCCTATCGAAAAGACAGACAGGTGGGCAGAGGGGGTGGGGGTGGCTCTGTTGCTGAGGAATTAAATTCAGTCCCTTGCGTGGGGTGACATAGAATCAGATGCAGACTCAATTTGGATAGAACTGAGAAATTGTAAGGGTAAAAAGACCCTAATGGGAGTGATCTACAGGCCCCCAAACAGTAGCCTGGATATAGGGTGCAAGTTGAATCAAGAGTTAAAATTGGCATGTCGCAAAGGTAATGCTAAGACTGTTATGGGAGATTTCAACATGCAGGTAGACTGGGAAAATCAGGTTGGTACTGGACCCCAAGTAAGGGAGTTTGTGGAGTGCCTTTGTGATGGATTCTTAGAGCAGCTTGTACTGGGGCCTAACCAGGGAGAAAGGCAATTCTGGATTTAGTGTTGTGTAATGAACCGGATTTGATAAAGGGAACTCAAGGTAAAGGAGCCAATAGGAGGTAGTGCCCATAATATGATAAGTTTTAATTTACAATTTGAGAGGGAGAAGGGAAAATCGGAAGTGTCAGTATTACAGTCGAGCAAAGGGGACTATGGAGCCATGAGGGAGGTGCTGGCCAAAGTTGACTGGAAAGAGACCCTAGCAAGGATGACAGTGGGACAACAATGGCAGGTATTTCTGGGAAGAATACAGAAGATGCAGGATCAGTTCATTCCAAAGAGGAAGAAAGATTCTAAGGGGAGTAAGAGGCGACCGCGGCTGACAAGGGAAGTCAAGACAGAAACATAGAAACATAGAAACATAGAAATTAGGTGCAGGAGTAGGCCATTCAGCCCTTCGAGCCTGCACCGCCATTCAATATGATCATGGCTGATCATCCAACTCAGTATCCCGTACCTGCCTTCTCTCCATACCCTCTGATCCCCTTAGCCACAAGGGCCACATCCAACTCACTCTTAAATATAGCCAATGAACTGGCCTCAACTACCCTCTGTGGCAGAGAGTTCCAGAGACTCACCACTCTCTGTGTGAAGAAAGTCTTTCTCATCTCGGTCTTAAAGGATTTCCCCCTTATCCTTAAGCTGTGACCCCTTGTCCTGGACTTCCCCAACATCGGAACAATCTTCCTGCATCTAGCCTGTCCAACCCTTTAAGAATTTTGTAAGTTTCTATAAGATCCCCTCTTAATCTCCTAAATTCCAGAGAGTATAAACCGAGTCTATCCAGTCTTTCTTCATAAGACAGTCCTGACATCCCAGGAATCAGTCTGGTGAACCTTCTCTGCACTCCCTCTATGGCAATAATGTCCTTCCTCAGATTTGGAGACCAAAACTGCACGCAATACTCTAGGTGTGGTCTCACCAAGACCCCTGTACAACTGAAGTAGAACCTCCCTGCTCCTGTACTCAAATCCTTTTGCTATGAAAGCTAACATACCATTCGCTTTTTTCACTGCCTGCTGCACCTGCATGCCTACTTTCAATGACTGGTGTACCATGACACCCAGGTCTCGCTGCATCTCCCCTTTTCCTAATCGGCCACCATTTAAATAATAGTCTGCTTTCCTGTTTTTGCCACCAAAGTGGATAACCTCACATTTATCCACATTATACTGCATCTGCCAAACATTTGCCCACTCACCCAGCCTATCCAAGTCACCTTGCAGTCTCCTAGCATCCTCCTCACAGCGAACACTGCCCCCCAGCTTAGTGTCATCCGCAAACTTGGAGATATTGCCTTCAATTCCCTCATCCAGATCATTAATATATATTGTAAATAGCTGGGGTCCCAGCACTGAGCCCTGCGGTACCCCACTAGTTACTGCCTGCCATTGTGAAAAGGACCCGTTTACTCCTACTCTTTGCTTCCTGTTTGCCAGCCAGTTCTCTATCCACATCAATACTGAACCCCTAATACCGTATGCTTTAAGTTTGTATACTAATCTCTTATGTGGGACCTTGTCGAAAGCCTTCTGGAAGTCCAGATATACCACATCCACTGGTTCTCCCTTATCCACGCTACTAGTTACATCCTCGAAAAATTCCACAAGATTCGTCAGACATGATTTACCTTTTGTAAATCCATGCTGACTTTGTCCAATGATTTCACCACTTTCCAAATGTGCTGCTATCCCATCTTTAATAACTGACTCTAGCAGTTTCCCCACTACCGATGTTAGACTAACTGGTCTGTAATTCCCCGTTCTCTCTCTCCCTCCCTTCTTAAAAAGAGGGGTTACATTTGCTACCCGCCAATCCTCAGGAACTACTCCAGAATCTAAAGAGTTTTTGAAAGATTATCACTAATGCATCCACTATTTCCTGAGCTACTTCCTTAAGTACTCTGGGATGCAGCCTATCTGGCCCTGGGGATTTATCGGCCTTTAATCTATTCAATTTACCCAACACCACTTCCCGACTGACCTGGATTTCACTCAATTCCTCCTTTGACCCACAGTCCCCTGCTATTTCAGGCAGATTATTATGTCTTCCTTAGTGAAGACGGAACCAAAGTAGTTATTCAATTGGTCCGCCATATCCTTGTTCCCCATGATCAACTCACCTGATTCTGACTGCAAGGGACCTACATTTGTTTTAACTAACCTCTTTCTCTTCACATATCTATAAAAACTTTTGCAGTCAGTTTTTATGTTCCCTATAAACAGTATAAACATAAAAGAGAAGTATAACATAGCAAAGATGAGCGGGAAGCCGGAGGATTGGGAAAATTTTAAAGAGCAACAGAAGATAACTAAAAAGACAATAGGGGGAGAAAAGATTAAGTATTAAGGTAAGCTCGCCAAGAATATAAAGGAGGATAGTAAAAGCTTCTTTAGGTATGTGAAGAGGAAAACATTAGTTAAGACAAATGTGTGTCCCTTGAAGACAGAAACAGGTGAATTTATTATGGGGAACATGGAAATGGCAGACGAGTTGAACAGGTACTTTAGATCTGTCTTCACTAAGGAAGTCACAAACAATCTCCCAGATGTACTAGAGGCCAGAGGATCTGGGGTGACGGAGGAACCGAGGGAAATTCATATTAGGCAGGAAATGGTGTTGGGTAGACTGATGGGACTGAAGGCTGATAAATCCACAGGGCATGGTGGTCTGCATCCCAGGGTACTTAAGGAAGTGGCTCTAGAAATCGTGGATGCATTGGTGATCATTTTCCAATGTTCTGTAGGTTCAGGATGAGTTCCTGTGGATTGGAGGGTAGCTAAAACAGGAAGGCAGATTATTATCTGCATGGTGTCAAGTTAGGAAAAGGGGAAGCACAATGAAATCTGGGGTTCCTTGTACATCAGTCACTGAAAGTAAGCATGCAGGCACAGCAGGCAGTGAAGTAAGCTGATGGCATGTCGGCCTTCATAACAAGAGGAGTTGAGTATAGAAGCAAAGAGGTCTTTCTGCAGTTGTACAGGGCCCTGGTGAGACCACACCTGGAGTATTGTGTGTGTTTTGGTTTCCAAATTTGAGGAAGGACATGCTTGCTTTTGAGGGAGTGCAGTGTAGGTTCATGAGGTTAATTCCCGGGATGGCGGGACTGTCATATGTTGAAAGAATGGAGCGACTTGGCTTGTATGCATTGGAATTTAGAAAGATGAGAGGGGATCTTATTGAAGCATATAAGATTGTGAAGGGATTTGGCACGCTAGAGGAAGGAAACATGTTACCGATGTTGGGGGAGTCCAGAACCAGGGGCCACAGTTTAAGAATAAGGGGTAGGCCATTTAGAACGGAGATGAGGAAAACCTCCGCCTCAGAAGGCAGGGAAGGCCGATTGTCTGGATGCTTTCAAGAGAGAGTTCGATAGGGCTCTTAATGATTGCGGAGTCAGGGGATATGGGGAGAAGGCAGGAACGGGGTACTGATTGGGGATGATCAGCCATGATCACAGTGAATGGCGGTGCTGGCTCGAAGGGCCGAACGGCCTCCTCCTCCTATTGCCTATTGGCCAGCGATCCCTGTACACTTGCCCTTCCCTGCATGCCACGGACAATTCACAATCTTTATTGAAGCCAACAAACCTGTAATCCTGCTCATCGTTGGAGTGTGGACGGATAACGAGGCATGCAAAGAAAACGCAGCTGGTCACGTGGAGAGCGTGCAAACTCCGTACAGACAGGAACGTAGTCAGGATCGAACCCGGGTCTCTGGCGCTGTGAGGCAGCAACTCTACCGCTGCGCCACCGTGCCGCCCAAACGAGTTGGGCATCAGTCCCGCCCATCAGTCTCCTCTCATTTTAAACACAACATGCTGGCGTAACTCAACAGGACAGGCAGCATCTCTGGAGAGAAGGAGTGGGCGACGTTTCAGGTTGTGACCCTTCTTCTGACCCTTAATGATTCTTCAGCAAAGGGATGGAAGGTGTCTTCAAGCTGGATTTACTCACCAGTAATCGGCCCAAAATGCTGGCGTAACTCAGCGGGACAGGCAGCATCTCTGGAGAAAAGGGATGGGTGAGCAAGAAGGGTCTCGGCCCGAAACGTCCCCCATTCCTTCTCTCCAGAGATGCTGCCTGAGTTACTCCAGTAATTTGTGTCTATCTTTGGTTTAAACCAGCAACTGCAGTTCCTTCCCACATATTTACTCATCAGTACCCACCGATGTTCAGATCAGATACCATCTAAAGCACTTGGTTCCAGGCATCCTTAGTATGAGCATTGGCAAAGGAGCCAAATTCCAGGGGTGAGCCACATGAGCCAATATAAAAAATTAAAGTACGTCACCCTGGCGCATATGCTGGTCATCATGGGTTATAGTCAATAGACAATAGGTGCAGGAGTAGGCCATTCAGCTCTTCGTGCCAGCACCGCCATTCAATGTGATCATGGCTGATCATCCCCAATCAGTACCCCGTTCCTGCCTTCTCCCCATATCCCCTGACTGCTATCTTTAAGAGCCCTATCTAGCTCTCTCTTGAACGTATCCAAGGAACCGGCCTCCACCGCCCTCTGAGGCAGAGAATTCCACAGACTCACAACTCTCTCTGTGAAAAAGCGTTTCCTCATCTCTGTTCTAAATGGCTTACCCCTTATTCTTAAACTGTGGCCCCTGGTTCTGGACTCCCCCAACATCGGGAACATGTTTCCTGCCTCCAGCATGACCAAAGCATTAATAGACAATAGACAATAGACAATAGGTGCAGGAGTAGGCCATTCGGCCCTTTGAACCAGCACCACCATTCAATGTGATCATGGCTGATCATCCCCAATCAGTACCCCGTTCCTGCCTTCTCCCCATATCCCCTGACTCCGCTATTTTTAAGAGCCCTATCTAGCTCTCTCTTGAAAGCATCCAGAGGACCCACCTCCACCACCCTCTGAGGCAGAGAATTCCACAGACTCACCACTCTCTGTTAAGAAAAAGTGTTTCCTCGTCTCCGTTCTAAATGGCTTACTCCTTATTCTTAAACTGTGGCTCCTGGTTCTGGACTCCCCCAACACTCTAGCGTGTCCAAGCCCTTAACAATCTTATATGTTTCAATGAGATCTCCTCTCATCCTTCTAAACTCCAGAGTGTACAAGCCCAGCTGCTCCATTCTCTCAGCATATGACAGTCCCGCCATCCTGGGAATTAACCTTGTAAACCTACGCTGCACTCCCTCAATAGCAAGAATGTCCTTCTTCAAATTAGGGGACCAAAACTGCACACAATACTCCAGGTGTGGTCTCACTAGGGCTCTGTACAACTGCAGAAGGACCTCTTTGCTCCTATATTTGATTTCTCTTGTTATAAAGGCCAACATGCCATTCGTTTTCTTCACTGCCTGCTGTACCTGCATGCTTACTTTCATAGACTGATGTACAAGGACCCCCAGATCCCGTTGTACTTCCCCTTTTTATCACAAACCTCTAAATTACAAGCTTTCATTTAATTCTTCAGCTGTAACACACTTGCATACCTTCAGCAGAACCTCTAGTGCAGAGCAGTTCCATAATAGTGAATGAAACTCTCAGCACATCCATATTTAGAAGAAAAATGAAAGCTTTTTAAATTATGTTTAAATGAATCATTGGGCAGAGAATATGAGACAAAATTTCAAGTGAATTATAAAAACGAAATGTCTCTGATACAAAAACAAGAACGTTCCTGGTGTCCTACTTAGCTAACATCTGTAGCCATATGAACCATATGAACATCTGTAGCTCATGGCATTAGATGTCCAATGGCTTCAGGGACTCAAGGTCTCAAAAGGAAGGAATGATCATGTGATGTCCAAGTTTTCCCAAGAAATCCCTGCAAGAAAGAACAAGGCTCCGATAGAGTGAATGTTGTGAGGATGTTTCCACTAGTGGGAGAGTCCAGGACCAGAGGTCACAGCCTCAAGATTAAAGGACGTTCCTTTAGGGAGATGAGGAGGAATTTCTTTCGTCAGAGGATGGTGAATCTGTGGAATTCTATCTATATCTGCCTTAAAAATATCCATTGACGGCCTGTGGAGGCCATCAATGGATATTTTTAAGGCAGAGATAGATAGATTCCTGACTAGTGCGGGTGTCAGGGGTTATGGGGAGAAGGCAGGAGAATGGGGTTAGGAGGGAGAGATAGATCAGCCCTTCGTCCCTCCCAATATACAATATACGAAATGCAGAGGTCATGAGAAACCTTCGACGCATATCCTCTGCAGTTGCTACGTAGTCCACAAATTGATGGGTAATGATTTGAGATACAGATGAAATATTGGTTATAAACTGCTTCCGTTACAGAACTTCACAGCTTTCATATTTACACAAAAATAATCAATTTCCATTCAGGATATTAGTCACACAGCGCGGAGACAGGCCTTTTGGCCCAGCTTGCCCGTGCCGACCAATCTGTCCTATCTACACTCATCCCGCCTGCCTGCGTCTGGCCCATATCCCTCTAAACCTGTCGAATCCACGGACCTGTCCAAATACTTCTTAAACATTGCGATGGTCCCTGCCTCAACGTCCTCCTTCGGCAGCTCGTTCCAAACACCCACCCCCCTTTGTGTAAAAAAAAGTTACCCCTCAGGTAACTGAGACACCTAAATTTCCCCCCCCGCAACCTCTGTCCACTGGTCCTCAATTCTTCTACTCGGGGCAAGAGACTCTGTGCAACTACCTGACCTATCCCCCTCATGATTTTGTACACCTAGTGTTTTATTTCATTCACTAGTTTCCCTTTTCAATTGCCAGGTTTTTGAAATAAATCGTAGTCCTGTGATGAAAACACTGGCAAGTAATGTGCAAATCAAGAAAGTTGCGATGTGCTAAAATGTCATGATAAATTCTTCCAGCACTGCCATCTCTCTCTCTCTCTCTCTCTCTCGACTTCTCGAACTAAAATGGCTTAAAGCGCTCTGCAAAACCGAAATGACGATAGGCCGTTGCAGAGATGGGTAATTGCAAGCATCAATCAGGTGCCCTGGAACTCCCACAGGCTGACAAAAACACCCGATCATTGTGTTCCAAGATTGCATGCATTCGGGCAAAGTTAAAGAAATATAGAGTAGAAAATGCAGTCTTAAGTTCCTGTCCCACTGTACGAGCTAATTCAAGAGCTCTCCCGAGTTAAAAAAAAAAATCAAACTCGTGGTAAGCACGTAGAATGTACGTAGCGGCTACGTCGGAGCTTGGGACGTCTCTTAGCGGCTCTTAACGCTAACGGCATGTTCTCGGGAAACGAGGTAAGCTCATGAAGACTCGTGAATATTTTCCAACATGTTGAAAAATGTCCACAAGAACCACCCCCCCCCCCCCCCCCCCACTGGCCACCAATATTGGATTTGGTGGAGAGGTGGAATATTGCGTTTGGGGACCAGCCCTCCCGTGTGATGCTGGGTCCCAACGGGTCCCACTTAGTCTAGTATGTTTATATATATGTACGTATATATATATATATATATATACACACACACACACACACACACACACACGCACATGCACGCACACACACACACACACACACACACACCCGCATGCACGCACACACACACACACACACACACACACGCACACACACACACATAAAAAACTCCAATAATAGTGCAAAAAAACATAACCAATGCCCCCAAGTCTATGTAGTTCTGAGCTTATTTGAAGGATGTCGTGTTTAATAGCCTGATGGGTGTAGGGAAGAACCTGGACGTTACAGTTTTCAGGCTCCTGTACCTTCTCCCCACAAGCAGCACAACAGAAGGTACATCCTTCTCCTGGAACCAAAGTTAATTTATTGATATGTTTAGTAGTCTGGTTGAGCAGCAGAAGATGGTGGTGATACTGAAAAAGCACACACACTCCAAGAAGCCCCCGTTGTGGTCCCCCAGTGATGGATGTTAAGTCCGTATCTGTGCACCGTTCACTGATGAAGGGATAACTAATCCAAACTTGGTAATGAGAGGCGGTGTTTTGAGTAGAAACAAGGAATAGCAGATGCTGGTTTAGAAAACAACAGACACAGAGTGCTGGAGTAGCATCAGGCAACATCTCTGAAGAGTCTCCACCCAATACGTCTCTCCAGAGATGCTGCCTGTGCTACTGAGTTAAAGTCCTGTCCCACTGTACGAGTTCATTCAAGAGCTCTCCCGAGTTTAAAAAAAAATCAAACTCGTGGTAAGCACGGAGAATGAACGTAGCGGGTGCATCGGAGCTCGGGGACGTCTCTTAGCGGCTCGTAACGCTAACAGCAGGTACTCGGGAAACGAGGTAAGCTCGGGAAGACTCGCGAAGATTTTTCAACATGTTGAAAAATGTCCACGAGAGCCCCGAGTACCGACGAGCGGCCATTACCGTAAATCTCCGAGTTCGAATCAGGGCAAACTCGGGAGAGCTCTTGAATGAACTCGTACAGTGGGACAGGGCTATTACTCCAGCATTTTGTGTCTTTCCTTAAGAGCACAGATGGGTGATGTTTCGGGATGGGGCCCTTCTTCAGACTGTATTTTATATACAGTATTTTGAGTAGTTTACTATGACGTAGGGCAGCCAACATTGATGACTCGGTCAACAACAGGATAGCAAAACCCAGCTCTGTCCTTGGAAAGCTGAGAAGTAAAGTGTGGCAATGAAGAATCAGCTGTTAGGCCAAGCTGAATGTCTTGTACGCATTATACTGAATGTGTATTATACTGACATACCTCCAGCTAACTTGACAATTGCAGTTTAAGAAATGTGCAATCGACATTGACAATTGGAAAACCAATGCCAAGGACAGGAAACTCTGGCGAACCATCATCCGAGAAGGAACAGCGACCTTTGAAGCCAAGAGATGCGCAGAATTAGACGAAAAGAGAAGAAAACGGAAAGAGAGGCAGCAACAACCAAAGCCCGAACTGCCATCTGGAATTACCTGTCCTGAATGCCGAAGGTCTTTCAAAGCCAGGATTGCACTCATAAGCCACCTGAGAGTCCATGAAAACAACGGAAAGTAGACAATCGTCCTTGACCTTGAGGGATACCCATGATGACACTTGCAGTATAGTCTATATCAGACAGTGGACAGTCTATATCGGACATCTCAGACAGCTGAATCATTTACACATGAAGGCCGACACAAAATGCTGGAGCGGGTCGGGCAGCATGTCTTAGATAGAAGGAATGGGCGACGTTTCGCAACGAGACCCTTCTTCAGACTGAGAGTCAGGGGAGAGGGAGACAGAGATATGGAAGGGCAAGGTGTGAAAACAAGAGATCAAAGGGGACGAAGGTCAAGGAAAATGTAGAATAGATCACTGTTTAGCTTGGGGAAGGTGCCATTTCCCCATGAACTGTCTGCTCAGAAAGCTTCGCATCAAGTGGCAAAACGAGATTCTGTCCGAGACAAACTGCCCTCCACACACTGTCGAAAGAATCATGTCAGAAGAACGTCCGGTGACAGAATACCAAAGCAGCGAGTTCACGGAGAGTTGACCGAGGGCAAACGATCTCAGGGGGGTGGACACACACACAGATTCAAAGCCTCTCTTGGAACACACCCTTGAAGAGTTTTGCTGTAGATACAAACCACTGCAACAGCATTGGATCATCGCGTTGGGTCATCGCCCACATAGAAATCGGTGCTCGTTCATACGAATGAGGAAGCAAAGAGGAAACAAGAAGCTCAAAAATCCAGAACCACTGATGCTACACCTCTTGTCATCTGCACGGAAGGAACCTGCGAGCCACGATTAGTCTAATCAGTCATCTCCATACAGACTGCAACACTACAGACTAGACTGCGGTTCCGACCTCCCATCTACTTCATTGGAGACCTTTGGACAATCTTTAAGTGGATTTAAAAATAAGGGGTGAGGCATTTAGAACGGAGATGAGGAAACACTTTTTCACACAGAGAGTTGTGAGTCTGTGGAATTCTCTGCCTCAGAGGGAGGTGGAGGCCGGTTCTCTGAATACTTTCAAGTGAGAGCTAGATGGGGCTCTTAAAGACAGCGGAGTCAGGGGATATGGGGAGAAGGCAGGAACGGGGTACTGATTGGGGATGATCAGCCACGATCACACTGAATGGCGGTGCTGCCTTGAAGGGCCGAATGGCCTACTCCTGCGCCTATTTTTCTACTGTAGACAAAAGAGGTGGAGATACTCAGCGGGTGCAGCAGCATCTATGGAACGAAGGAAATAGGCAACGTTTTTCGAGCCGAAACGTTGCCTATCTCCTTCGCTCCATAGATGCTGCTGCACCCACTGAGTTTCTCCACAACTTTTGTCTACCTTCAATTTTCCAGCATCTGCAGTTCCTTCTTAAACTCCTATTTTTCTATTGTCTATTGACTTTATATTGCACTAAATGTACCCTTTATCCGTACCCTGTGGATGGCTTGATTATAATCATGTATAGTCTTTTCTTTGACTGGATAGCACGCACCCTAAAATATTTTAACATCAATAATAAACTAAACTAAACCTACTCAAGAACAAGAGACAAACAATAATGCCGATTTACATTATAAAGCAATGGGAAACGATTTAACTGAAAAGTTAAAAGTTGCCTTCCAGACTCAATATTGAATTCAATGTTAAAATCAAAAAACTGATGGCGGATGGCGGAAATCTGAAATAAAACAAAAATACTATAAATTTAAGCAGGTCTTCAGGGTGGCACAGCGGTGGAGCTGCTGCCTTACAATGCCAGAGTCCTAGGTTCAATCCTGACTACGGGTTCAACCTGCGCATCTTTGGAATGTGGGAGGAAACTGGAGCACCCGGAGGAATCCCATGCAATCAGGCAAACTCCATATAGACAGCGCCCGTAGTCAGGATCGAACCCGGTCTCCGGCGCTGCGAGGCAGCAACACTAGCGCTGCGCCAGCTTGCTGAGTATTTGCGCAATTTGCATTTGACGGTGTTTCTGCAAGCCAGGGGAAATATCAGCATCAAAGACAGTCAACAAAGATCCTTCAAAAGATGGACAACAACTTAGAATGTGATCGACACAAAAAGCTGGAGTAGGGGGACTTCCGGTGGCGCTACGGAGTGAATGGAACTCGCGCCATTCAGCTCCGTCAAAACTGCATAAAAAACGGGGGTAAAAGGGGTAAATTGAAACCACTTACCAGAGGAGAACAGTTGTGAACGGCTCCGGTAGCATTAAAAAGGTGCGCGATGTCATCAGGCGCGCGACTTTACTAAGATGCATCGCTCCCCCCCCCCCCCACCAAGGGAAAAAGCCTGTGAAAAGGGAAGTAGGCCTCACTGGAGCCTCGGGCTCGAGTTTGAGTGCCTCCCAGGAAGATATTTTAAAGATGGACGACCTCAAAAAAATCATTATGGGTGAGTTGAAACAAATGCTTAAGGATATGAAAAGAGAATATAAAGAAGAAATAAAGACTTTAAGAGCCGACATCTTGGTGTATCATGAGAATTTTAAAGAAGAGTCCTAAAAGGAAGTTATAGCAGCTGTAAAGACTTTGATGGACGAATGGAAAGATAAAGCGGATACTGCTTTGCAACAACACCAAGTTGTACGTGCCCCCTTGGGCAAGAGTGACCATAATATGGTTGAGTTCTTCATTAGGATGGAGAGTGACATTGTTAATTCAGAAACAATGGTTCTGAACTTAAAGAAAGGTAACTTTGAGGGTATGAGACGTGAATTGGCCAAGATTGACTGGCAATTAATTCTAAAAGGGTTGACGGTGGATATACAATGGAAGACATTTAAAGACTGCATGGATGAACTACAAAAATTGTTCATCCCAGTTTGGCAAAAGAATAAATCGGGGAAGGTAGTGCATCCGTGGATAACAAGGGAAATCAGGGATAGTATCAAAGCAAAGGATGATGCGTACAAAGTAGCCAGAAAAAGCAGCATACCAGAGGACTGGGAGAAATTCAGAGTCCAGCAGAGGAGGACAAAGGGCTTAATTAGGAAAGGAAAAATAGATTATGAAAGAAAACTGGCAGGGAACATAAAAACTGACTGCAAAAGTTTTTATAGATATGTGAAGAGAAAGAGGTTAGTTAAAACAAATGTAGGTCCCTTGCAGTCAGAAACAGGTGAGTTGATCATGGGGAACAAGGATATGGCGGACCAATTGAAAACTACTTTGGTTCCGTCTTCACTAAGGAAGACATAAATAATCTGCCTGAAATAGCAGGGGACTGTGGGTCAAAGGAGGAATTGAGTGAAATCCAGGTCAGTCGGGAAGTGGTGTTGGGTAAATTGAATAGATTAAAGGCCGATAAATCCCCAGGGCCAGATAGGCTGCATCCCAGAGTACTTAAGGAAGTAGCTCAGGAAATAGTGATGCATTAGTGATAATCTTTCAAAACTCTTTAGATTCTGGAGTAGTTCCTGAGGATTGGCGGGTAGCAAATGTAACCCCTCTTTTTAAGAAGGGAGGGAGAGAGAAAACGGGGAATTACAGACCAGTTAGTCTAACATCGGTAGTGGGGAAACTGCTAGAGTCAGTTATTAAAGATGGGATAGCAGCACATTTGGAAAGTGGTGAAATCATTGGACAAAGTCAGCATGGATTTACAAAAGGTAAATCATGTCTGACGAATCTTGTGGAATTTTTTCGAGGATGTAACTAGTAGCGTGGATAAGGGAGAACCAGTGGATGTGGTATATCTGGACTTCCAGAAGGCTTTCGACAAGGTCCCACATAAGAGATTAGTATACAAACTTAAAGCATACGGTATTAGGGGTTCAGTATTGATGTGGATAGAGAACTGGCTGGCAAACAGGAAGCAAAGAGTAGGAGTAAACGGGTCCTTTTCACAATGGCAGCAGTAACTAGTGGGGTACCGCAGGGCTCAGTGCTGGGACCCCAGCTATTTACAATATATATTAATGATCTGGATGAGGAATTGAAGGCAATATCTCCAAGTTTGCGGATGACACTAAGCTGGGGGGCAGTGTTCGCTGTGAGGAGGATGCTAGGAGACTGCAAGGTGACTTGGATAGGCTGGGTGAGTGGGCAAATGTTTGGCAGATGCAGTATAATGTGGATAAATGTGAGGTTATCCACTTTGGTGGCAAAAACAGGAAAGCAGACTATTATTTAAATGGTGGCCGATTAGGAAAAGGGGAGATGCAGCGAGACCTGGGTGTCATGGTACACCAGTCATTGAAAGTAGGCATGCAGGTGCAGCAGGCAGTGAAAAAAGCGAATGGTATGTTAGCTTTCATAGCAAAAGGATTTGAGTACAGGAGCAGGGAGGTTCTACTTCAGTTGTACAGGGTCTTGGTGAGACCACACCTGGAGTATTGCGTGCAGTTTTGGTCTCCAAATCTGAGGAAGGACATTATTGCCATAGAGGGAGTGCAGAGAAGGTTCACCAGACTGATTCCTGGGATGTCAGGACTGTCTTATGAAGAAAGACTGGATAGACTCGGTTTATACTCTCTGGAATTTAGGAGATTAAGAGGGGATCTTATAGAAACTTACAAAATTCTTAAGGGTTGGACAGGCTAGATGCAGAAGATTGTTCCCGATGTTGGGGAAGTCCAGGACAAGGGGTCACAGCTTAAGGATAAGGGGGAAATCCTTTAAGACCGAGATGAGAAAGACTTTCTTCACACAGAGAGTGGTGAGTCTCTGGAACTCTCTGCCACAGAGGGTAGTTGAGGCCAGTTCATTGGCTATATTTAAGAGTGAGTTGGATGTGGCCCTTGTGGCTAAGGGGATCAGAGGTATGGAGAGAAGGCAGGTACGGATACTGAGTTGGATGATCAGCCATGATCATATTGAATGGCGGTGCAGGCTCGAAGGGCTGAATGGCCTACTCCTGCACCTAATTTCTATGTTTCTATGTTTCTAACAGATGGATGTTGTAAACCGTAAAACTGGTGAGATGAGGTGCTGCTGGATACCAAGTTGGAACCTATTATAACTTCACTTAACCAACAAAATGACGTAATCAAAGAACTGACTGAATCACCTGAGAAGCGCCTTGCCGAGAACAAGCGTTTATCAGAATTATTACATAAAATAACTGAGAAATGCATTGACTTGGAGGGACGTCAAAGGCGTAAGAATCTGCGTATTGTTGGGTTGAGTGAAGGCCGAGAGGGAAATCAAGACCCTCGAAAATTTGCTGCAAAACTTTTAAAAGATATTCTGAACTTGGACCAAGAACCTCTGCTGGGCCGAGCACACAGGGCATTGAGACGTGCCCCTAGGAAGGATGCTCCCCCAAGACAGATGATTGTGAAGGTGGCTTACGATCATGTTTTTGATGATATGATGAAGATAATAATACAAAAGAAAAATCTCAAATATGAGGGAGACAATATCAGTATTTTTAGAGATTACCATGCGGAAGTGGCCAAGAGAAGATCTTTATTTACAGAAACAAGAGGTATCATCAGGAACATAAAGAATATGAGATATGGCCTGATGTACCCGGCAACATTAAGGGTAACTTATGATAATAAGGAGCACCGCTTCACCAAACATACAGAAGCTCTTGAATTCGCTTGAGATATTCAGAAGAAACTGGAAGAGGAAGGAGTAGAGGAAGAAGAAGATGAAGATGAAGGACACTGAATATTACTGATCACTTACTTGATGAGACTGATTAATGATCACTTATCTGATTATACTGTCCACCCACAGAAAAGGAGGAGGATTTACATTGAAGGAGAACTCGCAGGGAAGGAGACGGAACAATGTACATGGACTCTATCTTGGGGTCAAGGAGGGATGGATGGATTATTAATAAATATAGTTTTGTATTAACTACGCCACAAAAATGTATGTTAGCTCTCCTAATATAGTGCTACGATACTAATTGTAATTGATATTAGTAGTATTATTAATCACTAAGTATATAGATTTAATACCCCACCCCGACATATATAGCCCTTAAGGCAAAAACGGAGCTGGAATTATTAACATCTTATTTTTTCACGGAAGTCCATAGATTAGTAGCCACGCTAGTGTGGCTTACACTAACACTAACTGCACTAACTATAGTTGTAGTCACTTTTTTTTTCCCTTTACACTTTATTAACACCACCTACTTTACTTACATTTTTTATTATTTCTATATTATGTATTTTATTTCATATTATATACTATATGGATTTGAGTATGATTGGTATTATATAATTAGTTCAAGGAGACGTGTGTATAAGACAATGTCACAGATATTAAATTTCATCGATCTGATGTCTGGGTATAGGATTGGGTTGGATGAGCTGAGACATCTACTCCATTATAAACCACCTTAATACTAAAATGTATGATATAAACACTCGGATTGGGGGTGATGGAATCACCTTCTGTAGTTGGAATGTTAAGGGAATTAACGAACCAATTAAAAGAGGTAAGGTTTTAGCTCAATTAAATAGATTGAAATCTGATATTATTTTTCTCCAAGAGACACACCTTAAAAAAGACGCGCAGTATAGATTAACAGCAAAATGGATTTCCAAAGTATATCACTCTTCATTTACACATAAGTCTAGAGGGGTAGCAATAATTATTCGTAAAGGTATACCTTTTAAACAAAGCTCAATAATAGAAGATGTTGAGGGTAGATATATAATAATTACAGGTGAATTATATTCTAAAAAAGCAATCCTTATGAATATATATGGTCCTAATTTTGATAATCCATTATTCTTCAAGAAAATATTTAACAATATCCCTATATCCACTCAACATAATCTAATAATTGGAGGTGATTTTAATTGTACCTTAGATAATTATTTAGATAGATCATCAACGAAAAGGAAAACCACTTCTAAGTCAAGTACATTTATAAATTATTTTATTAATACAGCAAACGTTGATATCTGGAGAACTGATAACCCATCTGGTCGAGAATATTCATTCTTTTCACCTGTATTTTGAACCTACTCGAGGATAGACTATTTTTTAATAGATTCAAAACTAATCCCATTTACATATCTCAAAATATCATAATATTATTATCTCGGATCACGCTCCATTAACATTTAAGATAAAATTAAAAGATATAATTATTAAAACCTCTAACTGGAGACTCAATCCCCAACTATTAAAGGATAGGGCTTGTTATGATTACTTGTTAAAACAGATTAAATTATTTTTTTGAAACTAATGACAAACCTGGAATTTCACCATCACTGCTCTGGGATACATTTAAAGCATTTATGCGTGGTGCGATAATATCAGCACAGGCATACTTTAATAAGGAAAATCGAAAGACTCAACAAAAGTTGGAAAATGAAATAAAACAATTAGATATTGAAAATGCAATATCCCCTTCTAAGGGATTAAGTAATAAAATTGCATCATTAAAATACAAGCTAAATAAAATATACTCAAATCAGATTATTAAACTTTTTCAACAGACTAAACAAGTACACTTTGAATTTGGGGATAAACCACAAAAATTACTGGCACGACAGCTTAGAAAATTAGATGAGGAGAAAATGATACATAAAATTAGATCTGATCAAGGAGAAATATTGACTTTACCAAAAGATATCAATGATACATTTTTACAATATTATCAAAATCTTTACTTATCTAAACTAGCAGGACAATCAGATGGAATGGAAACATTCCAACAAGAATGTCATATTAATAGTTTAGATCAGGAAGGTAGAGACTTGTTAAACGCTGATATATCAGTAAAAGATATTGAAGAATCAATTGGATCATTAAATAATGGAAAAGCTGCAGGCCCTGATGGCTTAAGTGTTGAATTTTATAAGAAGTTTCATGATCTGATTTCTCCACGCTTACATACAATATATAAATATGCTTATGAACAAGGAAAGTTACCAGAATCATTAAATGAGTCTACAATTACACTTATCCCTAAAGCTGATAAAGATTTGGAAGACCCTGGATCATACAGAGCAATAGCTCTTTTAAATACTGATCAAAAAAATTCTAACTAAAATTTTATCTCGGAGGCTAAGTTTAGTGATTAATAAATTAATACATCATGACCAAACAGGTTTTATTCCAAAATGCTATTCATCCTATAATCTGAGACGTCTATTCAATGTCATGTACTCAAAAAGAGTGAATGATATTGAACTAGCTGTCATATCCTTAGATGCTGAAAAAGCATTTGACCAGGTTAAATTGGCCATATTTATTTAAAATAATGCAGAAATTTCAACTGGGGGATAGAGTCTCCAAATGGGTAAAAATCATATACTCGAATCCAACTGCAAGAATATTAATAAATCAAATGCTATCAGCAAAATTTAAACTCATTAGGGGTTGTAGACAAGGATGCCCGTTATCACCATTACTATTTGCTCTGGTAATAGAACCATTAGCCGAAATGATTAGATCAGAACCAGAAATATATGGATATAATGCCAAAACTACAACCAATAAAATATCTCTATATGCAGATGACATCTTAATTTATATTACAAAACCGGAGATTAGTATTCCCAATCTATTTAATGTTATAACTAAGTTTAGTACATTTTCTGGGTGTAGAATTAATTGGAATAAAAGTGAAATTATGCCTATAACTGGAATAAAATTAAATATATTAGAACAATTCCCACTTAAAATAGTCACGGACAAACTCAAATATCTAGGAATTAATGTATCTAAATCGTATAACTGTCTATTTAAATATAATTACCCTCAATTATTAAATAAACTAAAAAAAAATATATTTTATATTGGAAAACACTACCTATATCAATGATCGGTAGAATAAATGCTATAAAAATGATTTTTTTACCACAATTGTCATATTTATTTCAAGCAATCCCCTTATATCTCCCTAAAATGTTTTTTAAAAATATAGATACTTTGGTTAATAGTTTTATTTGGGACTATAAAAACCATCGAATAAGTAAAAAACATCTATGTAAATCTAAAATAAATGGTGAACTAGCACTACCAAATTTCCTATATTATTTCTGGGCAGTTCAGATTAAGAATATGAATTTTTGGTTGGTAAATTTAGATCATGAACCCAAGCTGGCTAAAGATGGAAAAGGAAGACTGTTTGCCTTTTGATGTAGGTTCGATTCTTTTTGCACGAAGGGAAGTACAAAAAAAAAATGTATGGTAACAACCCTATAATTCATAGCAATAGACGTATTTGGAAACAAATAGTTAAGACCCTACATATGGATAATTTGTCACTTTGTTTGCCAATTATGAATAATCCTTTGTTTAAGCCCTCTGTATTGGACAAGGGGTTTAAACACTGGAATGATTTAGGAATTAAAAGGATAGAACACCTTTACAAGGAAGGAAAATTTCTTTCATTTCAAGAGTTACAGGATATCTATGGATTGCAGTCAAATAACATATTTAGGTATTTACAAATTAGAAATTATATTAAGTCAAATACGCAAGACTATAAAAATAGAAAACCAGGATTATTAGATGAATTGTTTAATAAACACCCAAATACAGAAAAATTAATAGCGTATATATATAATACCATTTTGGATAAGGAAATCCCAACTTCGGAAATATATATCGACAAACATGGGAAAATGAAATGGGTTTATCTATAACGAAGGAAACTTGGGAAGAAAGCCTACAATGTATACATCGTTGCTCATTAAATGCTAGACATATATTGATACAATTTAAGGTATTACACAGATTACGTTATTCAAAAACGAAATTAAATAGAATTTATTCTAACATTTCTCCTATTTGATATAAATGTCAGAACTTGGAAGCTAATTTAACACATAATTTGTAACATGTATAAAACTTAATTATTATTGGACAGAAATCTTTAGAGTTATCTCTGAAGTTCTTAAAATTAAAACTAGACCCAGATCCAAAATTAATATATATTAGGAGTTCCAGATTCAAATCTAATATTAACAGTAAACCAAACACATTTCTTGGATTACTGTTTGATAATAGGGAAAAATTAATATTGAAATTTTGGAAGGGAACATTATCCCCCACAATTAAAATGTGGACAGTGGAAATGTTGGAGACGTTGCATTTGGAAAGAATCAGTTATTTGTCCTAATGGACAAATACGAACTCTTTGAACAGATATGGTCTCCATATACAGAATATTTGAAGGGGTAGCTGTTCTTGGCATCACAACTCAATGGGTACCCGGCAGGATTAGATGAAAATAACTCTCTGTTTTTCTTTTTGATTTGTATACATGTCTCCATTGATATCGCTATTTGAAATTGTGTTATTCACTATTAAGATGTATACTATAATCTCTCTTTTTTTCTATATAATACTTTATTTTAATTAAATACATATAACAAGAATATATATATATATATATATATATATATTCTCCTCTCTTTTCTCTTTCTCTTTCTTTATAATCAAAATTATTATTTAATCACCATTCTTATTGATTAAAATCTATTCTTTTCTTTTTCTACTTTCAAAAAAATAGAAGTTTATAAGAACTATTTGTAACATTCGTATACTTATTGAAATAAATTGGTTTTGTATTTGAAAAGTTGTTATACCGTTGTTATGATGGATTTATTTTAATAAAAATATTATTACACAAAAGGCTGGAGTAACTGAGCGGGACAGGCAGCATCTCTGGAGAGAAGGTGTGGGTGACGTTTCATGTCGAGACTCTTCTTCAGACTCTGTTTCGGGTCGAGACCCTTCTTCTCGACCCGAAACATCACACATTCCTTCTCTCCAGAGATGCCGCCTGTCCCGCTGAGTTACTCCAGAGTTTTGTGTCGACCTTCAATTTAAACCAGCATCTGCAGTTCTTTCTTACTCAAACTAATGCCCCTGTCCCACTTAGGAAACCTGAACGGAAACCTCTGGAGACTTTGCGCCCCACCCAAGGTTTCCGTACAGTTCCCGAAGGTTCCCGAAGGTTTTTGTCAGCCTCCCTAATGGTCAAAAGTGGTTTCCGCTTCTTCTATGTTCCAGCGAAGAAGCGGAAACCACTTTCGACCATTAGGGAGAGTGACAAAAACCTCCGAAAACCGCACGGAAACCTTGGGTGGGACGCAAAGTCTCCAGAGGTTTCCGTTCAGGTTTCCTAAGCGGGACAGGGGCATTAGAATGTGATGTGGTTTGTGCAAAGCACTTTTTCCCCAAAATAGGGGAATCTGGAAACAGAGGTTCATGGGTCAGAGGGGAAAGAGTAAATATGAACCCGAGAGGCAACTTTTTCCATACAGAGGGTGGTTGGTACACGGAACCATCTGCCAGAGGGGGTAGTTGAGGCAGGTACTATGATAACATTTACAAGATATGGACAGATACATAAATAGGAACAGTTGAGGCAGATATGGGCCAGATCCGGCAGGTGGGACTAATGCAGATTGGGTATCTTGTCTTGCATTGGGCAAGTTGGGCTGAAGGGCCAACTTCCATGGCGAATGATGCTCTGACTCTATAAGGGCTACAGAGGGCTTGGGCATTAATTTGGGCGGCATGGTGGCGCAGCAGTAGAGTAAAGGCCCTGTCCCACTTTCCCGAGTTACTCACGAATTCTCCCGAGTTTTCCCCTTGATTCAAACCTGCAGAACGTCTGTAGCGAGTCCGTAGGAGTCCGTAGATATTTTGTAGCGGCTCGTAAAGCCAGTTGTACGTACTCTGGGCATCAGGTAAGTCGGGACGTTTTTTCAGCATGTTGAAAAATGTCCACGAGAAAAATAAATAGCCCCGCGTACCTACGGCTGGCATCTATCTCCGAGTTCGAATCAAGGGGAAAACTCGGGAAAGTGGGACAGGGCCTTTAATGCCTTACAGCGCCGGAGACCCGGTTCGATCCTGACGACGGGTGCTGTCTGTACGGAGTTTGAACGTTCTCCCCGTGACAATGTGTGTTTTCTCCATATCCTCTGGTTTCCCCATACACTCCAAAGATGCGCAGGTTTGTAGGTGAATTGGTTTCGGTAAAAATTGTATATTGTCTCTAGAGTACAGGAGAGTGCTAGTGTACGGGGTGATCGCTGGTCAGCGCGGGCACAGTGGGCCGAAGGGCCTGTTTTACTAAATGTGACAATAAACAAGAGAATTCCACATTTATTGAGTGGTGAATCTGTGGAATTCTCTGCCACAGAAGGTAATTGAGGCCAGTTCGTTGGCCATATTTAAGAGGGAGTTGGATGTGGCCCTTGTGGCTGAAGGGATCAGGGGGTATGGAGAGAAGGCTGGTACAGGATACTGAGTTGGATGATCAGCCATGATCATATTGAATGGCGGTGCAGGCTCGAAGGGCCGAATGGCCTGCTCCTGCACCTAATTTCTATGTTTCTATGTTTCTAAACCAAACTGAATTGCACTTCAAATTTAGTTAGTTTAGCCACAAAGTGCTGGAGTAACTCAGCGGATCAGGCAGCATTTCTGGAGAAAAGAGTTTAGTTTGGAGATACAAACTAAATTAAATTTGACGCTGTATCTTTAAACTAAACTCTGAAGAAGGCTCCGTAGAAGGGTCCCGACCCGAAACGTCACCTATCCCTTTTCTCCAGAGATTCTGCCTGACCCGCTGTGTTACTCCAACATTTTGTGTATAAACGTAACTAAATTTGACATTCAGTTCAGTTTAGTTTATTGTCACATGTACCGAGGTATAATGAAACACTAATTCCTCTAGAAAAAACATCTTTTTAAAATACAGCAACAACTATTGAAGGCAGGAGAAATGGAGAGTTAAGGGCCTGTCCCACCAGCATGCGACTGCATGCGTCTAGCGCGACCTAACGTGGTCGCTTGAGGCGTACGGCCTCGCGGGGCCGGTCCCACTTCGATCGGCGGAGCCGTATGGAGTTGTCCGCGGCTGGTCCCTGACATCGCGCGGGGCTCCGAAAAACTGACACTGTCCAAAACTTCCGCGGGCCAACGGCCTGTCAGCCCGCAGCCGCATTTAGGACGTACGCAGCGTCTTGACGGCGTAAGCAGCGTGTTGACGCGTACGCCTAGCGCGTGGCGTTGCACGACGACGTCACCGCCCGGTGTGCCGTTGCGTGATGACGTCACCGCCCAACGCCGTGCGACGCCCAAATTCACTCGCCTGCCTCCTGCCCAGCTGATTGGTGAGTATGATGTCGGGACCAGCCCCGCAGGTCCTTTACTCAGATATATGTGGAGCCTGGGGCAGCCAAGAGCTCCACAATAATACAGATGCAAATCAACCCCTGCAAACAAGGCTTTGAAAAAAAAATCAATAGCTCTCTAATATAAATACCTCTGGAGCCCCAGAGGTAGCAACAGAAGCAGCCAATCTACACACACACACTGCAACCAGGTTCTCCAGTTGCCATAGATACTGAGGTATCCTAGCCTCTGACATCAAACACCGAAATGTTTTTCAAAAGGAGAACTCTAATATTCAAATAGATTCTGTGTTTAAAAGCGAGACAGCGCGACAGCGCGACATCTTTTCAAGTGCTACCGCTTCCGCTGGGATTCTTCATTATTAATGCATTGGGGAAAAAAAACAAATTCTAAATCGTTCAGTGTTTACATTTCCTGCTGAGCTTCTTTACATCCACTTAACTCATTATCGTCTGATGCAGTCACATACGCCTTGAATCAAACAAGTGTGCAGAATTAATCAAGGCCATTCAGTCCATCGTATCCATGCTGACTCATTGGGGTCAAGCTGGGGAATAGTTTATTTTATGGTCACGTGTATCGAGGTACAGTGAAAAGCTGAGCACCTAGACTATGGAACAGCATCCCTCTTCCCATCAGAACTGCCCCCTCCATCAACTCTTCTAAGTCTAGACTTATGGCCCTGTCCCACGGTACGAGTTCATTCCAAGAGCTCTCCCGAGTTAAAAAAAAAAAATCAAACTCGTGGTAAGCACGGAGAATGAACGTAGCGGGTACGTCGGAGCTCGGGGACGTCTCTTAGCGGCTCGTAACGCTAACGGCAGGTACTCGGGAAGACTCGCTAACGGCACGTACTTGGGAAGACGCGTGAAGATTTTTCAACATGTTGAAAAATGTCCACGAGAGCCCCAAGTAAGTACCGACGAGCGGCCATTACCGTAAATCTCCGAGTTCCAATCAGGGCAAACTCGGGAGAACTCTTGGAATGAACTCGTACCGTGGGACAGGGCCATTAAAACTTGTTTCTACTCTCAAGCCTTTCTTGGGGTCCTCTGAGGGAGCGCTGTATGTATTTATATGTGTATTGTTGATCTATGTATCACTGTTTATAACACGTTAGTACCTGCACCAATGTAAAGCACTTTGGTCAACGAGAGTTGTTTTTAAATGTGCTATAGAAATAAAATTGACTTGACTTGACAGACTTGACTTACTTGATGCACGCCATCCAGCCAGCAGAAAGACTAGACGTGATTACAATTCAGCTGTCCACAGTGCATAGAAGAGGGGTCTCGACCCATTCCTTCTCTCCAGAGATGCTGCCTGAGTTTTTTTAGTTTTTAGTTTAGAGAGACAGGTGCGGAAACTGGCCTTGTTTCTCCATGGTTCATTTCCAGTTTTCTTTAATAAAACTATTTATAGAATAATTTAGTTTACTTTACTTTAGAGATACACCACAGAAACAGGCTCTTCGGCCCACCGAGTCTGCACTGACCAGCGATCCCCGCATATTAACATTATCCTACACACACTAGGGACAATTTACATTTACACAAAACCAATTAACCTACAAACTTGTACGTCTTTGGAATGTGGGAGGAAACCAAAGATCACATAGCTTGTGGTGGGTGTATGGAACTAGCTGCCAGAGGAGGTCGTTGAGGCTGGGACTATCCCATCGTTTAAGAAACAGTTGGACAGGTACATGGATAGGACAGGTTTGGCGGGTTATGGACCAAGCGCAGGCAAGTGGGACTATTGTTGGCCGGTGGCTGGGACATTGTTGGCCGGTGTGGGCGAGTTGGGCCGAAGGGCCTGTTCCCACACTGTATTACTCTATGTCTCTATCTTGGAGAAAACCCAAGCAGTCACGGGGAGAAGGTACAAACCCCGTACAGACAGCACCCGTAGTCAGGATCGAACCCGGGTCTCCGGTGCTGCATCCGCTGTAAGGCAGCAACTCTACCAATACTCTACCCAACATTTTGTGTCTATCTTCAATGTAAACAAGCATCTGCAGTTCCTTCCTACACGTGTAGAAATAAGATAAAGGGTATAATGTGTAGTGCAAGGTGCAAGCCCAGTGAAGCCCAATTAAAGATAGTTTGAGTGTCTCCAATGAGGTAGATGGGAGGTCAGGACCGCGCTCTAGTTGGTGAGAGGACGGTTCAGTTGCCTGATAGGATTTATTGGGATAAATTCCATTCCCTCGATGTTTAAGCAAGACTGGCCAATACTGGCCAAGAGGTCTGAAGAAGGGTCCCAACCTGAACCGTCACCGATCCATGTCCTCCAGAGATGCTGACTGCCCCCACTGAGTTACTCCTGCACTTTGCCAATAGACAATAGACAATAGGTGCAGGAGTAGGCCATTCGGCCCTTCGAGCCAGCACCGCCATTCAATGTGATCATGGCTGATCATCCCCAATCAGTACCCCGTTCCTGCCTTCTCCCCCATATCCCCTGACTCCGCTATTTTTAAGAGCCCTATCTAGCTCTCTCATGAAAGCATCCAGAGAACCGGCCTCCACCGCCAGAGAATTCCGCAGACTCACCACTCTCTGTGAGAAAAAGTGTTTCCTCGTCTCCGTTCTAAACGGCTTACTCCTTACTCTTAAACTGTGGCCCCTGGTTCTGGACTCCCCCAACACCGGGAACATGTTTCCTGCCTCTAGGGTGTCCAAACCCTTAACAATTTTTTTGTTTCAATAAGATCCCCTCTCATCCTTCTGAACTCCAGGGTGTACAAGCCCAGCCGCTCCATTCTCTCAGCATATGACAGTCCCGCCAGAGTCCATGCCGGCCAGCAATCAGACACTTGCACTATCCTACACACACTAGGGACAATTTACCATTTTACTGAAGCCCAGATAACCTACATGCCTGTATGTCTTTGGAGTGTGGGAGGAAAGCGGAGCACCCGGAGAAAACCCACGTGGCCATTGGGAGAATATACAAAACAGCACCTGTTATCAGGATGGAACCCAGTCTGTCGCTGTGAAGCAGCAACTCTACCGCTGCTTCCCCAAAACTCGGCAATTGTTTATTCAATTATTGTATAATGCCACAAAAAAAAGGCTTACATTAAACTGTGATCCCTTTTATATATTCTTGGAAACAAACTTCAAATCGCAAAAGCAAGCGGTGGGCAGGCCGAAGGGCCTGTTTCCATAACGTATCTCTAAACTAAACATTGAAGATGAAAGGGGTCGGGAGGAACTGCAGATGCTGGTTTAAACCAAAGGCAGACACAATAAGCTGGAGGGATTCAGGCAGATTCTCGGGAGAAAAGGAACAGGTGACGTTTCGGGTCGAGACCCTTCTTCAGACTGAGAGTCAGGAGATCACAAAGAGCATGGCTGGTCAGAAAGAAATGTAAATGATTTGTGCCTGATGACTATTTTAATTAGAAGCTTCCAGTTATATGGAAAGCTTATCTCCATTATTTGCATTGAGCTGATGCTGAGCAGTTTGCAAAGTACTGTGAGTTTGTTGTCTGTGAGAGGGACTATTTGACTCAGTTGGTGAACCCATTGCTGAGTTTTGGGGAAAGTTAACGTAAGTACTGGCAGCATGATGTTGCAGCGATGGAGTTGCTGCCTTACAGCGCCAAACCAGGTCTGATCCTAACAATTGGTTCTTCTTGTACGTCCAGAGATTCACACAGAGAGTGGTGAGTCTCTGGAATTCTCTGCCACAGAAGGTAGTTGAGGCCAGTTCGTTGGCTATATTTAAGAGGGAGTTCGATGTGGCCCTTGTGGCTAAAGTGATCAGGGGATATGGAGAGAAAGCAGGTACGGGATACTGACTTGGATGATCAGCCATGATCATATTGAATGGCGGTGCAGGCTCGAAGAGCCGAATGGCCTACTCCTGCACATATTCCTCTATGTTCTATGTTTCTATGTTCTCCCTAGGACCACATGGGTTTTTCTCCGGGTGCTCCGGTTTCCTCCCACACTCCAAAGACACACAGGCGTGTAGGTTAATTGGCTACAGTAAAATGGTAACTTGTCCCTCGTGTGTGTAGGACAGTGCTGGTGTGCAGGGTGACTGCTGGTCGGCGCGGACTCGGTGGGCCGCAGGGGCCCATTTCCACGCTGTATCTCGAAAGGGTTAAGGGCCTGTCCCACTTGGCCGTCATTTGCGCCTCATTTACGCGTCATATGTAAAATAGTTGTGACGCGTGGGGTGCGTATGTGTTGCGCATGGTGAGGCATGGAATCGCATGCATTGGCGCGCGGTATCGCGTGGCGCTCCAGAATTTTGTAGAGTAACGGAATCCTCACCCTCCACCTGCGTGACGTATCGCGTACGCACACTGACGCATTGGGTACGCACGGTGACACATTGGCGTCGCACGCTGGCGTCCCAGCGTCTCACGTGTATGGCGTGGTGATGCAAGGTTACGTCACCGTGCGTCAATGTCCGTAACCATGCATCGCCGCGCGCCGCAGGGTATTCTAATGACGTCACGCGCATCAGACGGCCGTGCTGACGCGTGACGACGCGGGATTTGTGCGCCACAACCTATTTTACATATGACGTGTAAATGAGGCGCAAATGACGGCCAAGTGGGACAGGCCCTTTAAAGTCTGAAAGTAGCGTGGTGAACTAGACATGAGCCGTCTGGAGAATCAAACCCACCCGGAGCCAAACTTGGCAGGAACACTCTACCTGCAACACCTGGCATAACCGAGAGGTGAAGATGTTCGACTTAAAATACAATGAACGAACATTCACGCGGGTTCAAAACCCCAATCCTGGTCATTCATTAAGATGTCATATATTTGATGAATTTAGGATGGCACGGTGGCGCAGCGACCGAGTTGAGACCCGGGATCACACCCCGGTCTCTGGTGCTGTTAGGCGGCAACTCTACCGCCGCGCCACCGTACCTCACTCGCCGCACAACTGCAGCGGAAGCAATTCATCTGCCCGCTCAAAAGAAATCTCTTCAAAAAAAAAAAACAAATCTTAAACTTGTTTATGCAATGAAAAAAAATAACCAAAGAGTTGCACCAATTGGTCAGTAATCTTTTATTCTGCCTCTGGGGCTAATTCCTGAATTCAGTTTTGTCTGTTGAAAAGTATACTGACAAATCGCACATAAGTTAATGCCACACCTTTCACCACGATTTTTTTTTAAACCTTCCTGCGTGATCAAATTTACGAAAGGGAATAAAATATGAAATGAAATGGAAGCATTGGTGATAGAATGTTCTTTGGGATTTGGCAACTTGGAATTCCAGCCATCAAGGATCAGGCTTTGCAGCTTGCACCGCTATCAAAGCTTAATTACTTGAGCAAAAAATAGAAGATTAATGAATCTACTTTATGTGACCTTTCTTGAACGAGGAGATGAATGACCCCACTGTGGTCTTTGCCAATTGTGGGTAATACCGGTTGCTCAATAAATGTGAGCGCAGAGTAAATCTGCAGTGCATCAGTATTCCTCAGAGTTTAGAAAAATGAAGGGTGATCTTATTTAAACAGACAAGAGCCCAAGGGTGCATCTTGAATAGATCAGAGGTGAGAGAGTAATGAACAAGGAGATATGGTTATAAAATAAGGGGCTGGTCATTTAAACGGAGGTGTAGAACATGCAACATATAACACTGTACAGCGCATGAAAAGGCCCTTTTGCATCTATCTTCGGTTTAAACCTGCATCTGCAGTTCTTTCCTACACATCAAAAGACCCTTCGGCCCACCATGTCTGTGCTGAACATGCTGCCATGATAAACAAACCTCACCCTCCTCATACCGCTCCATTCCCTGCATATCCATGCCCTTGTCCAAGCGCCTCTTAAACACCACTGTCATATCTGCCTCCACCACCATTTCTGGCAGCGTGCTCCAGGCACCCTCCATCTTGTGGAAGGCGCAGCCAGACATAAAAAAGTTATCAAAATTTGGCCATATACATTGACAAGAATCATTTTTTGTGCATTTAATTCTCCTATTTCAATAATGTATCTACCATCATTATCAGTTATAGTTGATGTATGTTTGAATAAAGTGCCTTTACGAGAAGAATGATACGTTTTATCTATCCATTTAGCTTTCAACCTATGCTCGGCATCTTCTTTTAAATGTGTTTCTTGAATGAAAATCACATCAGCTTTAATTGCTTTTAAATGCGCTAATACTTTACCTCTCTTGATTGATTCATTAATACCTTTAACGTTCCAGCTACAAAACGTTATTCCTTCATTCCCCATATTCATTTCTAAATCTTGCATCTTTTGTCTATGGGGGTCTATAATAGAGCCAATGGTTCAGTTCGACAGACCCGACCTTACACCCGAACTCCGAATAGACAAATTTTAAGACCCTTAACTGTCTCTCACGTGTATATCTCCTTTGATCCAATTTGTAACTCCATTCAAACTGAAAATAATAATGATAGTTTATAATAGAAAATAGAAGAGGATAGATTAAGAAATTAGTATTGTGCACAAAGAAGGAAAAAACTACATCTAGTAATAGCGTAGTTAGTGCTAGCCATACTAGCCATACTCATAATTGTACATACATCCATCAGGCCTCTCCTCAACCTCCGGCATTTGCAATTTCTTCTCCAAATGTAGTGAATCTCTGGATTCCCTGCCGCAGAGGGAAATTGAGACTAGATAATAGACAATAGACAATAGGTGCAGGAGTAGGCCATTCGGCCCTTCGAGCCAGCACCACCATTCAATGTGATCATGGCTGATCATCCCCAATCAGTAACCCGTTCCTGCCTTCTCCCCATATCCCCTGACTCCGCTATCTTTAAGAGTCCTATCTAGCTCTCTCTTGAAAATATCCAGAGAACCGGCTTCCACCGCCCTCTGAGGCAGAGAATTCCACAGACTCACCACTCTCTGTGAGAAAAAGTGTTTCCTCGTCTCCATTCTAAATGGCTTACTCCTTATTCTTAAACTGTGGCCCCTGGTTCTGGGCTCCCCCAACATCGGGAATGTGCCTTTAGCGTGTCCAAACCCTCAATAATCTTACATGGTTCAATAAGATCTCCTCTCATCCTTCAAAACTCCAGAGTTTACAAGCCCAGCCGCTCCATTCTCTCAGCAGTAAATAAATTTAAGGTTGGAGACAGATAAATACTTGAAAGATGGTGGGGTTGAAGGCCGTGGGGAGATGCTTCAGAGGAGTATAGAGGCCACTGCAGACCAACCTTAATCTTATTGAATGCTGGGAGAGGCCTGGTGATTAACATCTGCTCCCATTTCCTTGTGCTCCTTTTGAGTGCTATCGGCTGCAGTTTAGCTTGGACTTTTGAGACACAACATTAAAACAGGCCCTTCGGCCCAGCGAGTCCGCACTGACCAGCGATCAACTCGCACACTAGCACTATCCTACACACACTGGGGAGGAGCCCGGAGAACCCGGAGAAGCCCACGCAGGTCACAGGGAGAATGTACAAACTCCGTACAGACAGCACCCGTAGTCAGGATCGAACCCGGGTCTCTGGCGCTGCGAGGCAGCAAGTCTACCGCTGCGCCACCGTGCCGTCAGTATGAACATTTCCCCTCCCGTGGTGTTGGTGTCAAAAATAAATGGCTGGTCTTCCCTCAGGCAAAGGCATCAAGTGCGGAGTAACTTGGCTGGTCAGGGAGATCTTGGTCAATGCCTTTATCAAAAATGACCTCTTGCTACTCTTGCTACTCTCACCTTATTGCACTGCTCGGCACATTGTCCAACCCTCTGAGAAGCTCATTTGTTGAATGTAATTTGGCTGTTCACCTCAAGCCTTTCCCTGGTAATAGCATGTCATTTTATGCACGTTTTATAATCTTGAAAACTGACTTAATTCCTAGTACATGAGATCCAACTCCACAAGCTGTCCTCCTTTCATCTTTTAATGTTTGCACTGGTTTCAGTTAAGGGCCTGTCCCACCTAGGCGATTTTTTAGGCGACTAGGCCGTCGCCACACGGTTGCCGGGGTGTCGCCTGTATGGTCGTGAGTAGTCTCCGCAGTCGCCCAAAGAGTCGTAGCGTCTTTCTGGTCGCCGCTGGATTTTGAAATGTTCAAGACCTTTCGGCGACAGTTGGCGACCGTGGGCTTGTCGTAGCTTGTCTTCTCCTGACGTAGGTTGTGGTAGGTTGTCTCCAGGTGACGTAGGTTGTCGCCGGTTCTGAATTCCATTGTCGTGTTCGCTGGCAGTCTCCTAAAAAAAATCGCCTAAGTGGGAGAGGCCCATTGGTCCTGTCGCCGGTTTTTCGGCGACCTGCTATGACGATGACAGTCGCCGGCAGTGGCCTAAAAAATTGCCAAGTGGGACAGGCCCTTTATTTTTCTCTAGGACCTTCAAAGTCAAGGTTGCAGTTGCAGTTTAGTTTATTGTCACGTGTACCGAGGTAGAGTGGAAAGCCTGTGTTGCGTGCTGTCCAGTCAGCGGAAACACAATACATGATTACAATCGAGCCATTTTCAGTGCACTGATATGTGATAAGGGGATATCACAGTTAAAGTAAGAAATGTTGCTGTAGGAGTAGAGATTTAAGAGTGTGGAGGGGGTTGTAATATGTGTTTGTGGATCTGCTTCTGTGGCATTCACATGAGGGTAAAATGGGCAAAGCCAACCTCAGCATAGGGACAACCACTGGTGTTGGCTAATCGCACAAAACCCCCAATATATCCACCTAAGCTCATTGAGTGATTCTTCTTGCTGTCTGCTTCTTGAAGGGGCTGTCCAACTTGGGCGACCTAATCCGCGAGTTCTGGCGAGTTTGCCCTCGACTCATACTCGCAGCATGGTCGACACGAGGTCCTAGGAGGTCTTTGTAGGTGGTCCCAGCGTACTCGAGGCCTCAGCTAGGTGGCGGCGTATTTTTCAACATGCTGGAAAATGCCCGCGAGTAAAAAAAGGTCGCCGTGGTCGTAGGAGGTCGGCGTAGGTCGGCGTGTTAGTCGTAGGTAGTCGAAGGTAGTCAAAGGTAGCCGTAGATAGTCCTCAGCATTGTCGAAGGGAGGTCGAAGGAAGGTCGAAGTGATAGGCGCAGAATTAGGCCATTCGGCCCATCACGTCTACTCTGCCATTCAATCATTGCTGGCCAATCTTTCCCTCTCAACCCCATTCTCCTGCCTTCACCCCATTACCCATGACATCCGTAATAATCAGCCGTAAAAAATGGCTTGTGTTTACCGCAGTCATGTGCATCGAGGTACAGTGAAAAGCTTTGCTCTGCATTTTTATCCAATCAAACCGGATAATACAAATCTGATAGACACAAAATGCTGACTTCAGCGGGACAGGCAGCATCTATAGAGAAAAGGAATAGGTGACGGTTCTTTTTTTTTCATAGCAAGCAAGCCGGCTGGTTTATTTATACTGCACATTTCAACAATAAGGCAATTCAAAGTCCTTTACACAAAGCATTAACGAGCTATTAAAAACAGTCATTAAAAAGAATAGAAAATAAAAACAAGCTCAAATAGAATAAGACAAGTATAAAATACAAGAATAAATGTTACAGTGCAGTGTTAGAAATTAATAATTATTTAATTTCATTAAAGGCTGCGTCAAACAGAAAAGTCTTCAGCCCCGATTTACTGAGATTTGGAGCGGACAGCATTTTTCTGAGATTTGGAGCGGACAGAAAGCAGCACTCTGGAGTTTAGAAGGATTCTGATTGAAGTTTAGAGGCAGGAAACATGTTCCGTTTCAAGTAACATTTAGGAGACGAGGAAACACTTTTTCTCACAGAGAGTGGTGAGTCTGTGGAATTCCCTGCCTCAGAGGCGGTGTAGGTCTGCTTTCTAACGAGAGCTAGATAGAGCTCTTAAAAATAGCGGTCAGGGGATATGGGGAGAAGGCAGGAACGGGGTACTGATTGGGGATGATCAGCCATGATCACATTGAATGGCGGTGCTGGCTCGAAGGGCCGAATGGTCTACTCCTGCACCTATTGTCTATTGTCTGTTGTCTGTCACAGATGACCTGGTAGTCATACCCCTAGTTTCCCTCTCCCCTTAAACTCGGTCTGAAGAAGGGTCTCAACGCAAAACATCGCCTATTCCTTCTCTCCAGAGATGCTGCCTGACCCGCTGAGTTGCTCCAGCATTTTGTGTCGATCTTTGGTGTGAACCAGCATCTGCAGTTCCTGACTGCAGTTAATAGTACATATGAATACAAACACAAGTACGAAAGGTACAAACTATTTGAATCACTTCCCTCTGGAAGGCGACTCCGGACTGTCAAAGCTGCCACAGCCAGACATAAAAACAGCTTTTATCCACGAGTAGTTGCTCAACTTAACAGCCACAAATCTGTACCTCCCTTTGATCTGGTAATTTGTTGGTTCACATCCTTGATCAATGGTGTTTTATCATTAATGTTTTATTGTTATTAATGTTTAGTGTTTTCTGAGTCATTTGTAACTGTCACTGTATGTCATGTTGTTACTTGTGAGCGGAGCACCAAGGCAAATTCCTTGTATGTGAATACTTGGCCAATTAACTTACTTACTTACTTACTTACAACGGAGAGAAAGATACCAGAGTGCGGAATATAATTTCTCAATATTGCATCGTAACAGTTCCCGAAATTAAGCTCAATTTCCACAAAATGGACGTATGGGAAAAATGGGACTGTAACCATAACTTATTTAGACATTTGACTAGAAGTTAGAGAAACAGCGTGGAAACAGGCCCTTCGGCCCACCGAGCGTGCCGTTCAGCGATCCCCGTATACTAGCACTATCCTACGCATACCAGGGACATTTTACAATTCACAGAATCCGATTACCCTACTAACCCGCACGTCTTTGGAGTGCAGGAGCAAACTGAAGCACCCGGAGAAAAACCCGCGCGGTCACAGGGAGAACGTGCAAACTCCGTACAGACAGCACCCGTAGTCAGGATCGAACTCGGGTCTCTGGCGCTGTGAGGCAGCAACTCTACCGCTGCTGAACACTCTGTTACCTTAATGCTGTTTCCTGTGGTGTCACATGGCCACAAGGCCCTTCAGTATGTGGGAAACTGTTGCGCCCACAACTACCTCTGCTGTTCCTTCCTACACATTTTCCCTGCTCCACTGCGAAATCTCCTCAAGGTGTTCCGGCATTGAAGTTCTCCTCCTCTCTCCGACGAGAGTTCTGTAACATTTTCTCTCGCTGCTCCCCCTCTGCGATTCCTCCTGTTCTGCATTTCTTGTTTTCACACCTTATTCTTCCATATCTCTCATTTCCCTCTCCCCCCCCCCCCCCCCCCCCCCGAGTCCGAAGAAGGGTCTTAACCCAAAGCGTCACCCATTCCTTCTCTCCAGAGATGCTACCTGACCCGCTGAGTTACTCCAGCATTTTGTGTCTTATCCTTAGTTTACACAAGCCTCTACACAGGAGGTAGGAAGAGTTCAAATCAATATTCAAGATTCAAGATTCAAGAGAGTTTATTGTCATGCGTCCCAAACCTTTTCACCCAGAGAGTTGTGAATTTGTGGAATTCCCTGCCACAGAGGGCAGTGGAGGCCAAGTCACTGGATGGATTTAAGAGAGAGTTAGATAGAACTAAGGGCTAGTGGAGTCAAGGGATATGGGGAGAAGGCGGGCGCGGGTTATTGATAGGGGACGGTCAGCTGTGATCACAATGAATGGCGGTGCTGGCTCGAAGGGCCGAAAGGCCTCCTCCTGCGCCTATTTTCTATGTTTCTATGTTTCTATAGGACAATGAAATTTTTGCTTTGCTTCAGCACAACAGAATATTGTAGGTATAAATAAATACAGAACAGATCAGTGTGTCCATATACCATTGAATATATATATGTATATATACACATAAATAAGCATGTAAAGTGCAATAGGCTATTAAAGTTCCAATTTTTGTTTGAGTTGAGTTTAATAGTCTGATGGCTGTGGGGAAGTAGCTGTTCCTGAACCTGGATGTTGCAGATTTCAGGCTCCTGTTCCTTTTTCCTGAAGGCAGCGGAGAGATGAGTGAGTGGCCAGGATGGTGTGGGTCCTTGATGATGCTGCCAGCCTTTTATTAGAGATACCCATCTTTTTGCAGGCCACACACTTCTGCTTCTGTCCGATCCACCTTCGGGGGACTTGAGGCGTGGAGGAAGGATCTGCAGGTGCTGGTTTAAACTGGAGGTTGGAGCACGCCTACCTGGGAACTTGGTCAGATTGCGATCCATGCGATGAGAGGACTACACCACGCATGCAGCTCTGCCACTTTGGAGCTTCGAGAAGAATACCAGCGACACAACCAAAACAAGGAAGGAGAGAGTACATCGGGAACGAGGGGCTGTAATACAGGATGTCATGCTGTTTGTGAAAGGAAAGTCTTAACCAAAGGGAATCTCCAAGTTCTTATGTCAGTAACACTTTGTTGATTTGTATGCACGGCTTGTCTGCGTGCAGGATAACGTATCAATTTTTAATAAGACATTTCCATTACAGTTGACACAATGAATTTCCAAAGGTGTTTTCAAGGAGGGTTGAGCCATCAATTCTTACAGCTTCATGAACTTTGAAACAGAATAAAACATTGGATTATAAATATAACAAGAGGATTTCCAGCTTCAAAATGAATACCGAACGTTTGTTGGATGGTGCGACGCCCTGAGGCTGAGTTGGAGGTTAGATTTCATGGATCGCAGTGGCGCAGCGGTAGGGTTGCTGCCTTACAGCGCACGAGACCCGGGTTCGACCCTGACTACGGGTGCTGTCTGTACGGAGTCTGCGCGTTCTCCCCGTGACCCCGTGGGTTTTCTCCAAGTTCTCCGGTTTCCACTCACACTCTAAAGACGTGCAGGTTTGTAAGTTGATTGGCTTCTGTAAATTGCCCCTACTTTGCCGGCTGTGAAACTGAAAAATGTGGAAGGAGTGTCGGGGTGATATTTGGTCGGCGCAGACTCGGTGGGCGAAGGGTCTGTTTCTGCGCTGCATCTCGAAACTAAACTAAGTTCAGTCTAGACGAGCACTGTATATTGGTCTGATGCTTGTAATTTAGTTTAGATGAGGGATACAGCGCAGAAACAGGCCCTTCAGCCCACGGAGTCCACACTGACCAGCGATCCCCACACGCCAACACTTTCCGACACGCACTTGGGACAATTTATAATTATAATTATACCAAGCCAATTAACCTTCAAACCTGCACGTCTTCATAGGGAGGTGTATCTATATCTAAATAAACAAACTGCATACAGACAGCACCCGCAGTCAGGATCAAACCCGGGTCTCTGGCGCTGTAAGGCAGCAACTCTACCGCTGCGCCACCGTGCCGCCCCAAGTATGTTGGGCGTGTGTAGAACTAGGGTGTGAACGGGTGATCGATTGGCGGCATGGAATCAGTCGGTCGAAGGGCCTGTTTCCATGCTAGAACTCTAAACTAAATCCTTGAGAAAAGTTTACATATTTTGACTGGCTTCTCACTTGCCTGGCCTTTTCTCTCGGGTATGTTTACTGTGTGTGACCCACTGTCTGGGTGGCCTTTGTCGTGGAGCTGGTTTCGGTGGGAAGTAAATTTAAATCGTAAAGGAGTCTGCAAAATGGAGACAATAGTTCTTCTGTTGTGTGCACTGTACTTGGATTGAACAAGTTTAATAAAAAATAGAGCAATTGCCAACACTGGCAGCTGATGATGTGGATGTGGGCGTATTTTATAGCTGTTAGCAAACAGTGCCATGTAGAGCACATTAAGTGAAATTAGTGCTGCAAGGTGGCGCAGCGGTAGAGTTAGTGCCTCACAGCACCGGAGAACCGGGTTCGATCCTGACTACGGGTGCTGTCTGTACGGAGTTTGTACGTTCTCCCCGTGACCTGTGTGGGTTTTCTCCGAGATCTTCGGTTTCCTCCCACGCTCCACAGACGTGCAGGTTTGTGGGTTAATTGGCTTGGTGTAAATGTAAATTGTCCTTAGAGTGTGTTGGGTAGTGTTAATGTGCGGAGATCGCCGGTCAGTATGGACTCGGTGGGCCGAAGGGCCTGTTTCTGCGATGAATCTCTAAACTAAAGTAAACTAAATTATTCTAATTATTCTAAATTATTCTAAACTATTCTATAAATAGTTTCATTAAAGAAAACTGGAAATGAACCATGTAGAAACAAGGAACTGCAGATGCTGCTGAATACACAAAAAGACACAACTGCTGGAGTAACTCAGCAGGTCAGGCAGCCTGAAGAAGGGTCTCGACACAAAACGTCACCAATCCACATTCTCCAGAGATACTGCCTGACCCGCTGAGTTACTCCAGCACTCTGTGAAATGTCACCTACCCATGTTCTCCAGAGATGCTGCCTGACCCACTGAGTTACTCCAGCACTCTGTGAAATGTCACCTACCCATGTTCTCCAGAGATGCTGCCTGACCCGCTGAGTTACTCCAGCACTTTGTGTCCTATTCTGGAAATAACCCGGTTAATAATAAAAGTAGGATAATTTCTTTAGAAAATTCTACTGAGCAAATGATTAATTACGTACGTGTGGGAAATTGATTAACAGGACAAATATCTGGTCTTCAAATGCAGCCAGAGAAAATATTTTGAATAGTAATCGCTGAACTCATTGTGATTTTGTTTAGTTTAGAGATGCAGCGCAGAAACAGGCCGCTTGGCCCACCAAGTCCGCGCCGACCAACGATCCCCGCACACTAACATATCCTACACACACACGAGGGACAATGTTACCAAAGCCCATTAGCTCACAAACCTGTACGTCTTTGGAGTGTGGGAGGAAACCGGAGCACCCGGAGAAAACCCTCGCAGGTCACGGGAAGAACGTGCAAACTCCGTACATACAGCACCCGTAGTCGGGATCGAACCCGGGTCTCTGGCGCTGCGAGGCAGCAACTCTACCGCTGCGCCACCGTGCCGCCTAGTTTTGCTGGACACACCAAAGAAGATACTTCACACAAGAACGTCGAATGACATTTTCCGACATCAGAAGCTCAAAATAACAGTGACAAAGTGCTTCTTTAAAATAAAAGGATCTGATTCCCTGCAGTGTTTGTCAGGTCTGGCTTTGACAGCTTAGTTCCTGAGGGCAAGGAAAGCCAGTGCAAGGTGCTGTCAGCTGTTAGCCTATGTATTTTAAGCTCAGTAGCGTAACTACATGTAATAAAAACACACAAGTGCGTCTTGCCAAATGCAAGACTTAAGCGGTAACGTCGGCACTGCATCCTGAAATGTTCACACACGTTTTCAACAGACTTTTTCCAACACTTTAAAATATTCTTAAAATATTGTCTATGCTTCTCTGCACAGAGTTTGTACGTTCTCCCCGTGACCTGCGTGGGTTTTCTCCGAGATCTTCGGTTGCCTCCCACACCCCAAAGACGTGCAGGTTTGTGGGTTAATTGGCTTGGTGTAAATGTAAATTGTCCCTATTGTGTGTAGGATAGCGTCAGTGCGCGGGGATCGCTGGCGGTGCGGACTTGATGGGCCGAAGGGCCTGTTTCTGCGTTGTGTCTCTGATCTAAACTAAACTAAATGACATTAAAATGATAAACAGAAGTCAGCTTGTATTCCAAAACAAAAATCAGAAACCAGATCCTTAGTTTGGCCACTCTGCCAGGGATTGATACCACGCCGATAGTTCATAAGCTCTAGGAGTAGAATTAGGCCATTCGGCCCATTAAGTCCACACCTCCATTCAATCATGCCCCCTCCATCTCTCCTTCTCAATCCCAATCTCCTGCCTCCGTCCCATAACTTATAGAAACATATACAATTATAAAAGGACTGGCCAAGCTAGATGCAGGAATGTTTTTCCTTATGTTGGGTGAGTCCAGAACCAGGGTCCACAGTCTTAGAATAAAGGGGAGGTCATTTAAGACTGAGGTGAGAAAAAAACTTTTTTACCCAGAGAGTTGTGAATTTATGGAATTCCCTGCCACAGAGGGCAGTGGAGGCCAAATCACTGGATGGATTTAAGAGAGAGTTAGGTAGAGCTCTAGGGGCTAGTGGAGTCAAGGGATATGGGGAGAAGGCAGGCACGGGTTATTGATAGCGGACGATCAGCCATGATCACAATGAATGGTGGTGCTGGCTCGAAGTCTGTTGAAAACGTGTGTGAACATTTCAGGATGGCCTCCTCCTGCACTTATTTCCTATGTTTCTATGTTTCTATAACCCCTGAACATGACAAAGAGGGTAATAAAGAGGAACTATCTGTCTCTGGACTATCAGTGAACTACACTCCTGAACTACTATCTATCTCATTTTTAACTCTTGAACTATCTTTGATCGGACTTTACTGGTTTGATCTTGTACAAAACATTATTCCCAGATCATGTATCTGTACACTGTGAATGGCTCGATTGTAATAATGTCATGTCATATGTAATAAGAGCAGAATTAGGCCATTCGGCCCATCAAATCTACGCAATTCAATCATGACTGATCTATCTCCTTCCAAACCCCATTCTCCTGCCTTCTCCCCCTAACCCCTGACACCCGTACTAGTCAAGATTCTATCTATTTCTGCTTTAACTTATATTTACATTTATACCAAGCCATCTGTGGCAAAGAATTCCACAGATTCACTACCCTCTGACTAAAGAAATTCCTTCTCATCTCCTTCCGAAAGGTACGACCTTTAATTCTGAGGCTACGACCTCTAGTCCTAGACTCTCCCATTGGTGCAAACACCCTCTCTGACTGGTCGGCACGCAACAAAAGCTTTTCACCGTACCTCGGTGCACGTGAGAACGAACTAAACTGAACTGAGCTGAAGGTCGGAAGAAATAGACAAACAGGCATTTTGCAGCACATATTACACCCACGGAACAAAAATAATATCGTTTTAAAATGGCTTAAAATCATGGAAGCGTTAAATTTATCCAACTCTTGAGACTGTTTTCACTCTGAGCAAAAATCGCTTGAATGCGACGGCCAGACCTGAGCAATTTAACTAATGTGCCAATTGCTAATCCTATGGGCAGACATCTCTGTCATCACCTTGTGTTACCCAGAGATAAATTGCATCTACTTTCATCACAAATTCGATAAGCCCCACCGCACAGTTCCAACGATCAATTCAGCTGAAATAATTTATCTGAAGTCTACCTTTACAGCCATTACCATAGCTTAATACACTGTAGGCTGGTTCCATCACAAGCGAATGGTCACCTAATGATTACAAAAGCACAGGAATTCAGAAGGCATGCAAGGTTTTTGAAAGTTCCACGCAACCTACAGTACAGAATGTGTCGGAAGGAACTGCAGATGCTGGTTTAAACTGAAGATAGACAATAGACAATCGACAATAGGTGCAGGTGTAGGCCATTCGGCCCTTCGAGCCAGCACCACCATTCAATGTGATCATGGCTGATCATCCCCAATCAGTACACCGTTCCTGCCTTCTCCCCATATCCCCTGACTCCACTATCTTTGAGAGCCCTATCCAGCTCTCTCTTGAAAGCATCCAGAGAACCTGTCTCCACCGCCCTCTGAGGCAGAGAATTCCACAGACTCACAACTCTCTGTGAGAAAAAGTGTTTCCTCGTCTCCGTTCTAAATGGTTTACCCCTTATTCTTAAAATGCTGGAGTAACTCAGCAGGACAGGCAGCATCTCTGGAGCGAAGGAATAGGTGACATTTCGGATTGAGACCCTTCAGTCTGATGGAGGGTATCGCCCCGAAACATCACCTGTTACTTTTCTCCAGTGTCTAGAGTCGTACAAAAATGTTCCAAACCCAGCTCAGTAGAGGATTTTGGTCCTTGTACATTTTATTTACATGGAGGCAACTATCACAGCAATAGAGCACTTTAAGGTTAGTTTTCTTGGTACTGATTGGGGTTGCCAACTTCCTCTGGGGTTGCCTTACAGCAACTCTACCGATGCGCCACCATGTCGCCCCTTCACTCTGCTAGTGCAACAGTTAAATGTTTCTGTAGCAATGTAGAATGGTTCGGAGAGAATAATCATTTGAGAAATGCTGTCACAACCTGCAGAATCACTGAATCTCAGTTGTTAAGTCTAAAGAAACAGCAAAGTTACCCTGTGTCACGAATAATATACGGCACGAATGAAATAAAGGCCAAACCTGATGCCATGAAGGAGGATTGTATTATATTCAATGCACCTCACAGATATGCTGAAATAAACCAATCGATCACCTTGCACTGCAGTCACTGCATGCAGCCAGCCATTTTGAACATTATAAGATCACACAGATAGCAATGAAACAGACACAGGTTTTATATTTATATGGGACTGCTAAAGGAAATACCAGCTGCATTTTTGTTCCATTTCCACAAATCACGGGATGTGTATCCAACTTGCATTATAGTTATTAATTTATTGAATTTACAAAATGATCACATCTTTGTGGCGTGTATGATGTTTACAGGCCTGTTCGTCAAGCGTCAAGAGTGATTCATTATCATATGAAGTAAAATGGAACAATGAAATTCTTCCTTGCATTAGCATGACATGTCTGTAAACAACGTACTCGCTAGATGATATGATTCTTTTAGAATTAAATAATTAAAAAAATATTATAAAACAAATCAAAAGCCCGGAGTCCATAGTGAGAAGGGGAATGGTGTTAGCATGGACTCGATGGGCCGAAGGGCCTGTTTCCACCCTGTATCTCTTAACTAAAAGGAGAGGTAACAAGTGCAGAGTAAAGCAACAAATCAAACCGTGTCGAGAGCGTAAAACAATACGATGAGCCTGCCCATTCGACAAATCAATGATAGCAGATCTACCACACCTCCAGTTTCAGGGACAGTTTCCTCCCAGCTGCTACCAGGCAACTGAATCATCCTACCACAACTAGAGAGAGCAGTCTTAAACTATTATCTGCCTCATTGGTGACCCTCGGACTATCCTTGATCGGACTTTGCTGGCTTGACCTTGCACTACACGTTATTCCCTTTATCACGTGTCTGCACACTGTAAACGGCTCGATTGTGATCGTGTGTTGTCTTTCCGCTGACTGGTTAGCGCGCAACAACAGCTTCTCACTGTACCTCAGTACACGTGACGATAAACTAAGCTGAACTGAACTGAACCAAGAGCACTGCCCGACAAGACGTTGTGTGAGCTGAAAGAAGCCGGATCCCAACTGTGAAGATGATTTCTTATCCCTTTCTTTTTCACTTCTTAGCAAACTCTCCGCTTTCCTCTGCGCTTTTAAATTTTATTTCAGCGATACAGCGCGGAAACAGGCCCTTGGACCCACCAAGTCAGCGCCGACCAGCGATTGTGCACATTAGCACTATCCTACACACTCGGGGCAATTTACAATTTCACCGAAGCCAATTAACCTGCAAACCTGCAGACCTTTGGAATGTGGGAGGAAACCGGAGCACCCGGAGAAAACCCACGCGGAGAACGTAAGAAATTCAACGTAACAATCCTCATTGAAGCCAACAAACCTGTAAACCTGCACGTCTTTGGAGTGTGGGAGGAAACTGAGGCATGCGGAGAAAACCCACCTAACGGACAGCACCCGTAGTCAGGATCGAACCCGCTGTAAGGCAGCAACTCTACCGCTGCGCCACCGTGCCGCCCCTGGGGTAGTGCGAAGTGAAGGAAGCCAGACCCCGACTATGAAGATTTCATATCTCTTCCTCTGTCACTTCTGAGCAAGCTCTCCACTTTCCTCTGTGCCTTATCTGGTGGAAAAAACCATGTCACCTCTCGGATCAATTACACTGGAGCCCACGTGGTTTTTCTGGGTCACTATTCTTGCCATGGAGTCCATAAAATTCCGTGAGGTCTATGAAAAAGGTTCCTCTGAAATCAATCAGTTGCGCCTTAAAATCAATGCAAAGTGCTGTCATTTTCACTGGCTGACCTGGTTTCATTTTGAAAACACCAGCTTGCAGAAAACCTTCTGCTACACCAGAGCTATGCAACTTTACCGGAGCGCATCGCAGCACGGTTTGGGAACAGCTCCATCCCAAGACCGCAAGAAATAGCAGAGAATTGTGGACGCAGCCCAGCCCATCACACAAACGGGGTACTGATTGGGGATGATCAGCCATGATCACATTGAATGGCGGTGCTGGCTCGAAGGGCCGAAAGGCCTTCTCCTGCACCTATTGTCTATTGTCTATTGTCTCGACCAACCTCCCTTCCGTTGACTCCATTTATACCTCATGCTGCACTCGGCAAGGCCAGCAACATAATCAAGGACGGGTCGCACCCTGTTCACTCCCTTCTCCCAATGGAGCAAAAGGTACAGAAGTGTGAAAACGCACACCTCCAGATTCAAGGGCAGTTTCTTCCCAACTGGGATCAGGCAACTGAACCATCATACCAACAAAACGTTTCAGTTCAGTTTAGTCCAGTTTAGTTTATTGTCACGCGTACCGAGGTACAGTGAAAAGCTTTTGCTGCGTGCTTTCCGGTCAGCGGAAAGACAATACATGATTACAATCAATCCATTTACAATGTACAGATACGCGATAAGGGAATAACCTTTAGTGCAAGGTAAAGCCAGCAAAGTCTGGTCCGAGGGACATCAAAGAGGTAGATAGTAGTTCAGCACCGCTCTCTGGTTGTGGTAGGATGGTTCAGTGGCCTGATAACAGCTGGGAAGAAACTGTCCTTGAATCTGGAGGTGTGCGTTTTCACACTTCTGTACCTCTTGCCTGATGGGAGAGGGGAGAAGAGGGAGTGGCCAGGGTGCGACTGGTCCTTGATTATGCTCAAGAGTTCAAGAGAGTTTATTGTCATGTGTCCCTGATAGGACAATGACATTCTTGCTTTGCTTCAGCACAACAGAACATAGTCGGCACGAATACAGAATACAGAATATATGTGTCCATATAACATTGTATAAATATATACACACATGAATAATGAAACTGATAAAGTGCAAATAAACAGATTATGGGCTATGAATGTTCAGAATTTTGTCCGAGCCGAGTTTAATAGCCTGATGGCTGTGGGGAAGTAGCTATTTCTGAACTGGTCGTTGCAGTCTTCAGGCTCCTGTACCTTCTACCTGAAGGCAGCGGGGAGATGAGTGTGTGGCCAGGATGGTGTGGGTCCTTGATGATGCTGCCAGCCTTTTCGAGGCAGCGACTGCGATAGATCCCCTCGATGGAAAGGAGGTCAGAACCGATGATGGCAGTGTTAAACTTTTTGTAATCTTTTCCCCTCCAGGGCGCTCAAGTTGCCGAACCAAGCCACGATGCAACCGGTCAGCATGCTCTCTACTGTGCACCTGTCGAAGTTAGAGACAGTCCTCCTTGACATACTGACTCTTGGTAATCTTCGCAGGAAGTAAAGGCTGGCCTTGCCGAGGCAGCGTGAGGTGTAAATAGAATCAATAGAAGGGAGTGTTTAAGAAAGAACTGCAGATGCTGTAAAAATCTAAGGTAGACAAAAAATGCTGGAGAAACTCAGCAGGTGAGGCAGCATGTATGGAGAGAAGGAATGGGCGACATTTCGAAGGGTTTCGACCCGAGACGTCGTTAATTCCTTCTCTCCGTAGATGCTGCCTCGCCCGCTGAGTTTCTCCAGCATTTTTTAGTCTACCTTCAATAGAAGGGGAGGTTGGTTTGTGTGACGGCCTGGGCTGCGTCCACAATTCGCTGCAATTTCTTGCGGTCCTGGATGGAGCTGTTCCCAAACCAAGCTGCGATGCGTCCCGATAAAATGCTGGAGAAACCTCATTGGAGACCCTCGGACGATGCTTATTTCCTTATTCCTTACTTTTGTCAATCGGGAAATGTACGAGAGCTTTTCTGACACTTTTGTTAGAGCAGCAATTCACGAGACAATGTAACCAACTGATCATTTGGACATACCAGGCCATGGAAAATGTCCCAGGATTGGAATACGACCCCAAGTTTATACATAGCTTCCCAACACAAAACGGACTTTAAATAGTTAACTGCAAACAGCAAGCAGAGAGCAATTGAAGAGTAACCACAATTCTTCGAGCAGAGCAGCATAAACAATATTCATCAACTATGGAGCCATTGAAATATCCAGCACATGTTCACCAGCTGTGAACGGCAATGATCTCACCGCATCAACAATATAATGACTTATTTGCATGAAGATGTCACAGAAGGTCAAAGCCTGTGCAAGATTAAACATTTATTACAGTGCTCCAGAAAGCTGCAAACAATACCTCCAATTTTAAAAAAAGGTTTAAAAACACATCAAGCATCCATCTGGAGGGAAAGTGGCAAGATTTAAATCCGTTCTACTTACAGACTTCCTCTGCGCGGAAGGCTCAATTCTTTCTGCAAAAAAAACAAAAAGTGGCATTGAAAGCGATTGCTGTTATCAACGTAGTTACTGTCAACATTGAGCACCCCATAAGCTTATAAATTACAGTTTAATGACTTCAAATAATAAAATACTTTTATTGTTTGTACACTGTACACTGCAAGGGCCAGGAAGCGAGCGGGTAAGATCATCTCTGACCCCTCTCACCCTGGCCACAAACTCTTTGAATCACTTCCCTCTGGAAGGCGACTCCGGACTGTCAAAGCCGCCACAGCCAGACATAAAAACAGTTTTTTTCAACGAGTAGTAGCTCTTCTACTCAACAACCAAAAATCTGTAGCCTCCTTTTGCTCTGGTATTTTATTTAATTCACATGTTTAATCGATAATGTTTTATTATTAATGTTTAATGTTAAATTAATGCACCATTCCTAACTGTCACTGTATGTCACGTTGTCACTTGCAAATTCCTTGTATGTGAATACTTGGCCAATAAACTTATTCATTCATCCTAGTATTTTTATATATGTTGGTTATTGTGGAAGTATGAGTTTTACAGTTATGCATGTAACTTTTCGGGCCCGAAACGTTGCCTATTTCCTTCGCTCCTCAGATGCTGCTGCACCCGCTGAGTTTCTCCAGCACTTTTGTCTACCTTCGATTTTCCAGCATCTGCAGTTCCTTCTTAAGTACATATTTCTTCACTTGATTTCCCTCTTGAGCATTCTAATCGCACAGCTCTCTCTTTCCCTAGTCCGAACCACACCATATCTGCATTTTGTGTAACGTCCATGTTCACCGCGCCAACATTCTGCATCCCAATCCGTGAAAGTTTGTGGCGTCACTGCAGAAGCTTCATCCCACCAACTTCTGACAGAGGAGATGAGCAAAGCTTTCAGTTGTTGACTTTGCACAGTGGTACAGCACACACTAGTGGCTGCGGTGAAGTATTTGTTTGCTCAACAACACACAACGAAAACTGGCAATTGTATTCCAAGGTGCAGTGTGTTGCATCTCTGAGCAAGAACCCAAGCAAGTTGAGAAATGGAGCATTTCAATCTCCATTTTACGGATTCCAGCAGTCAGAGTTGTCCGTGGTGACATGTGGCCAGCAGCGTAACAGAAAATCATAAAGTATAAAGTATCCTTTATCGTCATTCAAACTTTTAGTTTGAACAAAATTACGTGCCTTGGAGTCATGACAGAGAATAAAATAACAGAACACACAATGAACACAGTTTAACATCCACCACAGTGAGTCTACCAGGCACCTCCTCACTGTGATGGAAGGCAAAAGTCTTGAAGACCTTGTCTCTTCCCTCCTTGTTCTCCCTCTGCGTTGAGGCGATCCAGGCTTCTGATGTTGGGCCCACCCCCCCCCCCCGCCGGGTGATGGCCGGTTCAAACTCCGCGGCCTGGGGCGGACGAAGCTGCCACCCTCCAGCCCAGCGGACGAAGCTGTCGTTGCGGGAGCTCCGGAGAACCGGTCACCAACCTGGGACCTGCGAGCTCCCGACGTTGCCGTCCACTGGACCCGCGGCCGAAGCCTCCGAGGCTCCGAAGTCGGGCCGCCGCCGCCCGCCGCAGCCGCCGCAGCGCCGCCACAGCCCCGAAGTCGGCCGGCTTCGCCGTGGTGAGTCCACAGGCTCTGCCTCCGGAGCCTCGAGGTCGGCCCCAGTTGGAGGCCGCCAGCTCCGCGGTTAGGCCTCAGCGCAGACGGAGACAAAGACGGGGATACAACAAAGAAAAAGGTCGCATTACCCCAAAGGAAGAGACTAAAACAAGTTTCCCCCGCCCCCCCCCCCCACACATACACAACTAAAAATAAACTAAAACATACGTCCAACAAGACAAAAGAAAACAAAAAAAACAAAAAAGACAGACGGACTGCAGGCAAGTCACAGCTGCTTGGGCAGCGCTGCCACTTCCATCAAATATAGTAGTTCTCAGCTTAACTGTATAAAAGAAACAAGAGCTTTTTTCCCCCTCCCCTTCCCAGCTCTCCCACAGCCCACTGCCTCCGCCTCTTCCTTTCTTCTCCCGCCCACCCCAAACCCACCCACATCACTCTGAAGAAAGGTCTCGACCCGAAACGTCGCCTATTTCCTTCGCTCCATAGATGCTGCCTCACCCGCTGAGTGTCTCCAACATTTTTGTCCACCTTCGATTTTTCCAGCATTGCAGTTCTTTCTTAAACTTTTATTTTCTCTCTCTCGTTTATCATACCATACTGTGTTTGACTATTCTGTTGTGCTGCAACAAGTAAAGATATCGTTCTATCTGGGACATATGACAATAAAACACTCTTGACTCATACAGCATGGAAATAGGCCCTTCTGCCCAACCTGCCCATGCTGACCAAGATGCCCAATCTACACTTCAGGGGAGGATGGAGCAAGCGCCTATTAAAGAAAAATATCCCACCTGCACGTTCACAAGTGATAGTAGAATTTGGCCATTCAGCTCTAATCAAGATTTGTCATCGCATCCACTCCACCATTCAATCATGGCTGATCTCTTTGCCTCGGTATTAGGGGTTCTAATGGCAAACCTAAATTTTGGCAGGCAGTAACTACCGCAGGGCTCAGTCTGCTATTTACCAATAACCCTTGACACCCGTTCTAATCAAGATTTTGTCTATCTCTTTAAAAAAATCAGGCAGCTGACTTGAGCAGGGAGGTTCTACTTCACAGGGTCTTGGTGAGACCACACCTTGCTGCAGTTTTGGTCTCCAAATCTGAGGAGACTTATTCCACAGAGAAGGTTCACCAGACTGATTCCTGGGATGTCCTGTCTGAAGAAAGACTGGATAGACTCGGTTTATACTCTCTGGAATTTAGGAGAATAGGGGGGTTCCTGGGGAAGTCCAGACAAGGGGTCACAGCCGAGATGAGAAAGCATCAGTTCATTGGCTATATTTAAGAGTGAGTTGGATGTGGCCCTTGTGGCTAAGGGGATCAGAGGGTATAGAAGGCAGTACGGGATACTGAGTTTGATCATATTAATTCTGAAGGCCTTCCTGCACTAATTTCCTCTGGTCCTAGACTGTCCCGCCAGTGGAAACATCCTTTCCACATCCACTGTCAACCTTCAAAACTCCAGCGACTGCAGGCCCAGTGCTGTCAAGCGTTCATCATATGTTAACCCACTTATTCCTGGGATCATTCTTGTAAACCTGCTCTGGACCCTCTCCAGAGCCAGCACATCCTTCCTCAGAAATGGGTCCTGGATTGGCTCACAATGTTCCAAAAGGGCGGCGGGTGTATGGAACGAGCTGCCGGAAGAGGTAGTTGAGGGTGGGACTATCACAACGTTTAAGAGGCCTTTGGATAGGTACATGGATAGGGCAGGTTCAGGGGGGTAATGGGCCAAATGCAGATTTGGATGGGCTAGTGTGGATGGGACATGTTGGTCGGTGTGGGCAAGTTGGGCCGAAGGGCCTGTTTCCTTGCTGTTTCACTCTATGACCATAGCCATTCAAGGGCAATAACTGTTGGTCTTGCGAGTGATGCCCAGATCTCGGGGGATATAGGGAGAAGGCAGGAACAGAGTACTGATTGTGGATGATCAGCCATGGCCACATTGAATGGCGGTGCTCGCTCGAAGGGACGAATGGCCTACTCCTGCACCTATTGTCTATTGTCTATTGAAAATTGAATTAAGTCAATAAAGTCCTTATTTTCAGACACAAAGTGCAGGAGTCACTCAGCGGGTCGGGCAACATCCTTGGAGAACATGAATAGGTGACATTTGGAGTTGAAACAAAACATTGGGTGACCCAAAACGTCACCCATCCATGTTCTCCAGAGATGCTGCCTGACCCGCTGAGTTACTCCAGCACTCTGTGAAACGTCACCTATACATGTTCTCCACAGATGCTGCCTGACCCGCTGAGTTACTCCAGCACGTCGTGGCTTTCAACGGCAAACCAGCATCTGCGGTTCCTTATTTCTGCAAGCCCTCATTTTACCTTTTTGTGCCGATTACCCGAAATGCTGTCAAATGTTTATGTCATAAGGTCATAAGAAATAAGAGCAGGATTAGCCCATTCAGCCCATCAAGTCTACTCCGCCATTCAATCATGGCTGATCTATCTCTCCCTCCCAACCCCATTCTCCTGCCTTCTCCCCATATATCCTGACACCCATACTAATCAAGATTCTGACTATTTCTGCTTTAACTTCTATCAATCTGCCTTAAAAATATCCACTGACTTGGCCTGCACAGCCTTCTGTGGCAAAGAATTCCACAGATTCAACACCCTTTGACCAAAGAAGATTCACAAGATGATTGTGGCACGCATGGTTTAATTGGGTATTTCCAAAAGGTAGTCATAACGTCCTACAGTATTGAAATTAGCCCTTTGGCCCAATTCTTCCATGCTGACCAAGATGCCTAACCAAGCCAGTCCCACTTGCTTACACTGGCCTGGAGCCCTCCAAATCTTTCTTTAAAATCTGCCTTTTAATTCAATCTGTAATAATACTTGCCATCTGTACTCTCACAGTTTGTTCCACATCATCACCACTCTCTGCGTGAAGAATTACCCCCTCCACTCTTTTAAATCTTTCATCTTTCTCCTATGTCCACTAAGTTTAGAACCCCTTACCGTGGGGGGTATAGGGTGTTCACATTAATGTTTTATTATTATTAATGTTTAGTGTTTTCTGAGTCATCCGTAATGGTCACTGTATGTCATGTTGTTACTTGTGGGCGGAGCACCAAGTCAAATTCCTTGTATGTGAATAATTTTCCTATAAACTTACTTACTTACATTATCTGCAGCCTTCAAGATTTTATGAGGCTCTATAAGGTCACCCAACAGCCTCCTACACTTGCCGAAATGACAAAAGACTCAGCCTCACCTTACGGCCTCTCCCGATAACTCAAACCTCCCAGACAAGCTAACATCCTCGTAAATCTTTTTGTACTCTTTCTAGTTTAATAACATCTTCCCTGTGGCCACTTGAACCCTAGAGTGCACCAAAGTAACAATTAAAGTAATCTGCAGCCTTGGAAGAACTCACAAACCTGCAGCCTGAATAGGCCAAGCTCCTCCTCAAGGTCGATCTGCCATTCAACCGGAGCGTGGCTGAAAGTCTACCTCACTTTTCTGACGTCCCACTTGAGTCCCAGAGGATTTAATCGGAATCTGAGGGGTAATTTTCTCACGTGGCTTTATGGAACGAACTGACAGAGGAGGTAGTTGAGGTAAGGACTAACCCAATGTTTAAGAAACAGTTAGACACGTACATGGATAGGACAGGTTCGGAAGGATTTGGGCCCAACGCGGGCAGGTGGGACGAGTGTAGATGGAACATGTTGGTTAGTGTGGGCAAGTTGGGCCGAAGGGCCTGCTTCCACGCTGTATCACTCTATTCCAATAACGCTACTAGCTTTGATTAGTATGGGTGTCAGGGGTTATGGGGAGAAGGCAGGAGAATGGGGTTGAGAGGGAGAGATAGATCAGACATGATTGAACGGCAGAGAAGACTTGATGGGCCGAATGGCCTAATTCTGCTCCTATCACGTATGAACTTATGAAGATGTAGCTTCAACGAAACCTCTATGTAATTGCAGCAAAACATCTTAGCAAGTGTCTGCAACAATTAAACACACACTGACAGCAGATCAATGAAATTCCAGCTTTACTCCGAATAGTTATAATGAAGTTTAATGTACATTTGCCTTCCTACCTGTCAGCTGAGCTGCTTGATGATGTTTCATGATTCAAGCAGAATAATTCTCAAATACCTTTACACTGTCACCTTTGAGTCAACTCTCACCTTTTAATTTAGTTCTTTTGGCTAAACTCAATGCTAAGTTCATAAGTCTTAGAAGCACTAGTGGGCCATTCTGCCCAGGGTCTACTCCGCTATTTAATCATGACTGGTCTATCTTTCCCACTCAACCCCAGTTAGTGGGTGAGGCAGAATCTAAGGAGCGAAGGAAAAGGGAATCTTTTGGCAATCTTCTTCAGACTGATTGTGGTGTGGTATGGGGGGGAGGGGGGGGGGGGGGGGGGGGGGGGAGGAAGAAAGCAGAAGGACAGGTGGGGTGGCACAAAACCAGGCAAGTGATGTAAAGATACAAAGAAATGGCGGACTCCTGCACCATTTGTCTATGTATCTTTGTGGGCGGTCATGGTGGCACGGCGGTAGAGTTGCTGCTTTACAGCGCTCGTAGCACCGGAGACCCGGGTTCGATCCCGACCACGGGAGCTGTCTGTACGGAGTTTGAACGTTCTCCCCATGACCACGTGGGTTTTCTCTGAGATCTTCGGTTTCCTCCCACACTCCAAAGACGTACAGGCTTGTAGCTTAATTGGCCTGGTGTAAGTGTAAATTATCCCTAGTGCGTGTGTGGGATAGTGTTAATGTGCGGGATCGGCAGTCGGTGCGGGCTCGATGGGCCGAAGGGCCCGTTTCCGTGCTGTATCTCTAAACTAAACTAAAAATGTGTCTATGAACTGTAGATGCACAGTGGATTAAGACTAGTCGGGAGCTCCAACGATGCAGAGGCTCGACCAGCCCCGATGCGGGGTTCGATCGCCGGCGCGGGGGAGCTGACATCCCTCGGAGGGCCAAGAAGCCTCCGGCTACGGGAGTCAAGATCGTCCCCTCAACAGAGGGCTTGAGGACCCCGACCGCGGGAGAACAGAGAAGGGAAGAGATTTGAACTTTTTTTCGCCTTCCATCACAGTGAGGAATGTGGAGGAGTCACTGTGGTGGATGATTATGCTAAAATGTGTTTTGTGTGTTCAGTTGCAAATGAAACACCTCGTATGTTGCAAAACATACTTGTCTAATAAAGCATGATTATGATTGTGATGTCTGAAGAAGATTGTGATGTCTGTGATGACCCGAAACTTCGCCTATTCCTTCGCCCCATGGATGCTGCCTCACCCGCTGCGGTTCTCCAGCATTTTTGTCTACCTGTGATTGTGATGGAGTAACTGTGCGGGTCAGGCAGCATCGTTGGAGAATATCAATAGGTGGCGTTTTGGGTCAACACCCCTCTTCAGGATTATAAGTCTCAATAAGGTTCCCGACCCCAAAACTTTGCCTATCCATGTTCTCCAGAGATGTTGCCTGACCCGCTCAGTTACTCCAGCACTCTGTGTCCCCTACATCCTTCTGCCTTCCTTGTAACTTGCTCTGTCTCCGAACTTTGTTGGTAAACCTGGACTGATGGTGCCCTGTGACCATATACAGTAAGGAAAACATTGATCTAAGGACCACTCCACTGGTTATATCCATCACATTGAATGCCGGTGCTGGTTCGAAGGGCCGAATGGCCACCTCCTGCACCTATTGTCTATTGCCACCCTGACAATGACAAGTCAATTCCAACAGTGTGATCACCATTACACTGGCCTTGGCAACAACGACGGCTCACAAAGAGTAAATAAGAATGATGATTTAATCTGTTCCAGGTATTAATTATTAAGAATAACATTACTGTTTGAAGCGCCCACAAGGGAGAATGCATGTTTTATTAGTAGTGCCATAAACATTTAAAATAACCATAACTGACCTCAGCTTTAAGGGCCTGTCCCACTTACGCGACTTTTTCGGCGACTTGCCTGCACCCGTCATAGTCGCAGCAGGTTGCTGAAAATGTTCAACATGTTGAAAATCCAGTGGATCATGAGAGAAATAGATCAGCACAGAGTCTCTTGCCCAGAGTAGGGGAATCGAGGACCAGAGGACATAGGTTCAAGGTGAAGGGGAAAATATTTAATAGGAATAGAAATTTAAACATATAAGATTGTTAAGGGCTTGGACACACTAGAGGCAGGAAACATGTTCCCGATGTTGGGGGAGTCCAGAACCAGGGCCCACAGTTTAAGAATAAGGAGCGACTCCGCTATTTTTAAGAGCCCTATCCAGCTCTCTCTTGAAAGCATCCAGAGAACCCGCCTCCACCGCCCTCTGAGGCAGAGAATTCCACAGACTCACCACTCTCTGTGAGAAAAAGTGTTTCCTCGTCTCCGTTCTAAATGGCTTACTCCTTATTCTTAAACTGTGGCCCCTGGTTCTGGACTCCCCCAACATCGGGAACATGTTTCCTGCCTCTAGCGTGTCCAAGCCCTTAACAATCTTGTATGTTTCAATAAGATCCCCTCTCATCCTTCTAAACTCCAGAGTGCTGAGCTATTCACTGGTTTACTGGCTTTACCGTACACTGAATGTTATTCCTTATCATGTATCTATACACTGTGGATGGCTCAATTGTAATCCTGTATTGTCTTTCCGCTGAGTGGATAGCACGCAACAAAAAGCTTTTCACTGTACCTCGGCCCACGTGACAATAAACTAAACAAAGTTAAAAAAATAAAATTAAGTTTAAAGTTAAAAATAAACTAAGACTAAATCAGTCTGAAGAAGGGTCTCGACCCAAAACGTCACCCACTCCTTCTATCCAGAGATGCTGGCTGACCCGCTGAGTTACTCCAGCATTTTGTGTCTATCTTCAGTATAAACCAGCATCTGCAGTTCCTTCCTAAACTATGCTAATCATCATCATCATCGGCGGTCACTCGAAACCAGTGTGACCATGGAGGACGCCTGTGCGTGACCTTGTTTAACGTAGGGAGACTGGTGCACAGACAGCCATCCCACGGTCCTTGACAGATCTGGGTCAGGATCCAGTAGCATGGAGTCTGAGACGACCGGGGACCCTTTTCTGCTGCAGCCTTCATCCGCCTTCCCAGCCGTTGTGACGCTCCACTAAGGTCAGCCATCGTCCTCCGCCTGTTCCACTGTTGAAGTCTTGGTTGGTTTGTTCTTTGTCAGAGACCTCCTCCCTCGACCTTACCGCCATGGGTTGGCCCTACCAGGAGCGTAGCTCCAGACGGCATCGCTCTTGGGATCTCAGGTCCACACAAGCTTCTCCACCACGACAAGGTGACAATCCATGGAGAAGCTGAACCAAACTGATTCTACGACAATAATAAATCTAAACCTAAACTCCAGCAATCACCTGGTGTAGATAAATCCTGCTGCCTGCATTCAACACAATTCTGCAATAGGAGCAAAGGGCCATTCATAAAGCATCCAGGCAGCTCTTGGGATTTGAACGTAATGAGAAATCACGCTCCTGTCCCCTCTGGTCTAATACATAAAAATACATCTCTTAGTAAATCCTTCTTTGTGCAACATGACAGCCACTAAACGCATTGAGAGGTGTCGCCGGTGGTATTATTTAGTTCTGAGGTCTGAGCATTACACTTTTGAGATATCTGTCTAAACCTTGGATCATGTCTATAATTGGCTCATCCATTACGTTCACTCCATCCAAATTATCCCCTCAAAGTGTCTGTCAACAGATCTGAAAACTTTTATCAATTGCTTACAAGTGTTCGGGCTGTGGGAGACATTGAAATGGTGGAGGCAATTGTGAAGGAGATGACTGTCTTTTTCAGTTATTTTAAAAATGTATATAATGCAACGATACTTATCACAAGAAGCAAATTATTTTGCACTAATCCTGTCGCAAAACTAGCTTAGAAACATAGACAATAGGTGCAGGAGTAGGCCATTCGGTCTTTCTAGCCAGCACCGCCATTCAATATGATCATAGCTGATCATCCAGGATCAGTACCCCGTTCCTGCCTTCTCCCCACATCCCTTGATTCCGTTAGCCCGAAGAGCTAAATCTAACTCTCTCTTGAATACATCCAGCAAATTGGCCTCCGCTGCCTTCTGTGGCAGAGAATTCCACAGTTTACTTTAGTTTCGTTATTGTGTCGGGAGATGCGGGTTTAAATCGAAGATAGACATAAAAGGGTGTCATCAGTCTGAAGAAAGGTCTTGACCTGAAACGTTACCCATTCCTTCTCTCCGGAGATGCTGCCTGTCCCGCTGAGTTACTCCAGCTTTTCGTATCTGTCATTGGCTTAGTTAATTTCTCCGAGGTACACTGAAAAGCTTTAGTTTGCGTGCTACCAAGTCTATGGACAGACTAAGTAAGTAAGTAAGTTTATTGGCGAAGTATTCACATACAAGGAATTTGCCTTGGTGCTCTGCCCGCAAGCAACAACATGACATACAGTGACAGTTACGGGGCTATACATGATTACAATCAAGCTGTCCAAAGTGTACAGATAAAGGATATTTTAGTGCAACTAAAACAGACAATAGACAATAGGTGCAGGAGTAGGCCATTCGGCCCTTTGAGCCAGCACTGCCATTTACTGTGATCATGGCTGATCATCCACAATCAGTACCCTGTATCCCTATATCCCCTGACTCCGCTACCTTTAAGAGCCCTATCTAGCTCTCTCTTGAAAGCATCCAGAGAACCGGCAGAGAATTCCACAGACTCGCAACTCTTTTTTTTTTTGAGCAACTAAACTTTATTTTGGATAACACAACACAAATGCCCTAAACAATACCTAACCACCGTGGGTTCAATCCTTGTATCTGCTTGGCCAAGCCCTTCTAGCCTGGTGCAAGCAGAGACACTCTAAAAGGTCACGCAGTCCCAAGCGTTCTTCCAGAAGATCGACATCGGACCTCGTGGGGGCTACCTTTTATAGGTCCCCGAACCTTGAGGGGCCGAACCACATGGAGGTGGTCTCTATACAGTCCAATAACACATATCGATTACAACAGTACATGATAGACAGTTCCACAACCTAATAACATAGTAACTAATGTATTGTATTCAAAAGGAGCTTCTAGAAAGAAGCTAACGTAGATGAATAATGCAACATGTGCCTTGGGAATTCAGACAACCCAGACAAAGCTTAACATTTCAACCAATCAACAACTAACACAGTAAAGCTTTGCAACATTATTTACACTATGTATACCTGGTTTGCATTGACCCAGTCAGTTCCATGCAATTTGCACCTCATTGACAGACCTCTGCAGATGTCCCATTCTTTCTCTGCAGCTCTTATCTGGGCCACAGCCAAACTGGCGGCATCATTCAGCAGCTTGTCTCAGTTCTGCAAAGGCACATTTAACTTGACCAAAAAGGCCTAGCAGCACACAAGCCCTTACTCAATTTTAATACCATGGCTGCTCCAATTTATTTTATTTTTATTTTTTTTTAATTTTTATTAGAAGTAAATACATAATAAAAATCATTTTGTTTGTTAAAGTCATACATTATTAATATCATTTATATTAACAATTGTATAGTAATTGTACTTCTATATATTTTTAAAATTTGTATATAGATATAAAGTAATAGAGAGAGGGATAGAAAAAAAAACAAAAGAAGAATGGAGTATTCAACTGATTATGCATCGTTGGAGATATGTCCGCAGATTATAAAATGTAATTCTTCATCTATTCATTAATTCAGGTTTCAGTCAGGTTCTCGTGCCGCACCAGTTTGCCCCTTCAAATATTCAAAGAATGGGGACCATATTCTTGTAAATAGTTCTTGTTTGTCCATTAAGACAAATCTTAATCTTTCCAAGTGTAGGGTCTCCAACATTTCCATATTCCACATTTTAATTATAGGGGTTATAGGACCTTTCCAAAATTTTAATATTAATTTTTTCCCAATTATTAAACTATAATCGATAAAGGTTCTTTGGTTCGTTGTAAATGATTGATTCTGTTCTAGTATTCCTAATATTATTAATTTTGAATCAGGGACCAATTTGGTATTGACGACTTCCGAAATTATCTTAAAAATTTCGGTCCAAAAATTATTAATTTTTATACAGCTTACAAATGTGTGTGTTAGATTAGCCACTAAATGTTGACATTTATCACAAATAGGGGATACACATGGGAAGATTCTATTTAATTTGGTTTTTGAATAGTGCAATCTATGTAATACTTTAAATTGTATTAAAGAATGTCTAGCATTTAACGAACAGTGATGTATATGTTGTAAGCTTTCATCCCATATTTCTGGCCTTATTATTTGACCTAGTTTGTTTTCCCATGATTGCCTATATATTTCCGTCATGGGTGCATCATTATCTAATAGAATATTATAAATATAAGATATCAATTTTTCTGTGTTCGGGTGTTTATTCAAACATTCATCAAGAATTTCTGTCTTTCTATTTCTATAGACCTGTGTATTTGACTTAGCATAGTCTCTAATTTGTAGATATCTAAAGTAGTCTTTTGAATGAAGCCCAAAAATTTGTTGTAGTTCCTGAAATGAGAGAAATGAACTTTTCCTATAGAGATCATCCATCTTAGTAATTCCGTGATTTTTCCATTGTAAAAAGCCTTTATCCATCATTGAGGGTTTAAATGTAGCATTGTTTACAATGGGAAGAGATAGTGGTAAACAATCCAATTTTAGTGTCTTCTTTAATTGTTTCCAAATGCGTATTCCACTGTCTATTATAGGGTTTTCTTTATAGGTTTTTTTGCTTAATTTAGTAATAGTAAATAGAATCGAACCAATTTCAAAAGGTAAACAGTCTTCCGTTTCCATTTTTAACCAATCTGGTTGTTTGTCCAGTTCAACCAAAAATTCATATTTTTAATATTAACTGCCCAATAATAAAACATAAAATTCGGTAGTGCTAAACCACCATTTATTTTTGATTTACATAAGTGTTTTTTATTTATTCTGTGGTTCTTATAATCCCAGATAAAGTCAGTGACTATAGAGTCAACCTTCTTAAAAAAAAAAATTTGAGAGATTGGGAGAGGTACAATATTCGAGAAAAATCATTTTTATCGCATTAATTCTACCCAACATTGAAATAGGTAATGTTTTCCAATATTAAATATTCTTATGTAATTTGTTCAATAAAGACGGAAAATTAGATTTAAACAAAGAAGTATATCTCTTTGTTACATAAATTCCAAGATATTTGAGTTTTTCATTTACTATTTTAAAAGGGAATTGGTGTAATATATGTGGGTTGCTTTCCACTATTGGCATGATTTCACTTTTATTTCAATTAATTCTGTATCCTGAAAATGAGCCATATTGGGTTATTAAATTTAATAAGTTAGGGATACTAACTTCAGGTTTTGTGATGTAAATTAATACATCGTCTGCATATAAAGAGATTTTATTTTCAGTGTCTTTAGTTTTATATCCATATATTTCAGGATGGGGATAACGGACATCCTTGTCTGCAGCCTCGAGATAAGTTAAATTTAGTTGATAACATTTGATTTGTTGATATCCTAGCTGTTGGATTAGTATATAAAGGTTTTACCCATGTACTAAACTTCTCGCCCAGTTGAAAAATTTCCATAACCGAAAATAAATAGGGCCATTCCACCTGGTCAAAAGCTTTCTCAGCATCTAACGAAATCATTGCTAGGTCTTTGTTAATACTTCTTTTTGAGTATATAATATTGAATAATCGTCTCAGGTTATATGAGGAATACCGTTTTGGTATAAATCCTGTTTGATCCGGGTGTATTAATTTATTAATCACTGTACTTAATCTTTGTGCTAGGATTTTAGTTAATATTTTTTGATCAGTATTCAGAAGAGCTATAGCTCTATATGATCCTGGATCATCCAGATCCTTATCTATTTTTGGTATAAGTGTTATAATAGGTTCATTTAGCGTTTCTGGTCATTTTTGTCGGGTATAAATGTGTTCGTACAGTGTCTTTAAATGCGGAACAATCAGGTCATAGAATGTTTTATAAAATTCCGAGCCAATGCCATCTGGTCCCGGAAATTTTTTAGAAATCTGATAGACTCTTCAATTTCTTTTACTGTTATTTCAGCGTCTAATAATTCTCTATCTTTCAAATCTAACCCTTTAAGATTGCATTTTTGTAAGAATGCTTCTATTCCTGTCCGATGATCTATCGTTTTGGCAGAATAAAGGTTTTGATAATATTGCAGAAATCTCTCGTTAATATCCTTAGGTTGTACTAGTGGTTCTCCTTTGTCTGATTTGATCCTATGAATTGTTTTTTCCCCGTCCAGTTTCCGTAATTGACGAGCCAATAATTTTTGAGGTTTATCTCCAAATTCAAATTGTAATTGTTTAGTATATTGATGAAATTTTACAATTTGGTCTGAATATATTTTATTTTATTTATATTTCAATACTGCAATTTTATTGTGTTTTATCATGGTTGGTGTAACCGCATTCTCTATGTCTAATTGTTTAATTTCCCTTTCCAATGCCTGTTGTATCACCCGATTCTTTTTATTATGAAATGCTTGGGAGGAGATCATGGCTCCACGAGTAAATGCTTTAAATGTTTCCCATAGTAAGGAGGCAGACGTTTCAGGGTTATTAGACTCGCAACTCTCTGTGTGAAAAAGTGTTTCCTCATCTCCGTTCTAAATGGCCTACCCCTTATTCCTAAACTGTGGCCCCTGGTTCTGGACTCCCCCAACATCAGGAACAAGTTTCCTGCCTCTAGTGTGTCTAAACCCTTAATAATCTTATGTTTTAATAAGATAACCTCTCATCCTTCTAAACTGGAGATGATACAATGTATCTGTCCCTAATGTAGGATATTGCTGATGTGCGGGGATCGCTGGTCGGTGCGAACTTGGTGGGCCAAAGGTCCTGTTTCCATGCTGTATCTCTTACGAGACCTCCATTGAATGTGACCTCATTGGCCCTGGATTGTCTTAAACTTCATTCTAATTGTACCGTGAGCGTAAAACCAAAGGCAAAAACATTAAATATAAAATGAAAAGTTTAATTCTTGTTTTTTTTTGCAAAAGATAATTCTAAATGATGATCAGTTTGTGAAGGATTTCATATCCAAAGTTTACCCAGTATCAAAGGACTCATCAAAGTAGTCGACACACATACACACACACACTGCAGGTGCAGAAGCTGATGTGATGTTAGCACTGCCACAGTATGGCGCCAGGAAACGATATGAACTGGGAATGATTTAATGCCGATATGGTTTGCTGAAAGTGGAAGGAACATAGCGTGCCTCTATGTGGCGGATAGGGCACGCGAACACAAATTGCGTTGATGTGAAAGAATGGAAGAAAAACCATCTTATATAACCATATAACAATTACAGCACGGAGCCTAATTTGGTGGCTCATGGGAATGGGCAACACACTTCCATCAAACAGTTTTCATGCTTCAGAAGTTCGATGCAAAAATCCCAGCCACCCTGACAAGGAGCCGTGTGTCTCATTCACAAGGTTTCTCTGGCTTTCCTCGTGGCGCAGCTGGTGGAGCCGCTGACTCACGGCGCCAGAGACCCGGGTTCGATCCTGACCTCAGGTGTGGTCTGCGTGTGCAGTTTGTACATTCTCTCTGTAGAACGTGCAAAGCTACGACCCCCCACACACACACTCTGCCGACGTAGAAATTTGTAGGTTAACTGGGTTTGGTAAAATTGTAAAAATTGTAAAAATAAATTGTAAAAAATTGTTTTATAAAAGTGGGTAGGATAGTGTTAGTGTACGGGGATCGCTGGTCGGCGCAGACACGGTGGGCCGAAGGGCCTGTTTCCACAATGTTTCTCAAAAGTCCTTTATGTTCTAAATTTCGTCACTCATCTTTCCGCAGCTGGCCTGTGCAGCACCCTACAGTCTAGTGCTTAGACCACAAACAGACAAGATGTGGCAAACATTAATTTTCCCCAATGGTGGCTGTTGCTTCAAAACTCCACGATTTTATTCAAGACACATTTCAAAATAATGATCACATCATTAAGCTGGGGGCAGCGCAGTGGCGCAGCGGTAGAGTTGCTGCCTCACAGCACCGGAGAGCCTGATTCGAGATCCTGACCTCGGGTGCTGTCTGCGTGGAGTTTGCACGTTCTCCCCTGTGACCGGGTGGGTTTTCTCCGGGTGCTCCGGTTCTTCCCTGCATCCCAAAGACATGCAGGTTTGTAGGTTAATTGTCTCTTGGTAATTTGCCCCTAGCGTGCAGGGGAGTGGATGAGAAAGTGGGAAAACACAGAACTACTGCGAATGGCTGATCGATGGGGCTGCTCTATCCTGTGTCTCCAATACTAAAACTGCTCCAGCATTAACCTTGCCTTTTTTGAAATTTTGCGACGTCAATGGACATTTCTTCTTTGTAAAATGTCTTATTTGCTTCATTATGTTTTATGCATGTTGACTTGCACTTTCTTGCTCTCTCTCTCACACACAACCACACCTGCAAGCCCATCTATCTCCATCACTGATATTGGCTCCATTTGGATATTTCCTCACATAGTTTCTGCTTCGGCAGGCAAGGAGGTGATGTGCTGCGAATGGCTGGAATGAAAATATTTAATATAGGGCGGTAATGACGATCAAATCTAACTCTCACTAGATTTCAAACGGCCACTCTCACTGTTATAAATTGCAAGTGATTAGAGTGTGTTTGGGGAACAAAGTAATCTGCTGCATTTTGTTATGCATCACTAGTGCACAATTTATACAAGTCCTATCCTTTCCAAATAAATTTCACTGTACTGTATTGATTTAACTGAAAGCCATTTGTTCGCACTAACATTGTGAAAATGGAAGTCCAATGAATCACTTTAGTTTAGTGTCGAGATTCAGCGCGGAAACAGGCCCTTCAGCCCAACCGAGTTCCCGCCGGCCAGCGATCCCCGCACATTAACATTATCCTACACACACTGGGGATAATTTACATTTTACACCAAGCCAATCAACCTACAAAACCTGTTCGTCTTTGGAGTGTGGGAGGACTCGGAAAGATCTCGAGAAAACCCAGGTAGAAAACCCACGCAGGTCACGGGGAGAAAGTACAAACTCCGCACAGACAGCACCCGTAGTCAGGATCGACCCCGGGTCTCTGGCGCTGTGAGGCAGCAACTCTGCCACTGCGCCACTGTGCCGCCCTTAATTACTCAAAATCAGTACCATTGTTGTTTGACTAAATTGTCAACTTGATTCATGGTTAAATCACAGTATTTTTCCTTGCGGTGTGCTCCATAATTTATTTGGCATCATCACAAGAAAACAAGAGCAGGAGTAGGTAACCGGGCCCTCAAGGCTGTTCCACATCCAACATGACCATGGCTGACCTATGGTGGCCTCGACTCCTCTTCTGTGCCAACTCCCCATTGTCTGCAAATCCTCCATCTTTCAAATAGTTATCTCCACCTTAAATAGATGCAATGATCTGACCTCCACCTCCCTTGGAAATCTGAGGAGCGGCACGGTGGCGCAGCGGTAGAGACGCGCCAGAGACACGAGTTCGATCATGACTGAGGTTGATGGCTTTACGGAGTTTGACCGTTCTCCCTCTGATCTGCGAGGGTTTTCTACGGTTTCCTCTCACACTCCAAAGACGTGCAGGTTTGTAGGCTAATTGGCTTGGTATAATTTATAAGTTGTCCCTAGTGTGTGTAGGATAGTGCTAGTGCGCGGGGATCGCTGGTCGGCGCGGACTCGTGGGCCGACGGGGCCTGTTTCCGCGCTGTACCTGTGAACGAAACTAAACTCCGAAGAAGGGGTGGGAGATTGCAACCTTCACGTGGTCCATGTGTGTGTGTGAGCGTGAGAGTGTGTGTGCGTGAGAGTGTGTGAGGGTGCGTGAGTGTGCGAGTGTTTGTGTGTGAGTATGTGGGAGTGAGTGAGTGTGTGAGTGAGTGTGTGAGTGTGAGAGTGTGAGAGTGAGTATGTGTGAGAGTGTGAGTGTGTGAGAGAGTGTGAGAGTGTGCATGAGTGTGCATGAGTGTGCGAGTGTGAGAGAGTGAGTGAGTGTGTGTGTGTGTGTGTGTTGACATATATATTGGCACACACACACACAGATAACATTTTTTTCTCGTTTATGATATTGTTTACAATGTACTATGTTTACATAACCTGTTGTGCTGCTGCAAGTAAGAATGTCATTGTTCTATCTGGGACACATGACAATAAACCACTCTTTAATGGGCTAAGGAGTCATTCACGGTTGGTCTGGGTATTCAGCTTTTGATTTAGCCCAGATTTTAGCCTGACATCAAAGACCACAAGTTCCATTCTTATAGGAGCTTCAACTTAGCAAAATGTCCATCACCAGGTACAACACATGTGCATTATCAAGGAAATTCTTCCGTTGCCAGATATGAAATATGACTGCAGATGACAGCACTTGATCAAGGAGGCAAGGTTCTGAAAGTAGGAGACAAGCGGAGGAAGGAATTCTTGGGATTAGACCTTGGCAGCTGAAGCCAAAATTAGAGGTGTAGCTATCTTGAAGGGTTTTTGGGCGGGAGGAGATCAGATAGAAGGCAATGAGTGGTAAACCACATAGGGATCTGAAATTAAGAGTGGGAATTTGAAACTCAAGCTTCCAGCCATGTAATGTCAGCTTCCATAAGCTTCAGGCTTCAAAGCAGGGAGATTTTGCTGATAAACGTTTGGTCCAAGATAGGACGTAGGGAGCAGTGTTGAAACAAACTGAACGTTGCGAGGATCGGCAGCTAAAGAAGGGATCGAACACAATGTAAAGGCAGACAAAAATGTTGGAGAAACTCAGCGAGTGAGGCAGCATCTATGGAGCGAAGGAATAGGTGACGTTTCGGGTCGAGACCCGAAACGTCACCAATTCCTTCGCTCCATAGATGCTGCCTCACCCGTTGAGTTTCTCCAACATTTTTGTCTACCTTCGATTTTTCCAGCAACTGCAGGTCTTTCTTGAACTCAATGTAAATGTTGGCACAACCTGCAGGATCCATTTGCCCTTCACTGGGATAAGAAAGCTGCTCACACAGTAGTAGCTCAAAGTTGCACAGATATAAATCAACATATAGAACTTATCTGGATATTACATAGATATATAGATAAATAGATACATAGAGAATAGTTGCAGGAAGAGGCCATTCGGCCCCTCGAGCCTGCACCGCCATTCATTATGATCATGGCTAATCGTCCCCAATCAATAACCCGTGCCTGCCTTCTCCCCATATCCCTTGACTCCACTAGCCCCCTAGAGCTCTATCTGACTCTCTCTTAAACTCATCCAGTGATTTGACCTCCACTGCCCTGTGTGGCAGGGAATTCCACAAATACACAACTCTCTGGGTGAAAAAGTTTTTTCTCACCTCAGTCTTAAATGGCCTCCCCTTCATTCGAAGACTGTGGCCCCTGGTTCTGGACTCGCCCAACATTGGGAACATTTTTCCTGGATCTAGCTTGTCCAGTCCTTTTAGAATTTTATATGTTTCTATGAGATCCCCCTCATCCTTCTAAACTCCAGCGAATACAAGCCTAACCTTTTCAACCTTTCCTCATATGACAGTCCCGCCATTAGGATTGGTTTGAAGTAAATCAGATGGTGAGCCACCAGCCATCCTGAATTTGACAACCAGTTGACAACTGGAACCAGGGAGAATGAAGAAACAACCGTACAGACGGCACCCGTGGTCAGGATCGAACCCGGGTCTCTGACGCCGTAAGGCAGCAACTCTTACCGCTGCGCCACTTAAAAGGTGCTCGTGACCACACCAACGCTTAAAATGTGGATTTCAAATATGTCTGAAATGTTACGCCTCGAAGATATGAGATTCGTTTCTAGCAGGCAAATCTGACCAATTCTTAAAGATTTGGTCTCCCTTTATCGACTTATTACAAGCATATGGTGCAACATAACCCTGGAAATAAACTGTTTCAGAACCGGGTGAGGGGTGTGTAAAGATACGAAGCAGGTATATCCCTTTTATTTTCTTTATATTTTATTTTTTTTCTTTCTCTCTTTCTCGTGCTTTACATCTTTATGGGCTCTCTCTTTCTACTTTTTCACGAACTATCTATATCACTACCTTACCTAACTTTCTCTTTCTCTCTCTTTCTTGCTTCTGTTACTTTTCTATTATTAAATTTAAAAACAAGAAGTTGTACATGAAATCTATTATGTTATTCCTGGTTTATGCTACTGTACATTACTTCTATTAAAAATATTATTAAAAATTATTTTTTTAAAAGGTGCTAGTGAGCCACATCTCAAATAGCTACAATGTTGGGTGAAGATACACCTACAGTGCCATGATATTGGCATGCGTTTATTAATGTCACGTGTATCGAGACAGTGAGAAGCTTTGTTTGGGTGGCTATCCAGTAGGTTTGCCAACTGTCCCGTATTAGCCGGGACATCCCGTATATTGGGCTAAATTGGTTTGTCCCATACGGGAGCGTCTTTGTCGCGTATTTAACTGCTACTACTCGGGTCGAGTGGACTGTCGGGTCGGAGCGCCACGTCCAGCCCTGCCTCACCCGTCCCGACGTAGTGCAGCCCATGGAGTGCAGCAGCAGCAGCAGCGCCTCGCCCGTGGCCCCGTCGGTCGGCAGCCCGGCCAGCTGTCCGACCATCGGACCTTCGCTAACCGCCGACACAATGGGCGATCATTGCTTCATGAGCTGGATGGGGAGCCGGACTTTGGCCAAAACTCCTCAGCTGGCCCGCCGGCTGGGCTTTGTGTGCAGTCCAGCACCCGGGCCAACTCATCATTCACCCAACCAGGGCCGAGTCGGTCAATGAATTGCCCGTCGGGAATTAGTCCCGTATTTTAACCTTTTGTCCCTTATTTGGGAGTGAGGAAGTTGGCAACCCTAGTAGCCAGTCAAATGATACTAATGCATGCATTGTCTCTCCACTGACTGGGTGGCACGCAACCTAAGCTTTTCACTGTACCTCGGCACACGTAACAATAAACCAAACCAACAACGCGTTAAACACTTTCTTCACCGCCCTGTCTAGCTGTGACGCCACTTTCAGAGATGGCTGTGTCACTCGCGGCGTCTGGTTATTGGAGTTCTGAAGGCTTGTAGCTCCTTCAGACCATCATGTGGTCACGAGACACTTAAAACTGTGCTGCATTCTGTAGCGATGTGGTCAAAGGGATAAAATAGCCTTTGTGATAGGCAGCTCGTGAATGTAGCTTTCGTTGATTAAATATGAACTGCTCGTTCACGCTGTGTTGTCAACCCCAGCAGAAGAGATTAGGTAGAAATGTGGCCACAGGCACAAAAGAAGGTGCTGATCCACTCATCATTCACTGCCACTGTAGGAAGGAACTGCAGATGCTGGTTTAAACCGAAGATAGACACAAAGAACTGGAGGAACTCAGTGGGACAGGCAGCATAGAGTCATAGAGTGATACAGTGTGGAAACAGGCCCTTCTGCCCAACTGGCCCACACCGGCCAAAAATGTCCCAGCTACACTAGTCCCACTTGCCTGCGCTTGGTCCATAACTCTCCAAACCTGTCCTATCCATGTATCTGTCTTAAACAATTGGATAGCCCCAGCCTCAACTACCTCCTCTGGCAGCTTGTTCCATACACCCGCCACCCTCGGATTCCTATTAAATCTTTTCCCCTTCACATTGAACCTATGTCCTATGGTCCTCGATTCCTCTTCTCTGGGTAAAAAAATCTGTGCATCTACCCAATTTATTCCTCTCATGATTTTGTACACCTCTATAAGATTTCCCCTCATGCTCCTGCGCTCCATGGAATAGAGACCCAGCCTACTCAACCTCTCCCTGTAGCTCACACCCTCTAGGTCCTGGCAACATCCTCGTAAATCTTTTCTGAACACTTTCAAGCTTGACAATATCTTTCCCATAACATGGTGCCCAGAACTGGACACAATATTCTAAATGCGGTCTCACCAACGTCTTATACAACTGCAACGTGACCTCCCAACTTCTATACTCAATACTCAGTCTGATGAAGGTCAAAATGCCAAAAGCCTTTTTGACCACCTTATCTACCTGCGACTTGACCTTCAAGGAACCATGCACCTGTACTCCTAGATCCCTCTGCTCTACAACACTACCCAGAGGTCTACCATTCACTGTTTAGGTTCTGCCCATGTTCGATGTCCCAAAATGCAACACCTCACACTTCTCTGTATTAAATTCCATCAACCATTCCTCCGCCCACCTGGCCAATCGACCCAGATCCTGCTGCAATCGTTCACAACCATCTTCACTATCTGCAAAACCACTCACTTTTGTATCATCAGCAAACTGGTATCTCTGGAGAGAAGAAATGGATGACATTTCGGATCGAGACCCTACTTTGCCCTCATCGTCTATATCGCTTGTATCCCCCACCCAAGACGCACCAGCTACTCGTGTTCACCCAACAAACAGCTAACAATGGCCTGTTTCCTTTTGTCATCTTTACTTTTTTGCATACTTGGAAAACTTTATTGTCATTCAGACCTTGCCGTCTGAACGAAATTTCGTTGCCTGCAGTCATACATATAGTAAATAACAAAACACACAATAAACACATATTTAACATCCACCACAGTGAGTTCACCAGACACCTCCTCACTGTGGTGGAAGGCAAAAATCTTGTCTTTGTCTCTTCCCTTCTTCCTCTTCCTCTTCCTCTGCGCTGAGGCGACCCGGGCCTCCAATGTTGTGACCGCACCGGGTGATGTAAATAAGTCCCGCGGGTGAACCGCGCTCCGCGAGCGGGCCGGTTCAACTCCGCGGCCCGGGGCGGTGGAAGCTGCCGAAGCTGCCGCCCTCCAGTCCAGCGGACGCAGCTGTTGCCGCGGGAGCTCCGGAAAAACAGGTCACCAACCTGTGACCTGCGAGCTCCCGACGATGTCGTCCACTGGGCCCGGGCCCGGGCCTCCGAAGTCGCTGCCGCCACCGGAAAGCCGCCACAGCTCCGAGTCGGGCCGCCGGAACGCCTGAACCCGCCGCAGCCCCGAAGTCAGCCAGCCCCGCGCTGGTAAGTCCTGGCTGGCGATACCTCCGGAGCCTTAGGTCGGTCGCAGTTAAAGTTGGAGGCCGCCAGCTCCGCGATAGGCCTCAGCGCAGACGGAGACGGAGACGGGGGATACGACAAGAAAAGTCGCGTCCCCCCAAAAGGAAGAGACTAAGAACATTTCTCCCACCCCTCCCACACACATACACTACATAATAACTCAAACTAACGCTAAAAACAAGACAAGAAAACAACAAATAAAAAGAAAAACAGACGGACTGCAGGCGAGCCTCTGCTGCCAGGGCAGTGCCGCCACTCCCTTCTCTGATAGTGAGGACTTGCTTTGGTACTGTATCTTTCATTCATTGTTCTTTATCTCTCCACATCACCATCTTTATCTCTCGTTTCCCTTATCCCTAACCAGTCTGAAGAAGGATCTCGACTCGAAACGTCACCCATTCCTTCTCTCCAGAAATGCTGCCTGACCCTCTGATTCACTGCTGCCATGTAGGAGGTTTCTGTTCCCACGTTACTGTGGCAGACTATTATATTCTCCTCTGCTCATTTAATTCTATACATGCTCCAAACAGGAATTACTTGGGTGCAGCACCCTGGCACAATTTTTACCAAGCAACTGAACTATCTTTTTTTTTAAATAACCAAAAATAGATTTATTCCAAGTATTTACAACACTATTTACAATACAAAATAATTCAAAACAAAGCCCACCACCACAATGCAAGTAAAGGAAATATTCTTCAATGTCAAATATACTATTAAGCAACTATTGCCCCATCCTTATTAATAGACAATAGACAATAGGTGCAGGAGTAGGCCATTTGGCCCTTCAAACCAGCACCGCCATTCATTGTGATCATGGCTGATCATCCCCAATCAGTACCCCGTTCCTGCCATCTCCTCATATCCCCTGACTCCGCCATCTTAAGAGCCCTGTCTAGCTCTCTCTTGAAAGTATCCAGAGAATCGGCCTCCACCGTCCTCTGAGGCAGAGAATTCCACAGACTCACCACTCTCTGTGTGAAAAAGATACATTAAGGATGCAATCCACCCCCCCCCCCCACCCCGGTGCCCTGCGGTTCCAGAAATCCCCCAGGGTGCCCGTGGGCAGCGCGCTGTCCCTCTCTAGTTCCACCCGTAGTGAGAACGTACTGAACCATCCTTTTAGTGAACACAGCCCAGACTTTCACACAAACCAACCTCCCTTCGATCGACTCGAATTACACCTCACTTCTTTCGGTAGTAGAGAAAGCCGACGCAATGCTAGCATTTATTTCGAGAGGGCGGTCACGGTGGCGCAGCGGTAGAGTTGCTGCCTTAGAGCGAATGCAGCGACGGAGACCCGGGTTCGATCCCGACTACGAGTTCTGCCTGTACGGAGTTTGTACGTTCTCCCCGTGACCTGCGTGGGTTTTCTCCGAGATCTTCGGTTTCCTCCCACACTCCAAAGACGTACAGGTTCGTTGGTTAATTGGCTTGGTAAATGTAAAAATTGTTCCTTGTGGGTGTAGGCTGGTGTTAATGTGCGGGGATCGCTGGTCAACGTGGACCAGGTGGGCAGAATGGCCTGTTTTCGCGCTGTATCTCTAAAACTAAAAGGGCTTGCATACAAAAACAGGGATGCAATGCTGAGGCTCTACAAGGCGCTGGTCAGGCCGCATTTGGACTTTTGAGAGCAATTTTGGGCCGCATATCTGAGGAAGGATGGCTCTGGAGAGGGTCAAGGAGGTTAAGGAGGAGGAACGTGTAGGTTAACATATGATGAGCGTATGTTGCACGCGGTCATAGGGAGAACGTACGAACTCCGTACAGACTGCACCCGCAGTCATGTATCTTATACACTGTAAATGGCTCGATTGTAATCATGTATTGTCTTTCTGCTGGCTGGATAGCACGCGACATAAGCTTTTCTCTGTACCTTCGGCACACGCGACAACCGGCTAAACTGAACTGAACTCGGGTCTCTGCCACTGTGAGGCAGCAACTCTCCCGCTGCACCACCGTGCCACATAAATGGAAGAGGAAAAATTAATTACTTTAATTAAAATTAATCCACTTAATATTACAAATTCAATGCCTAACAAGGAATAATGTATATAAGAAACTCATTGTTAATATGCAAATTTGCAAAAAGATGGAAAAACCTGTTTCTTTTCATTAAATGGAGATTTGTTTCCTGAAATATTAATATTCGCTTTATAGATACGCAATAACAGGGGCATCTGACAATTAAGATCGCAATTCCTGCTATTATTATTTTCTCTTGGTAGCTTTTAAAGATAAAACAAAAAAACGTGCGGAAACGTGACGGAGATTATACTGATAGCCCGTGGCAAAAAGATTACAATTACTTAACTGAACAACTGCCTCGACAAGCGGCTGGATTTTCAGCCAGACCAGAAAAATAACGAGAATGACAGAATCAGATCTGATCGGATTGCAAACACGGGCGCTTTGTTGATGTGTCAATGTGACAGATAGGTAGGCGCATCTCAGAAATGGAGACATAAAATAAGCCTTTAAAGACTCCATTTACCAATTTTGCTCGGGAAAAAAAAAAAAATTCATCCTCATTTCGCTTGTGGATACCGCCAGCCTTTATGAATAATTTACTCTCTCACTTGTCATTCCGAAAGAAATATCTTTTAAAAAACCTTGCAGGTTTGTACTAAGCCGCTCTTGGTTATTTACCTTTTTAATAAGTACAGTGATATTTATCAGAAAAACGGAGAAATGAAAAAAAAAGTCTTAGATGGCGATCGCAAGGTACCAATTTTGCAGGGGATGTTATTACCATAGGTATTGCTTTGCAATGGATTAAAAGCTCACACTTCAAATCAATTTTACCAAATGACATCAAGTGCTGGAATAACTCAGTGGGTCGGGCAGCATCTCTGGAGGATGTGGACAGGTGATGTATCAAGTCAGGACCCTTCTTCAAACCCTGTCCCAATCCACAACGTCGCCTATCCATGCTCTCCGGAGATGCTGCCTGACCTGCTGAGTTAATCCAGCACTTTGTCCCTTGTTTTATAACCCAGCGTCTGCAGTTCCTAGTTTCCACTTTAAATCATTTGTTTGCCTCTGCAAATTGGTTTCTGGAAGTTTGGTGCATCCAAGGGTCACGACCCGAAACGTCACCCATTCCTTCTCTCCAGAGATGCTGCCTGTCCCCCTGAGTTACTCCAGCATTTTGTGTCTGTCTTTGATTTAGAAACATAGAAACATAGAAAATAGGTGTTGGAGGAGGCCATTCGGCCCTTCGAGCCAGCACCGCTATTCATTGTGACCATGGCTGATCGTTCTCAATCAATAACCCGTGCCTGCCTTCTCCCCATATCCCTTGATTCCACCAGCCCCTAGAACTCTCTCTTAAATCCATGGAGTGATTTGCCCCTCACTGTCAGCATCTGCAGGTTATCCCTACCCATTCCAACTTGTTTTGTTTTAAAATAACACCTTCCCCCCCCCCCACCACGCCCCAAATAAATCGTTTCAAGTTTCAGCTGTTATTTCAAGACAGATTTTGCTGAGACATCTCTGGTTCAAGGTCTGGTGCTGCTCACAAAGTAATTACAGGGGCATTGAAACTATGCTATCAGAATTTCCTTGGCCAGCATTAAATGTAACAACATACTACAAGTACTGTGCAATATGCACCTGAATTCTGTTGCCCTGAAGATCATACAAAGCCCTTGCTGCTAGCTTGAATGCAGATCATTAATGTTTGTCCTTTTGCCCTCCAATCTTGCAAACGAGGCACATATTATCAATTTAAAAACTCAAGGCTTTTTAAGATTCTATTGTTGATACTACATAAAGAAATAAATTGCATTTACACAATGACCTATCATGATCTCAGGATGTCCCAAAGGACCGACGATCAAAGAAGTGTGGTTAACGCTGTCACAGCAATGTGATAATAGACCATAGACAATAGGTGCAGGAGTAGGCCATTCGGCCCTTCGAGCCAGCACCGCCATTCAATGTGATCACGGCTGATCATCCCCAATCAGTACCCCGTTCCTGCCTTCTCCCCATATCCCCTGACTCCGCTATTTTTAAAAGCCCTATCGAGCTCAAACAATAGAGCCCAGATAATGTAGTTCAGTACAGTGATGGTGTTAAAGGGATAAATTTTGGTCGAGAGAGTAATGCCGCAGGCCTGACGGATGTGGGCAGCACGGTGGCGCTGCGGTAGAGTTGCTGCCTAACAGAGCCAGAGACCCGGGTTCGATCCTGACCACACGGGTGCTTGTCTGCACGGAGTTTGTACGTTCTCCGAGTGGGTTTTCTCCGGGTGCTCCGATTTCCTCCCACACTCCAAAGATGTGCAGGTTTGTAGGTTAATTGGTTTCCGTAAATTGTCCCTAGTGTGCTGGATGGTGGTAGTGATCGCTGGTCGGCGCCGACTCGACGGGCTGAAGGGTCCAGTTCCACGATGTATCTCGAAAGCTCAGACAATACCAACACCAATTCCATCCCATATAGTTTGGAAAGCTTTGTTTGCGTGCTACTAAATCAAATCATATCATACGGGTTTGCTCCCACATCCCAAAGATGAGCGGGTGTGTAGGTTAATGGATCTCGGTAAATTGCCCTTAGTATGTAGGGAGTGGATGAGCAAGTGAGATGTCAGAGAGCTAGTATGAATGGGTGATCGATGGCCAGAGTGGTCTCGGTGGGCTGAAAGGCCAGTTTCCATGGTGAAACTGTAAAATAAAAAAATATATAGCAATTCCTTCAATTCCTTGAGGTGACACTACTGATTACAACAACTTGACTGGTATAACAGCCCTAAGCAACTGGTACTGAGCCGCATAAGAGACTGGGTTTAAGCAGGAATTTCACACCCAAAAGTCTTGTTCGCTGGAATTGGCCCATTCATAGGCACAGAGTGATACGGGGTGGAAACAGGCCCTTCAGCCCAACGCCCACACCCGATGAACATGTCCCATCTGCACCAGTCCCACCTGCCTGCATTTGACCCATATCCCTCCAAACCTGTCCTATCCATGTACCTGTCTAAATGTTTCTAAGACTTTGCGATAGTCCCTGCCTCAACTACCGCCTCCGGCAGCTCGTTCCAGCCACCCACCACCCTCTGTGTGAATAAACTCTTTTAGCCTTAAAGCCCGCAGCCATCCCAGGTGGAACAGACGTACTTGTTAAAACGCAAAGTGCAGGAGTAACTCGACGGGTCAGGCAGCATCTGCGGAGGGAATGGACAGGCGAAGTTTCAGGCTGTCATTCCACCCTAGATGTGACATGCCCATTCCTTCCACAGATGCTGCCTGACCTGTTGAGTTACTCCAGCACCTGCAGTTCCCTGGTATCTCCAGACCCACTGGTTAACCAGCTGAATGATTACCTCCATCTCAGATGCGTTGTTTCAACTTGATTATGTTCTTCAACACCCCTCACAGATTTGGAAACGCCAAGAGGATTGGATACGCTTCTCATGATCACTACCCCAATTCACATCAATCCCACAGCTCGTGTGCGCAAATACATGCGATTCGGCAGCACCTTGGGATTTTTAGAAGATAGATTATTCTTCACTGAAGAACGTTTGCTTGTAAAAATACTCCATTTGTTTTATTCTGAAACTGAGGAGATTAGTCATGAAACAAACAGACTTAATCTGGGAGACTGCAGCAAGGAGATCGAGTAATTCTCCAAAGGGACTTGTAAACAGAACATAGCTACAACTGCTTGCTCAAGATTAGGCATTGGAAATAGATAAATAGAGGGCCAGCACCATAATGCAAGTGAATGCAGTTTTCAACCATGATATTTTAAAACAATTAATCATTGTTAGTGGCCCATTGGCGCAGTGGTAGAGTCGCAGCCTCACATCGCCGGAGACTCTGGTTCGATCCTGACTACGGGTGCTGTCTGTACGGAGTTTGCACGTTCTCCCCGTGACCTGCGTGGGTTTTCTCCGAGATCTTCGGTTTTCTCCCACACTCCAAAGACGTGCAGGTTTGTAGGTTAGTTGGCTTGGTGTGAATGTAAAATTGTCCCCAGTGTGTGTAGGGTAGTGTTAGTGTACGGGGATCGCTGGGCAGCACGGACTTGGTGGGCCGAAGGGCCTGTTTCTGCACTGTATCTCTGAACTAAACTAAATTGAACATTATCTGGGAAGTTTAACATGATGCCCATGTGGGAACAAATCAGACTGTGAGTAGATGGTAGACAAAAGTGCTGGAGAAACTCAGCGGGTGAGGCAGCATCTATGGAGCGAAGGAAATAGGTGACGTTTCAGGTCGCGGCCCTCTTATTTCCTTCGCTCCATAGATGCTGCCCCACCCGCTGACTTTCTCCAGCATTTTGTTCTACCTTCGATTTTCCAGCATCTGCAGTTCCCTCTTAAACAGATTGTAAGTAGATGCACTTTTAGAGGTGATGGGATTGGATGCATATTAGGAATTTTAAGGACTCCACAAACAAAAAGGTTACGAGTTTAGAGTATTAGATCAGAAAGACAGCATGGAAATAGGTCCTTCATCCCACTGAGTCCACACCAACCATTAATCTCTCATTCACACTAGTTCCGTGTTATCCCATTTCTCATCCTCTCCCGACACACTTGGGACAAATTTAAGAAGCCAATTAACCTACAAACTCGCCCCTGTCTGGAATGTGGGGGGCGAAGCCGGAGCACCCGGGGGAAACCCATGCAGTCACAGCGAGAACATGCCAACTCCACAGAGACAGCACCAGAGGTCAGGATCGGACTGGCACGGTAAGGCAGCAGCTGGTGCACCACTGTGCCACCATTTCACAGAGTTGAATTGCAGTCAGAAAGGGGAAGAATAAGATGAGTGAGAATAGCCGCTCACAAGGGTATATGTGTCATTTATTGGGACAATTTTCATAACGTTCATGAAAAAAGAAGCTGTTTATTGGTGGCACGTATATATATATATATATATATATAGTGCCAATTGTATAGGGGGCAACGGTGGCTCAGCGGTAGGGTTGCTGCTTTACAGCGCCAGAGACCTGGGTTCGATCCTGACTACGGGTGCTGTCTGTAAGGTGTTTGTAACTTCGTGGCTAGTTTCAACCAAAGGCTCTTCATACCATTGCCTCCGCCATGTATCAGGCAGTGAATAGCTCAGCTTGTGCAATGTTTGTTCTTCCCGTGACCTGCGTGGGTTTTCTCCAGGTAAGTAAGTAAGTAAGTAAGTTTATTGGCCAAGTATTCACATACAAGGAATTTGCCTTGGTGCTCCACCCACAAGTAACAACATGACATACAGTGACAGTTACGAATGACTCAGAAAACACTGAACATTAATAATCAAACATTAATGATAAAACACCATTGATCAAGCCTGTGAACCAACAAAATACCAGATCAAAGGGAGGCTACAGATTTTTGGCTGTTGAGTAGAGCAACTACTCGTGGATAAAAACTGTTTTTATGTCCGGCTGCGGCAGCTTTGACAGTCCGGAGTCGCCTTCCGGAGGGAAGTGATTCAAAGAGTTTGTGGCCAGGTGAGAGAGGATGTGGAGAGGATGTTTCCACTAGTGGGAGAGTCTGGGACTAGAGGTCGTAACCTCAGAATTAAAGGAAGTCCCTTTTGGAAGGAAATGAGGAGGAATTTCTTTAGCCAGAGGGTGGTGAATCTGTGGAATTCTTTGCCACAGACGGCTGTGGAGGCCAGGTCAGCGGATATTTGTAAAGCAGAGATAGGTAGATTCTTGATTATTACGTGTGTCAGGGGTTATGGGGAGAAGGCAGGAGAATAGGGTTAGGAAGGAGAGAGAGATCAGCCATGATTGAATGGCGGAGTAGACTTGATGGGCTGAATGGCCCAATTCTGCCCCTATCTCTTGTGAACTTATGAACACACAAATATAAAATTATGAGAGGCATTGATGGGGCAGACTGTCAGAACATGATTCTCCAGGGTGGGATTGTCAAAGCGGGGAATAGATCAGGTAGACGCACAGAGTCTCTTGTCCAGAGTAGGGGAATCGAGAATCTGAGGACATGGGTTTAAGGAGAGGGGTGAAAGATTTAATATGAACCCGAGGGGAAACTTTGTCACACAAACGGTGGTGGGTGCATGGAACGCGCTGCCGGAGGAGGTAGTTGAGGCAGGGACTATCGCAATGTTTAAGAAACATTCAAACTGGTACATGGATAGGACAGGTTTAGAGGGATATGGGCCAAACGCAGGCAGGTGGGACGAGTGTAAATGGGACATGTCGACCGGTGCGGGCAAGTTGGGCTGAAGGGCCTGTTTGCACACTGTATGACACAATGACTAGAGGTCATGCCTTTCTGGAGACAGGGTCAAAGTATAAAGGAGATGTGTGGGGCACGTTTTTTGTTTAATTAAAGAGGTGCTGGATGACTGGAACGTCAACCAGGGATGGTGGTAGAGGCGGACACAATAGTAGCATTTAAGAGGCCTTTAAGTACGCACATGGCTGTGCATCGAATGGGGGGGTATGGATTAGGTGCAGGCTAGATGATGTTAGTTAATCTTGGCGTCATGTTCAGAACAGACATTGTGGGCTGAAGGGCCTGTTCCTGTGCTGTACCATTCTGTTCTATTTATTAAAAAACACAAGGATTCGCGTCTGATTTCGCAGTGCACTACCACCACCCCATCTAAAGCCACCATATTATTTTACTAACAGATTTACTCTGCAGTATATGCTGTACGTGCACCAGTCTCATTAGTCACTAAGATCAAATGCAACCCTCTCTCCAGTCCAAAAATATATCTGCCCCAGCACAGTTGGCCTCGATGCATTATTGAGATTCTAATTTACACATTGTCATTCTTGTGGCTTAAGCAATAATAAGATCATAAGAAGTAGGACAAGGACCAGGCCATGTTGTCCTTTGGAGTCTGCGCCATAAATTAATAACACAATGGCCAATCGTCCAACTTTAACTTCATGGGTTTCAACTCTAAACGTTATTCCCTCAGTGTAACGCAGGGGGTCGGCAACCTACGGACCAGGGGCCGGATCCGGCCCGTACCCCGAAATCATCCGGCCCACGGGCATATTTTTTCTCAATTATTGTTCGCGACGTGGGAACTGTAGCCAGAACTGGGGGCGCTAGTGACCTGGGCGCTACAGCCAGTCCCAGGGACTCGAGGGACCTGGGAACAGCTGAAAACTAATTGAAAAACAGGTGAAAACTAATGCGAAAAACAATACCAAGTGTCACACTATAGCGATAGATGGGGCCCGCCGTCCACTCACAGACATGGGTCCTGGCCCCTAGGCAGTACAAGGTTGCCGACCCCTGGTGTAAATGGATCGAGGGTTGAGGCCCGTGCGCCTCAACGCTCAACGCGACGACGAGGTTTCGTAAATTGCATGCCAAGCACACACGTAAGTGGGACAGGGCCTGTAGACACAAAATGCTGGAGTAACACAGCGAGACAGGCAGCGTCCCTGGAGAGAAGGAATGGGATTGGAAACATGGATTGTCTTTCCGCTGACTGGTTAGCACGCGACAAAAGCTTTTCACTGTACCTCGGTACACGCGACAGTAAACTAAACGAACGGCAAAATGTGGTCAGCTTTCCAGACAGGGGAGGCACGGTGGTGCAGTGGTAGAGTTACTGCCCTACAGCACTAGAGACCCGGTTCAATCCTGATTACGGGTGCTTTTTGTGAGTTTGTGATGTTTGCACATTCTCCCCGTGACCGTGTGGGTTTCCTCCTTGTGCTCTGGCTTCATAAGGTCATAAGTGATAGGGACAGAATTAGGCCAATCGGCCCATCAAGTCTACTTCACCATTCAATCATGGTTAATCATGCAGTATCTCTGAATTAAACTCGCCTTTTTGGCAGGTTAACTTGCTTTATAGCACTTTGGTCTGTCGGTAAGCAGACTGCGATGCCAACATTCTCCAGGGAATTCTGCGTTCTCAGAGCTGCAGACCGGTCATTGGCAATTTTTTTTTAATTGACATTTCAAAAACGAAACGTCCACGTCTTTCTCTCCCCATCATTCATTCCAACTACCATGACAATGGTTACGCATCAGCACCTCAGATAGCTCCTTCTTCAACTCAGGGTGGTTCAACCCAGTTGCTGTATGCACTCCTGCAGCGCTCAGTGTGTTGAGGATGCCCACATAAATGTCCCACATGCTGTTTCAAGAGAAAACTTAAAATGTAAGAAAGTGTCCCACAGGAACATTCTTGAGGGAGTGCAGCGTAGGTCCACCAGGTTAATTCCCGGGATGGCGGGACTGTCATATGTTGATAGAATGGAGCGACTGGGCTTGTATACTCTGGAATTTAGAAGGATGAGAGGGGATCCTATTGAAACATGTAAGATTATTAAGGGATTGGACACGCAGAAGGCAGGAAACATGTTCCCGATGTTGGGGGAGTCCAGAACCAGGGGCCACAGTTTAAGAATAAAGGCCCTGTCCCACGGTACAAGTTCTTTCCAAGAGCTCTCGCGAGTTTAAAAAATAATCAAACTCATGGTAAGCACGGAGGATGAACGTAGCGGGTACGTCGGAGCTCGGGGACGTCTCTTAGCGGCTCATACCACTAACGGCAGATACTCGGGAAGAATCGCTAACGGCAGGTAAGCTCGGGAAGACTCGTGAAGATTTTTCAACATGTTGAAAAATGTCCACTAGAGCCCCGAGTACCGACGAGCGGCCATTACCGTAAATCTCTGAGTTCGAATCAGGGCAAACTCGGGAGAGCTCTTAGAATGAACTCGTACCGTGGGACAGGGCCATAAGGGGTAGGCCATTTAGAACGGAGATGAGGAAACATTTTTTCACCCAGAGGGTTGTGAATCTGTGGAATTCTCTACCTCAGAAGGCAGTGGAGGCCAATCATCTAAATGCTTTCAAAGGAGAGTTAGATAGAGCTCTTAAAGATAGCGGAGTCAGGGGATATGGGGAGAAGGCAGGAATTGGATACTGATTGTGGATGATCAGCCATGATCACATTGAATAGCGGGGCTGGCTCGAAGGGCCGAATGGCCTACTCCTGCACCTATTGTCTATTGTCTATAAGACTTTAGGGGCAGGTAAGCCAAAATTTGAAGAGGTCGTTTTTGAGGAGGAAATACATAGGTAACGAGACAAAGGATTTAGGATTGTGTGGAGCAAGGGAGCAGGGGGAGACGATGACACTGTTGTCTAAAGGCATATCATCTAATGCTGCCTTGGGACCAAAGAAAGAGGACCACAGATATCTCAAGCGGGTTGTTGGACTGGAGAAGTCGATAGAGATGGGGAAAGGCAACGATGGGCAGGCAGCGTCCGTGGAGGGAATGGATGGATGACGTTTTTGATCGGGGCCCTTCTTCAGACTGAAGAGGTGCCCCGACCTGAAATGTTGTTTGCACATTCCCCTCACAGATGTTGCCTGACCCGTGGTGTTCCTCTGGGGCTTGCCCGGAATGGGCACCACTCATGACAACTAGGTTGTAGGCGGCACGGTGGCGCAGCGGTGGAGTCGCTGCCTTACAGCACCAGAGACCTGGGTTTGACCCTGTCCGTGGGCGCTGTCTGTACGGAGTTTGCACGTTCTCCCCGTGACCTGCGTGAGTTTTCTCCAGGATCTCCGGTTTCCTCCCACACTCCAAAGGCGTACAGGTTTGTAGGTTAATTGGCCTCATCTAATTGTAAATTGTCCCTAGTGTGTGCAGGATAGTTTGTGTGCGGGGATCGGTACGGTCTTGGTGGGCCGAAGGGCCTGTTTCCGCACTCTTTCTCTAAACTAAACTACTTTTAAAAGACATTTGGATGATGTACATGCGTTTTGAGGGATATGGGCCAGAGGCAAACAAGCGGGGCTCGCGTAGATGGGGCATCTTGGTCACTGTTTGATTTGCTTTGATTTGCTTTTTTGCATATCTTTCGTCCATTTGTTCTATGCGCCTTTTCATAAGTCTTGTTTCCCTCCCCCCTGATGTTCAGTCAGAAGAAATGTTACACCCCAGCGGTATAAAAGTTGACTTCTCCCTCCTTCCCCTCCCCATCCCAGCTCTCCCACAGCCCATTGTCTCCACCTTTTCCTTTCTTCTTCCCGCCCCCCCACCTCCACATCAGTCTGAAGAAGGGCCTTGACCCGAAACGTTGCCTATTCCTCTGCTCCATAGATGCTGCCGCACCTGCTGAGTTTCTCCAGCAATTTTGTCTACCTCGGTCAGAAGAAGTGCGCCAACCAGAAACACCACCTATTCCTTTTCTCCAGAGACTCAGTGGCTGGCCCGCTGAGTTAAGGGCCTGTCCCACTTACTCGACCTTGGCTTGCAAATTACGCGACCTCGTGGTCGCTTGAGGCGTATGGGCACCCTATGGCCGCGCGGGGCCGGTCCCACTTAGAAGCGCGGAGTTGTGCGAGGCTGGTCCCGACATCGCGCGGGGCTCCGAAATTCTGGAGTTTGTCTAAATCTTCGCGCGCCAACGGCCTGTCGGCCCGCAGGCGCATTGCGGTCGTACGCAGCGTCTCTTGGTGGCATACGCCTAGCGCTTGGCGTTGCGCGATGACGTCACTGCCCGGCGCCGTGCAACGCCCAAATTCAGTCGACCCGCCTCCTGCCCAGCTGATTGGTAAGCATGACGCAAATGACGTCATGCGTGAACTTAGCGCGTACTTAGCGCGAACTCAGCTTCCGTTTGCAAGCCAAACGCAAGCAATCGCATGCAAGTCTATCTTCTTGCTGGAATGCACACACCTGCCAGGTGGGGTTTACCTGGGCTATTGCCCAGGTGGCGAAAACAAGCACATCTCCCTCCACTCTTGAGACCCAAACTGCAATTATCAGCAAAATGTTGAAATGAATTGTAGCAGACCCATGGAATTGAGCTGTGTGGTTATCTCATTAAGTTTGAATTTTTGCATATTCGCTGAGGCACCAAGTGCCTTTTTATCCCCCAAGAATTGGCCATCTAGCTGAATTATTATGAACACCAGAGAATTCCGACACTGCGAATCAGCTTCGTACTTAGAATCGCTAAATGACACTGAAAAGCTGCTTAATCCGCTCGACAAGATAATCACTCTTCTGACACATGCCGGCGAACGCTGTTCCTGCCAACTCTCCATATGTTTGGCTAGTTAAACTGTCCTTTGTAAAGGCTAGAGGACAGATCTGCACAGGGTGGCAAAGATTCCCTATTAACCCGCGCAACCCAGAGCCATCAGCTTCTGTCAATAGCCGTAAATATTTCATCATCTCCTCACCTCCACTGCCAGGACAGTTGATGCAAAAGGATAAAACCACCCTGGCCGGATGTTTGCATAGAGTTACACAAAGGATGCAAGGTTCAGAAACGGTCGCTTCCATCCTCCACTCAGAAGGACAAAGAGAAAGGGTGGCTCGGTGGTGCAGCCAGTCGGGTTCAGCCCTGACCTCCAGCCCTGTCAAATGTTCTCTCTGTGACGGTGTCTGTTTCATAAAGTGATGGGAGCAGAATTCGGCCCATCACATGAGACATATTAGACTAATAAGGGTTTGGACACGCTAGAGGCTGAAAACATGTTCCCGATGTTGGGGGAGTCCAGAATCAGGGGCCACAGTTTAAGAATAAGGGGTAAGCCATTTAGAACGGAGACGAGGAAACACTTTTTCTCACAGAAAATTGTGAGTGTGGAATTCTCTGCCGCAGAGGGCGGTGGAGGCAGGTTCTCAGGATGCTTTCAAGAGAGAGATAGATAGGGCTCTTAAAAATATCGGTCAGGCGATATGGGGAGAAGGCAGGAACGGGGTACTGATTGGGGACGATCAGCCATGATCGCATTGAATGGCGGTGCTGGCTCGAAGGGCCGAATGGCCTACTCCTGCACCTATTGTCTACTGTCTATTATCAAGTCTACCCCGCCATTCAATCATGGCTGATCTATCTCTCCCTCCTGACCCCATTCTCCTGCCTTCTCCCCCTTAACCCCAGACAGGTTTCTCCCAGGCGGGAACACGAGAGACCATTCGGCCCTTCATGTGTCCTGCTATTCAGTGTTATTTATCACGGCTGGTCTGCCCCAGGTGCTTTGGTTTCTTCCCACATCCCAGAGCCGCCAGCAGGTCGCAAGGTTAGACACAACGTGCTTTAAAACTACGATAACATTCTTTTCTCGCATATGCATCAAATTTAAAAGGTAGACCCAGAGGGTGGTGAATCTGTGGACTTCATTGCCACAGAAGGCTGCGGAGGCCAAGTCAGTGGGTATTTCTAAGGCAGAGATCGATAGATTCTCGATTAGTACGGGTGTCAGGGAGTTATGGGGAGAAGGCGGGAGAATGGGGTTAGGATTGAGAGATAGATCGACCATGATTGAATGGTAGACTTGATGGGCCTAATTCTGCTTGTATCACTTATGAACATGAACTTATGCATCAATTTATTTCCAAGGGGGCATATTTCCCCACTTCCCATTAACTGGAAATATTCCAGCCAGTGTATGCAGTTCTCAAAACATTTTAAATGGAACGAGCTGAGCTGACGATCAAGGAGCTGGGGTCAATTGGCCTTCTGCTCGCCAACAAGAACAGCTGCTTGACTGGCTTAAGATCTCTGGTGAAACGTACGATCACCTGTACCAGTGGCAGGTTCCTCCTGCCTGACTTCTGAATGTTACGTCAGTGATTAATGTAACTCGTCTGTTTTCCTGCTTTAAAGTCCGCTTCCCACCCTTTCCCCTAGAGCTAGAAACTCCCACCTCGTACAATAAATATGGGTTTTCCTCAACACTGCCCTCTCGCATAAGACAGAGAGACGTGGAGACAGAGGGAGACAGACAGAGAGAGAGTGACAGACAGACGGAGAGAGAGACAGAAACAGAGAGAGAGACAGAGAGAGACGGACAGAGAGAGACGGAGACAGAGGGAGACAGACAGAGAGAGAGTGACAGACAGACGGAGAGAGAGACAGAAACAGAGAGAGAGACGGACAGAGAGAGACGGACAGAGAGAGACGGAGAAAGAGAGAGACGGAGACAGAGAGAGACAGACAGAGAGAGAGTGACAGACGGAGAGAGAGACAGAGACAGAGAGAGAGAGAGAGAGAGAGAGAGAGAGAGAGAGAGAGAGAGAGAGAGACGGAGACAGAGAGAGACGGAGACAGAGAGAGACGGAGACAGAGAGAGACAGAGAGAGAGAGAGAGACAGAGAGAGAGAGAGACAGAGAGAGAGAGAGACAAAGAGAGGGACAGCAAGAGACAGAAACAGAGAGAGAGACACAGAGACACGGAGACAGAGACACAGAGATAGACACAGAGAGAGAGACGGAGAGAGACAGAGAGAGAGAGAGAGAGAGAGAGAGAGAGAGAGAGAGAGAGAGAGAGCGACACACACAGAGATGGAGAGAAACAGCGAGAGAGACAGAGAGAGGGGGGCAGAGAGAGAGAGACAGAGAGAAACAGAGAGAGACAGAGAGAGAGAGAAACAGAGAGAGAGGGAAAGAGAGAGAGAGAGAGAGAGAGAGAGAAACAGAGTGTGAAAGAGAGAGAGAGAGAGAGAGAGAAAGAGACAGAGAGAAACAGAGAGACAGAGAGAGAGAAAAAAAGAGAAAGAGAGAGAGAGACAGACAGAGAGAGAGAGAGATGGAGAGAGGGAGAGACGGAGAGAGGGAGAGACGGAGAGAGGGAGAGAGAGAGAGAGAGAGAGAGAGAGACAGACGGAGAGAGAGAGACAGACAGAGAGAGAGAGAGACAGTCAGGGAGAGAGAGAGAGAGACAGAGTGACAGAGACAGCACTTTGTGTTCAATTATCAACATAAACTGTGTTAGTAACATCTAAATGTGATCCATTTGGGAGAAAATAACCCCCATTCCTGAGTCTATCTCCGGGTCTGAGTGAGGAAAGACAGCGGGCATCAGCATTATTCCACATCAGCATTGTGCCATGAAGTCCGCCACAGTGGCTCAGTGGTAGAGTTGTTGCCTCGCTGAGCCAGAGCCCTGGGTTTCATCCTGACTGCGGGTGTTGTCTGTGCGGTGTTTGTACCTTCTCCCTTTTTCGATAGATTGATTAATTGATGCTTGACGGGCAGGTGTACTTGGTACAGTGAGATTCTTTGTTTGCGTACAGAACAAGTGCGCAAGCGTCGCCGCGTAAACGGGCGGCCGACAATGTTAGCAAAGTGCGTTTTCTCCGGGTGCACCGGTTTCCTCCCACATCCTAAAGACGTGCAGGTTTGTAGGTTAATTGGCTACTGTAAACAGTAAATTTTCCCTAGTGTGTGTGGGTTAGTGTTAAGGGCCTGTCCCACTTGGGTGTCATTTGCGCGTAATTTACGCAACATCATTTACGCGCCACGACGCGCACGTGATGCGCGCAGGTGCGTGGTGATGTAGGCAGTGACGCACGGTCGCGCGCGGCGCCCCAGGAATTCGAGATGTGCAAAATCTTTGCACGCATCTGCGTGGCCCGCAAATGACGCCCAAGTGGGACAGGCCCTTTAGTGTGCGTGCATCGCTGGTCGGTGCGGACTCGATGGGCCGAAGGGCCCGATTCCATGCTGTATCTCTAAATTAAACTAAAAATTCTGCTTTTCAATTCAAGGCATAGCCATGAAATTAATACTTTTTAAAACAAATATGCAGATAATCTTCTGCAATTGGAACCCATTTAGCATCTTGTGTAGTTTAATGTATAACAAACAAGAGCAGGGCAGTGCTATCTGTGATCGGACGTTACTGGCTTTACCTTGCACCAAACGCTATTCCCTTATCCTGTATCTGTACACTGTGAATGTCTTGATTGTCATCATGTATTGTCTTTCCGCCGACTGGATAGCGCGCAACAACGAGCTTTTCACTGGACCTCGGTACACGGGACAATAAACTGAACTGAGAACAGTATGAATTGATACCACAAAGCAAAACTTTGGCAGTGTTAAGGCAGACTGCAGTTTAGCCTTGCAGGTCATGGAGTTGACAGATCTGATTCACTGTCTCTGGTGAACGTTCTAGGAGCAGGATAGGCCATTCGGCCCATCAATCACGGCTGATCTATATTCCCCTCTCAACCCCATTCTCCCGCCTTCTCCACCGTAACCCCTGACACCCGCACTAATCAGGAATCTATCCGTCTCAGCCTTAAAAATATCCACTGGCCTGGCCTCCACAGCCGTCTGTGGCAGAGAATTCCACAGATTCATCGCCGTCTGACTAAAGAAATTCCTCCTCAACTCCTTTGTAAAGGTAGGTCCTTTTATTCTAAGGCTGTGACCTCTGGTCCTAGACTCTCCCACTAGTGGAAACATCGTCGCGACATCCACTTTATCCAAGCCTTTCACTATTTGGTTACACCGACACTAACTGCAGTGAAATACTTGTTTTTATTTCTGCTTGCTTAGCCTATTTGCTGCACGTCCACATAAATCTGGTTTCATCTAAATATTCAAAATCTGCAATTATCAATTCACAAATCACCGACGATTAAAATCCCGAATTGAACAGAACCGCCAAACGCCACTGATCAGAACTCCCCTCTTCTGCTCTGTCGGTGACAAGGTTTAACATTTGGAAAACTAAACTTTCTCAATCAAAAGGCTGCGTTCACAGGGCACGTGAGCCTCTGAACGTCCGAAAATGGCAACAGACAGAAGGAGTGTGGTTATCAATAACCACAGGAGTAAATGTGCAGCCGTCACTGTCCAAGCTTTCCTGAAGAACTTTGCCAAATGTTCGCAGCAGGTACACAAAGCGCCTGTAGGACGGAGCAAGTAGTTGTGTCTAAGTACCATCCCCTGGTCCTCACACGATGTACCACAACTCTGCCAGTAACTAATCTAACTGAGCAAACCAGACAGCCACTTGTCAAGATCACTTCAAGACTGCTTGCTGTCTAAAGCAGCACATCTAACGGCAACCAAAATAAGATCTACATGTTTGTGTGTTGGGGAAAAAGAAACGGCAAGCTCAAACAGGCAGGCGAGAGGAAGTGCCAGTACAATCTGTTGTGCAAATGTCAACTGGTACAGGGTGACAGTGCCTACCTGCAGCCCACGCCGCCGGAGAATGCTGGACTCGTCCATGCTCGGTCCTCTCTCATCGCTCGCACCGTGTGTCCACACTGCAGTGCCACAACACCCTCACCATGCTAATTCTGAAGCTCACAGCTGCTCAACACTTACATCACAGCGGCTCCAATTGGAGAGGGGACAGTCACCTGACGTTCCTAGTTATTCACTCCAGCAACTTCAGGAGATCGCAAATGCTGCTGTGCAGAGCAGCAAGAGGACTACGGCAGCATCTCCTCACATTATACACACACACATATACATATACATATAGAGATATATACACACACACACACACACACACACACACACACATATATAGATACACACACACACACACACACATATATAGACACACACACACACACACACATATAGATATATATACACACACACACATATATAGACACACACACACATATATATAGATATATATACACACACACATATATACATATATATATATAGATATGAACATACACACACACACACATATATACATATATATATATATACACACACACATATACATATATATATATATAGATATACACATACACACATATATATTCACACACACATATATACACACACATATATATACACACACACACACACACACACATTTATATATATATATATATATATATACACACATACACAAACACACATATTTACACACACACACACACATACATACATATATACAGTGGCTTGCAAAAGTATTCTTAACCCTTGAACTTTTCCACATTTTGTCACGTTACAACCACAAACGTAAATGTATTTTATTGGGATTTTATGTGATAGACCAACATAAAGTGGTGCATAATTGTGAAGTGGAAGGGAAATGATACGTGGTTTCCAAATTTTATTACAAATAAAAAACTGAAAAGTGTGGCGTGCAAAAGTATTCAGCCCCCTGAGTCAATACTTTGTAGAACCACCTTTCGCTGCAATTACAGCTGCAAGTCCTTTGGGGTATGTCTCTACCAGCTTTGCACATCTAGAGACTGAAATTTCTGCCCATTCTTCTTTGCAAAATAGCTCAAGCTCAGTCAGATTGGATGGAGAGCGTCTGTGAACAGCAATTTACAAATCTTGCCAGAGATTCTCAATTGGATTTAGGTCTGGACTTTGACTGGGCCATTCTAACACATGAATATGCTTTGATCTAAACCATTCCATTGTAGCTCTGGCTGTATGTTTAGGGTTGTTGTCCTGCTGGAAGGTGAACCTCCGCCCCAGTCTCAAGTATTTTGCAGACTTTAACAGGTTTTCTTCCAAGATTGCCTTGTATTTGGCTCCATCCATCTTCCCATCAACTCTGACCAGCTTCCCTGCCCCTGCTGAAGAAAAGCATCCCCACAGCATGATGCTGCCACCACCATGTTTCACAGTGGGGATGGTGTGTTCAGGGTGATGTGCAGTGTTAGTTTTCCGCCACACATAGCGTTTTGCATTTAGGCCAAAAACTTCAATTTTGGTCTCATCAGACCAGAGTACCTTCCTCCACATGTTTGCTGTGTCCCCCACATGGCTTGTGGCAAATTGCAAATGCGCCTTCTTATGGCTTTGTTTCAACAATGGCTTTCTTCTTGCCACTCTTCCATAAAGGCCCGATTTGTGGAGTGCACGACTAATAGTTGTCCTGTGGTCAGATTCTCCCACCTGAGCTGTGGATCTCTGCAGCTCCTCCAGAGTTACCATGGGCCTCTTGGCTGCTTCTCTGATCAATGCTCTCCTTGCCCAGCCTATCAGTTTAGGTGGACGGCCATGTCTTGGTAGGTTTGCAGTTGTGCCATACTCTTTCCATTTTCGGATGATGGATTGAATAGTGATCCGTGAGATGTTCAAAGCTTGGGATATTATTTTATAACCTAACCCTGCTTTAAACTTCTCCACAACTTTATCCCTGACCTGTCTGGTGTGTTCCTTGGTCTTCATGATGCTGTTTGTTCACTAATATTCTCTAACACAACTCTGAGGCCTTCACAGAACAGCTGTATTTATACTGAGATTAGATTACACACAAGTGGACTCTATTTACTAATTAGGTGATTTCTGAAGGCAATTGGTTGCATGGATTTTATTTAGGGGTATCAGAGTAAAGGGGGCTGAATACTTTTGCACACAACAGTTTCAGTTTTTTATTTGTAAAAAAATTTGAAAACGATGTATCATTTTCCTTCCACTTCACAATTATGCGCTACTTTGTGTTGGTCTATCACATAAAATCCCAATAAAATACTTTTACGTTTGTGGTTGTAACGTGACAAAATGTGGAAACGTTCAAGGGGTATGAATACTTGTGCAAGCCACTGTATACACACATACACACATATATATATACACTTATATGCGCACATACACATATATACATATACATGTGTGTATACATGTATGTGTATATATGTGTGCGTGTGTGTATCTATATGCATGTGCTTATATATATGTGTGTACATATATACGGTATGTGTGTGTGTATATATATATATATATATATATATATATATATATGGTTTAATCTGAAGGTAGACACAAAATGTTGGAGTAATTCAGCGGGACAGGCAGCATCTCTGGAGAGTAGGAACGGGTGACGTTTCGGGTCGAGACCCTTCTTCAGACTGATCTGGCATGTGTCTGGGACACAGTTGGTTCACGGTGCAGCGAAGCTCCCACCAGTGTCTTGATGGTGACTTAAATAAAAACACACAGCTGGGAAAGGAAAGCGCACGGGATGGGGTTGACGGCGAAACGGAGCATCGACCCAGTACAAACCACGCCAGACCCACAATCACCTCTGTAAACATATTTTTCGTGCAGGAAGAAACTGCAGTTGCTGGTTTAAACCAAGGATAGACACAAAGCGCTGGAGGAACTCGGCGGGACAGGCAGTGTCTACGGAGAAAAGGAATGGGTGACATTTCGGGCTTGAAGAAGGGTCTCGACCCGAAATGTCACCTAGTCCTTTTCTCCAGAGATGCTGCCTGACCAGCTGAGTCACTCCAGCTTTTTTGTGCCTCTCTGGATTTTGTTTTAATGTTCACTTTATGAATGGACTGAGCATCACAGGCAAATTGCAACTTTACCAACAAACAAGAGAAACATAGATGAGACCTCTTTCTTGCTGCTTTTAATATCATTGGATCCATGAACCCACTCAGAAAACATCAAGTATTCTCGATTCTGTATTCTGGTTTCCAAATTCTAGACACACTTTAGCTCCCCCTCCCATTCCCACACTGACCTTTCTGTCCTGGGCCTCCTCCATTGTCAGAGTGAGCCCCAGAGCAAATTGGAGGAACAGCACCTCATATTTCACTTGGGCCGCTTACACCCCAGCGGTATAAATATTGACTTCTCCAACTTCAAATAGCCATTGCTTTCCCTCTCTCTCAGTCTCTACCCCTCCCTAGTTCTCCATCTTGTTTCACTGTCCTTCTGATTCAATGTTACCGATTGTCTGCCTCGTTGTCTTTATAACAAGAGGGATCGCTTTATAACAAGAGGAATCGAATATAGGAGCAAAAAGGTCGTTCTGCAGTTGTACAGAGCCATAGTGAGACCACACCTGGAGTATTGTGTGGCCTTTTGGTCCCCTAATTTGAGGAAGGACATTCTTGCTATTGAGGGAGTGCAGCGTAGGTTTACAAGGTTAATTCCCAGGATGGCGGGACTGTCATATGCTGAGAGAATGGAGCGGCTGGTTCTTGTACACTCTGGAGTTTAGAAGGATGAGAGGGGATCTCATTGAAACATATAAGATTGTTAAGGGTTTGGACATGCTAGAGGCAGGAAACATGTTCCCGATGTTGGGGGAGTCCAGAACCAGGGGCCACATAAGGAGTAAGCCATTTAGAACGGAGACGAGGAACCACTTTTTCTCACAGAGAGTGGTGAGTCTGTGGAATTCTCTGCCTCAGAGGGCGGTGCAGGCAGGTTCTCTGGATACTTTCAAGAGAGAGCTAGATAGGGCTCTTAAAAATAGCGGAGTTAGGGGATATGGGGAAAAGGCAGGAATGGGGTACTGATTGGGGATGATCATCCATGATCACATCGAATGGCGGTGCAGGCTCGAAGGGCCGAATGACCTACTCCTGCACCTATTGTCTATAGTCTATTGTTCACCTTCACCTCAGCCAACAATGAACCATTCATCATTTCCTTGATCACCGTCTGCTCCGAACTGTCGTTTTTACACCTTACCCTTCCCTTATCTCTGTGCCCCCCTCTCCCCTGACTCTCGGTCTGAAGAAGGGTCTCGACCCAAAACGTCACCCATTCCTTCTCTCCAGAGATGCTGCCTGTCCTGCTGAGTTAATCCAGCATTTTGTGCCTGTCTTCAGAATTCTAGATTTTTAGCTTTAACCAAGATTAATTTATTTCTCGTTAAATGTGATAGATGGCAAAACACTGGAATCTTTTGATGTCAGTTTCTTGAAAATGCAGCTTGAATGGCAAGAATAATAAATGCTGGAGTATCTCAGCAGGTCAGGCAGCATCACTGGAGAACATGGACAGGTGATGTTTCGGGTCGAGACCCTTCTTCCGACCGAATATATTTGACACCCACCAAAATAAATCATGTTTAAACATGTTCATAAATTTATGTGATAGGTGCAGAATTAGGCCATTCGGCCCATCGAGTCTACTCCGCCATTCAATCATGACTGATCTATCTCTCCCTCTCAACACCATTCTCCTGCCTTCTCCCCACAACTCCTGGTACTTACCGTACTTATAAAGAATCTGTCAATCTTCACCCTAAAAATAACCATTGATGGCCTCCACAGCCATCTATGGCAATGAATTCCACAGATTTGCCACCGGCTAGTCCAAGAGAATCCTCCTCATCTCCTTCCTAAAGGTTCGTCCTTTAATTCTGAGGCTGTGACCTCTGGTCCTAGACTCTTCCACTAGTGGAAACATCCACATCCACTCTATCCAAGCCTTTCACTATTCGGTAAGTTTCAATGAGGTGTCCCCTCATCCATCTAAACTCGAGCGAGTACAGGCCCAGTGCCGTCAAACGCTCATCATAGCTTAACCCACTCATTGCTGGGATCATTCTCTTAAGTAAGTAAGTGAGTAAGTAAGTTTCACATACAAGGAATTTGCCTTGGTGCTCCGCCCACGAGGAACAATATGACATACAGTGACAGTTATGTGTGATGCAGAAAACACTAAACATTAATAATAATAATAAAACATTAATGATAAAACACCATCGATCAAGCATGTGAACCAACAAAATACCAGATCAAAGGGAGGCTACAGATTTTTGGCTGTTGAGTTGAGCAACTACTTGTGGATAAAAAACTGTTTTTATGTCAGGCTGTGGCGGCTTTGACAGAATGTGTCAAAAGAACGTGTTTCTTAATTTCGCAAAAGAAAAAAAAAATATTTGGTGTTAAAAGGGTTAATTCTACCTAAAGGAACGAACCAAAAGGAAGTGTGTTGATCTTATATTAACAGCAAAGCACTGGTCGCATCCATCAGTATATGTCTATGTTTACAGGGTAATAGCCTCATTCTGTAAGCAATACACGATTCCCAAAATTCCTGACACGGAACATGAGCAGAGGGAGCTGCAGTTAATATTTATAATGCATTTTATTTCCCCTTCTTTTACAAATATTGACGTATCGTTTTGAGAATATTGAGGGCAGCACGGTGCAGCAGCGGTAGTGTTGCTGCCTTAAGGGCCTGTCCCACTTTCACGACCTGATTCACGACCTTTTTTACACGTGGACATTTTTTCATCAGGCTAGAAAAACGCCCCGACCTACTTGATGCCACGAGTGCCTACGACTGGCATCACGACCTACCTACGACTTCGTGACGACCATGCTGCGAGTACGAGTCAAGGGCAAACTCGGCAGAGGTCGTGAATTAGGTCATGAAAGTGGGACAGGCCCTTAACGGCGCCAGAGACCCGGGTCCCATCCTGACTACGGGTGCTGTCTGTATGGAGTTTGTACGTTCTCCCTTTGACCTGCGTGGGTTCTCTCCGGGTGCTCCGGTTTCCTGCCACACTGCAAAGACGTGCAGGTTTGTAGTTTAATTGGCTTCGGTAAAATTGTAAACTGTCCTTGGTGTGTAGGATGGGGTTGGTGTGGGGGTCGCTGGTCAGCACAAACTCGATGGGCCGAAGGGCCAGGCCAAATCACTGGATGGATTTAACAGAGAGTTAGATAGAGCTCGAGGGGCTAGTGGAATCAAGGGATCTGGGGAGAAGGCGGGCACGGGTTATTGATTGGGGACGATCAGCCGTGATCACAATGAATGACGGTGCTGGCTCAAAGATCTGAATGGCCTCCTCCTGCACCTATTTTCTACGTTTCTATGTTTCTATGTGCTGTATCTCTAAACTAAACTAAATTAGTACAAGGAGCTGAATGTTTACATTGCATTTTATTTAGAATTTCCCCTCCTTTTACAAATCCCATCATATTGTATTGAGAATATTTAGAAATCCAAAGTGAAGATTAGATCAAAGTGGCACAGATTAGACCAATTTAAAATATATATATATATATATATTTTGATGCCTCCGTATGTAGAATTCTTCAGATGCCATCTTCAAGAATGCCTATTCTGGAGAATAGCAATATTCATTCCTCAACCAATATAAGCCCTATCATATGATTAGATTTGATGTCCTCTGCTCTTTCATGTTTTAATTCTGAGTTTGCTCAAAATCAAGACACAAGGAACTGCAGATGCTAGTTTACGAAAAAAAAAAACTAAGTGCTGGAGTAATTCAGCGGGTCAGGCAGCATCTCTGGAAAATATTCATTCAAACTCCAGCACTTCATGTCTATCTTTTGCTCAAAAATCTATCTTTTTTTTTGAGAAACAAAATCAGGGCTTCCAGCCGAACATGGCTTGTCAGCCACAAGCCAGTGTACCTGACCTGAAAAGCAGTCTGATCGGCTCGTGAAAGGCATTTCCAAAGTATTCCATCAGGAATGACGTTAAATTGATTGTCAAGGTGAAAATACTCAGCTCAGTTCAGCTCATTTTTAGTTCAAATCAGTTTATTGTCACGTGTACCAAGGTACAGCGAAAAAGCTTATGTTGCGTGCTAACCAGTCAGCGGAAAGACCGTACATGATTACAATCCGGCCATTTACAGTGTACAAATACATGATATGCAATAACTGTTCGGTGCAAGGTAAAGCCAGTAAAGTCTGGTCAAAGATAAATACTTGCGGTAAATACTACCAAGAGAGGCAGGAATGAAATAAGGATGAGAAACTATATTCTGCAGACACAAGGAACTGCAGATGCTGGTGTACAAAAAAAAAGAGACAAAGTGCCGGAGCAACCCAGCAGGTCAGACGGCATCTCTGGAGAACATGGACAGGCAATGTTTCCATTCGTGACCTTCTTTCGACTATTCTGTACTCAACTAGTATTCAACTCCTTGCTCTGCCTGGTGCACTTGTGCACGACCTGACTGTTGAGCATTATTTGATCTGATCGCACGTCATAGCACGTAGACACAAGCTTTTCGCTGTAGCTCGGTGCACATGACAGTAATACATCCAAACCTAAGCCTACATTGGTTGCTTTACTTTAGTTTAATTGAGAAACAGCGCGGAAACAGGCCCTTCGGCCCACCGTGTCCGCACCGACCAGCGATTCCTGCACATTATAGGGCCTGTCCCACTAATCCGCGAGTTCTGGCGAGTTTGCCCTCGACTCTTACTCACAGCATGGTCGACACGATGTCGTAGGAGGTCTTTGTAACTCTCCTTCGCGTCTCCGCGTACTCGAGGCCTCAGCTAGGGCGCTGCGTTTTTTTCAATATGTTGAAAAATGCCCGCGAGTAAAAAAAGGTCGCCATGGAAACAATCAATACTTTTTTTACTCGTAGGTTTAGTCGAAGTAGGTCTGTAGTAGGTCGGCATGTTAGTCGGGCCCCTTCATCATAGTGGAAGGGAGGTCGAAGGAGAACGAAGGAGGTCGTCTTCCCTCTCCACTATTCGGTGTCCAATTTTCCCGACGTTAGTCGTAGCTAGACGAAGCTTGTCTTCAACATAGTTGAAGGAGGTTGAAGGAGGTCTTCAACATGACATTTTTTTCAAACTCTCCTAAACTCTTCTAAACTCGCCAATTAGGTCATCCAAGTGGGACAGCCCCTTAACACTCTCCTACACACACTAGGGACAATTTACACACACCAAGCCAATTAACCTACAAACCTGTACGTCTTTGGAGTGTGGGAGGAAACCGGGGATCCCGGAGAAAACCCACACAGGTCATGGGGAGAACGTGCAAACTCCGTACAGACAGCGCCCGTAGTCAGGATCAAGCCCGGCTCTCTGGCGCTGTGAGGCAGCAACTCTACCGCTGCGCCACCGTGCCGACTTTTACTCTGATAAAAAACAGGCATTAGCCTAATTCTCTCCTTCTGTGCTTGCATTGATCAGAGTCCATTTACAAAAGTTTATAGCTTTTTTTATTTCTAAACAAAAAGTTAGAAGAAACAATGGCTCAATTAAATGTCGACGTCAGGCTCAATATTATGTTGGTAAATTCATGAAGACATTTTCTAGAAGAGAAGGCGATTCACAATTTTACCAGAAAGCAAAGAACAATGAGACTTTCGTTGCTTAGTATTGCAGGTACCATCACAACGTCTAACAAAAGATCTCCGACCGCCGACCTGCGGCCTATAACATCCTGAAGCCGCGGTCTCCGGTAGGAAAGTGCCGATTCGGGACCTCCAAACCGCGGAGTGTGTTCGACCGTCCCGACGTTAGAGGTCTGACCATCCCCATGAGAGGGCCTGTACATCGGGCCGTCCGTAGCGGCGACTACGGAGGGTTCATGGCCCCGACCACGGGTGAACAAAGGAGGAGGACTGGCTGAACTTTGTTGCCTTCCACCACAGTGCAGAATGCTGTGGCGGATGTTTTGTGTTAAATCCTATTGTGTATTGTGTGTTCTTTTTAAGTGTATCGCTGCTGGCAAATTCATTTCACTGCACCTTCGGGTGCATGTGACGAATAAAATTGACTTTGAGTTTGACTTTACGTGGATAGGATAAGCTTCGAGGGATATGGGACAAATGCAGGCAAGTGGGACCAGTGTAGATGGGGCATGTTGGTTGGTGTGGGCAGGTCGGGCCTTTTTCCATGCTGCAAGTCCCTATGACTCTAGAAACAGTGAACTGCAGATGCTGGTTTACACAAAAGGACACCAAATGCTGGAGTAACTCAACTGGCCCACAGTTTACAGATACATGATAGAGGGAATAACATGATTAACATTTAATGCAAGCTAAGGTCCAGTAAAGTCTGAAGAAGGGTCTCGACCCAAAACATCACCCATATTCCTTCCCTCCAGAGACACTCCAGTATTTTGTGTCTATCTTTGGTTTAAACAAGCATCTGCAGTTCCTTCCAACAGATTCTAGATCAGTACAGGTGTCAGGGGTTGTGGGGAGAAGGCAGGAGAATGGGGTTGACAAGGAGAGATAGATCAGCTACGGTTGAACGGCAGAGTGGACTTGATGGGGCAAATGGCCTAATTCTGCTCCTAGAACTTATAACGTATGAACTAATGCTGCTGCTGGTAAGGATTTCATTGTTCCATTGTCAGTACATTTGACAATTAAACGCTCTCGACTCTCGAAGTTTGTGATACATGCCACCCCCCCCCCACACAAAGATGTGCAATCACAACGACATCTGACACTTTTCCATGTGTAGGTCGATCCTAGGTCCGTACGTCAGTTCGCAATAACCAACCTGATCTCCCGGTGGCTCAGCACTTCAACTCCCCCTCCCATTCCGAATCCGACCTTTCCGTCCTGGGCCTCCTCCATGGCCAGAGTGAGTCCCACCGCAAATTGGAGGAGCAGCACCTCATATTTCGCTCGGGTAGTTTACACCCCAGCGGTATGAACATTGACTTCTCCAATTTCAGGTAGTCCTTGCTTTCTCCCTCCTTCCCCTGCCCTTCCCAGCTCTCCCACAAGCCTACCGTCTCCTCCTCTTCCTTTCTTTTTCCTGCCCCCCCCCCCCAACATCAGTCTGAAGAAGGGTGTCGACCCGAAACGTCACCTTTTCCTTCTCTCCATAGATGCTGCCTCACCTGCTGAGTTCCTCCAGCATTTTTGTCTACCTTCGATTTTTCCAGCATCTGCAGTTCTTTCTTTTAACATTAAACACTCTTAATTCTTCTGAAAACATTGGATGGGCTACAATATAGCAAATTGACGCAATGATCTTAACTCTAAACTGCTTGTTATTATCTGACTGCAGTCTGATATGTGCAGAACAATGCCTTTGCGATCCGAGGACTCAAACTATAGCCTTTATCTTTCCACTTTAAAAATGAATTGTGACAAAACATGTTGACCAGTGTGAAGAGCCAAGAGCGCCCTCTGCTGATGGCATTCCTCCTCTGCTTTTGCCAACCAGCAGTCATAGAGTCACAGAGTGATACAGTGTGGAACCTTCGGCCCAACTCGCCCACACCGGCCAACAATGCCCCAGCTACTCTAGTGTCACCTGCCTGCGCATGCTCCATATCCCTTCAAACCTGTCCTATCCATGTACTTGTCTAACTGTTTCTTAAACGATGGGATATTCCCAGCCTCAATTACTTCCTCTGGCAGCCTGTTCCATACACCCACCACCCGCCATGTGAGTTTGTACCTTCTCCCCGTGACCTGCGTGGGATTTCTCCAGGATCTTCGGTTTGCACACCCCCCCCCCCACACTCCAAAGATGTGCAGGTTTGTTGGTTAATTGCTTGGTACAAAATGTTAAATTGTCCAGAAGGCTCTTGAAGATAGTGGAGTCAGGAGATATGGGGAGAAGGCAGGAACGGGGTATTGATTGGGGATGATCAGCCATGATCACATTGATAGACGGTCCTGGCTGGAAGGGCGAATAGCCTACACCTGCACCTATTGTCTATTGTCTAATATATATTGTAAATAGCTGCGGTCCCAGCACCGAGCCTTGCGGTACCCCACTAGTCACTGCCTGCCATTCTGAAAGGGGCCCGTTAATCCCTACTCTATATAGAAACATAGAAAATAGGTGCAGGAGGAGGCCATTCGGCCCTTCGAGCCAGCACAGCCATTCATTGGGCTATTTTTATTTATTTTTTATTTTTTAGACATACTGCACGGAAACAGGCCCTTCAGCCCACCGGGTCCGCACCGACCAGCGATCCCCTTATTAACACCCCTACACCCACTAGGGACAATTTTTACATTTACTGAGCCAATTAACCTTCAAACCTGTACGTCTTTGGAGTGTGGGAGGAAACCAAAGATCTCGGTGGAAAACCCACGCAGGTCACGGGGAGAACGTGCAAACTCCGTACAGACAGTGCCCGTAGTCGGGATCGAGCCCGGGTCTCTGGCGCTGCATTTGCTGTGAGAAAGCAACTCTACCGCTGCGCCACCGTGACCACCACATTGCCTTGTAGCGGTCACGGTGGGGCGCGTCGACGGATGAGGGAACGTTGGGCCGAAGGGCCTGTTTCCACACTGCAAGACGCGATGACTAGTGTGAGCATCAAGGCAATGACCGTCATTTGATCAACATCAAGGAATGATGCTGTTGCCACGGACTCATCTTTCATATCAATGTGCAATCTCCCTGTCATATTGATGGCAGACATAAAACCCAATCACCCTTGTTTGTCCTTCTCCCTGGTATTGATCACGTTCCCCGTCGTCCTCTTTTACAATCTCACTGCTCTGGATTTTTTTCTATTTCTCCATTTCTATTAGATTGATTTTAATTTTAGTTTACTCCGCGAGACTTCCCGCAGTTTAGGCCCATCCGCCTCCAAGATTAGCCGCTTCCCCACAATTAGGAATTTAACAAGTCACAAAAAAAATCAAAAACTCAGACATATCCTTAATTAAAGAGCTCAGAGGGCATTAAGGTTTATAGGCAGCGGTCTAAACTGGAATTATTGCCCGCATGTGTCATGATTGCTTTTTAACACTAATCTATAAAAGGGATTGTGCAGCAAAGCAGCTTATCTCTAAAACCTTGTTCAGTATGAATGGGCTGTCAGATCTGACAGATAAATGGATGCTTGTGTTTCGGTTGGCTTGTGAAATGGCCTTCCACATAAAATAGATGCACTTTTGCAGATACTCATCCTTCCAGTCCCCAGACTAGATAAAGCGTGGCAGAGGATCAGAATGGAAGACTGAGAAACAACTTTGACCGGGGGAGGCATTTTTTTATAGATGGTGGAATTCAACCAATTGCTCCTCAGCTCTGACAGGGATGGATGAAAAACTGTGTTTTTTAAATTGATTTATGGGCAGCACGGTGGCACAGCTGGTAGGGTTGCTGGCTGCCCCACAGCGCCAGAGAATCAGGTTCGATCCTGACCTCGGGTGCACTCTGAGTGGAGTTTGCCCATTCTCCTTGTGACCACGTGGGTTTTCTCCGGCAAAAGCAACACAGCTTTAGCATTTCCAAACCAAAGGCAACGCAGCTTTAGCATTTCCAAACCAAAGGCAACACAGCTTTAGCATTTCCAAACTATATATTCAAACCACATTAAGGGCACTGACAGGTCAGTAAAACCACTCACAGTTTAGTAGACATGTGTTCAGTGTTATTCACAGCTCAGACTGAGAGACGTGACCCTCTCGCTCCCCCATCTTGCAGAGACTGACTGAGGCACTCAACACTTCTGGGTTTTATAGTCTCTCCGGAAGGGGCGTGGCCTTCAGGAGAGAGAATCCCAACATTTTTTAAACACTAATAACTTTTATTTTTCGTCGATGGGAAAAATCCGCAGCGGAGGGGGACTCTGAGTAAGATGGCCAAAAGTGGCAGCGTTTTTTCTAAAATCGATATACGGAACAACAGGAAGTGGTCAAGATCAGACTTTTAGTAATATAGAAGATATACACACGCACACATACGCACAAAAACAACCAATAATGCAAACTAATAATAATATTTATAGAGATGTATAAAATCATGAGTGGAATAGATGCACAGAATCCCTTGCCCAGAGAAGGGGAATCTTCTTCTTCTTGCGTATGGCGTACGCAGCCTAAAGTTGCAGGACAACTTGTTCTATTTGATCCTATTTGATCGTGCACGCCGGGTTGATTGCATTCGTCGAAACAGTGCGGAGCACGTCAAGGTTGCAATCTCCCACCCCAGAGGGGAATGAAATGAAACATTAAGAAACATTTAACCAGATACACGGACAGGGCAGGTTTGGAGGGATATGGGCCAAATGCAGGCTGGGGAGACTAGCGTAGCTGTGGGATATGTTGGTCGGTGTGGGCAAGTTGGGCCGAAGGGCCTGTTTCCACGCTGCATCACTCGATGATTCCATGAAAGCTGGTTTCACTGGGTGCTTTATTTTTTTAAGCCGTGCAAGGATTTCAGTGCTAACAGGCTTGAAGGACATGAGCAGCCAGAAAACGAAAGCAAATCTCAGACTTTAATGAACTTTGAGATCAGGATTATCGCAACAACATCGCTAAATGTACCATGAAAATATATTGATTTGTTGTCAACTCTTATCACTTTGAGCGATGACCTCGGTGAATGTTAAAGTAATCACCTAGGTTTCGAGCCAAAACAAAGTTGCTTAAAAATAATGGAGTGTTGAAGACATTACTTGGCTTCCCACGGGGCAGACTGAAGAACAACAATGTTTATTAAAAGATTGCGAGAAGATTCAAACTTTCATGCACTTTGACTGTTCAGCCACTTGGGAAAAATATTGGCATTGATACTTCCCTTGCACTGTCACTCACAATGAAGCAACATTTTATGAGCACAGAATAAATTAAATTTTCGGAAAATAGCCTGTCAAATATCTCAGCCTATCGAGTGAATAAACAAATTTTACAACTATAATGCTTTGAGGCGGCGATTAATTTTGAACGCACGCTCAAATATAAATCACCTTTACATCACGGGACAGCCACGGTGCAGTGGCTGCCTCACAGCACCACAGACCCGGCTTCGATCCGGACTATGGGTGCTGTCTGTACGGAGTTTGCACGTTCTCCCCGTGACCTGCTCGGGTTTTCTCCGGGTGCTCCGGTTTCCTCCCACACTCCAAAGACGTACAGGTTTGTAAGCTAATTGGCTTGGTAAAATTGTCCCCAGTGTGTGTAGGATAGCGTTAAGGGCCTGTCCCACTTTCACGAGGTAATTCACGAATTCTCCCGAGTTTTCCCCTTGATTCAAACTGGCAGAATGTTCGTAACGAGTCCGTAAGAGGTCCTAGGAGTTCGTAGATATATCGTTGCGGCTCGTTATGCTAGCCGCAGGTAGTCGGGGCATCAGGTAAGTCGGGACGTTTTTTCCAGCCCGATAAAAAATGTCCACGAGTAAAAAAATGGTCGGGATGAAAGAAATTGCAACTTTTTACTCGTAAGGAGGGCATCGAAATAGTGGTGGGAATTCGTAGACATACTCGTAGGAGTCCATGAACATAGTCGTGGAAGGTCGTAGGAGTTCGTAGATTACCACGATCTTGATTTTTTTTTTTTAGGTCCATTAAACTCGGCAAAGGTTTTGAATTAAGTCGTGAAAGTGGGACAGGCCCTTTAGTGTGTGGGGATCGTTGGTCGGACAAACGGCCTGTATCTGCGCTGAATCTCTAAACTAAACAAAATCACAATAAGTTCAGCGATTACTATTCAAAATATTTTCTCTGGCTGCATTTGAAGACCAGATATTTGTTCTATTAATCAATTTCCCACATGCACATAATTAATCATTCGCTCAGTACAATTTTCTAAATAATTATCCCACTTTTATTATTAGCCTGGTTTATTTCCAGATAGGACACAGAGTGCTGGAGTAACTCAGCGGGTCAGGCAGCATCTCTGGAGAATGTGGATAGGTGACGTTTTTTGTCGAGACCTTCTTCAGGCTGCCTAGCCTGTTGAGTTACTCCAGCGGTTGTGTCTTTTTATGTATTCAGCAGCATCTGCAGTTCCTTGTTTCTACGTGGTTAACTTCCAGTTTTCTTTAATAAAACTATGTCTAGAATAATTTAGTTTACTTTACTTTTGAGATTCATCGCAAAAACAGGCCCTTCAGCCCACCGAGTCCGTACTGACCAGCGATCTCCGCACATTAACATTATCCCACACACACACTAAGGACAATTTACATTTACACCAAGCCAATTAACCCACAAACCTGCACGTCTGTGGAGTGTGGGAGGAAACCGAAGATCTTGGAGAAAACCAATGCAGGTCACGGGGAGAATGTACAAAATCCATACAGACAGCACCCGTAGTCAGGATCGATCCCGTTTCTCCGGTGCTGTGAGGCACTAACTCTACCGCTGCGCCGCTTTGCCGCCCTAATTTCACTTCATTTGCTCTATATGGGACTGTTTACTAAAGGGCCTGTCCCACTGTATGAGGTACTTCAAGAGTTCTCCCGAGTTTTCCCCTGATTTGAACTCGGAGAATGTCCGTAGCAGCTCCATAGGAGTTTGTGGATGTCACGTAGTGGCTCGCAATGCTAACGGTAGGTACTCGGGACATCCGGTAAACTCATGACGATTTTTTTCGTCCCTGCAAAAAAATGTCCACGAGTAAAAAAATACCTGTGATGAAAAAAATGGTTACTTTTTACTCGTACGAGCCGCTACGAGACATCCACAAACTCCTACGGACCGGCTACGGACATTCTCCGAGTATGAATCAGGGGAAAACTCGGGAGAACTCTTGAATGAACTCATACAGTGGCCCTTAACAGCTATAAAATACGCCCACATCCGCATCATCTGCTCCCAGTGTTGGCAATTGCTCTATTTTTTTAAACTTGTTCAATCCAATTACAGTACACACAACAGAAGAGGTATTGTCTCCATTTTTCAAACTCCTTTACGATTTTAATTTACTTCCCACTGAAACCAGCTCCACAACAAAGGCCACCCAGACAGTGGGTCACACACAGTAAACATACCCGAGAGAAAAGGCCAGGCAAGTGAGAAGCCAGTCAAACGTTTGTTAAGAGTTTAGTTTAGAGATCTAGCATGGAAACAGGCCCTTCGACCGACTGAGTCCATGCCAACCATCGATCATAGGTAGACACCAAACGCTGGAGAAACTCAGCGGGTGAGGCGGCATCTAGGAAGGAAGGAATTGGCGACTTTTCAGGGTGAGAGAGGATGTCGCTAGACTCTCTTCGGAGAGAGGAGGAGAACTGCTTCAACGTAGACATACCTCAAATAACAGCAGATGCTGGAAAAATCAAAAGGCAGAACTGACCATCGATCCGCCCACCAGTCTGAAGAAGGGTTTCAGCCCGAAACGTTGCCCATTTCCTTCGCTCCATAGATGCTTCTGCGCCTGCTGAGTTTCTCCAGCACTTTTGTCTACCTTCGATTTTCCAGCATCTGCAGTTCCTTCTTAAACACTGACCATCGATCACCCGCTCACACACATGGTTCTACACACTCCCGACATGCTTGGGGCGGCTCGGTGGCACAGCGGCAGAGTTGCTGCCTTACAGCGCCAGAGACCTGACTACGGGTGCTGCCTGCACAGATCTCCCTGCGACCGCATGGGTTTTCTCCGGGTGTTCCGATCTCCTCCCACGTTCCAAAGAAGTGTATGTTGTTGGTTAATTGGCTTCTGTAAATTGTCCCCAGTGTGTGAGTTAGAAGTAGTGTACGGTGTGATTGCTGGTCGGCATGGGGTCAGTGGGTCGAAGGGCCTGTTTCCACGCTGCATCTGTAAAAAACTAAACTGCGGGCAGTTTGCAGAGGGCAATTAAGCCTACGAACACCGTTGTCTTTCAGACGAGGGAGAAAATCCACGTGGACACAGGGAGTACGTGCAAACTTCACACAGTCAGCACCTGGGGTCAGGGTCGCACCTGGTGCTCGAAGGCAGCAACACTACCAGCTGCACCACCGTGCCACCAATTAAATTAAATTAAACTAAAATTGAGAACTAAACTGCAGATAGGAGAACACACATGACAAGTGAATTAGAAGGGAATAATCAAATTCAAGTCAAGTGAAGAAGGGTTTCGGCCCGAAACGTTGCCTATTTCCTTCGCTCCATAGATGCTGCTGCACCCGCTGAGTTTCTCCAGTACGTTTGTCTACCCAAGTTCAAGTCAAGTTCCAGTTCACATTTACTGCCACATGCACCAATTGGTACAGTGAAATTTGAGTTACCATACAGCACATACAAATAAAAATAACATAACACACAATTTAACATAAACATCCACCACAGTGGGATCAACATTCCTCACTGGGATGGAGGGCGATAAAGTCCAGTCACTGTTCCTCCTTTGCATCCCAGCTTGTCGTCTAGTGTCGCCCTATCACTAGGTACATGTGACAATAACATGTGCAGGAAGGAACTGCAGATGCCGGTTTACACCAAAGATAGACGCAAAATGCTGGAGTAACTCAGCGGGACGGGCAGCATCTCTTGAGAGAGGGAATGGGTGACGTTTCAGGTCGCGACCCTTCGCCAGACTTCAGAATAAAGTGTAATTGAATCTGACCTAAGGTAGACACAAAATGCGGGAGTAACTCAGCGGGTGAGGCAGCATCTATGAAGAGAAGGAAACGTCGCCAATTCCTTTTCTCCATCGATGCTACCTCACCCGCTCAGTTACTCCAGCATTTTGTGTCCAACTTTGATTTTATCAGCATCTGCAGTCCTTTCTTAAACATTGAATCTGACCTTCTGTGTTCCACCAACACTGTGCTATATACTGAAGCTTCCAGCCTCTGGCCTTCCTTGTATCTGCATGCACAGATTAGCAATGTTATTTTTCTTCAAAGGATTTTTAAAGCCTTTGGCCACAAGAAACAGAGAGATATTTTTATGCTGCCTGTCCCGCTGAGTTATTCCACCGTTTTGTGTCTGCCTACCTTCGGGCCATTTCTTATATTAAGTGTCCCCCTTGAGATGTTTGATGCAGTGGGCAGCTGTGCACCAGCCCCACCTAGTGACCCGACAACAGACAACTAAGAACAGAGAATGCCACAAATGCTGACGAAAAGGCTGTTGACCTGAAACAGTGAAGGGCCTGTCCTTTTTTCAGCGACTGCCGGCGCCATATCAGGGTCGCCAAAAGATTTTGAGCATTTCAAAATACAATGGCGACAACAAAAAATGCTGCGACACTTGAGGAAACACCCACGCGACAATACGTTATCACGCCGCATCACCGCCACATCATGGCGCAGATTTTACAGTGGCCTGATACGTCAGTCAATGATGCCGGCAGTCGCCGAGAAAATCGCCAAGTGGGACAGGCCCCTGACCGCGTTTTCCTGTGGATGCTGCCTGACCCGAGCACTTCTTGCTCCTATTTCAGCTTTCCAGCACCGGCCATTTATTGGGCGGCACGCTGGCGCAGCGGTAGAGTTGCTGCCAGAACCAGGGGCCAGCGTTTAAGAATAAGAGGTAAGCCATTTAGAACGGAGATGAGGAAAACCTTTATCAGCCAGACAGTTGTGAATCTGTGGAATTCTCTGCCTCAGAGGCCAATTCTCTGGATACTTTCAGGAGAAAGTTAGATAGAGCTCGTAAAGATAGCGGAGTCAGGGGATATGGGGAGAAGGCAGGAACGGGGTACTGATTGGGGATGATCAGCCATGATCACATTGAATGGCGGTGCTGGCCCGAAGGGCCGAATGGCCTACTCCTGCACTTATTGTCTATTACAGCGCCAGAGACCCGGATTCGATCCTGACTACGGGTGCTGACTGTACGGAGTTTGTACGTCCTCCCCGTGACCTGCGTGGGTTTTCTCCGGGTGCTCCGGTTTCCTCCCACGCTCCAAAATGTAGAGGATTGCGGGTTAATTTGCTTGGGTAAAAATTGTCCCTCGTGTGCGTAGGATAGTGTTAGTGTCGGGGATCGCCGGTCGGTGTGGGCTCGGTGGGCCGAAGGGCCTGTTTCTGCGTTTTATCTCCAACCTAATCCAAATACAAGGCACAAACAGAAATTGAGCCGTCGAGATTATTGTCATACGCACAGTCAGATGTACAGTCATGCATCCAGCACCATCACAGCTACACACACAATCCATAATACATAAATCGGACAAATTCTACAAGAGAGGAAAAAAACAAGATGTCAGCGCAATCCACGTTTTTTTTGGGTGCTGCGGTTTCCTCCCATGCTCCAAAGATGTGAAGGTTTGTAGGTTAAATTGGATTCGGTAAAAAAATCATTTAAATTGTCCATCGAGTGTAAGATGGTGCTGGTGTACGGGGTGATCGCTGGTTGCTGTGGACTCGGTGGGCCGAAGGGCCTGTTTCTGCAAATATCTCTAAAGTAAATTTAAGAGTGGGGTGGGGGTGAGCAGTTTAGTTTAGCGCGGAAATAGGCCCTTACGGCCCACCGGGTCCACGCCGACCAGCGATCCCCGCACACTAACACTAACCTACACACACTCGGGACAATCTTTTTTTTTAACATTTACCAAGCCAATTAAACTACAAACCTGTACGTCTTTGGTAGCGTGGGAGGAAACCGAAGATCTCGGAGAAAACCCACGCAGGACACGGGGAGAAAGTGCAAACTCCCTACGGACAGCGCCTGTGGTTGGGATCGAACCCGGGTCTCTGGCACTGCATTCGCTGTATAACTTAGGAAACCTGAATGGAAACCTCTGGAGACTTTGTGCCCCACCCAAGGTTTCCGTGCGGTTCCCGGAGGTTTTAGTCAGTCTCCCTACCTGCTTCCACTACCTGCAACCTCCGGCAACCACCTGCAACCTCCGGGAACCGCACGGAAACCTTGGGTGGGGCACAAAGTCTCCAGAGGTTTCCGTTTAGGTTTCCTAAGTGGGTCAGGGGCATAAGGCAGCAACTCTACTGCTGCGCCACCGTGACTGCTGGGTGGGTTACGGGGAATATTAACAGGGAACGGTATAGCTTTGCCAGCTAGCGTAGGCAGGAGGACATCATTCAGCTGTCTGTTTTACATTTTTATTATGTACTGTGTGTTTTTTGTTTTATTGTACCGTTGCTGGCAAATTCATTTCACTGCACTTTAAGTGCACGTGACGAATAAAACTGACTTGACTTGAGCTCATGTTGAATAGGCAATCCTATTGAATGTTGGAAGAAAATATGAAATAGGATATGACATGACTGTTGAGGAGGAACTTTCAACGTAAGTGGTTTTGACAACTTAAATAGCAGGGAAGAAGAAACACTTTGCACTGATCGGGAGGTTGACAGCAAAGTGACTACTGAGAACGGCACTGTGGCATCATTTGAATAGATATCATGTTTGCAAAAGAGGAACATGAAATATAATAGGAAATGATTGCAAACGTAAGATTTGGTATGACAACTCCTGCATGGTCATCAAAAGACCTGAAACCCAGTAATCTTCAACTTTCACCACAGGCAGCGTGTGAATTTTTTAAAACATTTTTGACATTTGTTGTCGGCGGCACGGTGGCGCAGAGGTAGAGTTGCTGACTTGCAACGCTTACATCACCAGAGACCTGGGTTCGATCCCGACTACGGGTGCTGTCTGTGCAGGGTTTGTCCATTACGATCTTATTGAAAAATAAGATTATTAAGGGTTTGGGCACGCTGGAGGCAGGAAACATGTTTGCGAAGTTGGGGCAAGTCCAGAACCAGGGACAAAGTTTAAGAATAAGGGGTAAGCGATTTAGAACGGAGATGAGGAAACACTTTTTCACACAGAGAGTTGTGAAATTCTCTGCCTCAGAGGGCGGTGGAGGCGGGTTCTCTGAATACTCTCAAGAGAGAGCTCGATAGGGCTCTTAAAGATAGCGGAGTCAGGGGATATGGGGAGAGGGCAGGAACGGGGTACTGATCGGGGATGATCAGCCATGATCACATTGAATGGCGGTGCTGGCTCGAAGGGCTGAATGGCCTACTCCTGCACCTATTGTCTATTGTTCTCCGCGTGACCGCTTTGGTTTTCTTCGAGATCTTCGGTTTCCTCCCACACTCCAAAGACGCACAAGTTTGTGGGTTAATTGGCCTGGTATTATTGTACATTGTCCCCAGTGTGTGTAGGGTAGTGTTAATGTGCGGGGATCGCTGGTCGGTGCGGACTCGGTGGGCCGAAGGGCCTGTTTCCATGCTGTATCTCTACACTAAACTAAAAGACCCAAAACCCGGTAATCTTCAACTATCCCAAGATGCAGGTTGTGAATAGTTTTTCTTTGTAGTGAGGCCAAACGCAAATTGGAAGAGCAGCACCTCATATTTCACTTGGGCATCCTACACCGCAGCGGTACGAATGTTGGATTCTCTCACATCAAGTAACCCTTACACCCCCCCTCTCTCTCCATCCCAGTCGACACCCAAGCTGTCGTACTCGGTTCAGTCATCTTGTTGAGTCTCATTGTCTGTAACTTATTTTCTCCTAAACCACAGCTAACAATGACCTGATTCCTTGATCACCGTTACTTTTTTTGCGTAACTTTCTTCCATTTGTTCTCTATCTCTCTACATCACCATCTACATCTCACGTTTCCCTTTCCCCTGACTCTCAGTCTGAAGAAGGGTCTCGACCTGAAACGTCACCTTCTCCTTTTCATCAACTTCTCCTTCGCCTCCTGCCCCTCTGAGCTTTACCCCAGCATTTTATGTGTCTGTCTTCCGTGTAATAGCGGCTGAATGCGACAACGCAGGCAGTCAAATATAATATTAGATGCCAAGAAATCAATACAGTGCTTCGGGCAATGATTTGCCACCTATTTTTACTTCGCTCCATACTTGATTCCGGATCCATTAAATTATTCGTAAAGCCCTTCTAAGTTCATAGGTTATAGGAGCAGAATTAGGCCATTCGGCCCATCAAGTCTACTCCGCCATTCAATCATGGCTGATCTATCTCTCCCTCCTAACCTCTTTCCCCTGCCTTCACCCCATAACCCTTGACACCCGTACTAATCAAGAATCTGTCAACCTCAATAGACAATAGACAATAGGTGCAGGAGTAGGCCATTTGGCCCTTCGAGCGATTCAATGTGATCATGGCTGATCATCCCCAATCAGTACCCCGTTCCTGCCTTCTCCCCATATCCCCTGACTCTGCTATTTTTAAGAGCCCTATCTAGCTCTCTCTTGAAAGCATCCTGAAAACCTGCCTCCACCACCCTCTGAGGCAGAGAATTCCACAGACTCACCACTCTCTGTGAGAAAAAGTGTTTCCTCACCTCCTTTCTAAATGGCTTACTCCTTATTCATAAACTGTGGCCCCTGGTTCTGGACTCCCCCAACATCGGGAACATCTCGACCTTAAAAATATACTTGGTCTCCACAGCCTTCGGTGGCAAAGAATTCCACAGATTCACCACCCTCCAACTAAAGAGATTCCTCCTCATGTCCTTCGTAAAAGAACGTCCTTTAATTCTGAGGCCATGACCTCTGGACCTAGACTCTTCCACTAGGGGAAACATCCTCTCCACATCCACTCTATCCAAGCCTTTCATGATTCGTTTCACTTTCACGTCTCTACTTTGAGCTAGATAGTGATTGATCCAGCCTGCACGCCACACTCTTCCCATTGCCTCGTGTGCCCTTTGTGACTCTACAGGTCCAATAAATCTGAACCTTACTAAAGTCACACAATGGGAAGGGCACTGCAAGCTCGATAGGACATGCTCTAGCATTACAGTGCCAGAGACTCGGGTTCCATTCTGACTACGGGTGCTGTCTGTACAGAGTTTGTACATTCTCCCCGTGAGCTGCGTGGGTTTCCCCAGGAGCTCCAGTGTCCTCCCACACTAGTGAGTCTAGGGTAGCTGGGACATTGTTGGCCGGTGTGGGCAAGTTGGGCCGAAGGGCCTGTTTCCACACTGTATCACTCTATGACTCCACCGAAGGAGGTCGAATGTATATTATTGATAAAAATGATAATATTTTAATTTGAGAACTTTCTTTGTAAAATGCCAATATAGGCATTCTCTGATCGTGTTACTGTTTTGTATTTGTTGGTTTGAATAAAAGCATTTGTAAAAAAAAATTAAAAAATAAAAAATTGTGCACCACTTTGTGTTGGTCTATCACATAAAATCCCAATAAAATACATTTACGTTTGTGGTTGTAACGTGACAAAATGTGGAAACGTTCAAGGGGTATGAATACTTTTGCAAGCCACTGTATTGAAAAATGGTCCGTAGTGTGTGTAGGATAGTGTTTGTGCCGGGATCGCTGGTCGGTGTGGACTCGGTGGGCCGAAGGGCCTGTTTCCATGCTGTATCTCTGCACTAAACTAAACTAAAGTAAAAAATACATTAATCCATGCATGTATTTAAATACATTCAAATACATGCATCTACAATGACATGCTGTAAATTATAATGTCGACATTTGCATTACTAGAAGCAGCTATATTTGTTTTTACTATTATTCACAGCTCGTCTGCGGATTTAAATATATTAAATCAGTGTGCCTCAGCTCCAACCAAATCAATACATATTTCACCACAAAATGAATTACAATTTCCATTTAATAATCGTGCATAAACCAAAATTACAATTATCCAGTGTATTATAATCATAAACATCACAAAATAAACCAATACATCACAATAGACAATAGATGCAGGAGTAGGCCATTAGGCCCTTCGAGCCAGCACCACCATTCACTGTGATCATGGCTGATCATCCCCAATCAGTACCCCGTTCCTGCCTTCTCCCCTTATCCCTTGACTCCACTATCTTTAAGAGCTCCATCTAACTCTCTCTTGAAAGCATCCAGAGAAGCGGCCTCCACTGCCTTCTGAGGCAGAGAATTCCACAGATTCACAACTCTCTGGGTGAAAAAGTTTTTCCTCATCTACGTTCTAAATGGCCTACCCCTTATTCTTAAAAGGTCTACCCCTTATTCACGTGTAGGAAGGAACTGGAGATGCTGGTTTAAACCGAAGATAAGACAAAAAAAAATGCTGAAGTAACAGGACAGGCTGCATCTCTGGAGAGAAGGAATGGGTGACTTTTCGGGTCGAGACCCTTCTTCAGACGGAGGTTCTTCTGAAGAAGGGTCTCAACCCGAAACTTCACCTATTCCTTCTCTTCAGAGATGCTGCCTGACCCACTGAGTTACTCCAGCATTTTGTGTCTGTCTTTGCCAAAATATCACTATTGCCCAACAGCGTTGCAGAAATTCAAAACCAAAGTTTATTTAAAAAATCAATTATCACAATGAACCCATTCAAAGTTCATAAGTTCAGAAGTGAAAGGAACAGAATTAGGCCATTTGGCCCATCAGGTCTGGTCCACCATTCAATCATGGCTGATCCACAGTTGTGGACTACTGTGTTCTGTGTTTATGTGTGTTTTGTTTTTTTTTCTTCTATTTTTTTGTACGACTAAGGGAAAAATAATTTTGTTGTCTCTTAATTGAAGACAATGACAATAAATTAAATCAAATCAAATCAATCTACCTCCTAACCCCATTCTCCTGCCCTCTCCCCATACTGTAACCCATGACACCCGTGCTAATCAAGAATCTATCAATCTCTGCTTTAAAAATATCCATTGACTTGGCCTCCACAGCCGTCTGTGGCAATGAATTCCACAGATTCACCACCCACTGACCAAATAAAATCCTCCTCATCTTCCTAAAGGAAAGTCCTTTAATTCTAAGGCTATGACGTCTGGTCCTAGATTCTCCCACCAGTGGCAATTGAGGCTGAGTGGCAAATAGAGATCAGCAGAGCCTGGAAGTTCACAGAGGCTGCAGATTACTCCTGGACTAACACTGAGCTGCAATCCTTAATTCACAATTTAATTTCCAAATTGGCACTCTGGCCGTTCCATTTTGCATTCATCAGTTACTGATTGAGCAGACAAACTCAGCGGTGAAATATTCCAAGCAGTTCAAAATATAAAGCTGGAGTCTAACCATAACACAGTTCGAGACGGATCGGACATTTCGTGCAACAATGTGTTTGCAATGTATTAATCCAATTATTCAGATAGGAGCTTTATCAAAACAACACTGCGGAACATCTGCGAACACAGAACTGGAATTAAACATAGCGATGTCCAAGGTTTGATGGGTGTCATTAAGCCATCCAGTCCGTATTAATTCAAATTGCAGAGGATTGCGGACACAGCCCAGACCATCACACAAACCAACCTCCCTTCAACAAAACAGCTTTTCACTGTGCCTCGGTACAAGTGGCAATAGGAGCATAGAAATATAGACAATAGGTGCATCAGTAGGCCATTCGGCCCTTCGAGCCAGCACCGCCATTCAATGTGAACATAGCTGATCATCCACAATCAGTTCCCCATTCCTGCTTTTTCCCCCATATCCCTTGATTCCGTTAGCCCTAAGAGCTAAACCTAGCTCACCCTTAAATACATCTTCTTCAACACACTCTTGAATACAATAATGATCCAGATTATTATTGCCGTTTGTACGTTCTCCCCGTGACCTGCGTGTGGGTATCCACCAAGTGCTCCGTTTTCCTCACATTTCAAAGACTTGCAGGTTTGTCGGTTCTGTAAATTAGACAATTTATGCAAATATGTAAATTAGACAATAGACAACAGACAAAAGGTGCATTCGGCCCTTCGAGCCAGCACCGCTATTCAATGTGATCATGGCTGATCATCCCAAGTGTGGACAGAACTAGTCAGAACACTTGACATCCCAAGTGTGGACAGGCCAGCAGCATAATCAAGGATGAGTCGCACCCTGGCCACTCCCTCTTCTCCCCTCTCCCATCGGGCAAAATAAAAGTGTGAAAACGCACACCTCCAGATTCAGGGACAGTTTCTTCCCAGCTGTTATCAGGCAACTGAATCATCCTGGAATTTAGAAGGATGAGAGGCTATCTTATAGAAACGTGTAAAATTATAAAAAGGACTGGACAAGCTAGATGTCAGGAAACATGTTCCTTCCCAATGTTGGGCGAGTCCAGAACCAGGGGCCACAGTCTAAGAATAAAGGGGAGGCCATTTAAAACTGAGATGAGAAAAAACTTTTTCACCCAGAGAGTTGTGAATTTGTGGAATTCTCTGCCACAGGAGGCAGTAGAGGCCAATTCACTGGATGAAGTTAAAAGGGAGTTAGATGGAGCTCTCGGGGATAGCGGAATCAAGGGATATGAGGAGAAGGCAGGTACTGATTGTGGATGATCAGCCATGATCACATTGAATGGCGGTGCAGGTTCGATGGGTCAAATGGCCTCCTCCTGCAACTATTTTCTATGTTTTATCCTACCACAACCAGTGAGCTGTGCTGAACGACTATCTACACCATCGGGAATCTTAAGACTACCTTTGATTGGACTTGACTGGCTTTACCTTGCACTAAACGTTATTCCCTTATCATGTATCTGTGGATGGCTCGATTATAATCAAATATGGCCTTTCCGCTGACAGGTTAGCGTGCAACAAAATCTTTTCACTGCGCCTCGACACACCTGACAATAACCTAAACTAGACTAAATCGTGCAATTAACCACTAATAAGTAATTCCCACACTTTAGTGTGGAGATGCAAAGTGGAAACAGGCCCTTCGGCCCAGCGAGTCCGTACCAATCTTCCCGTAAACTAGTCCTATCCTACACACTAGGGACAATTTACAGAAGCCAATTAACCTACAAACCTGCACACCTTTGGAATGCGGGAGGAACCTGGAAACCGGAGCACCCGGTGGAAGTCGACATGTTCTCAGGGAGAACGTGCAAACTCCATACAGCCAGCACCCGTAGTCAGGATCGAACCCGGGTCTCTGACGCTGTAAGGCAGCAACTCAACCATTGCAACACCGTACCACCCGACATGGACACGGGATAAATAGGGACAATACAAATCAGAGGATTGAACTTAGTTAGTTAATGTGTAGAAGCATCAGTGTGATAAGAGCTTATAGCTACAGTACCTTTAAAAGAGAATCACAAAAATATGAACCCAAGACGTACAGGTTTGCAGGCTAATTAGCTTGGTATAACTGCAAAATTTTCCCTCGTGTGTGTAGGATAGTGTTAATGTGCGGGGATCGGTGGCCGGTGTAGAGTCCAAAGGGCACTCTTTCCGCGCTGTATCTCTAATCTAAACTAAACCAAAACAATCGGCTCAGCCTTGGAGTAAGAGGTTTGTACGTTCTTAATCAATATTGCAACAATAGTCAAGATTAACGTACCACAAAATGCAGGCAACATGAAATAGGTCAGATAACTAGTTTGGTGTGAATAGTCATATTGGGATTTTGAACTTGTCCTTCAAGGATATAAAGTTACCTTGAGGGTTAATAATCAGCCAGCTCAGTGTTTAGTTTAGTTTAGAAATACAGTGCGGAAACAGGCCCTTCGGCCCACCGAGTCCGCGCCGACCAGCGATCCCCGCACATTAACACTATCCTATACACACTAGGGACAATTATTACATTTACCAAGCCAATTACCATGTTTCCTGGCAATGAAGACGCACCCCCATTTTGAGTTGCAACATTTTGAAAAAAGGCTGGCGGTACAGGATCAAGAATTTGGTTTAGTTGTGTAGACAGGATCAAGAGTTTTCTGCAATTCCCAAGTCGCCTGCGAGGCCCGGGACTGGTTGTAGCACCCAGGTCGCCTGCCCCGGGACTAGTTGCAGTTCCCAGGTCGCCTGCGAGGCCCAGGACTGGCTTTAGCGCCCAGGTTGCCTGCCCCAGGACTGGCTGCAGTTCCCAGATCGCCTGCGAGCCCCGGTCTAACTACAGTTCCGCTGTCCAGTCCCGGCGGCCGCTCGCAGCCACCTCAACTACTGAGTGAGTTGCTGGCATGATCCCCGACCCCCTCCTTCTGAACGCTCCCGCCCCCCCACAACTTTACCCCTGGCAGCCCAGCTATGCTGACCCGGGCCATAGTCCCCACATGCTGTGGAAGGAACTCCCCCCCCCTCACAGAGGTGCTGCCCTGTTACAGCCGCTGTACTGAGGGATAGCCAAGTCTATCTTTCTTGGTTAACAATCTAACCTTCGGCCTCCAAGACGCAGGTAAATTTTTGGGCCTTATTTTAGGGTAAAAAATAGCGTCTTCATTGCCAGGAAATACGGTAACCTACAAACCTGTACGTCTTTGGAGTGAGGGAGGAAACTGAAGATCTCGGAGAAAACCCACGCAGGTCACGGGGAGAACGTGCAAACTCCATACAGGCAGCGCCCGTAGTCGGGATCAAACCCGGGTCTCTGGCGCTGCATTCGCTGTAAGGCAGCAACTCTACCGCTGCCCCACCGTGACTGTGCCGTGACCGTGATCGCAGTGATGTGATGTTTATCGATAGTAAACTAATTTTAACCTGTGCCTATCCCAAGCTGAATGTATTGCAGACAGAGGTTAAATCAAAGAGTGGGCAATGGATCACTGTAGCACTACCAATAAACCACAGCCAGCAGCATTTGGATGGGAGACACAAGAAACTGCAGATGCTAAATTCAGGAGCAAAGCACAAAGTACTGGAGGAATTCAGCGGGTCAGGAATCATTTCTAACTGATCCCATTTTACCTATTTATTTCGTTTTAATGGAAAAAAATCAGGAATAATGAATGTTAAAAAAAAGTCTGAAGCAGGGTTCCGACCCAAAACGTCACCAATTCCTCTTCTCCAGAGAAGCTGCCTGGCCCGCTGTTTTACTCCAGCTATTTGTGTCCATCCTTCAACCCAGACCCTCTTGTTTACCGGGCATGGCGACGCCTGTCCTTTTATGTGCTTCCAGGATTTAGCTGATTTACAGCAGCACCTGGAGAGGAAACACCAATGCTATCTCCGCAGAATCTTCCATATCCACTGACACGATAACTAAACCATCATCTGTGTTCTCTCCAAAACTGGTGCTCTTGCCTCTGTCTAATATAGAACGACATTTTGAACATATGTTCCAGGCTGGCTGAGAGAAACATTGAAACAAGGAAAATAGGTGCAGGAGTAGGCCATTCGGCCCTTCGAGCCAGCACCGCCATTCAATGTGATCATGGCTGATCGTCCACAACCAGTACCCCGTTCATGATTTCTCCCCATATCCCTTGATTCCGTTAGCCCTACATCTAACTCTCCCTTGAATACCCATAAAAGAGATCAGTCTTTCTGATGAGACATTGTTCATAAGTTCTAGGAGCAGAATTAGACCATTCGGCCCATCATGGTTGATCTATCGCTCCCTCTCAACCCCATTCTCCTGCCTTCTCCCCATAACCCTTAAGTAAGTAAGTAAGTAGGTTTATTGGCCAGGTATTCACATACAAGGAATTTGCATTGGTGCTCCGCCCACAATTAACAACATGACATACAGTGACAGTTACGAATGACTCAGAAAACACCAAACATTAATTATAATAAGACATTAATGATAAAACACCATTGATCAAGCATGTGAACCAACAAAATACCAGATCAAAGGGAGGCTACAGTTTTGTGGCTGTTGAGTAGAGCAACTACTCGTGGATAAAAACTGTTTTTATGTCTGGCTGTGGCAGCTTTGACAGTCCGGAGTCGCCTTCCAGAGGGAAATGATTCAAAGAGTTTGTGGCCAGGGTGAGAGGGGTCAGAGATATCTTGCCCGCTCACTTCCTGGCCCTTGCAGTGTACAGTTCATCAATGGGGGGAAGGTTGCAGCCAATAATCTTCTCTGCTGATCGGACGATTCGCTGCAGCCTCCAGGTGTCGTGCTTGGTGGCTGAGCCAAACCGGACCATGATGGAGAAGGTGAGAACAGACTCTCAGAGTCTGGGGAACGGGGAACAGGTGGCCGTGTAGAATTGGACCATCGTTGCCTGTGGCAGATTGTGTTTCCTCAGCTGCCACAGGAAGTACACCCTCTGTTGTGCCTTTTCGACTGTGGAGTCGATGGTAGCCCCCCACTTAAGGTCCTTGGAGATGATGGTTCCCAGGAACCTAAAAGACTCCACAGATGTGACTGTGGTGTTGTTGATGGTGAGTGGGGTGAGGGGAGGGGGAGCTCTCCTAAAGTCTACAATCAATGAACACCCTTACCAATCAAAAATCTGGCACTCTCCACCTTAAAACCATCCATCGACTTGGTCTCCGCAGCCTTCTGTGGCAATGAACTCCACAGATTCGCCACCCTCTTCCTTCTTATCTCCTTTCTAAAGGAACGTCCTTTTATTCTTGGACATTAAACCAAGGACCAGTCCATCTCCTGTATGTGGCAACCTTGATCCTTTGCATTCACACTCTGAAATCTGACCATTCCAGCATGGACTCTGTGAGCTTGAGAATTTCCCTGCACATAACAAACATATTTTGCAACAGGGTCGAAGCAGCCATCAATGTGTGCAGTATCCTTCCAGGCAAAGCCCCGTTGACAATTGTGCTGAAAGTACGTGGGACAAAAATGAAATCAAACTACTGCACAGCTGGAGGCCAGCGGCAGCCTGCGAATCGATGATACCAACAATATTCAGCACCTTGAGAGACTCCTCGGAGTAATTTAACGGGACAGGCAGCCTCTCTGGAGAGAAGGAATGGGTGACGTGACCCTTCTTCAGACAGGGGAGAGGGAGACATAGAGATGTGGAAGGGTAAGGTGTGAAAAGGGGCCAGAACCAGGGGCCACAGTTTAAGAATAAGGGGTAAGCCATTTAGAACGGAGACGAGGAAACACTTTTTTCTCACAGAGAGTGGTGAGTCTGTGGAATTCTCTGCCTCAAGAGGGTGGTGGAGGCCGGTTCTCTGGATGCTTTCAAGAGAGAGCTAGATAGGGCTCTTAAAAATAGTGGCGTCAGGGGATATGGGGAGAAGGCAGGAACGGGGTACTTATTGGGGATGATCAGCCGTGATCACATTGAATGGCGGTGCTGGCTCGAAGGGCCGAATGGCCTACTCCTGCACCTATTGTCTAAAACAAAGATAAAGCAGACGATGATCAGGAAATGTAGGTGACGTTTCGGGTCGAGACCCTTCACCTTACCCACAACTAACAATAGCCTGCTTCCTTTACCATTGTTACCTTTTTGCATATCTATCATTAATTTGTTCCATATATCACCGTCTATATCTCTCGTTTCTCTTTCCCCCGCCTCCTTCAGCCCACAGTATCTGTGCTGAGCATGATGACAAGGTTAACTAAGTTTTAAGTTTATTATCGCCATGTATACTGAGGTACAGTGAAAAGCTTTGTTCTGCATGCTATTCAATGCTATTCAGACATACAATCGCCAAAGTCATGTACAATAGGTGAAGCAAATGGGAAAGTGCCTTCTCTGCCTGTACTTGATCCATTTCCTTCCATTCCCTGCAATTCCATGTTCCCATCTGAGATCCTCTTAAACGCTACCATCGTATCATGAGGTTTTCACCAAATCTAATATAGCTAAATCCTGCCCCACGGGAAAATGGACTAAACATCACACCCTTTATCCTGTATCTGCACACTGAGGACAGCTCGATCGGAATCATGTATAGTCGTTTCATTGACTGGACAGCATGCAACGAAACAGCTTTTCACTGTGCCTCGGTAAACTTGACAACAGGACCATAGAAATATAGACAACAGGTGCAGGGGCAGGCCATTCGGCCCTTCGAGCCAGCACCGCCATTCAATAGGAACATAGCTGATCATCCACGATCAGTACCCCGTTCCTGCTTTTTCCCCATATCCCTTGATTTCGTTAGCCCGAAGAGCTAAATCTAGCTCACCCTTGAATGCATCTTCTTCTGAATACAATGATAATCTGATCTAAATTAGAATTTCCCGTTGCACCGTGCTGATGTTTGGATGGAGCAAATCTATGGTCGTGCCTTGAGTTTTTCACTGCCCTGATACATCCACCTGCAGACTCATTAGTCTCTTCAAAGTCACTATGATGTGCATTTCATACAACCCCTTGGGCAAAATGATCCATGCTCTGATTACACAGTTGGTTTTCTTTTGAATACCGAGCCCCAGTCGGGTGAGCTGCGGGGTCATATATTACAGACGCAGGCTTACTGGCGCACCAGTGCACACTGCCCATCAGTCACCCATTTAAGGCGGAACAGCGCCAGAGACCCGGGTTCCATCCTGACTACGGGTGCTGTCTGTGCGGGGTGTGTACGCTCTCCCCGTGACCTGCGTGTGGGTTTCCACCAAGTGCTCCGTTTTCCTCTCACATTTCAAAGACGTGCAGGTTTGTCGGTTAATTTGCTTATTGAGCCCAGGGCTCCAGCAACTATGTTACAGAGAAAGGTTGAACAAGTTAGGTCTTTATTCTTTGGAGCGCAGAAGGTTAAGGGGGGACTTGATTGAGGTCTTTAAAATGATGAAAGGGATAGACAGAGTTAACGTGGATACGTTTTTCCCATTGAGGGTAGGGAAGATTCAAACAAGAGGGCATGACATGAGAATTAAGGGACAGAGGTTTCGGGGTAACGTGAGGGGGAACTTCTTTACTCAGAGGGTGGTGGCTGTGTGGAATGAGCTTCCAGCAGAAGTGGTGGAGGCAGGATCAATTTTAACATTTAAGAGTGAAGTGGATAGGTATATGGACGTGAAGGGAATGGAGGGGTATGGTCTGAGTGCAGGTAGATGGGACTAGGGGAAAACAAATGGTCGGCACGGACTGGAAGGGCCGAGAGGGCCTGTCTCCGTGCTGTAATTGTTATATGGTTATATGGTTATATGGTTATATGGTTAATTGGCTTATGTAAATTGTCCCAAGTGTGGACAGAACTAGTGTGTTGGTGATCGTGGTCAGCGCGGACTCGGTGGGCCGAAGTGCCTGTTTTCGTGCTGTATCTCTGAACCAAACTAAGAAATGACACTAATCCTATTTTAATTCTCCTATTTTTTTTCGCTCTCCTCACATTCTCATGTGCTGAGTGTTGCAGGATTCTTGATACCAATTAAACTGGGTTTGTCACAACAGCGGCTGTCTTTCAGAGATGATTAGCGTTCCTCCTTCCCAGGCCCTCTCCCTTCCTTTATTGTCCACCAACCTTCCACGTATCCATTGTAAAAATATTCAATAGCGTTTATTTGCAATATGCACCAGAGAGAAACTGGGACAATGACAATCTTACTTGCCGCAGCTTTACTGGCACATTAGATGCCACAATGACAACAACAAATATACAATAAATCATCACTTATTCTAAGTAAACATGACCACAGTAGTGTAAAGCCCAAAGGTGGACACAAAATGCTGGAGTAACTCAGCGGGTGAGGCCGCATCTCTGGAGAGAAGGGAATGGGCGACGTACTTTCGGGTCGAGCCTTCTTCAGACTGATGTCAGGGGAGAGGGCGGACAAAGATAGAATGTAGACGGAGACAGTGAGACCCATGGGAGAACTGGGAAGGGGGAGGGGATGGAGCGAGAGAGAAAGCAAGGGCTATCTGAAGTTCGAGAAGTCAATGTTCATACCACTGGGCTGTAAACTACCAAAGTGAAATATGAGGTGCTGTTCCTCCAATTTGTGCTGGGCCTCACTCTGACAATGGAGGAGGCCCAAGGACAGAAAGGTCAGATTGGGAATGGGAGGGGGAGTTGAAGTACTGAGCCACTGGGAGATCAGGTTGTTTAAGACCAAAGATGATAAGAAAATTAACAAACATATGTGAATTGATAGGTGAACTGTATCACACACATACTGTTCCCCCACAACACTGATTACACTGCGAGAGGCATAATGGAAGTCACGTTTTACATATTAAAATGGCAGCCATTCTGCTCCGTTGCGTACTACACCTCAAAGCATTGGATTTTGCAAGAGTGGTCTATCTTGCTCTTTTATGATCTTTGGTTAAGACGGAGTGCGTGGAGGTGTTCAGCGAAACGATCGCCGAGCCTGCGCTTGGTCTCGCCGATGTACAGAAGTTGTAAAAACCAAATTACATGGATCAAACTTGGTCATGCAAAGTCACAAGTTCCTAGGGTCCAGGATCAGTGTAAAGCCATTCAACCAATCAGGTCTACACCGCCATTCAGTCATATCTGATCTATCTCTCTCTCTCAACCCCATTCTCCAGCCTTCGCCCCATTACCTCTGACACCCGTACTAATCACTAAAGTCAATAAACTAAAGTTATCGATGGGGATAACATGACCAGTGAGCAGCAGGATGCCCTGGCACTTCTCTGCAATACACAGTTTGAAATAAACTGTCTTCGTAAGAGCTCCATCCGGCCCACCCTCAACCCAAAATTTGCAGGGTTGTGCCGTACCTCCACCACCTCATCAGCTGTTCGGGGAAGATCTGCCGAAACAGGTCAAAGAGCTGGACGAGGAGGCCAAAACCGTTGGCCTTATGAAACCTCCACCGGCTAAAGTACACCCGTACCAGCGACAACAACCATACCCTACCTGGAAACCTCGCCAGCCGGATAGGACACCAAGGACCTATCTGCCTCCAGTCCCCAACAGCAGAGGCATTTTTTAGGGCAAGGCCTGCAGAGGCCCGCATGGAAGATGCGGCCACAGCCACGACAAGCAACACAACGTCCCCCCAAAACACCATATACCAAGACCCGTCGTTGACCATGGAGGTAAGGGGGTCTGGCTCGTCTAAGAAAGTAGCAATTATAACCTCACAAGTAGGGGGACGTTTGCAGGCATTTCGTGGTGCTTGGGATGCAATAACCACAGACACGTTTATTCTACAAAGTGTTCACGGTTATGTAATAGAATTTATAAATGGGAAACTTCCCCCTGCACAGCATGAACCTCAGCGCACATTTACGCTCTCTCAAAAAGAGATAAAGGAGGGACAGGCAGAAATTCTACGGCTAGCAGCCAAAGGGGTGATAGGGAAAACGACACACAAACCCCTTGAGTTTGTGTCCAACATCTTTACAAAAACCAAAAAAGATGGCGGATGTCGGATTATCATAGACCTAACCCAGTTGAACACTTTTGTACAATATACCCACTTTAAAATGGAAACCTTTGAAACAGCTAAGCAGCTGCTTTACCAGGGGTACTTTATGGCTTGCATCGATTTAAAAGATGTATACTATACAGTCCCCATCATAGAATCTCACAGGAAGTTCCTAAAATTTGTCTGGAGGGGACAGTTATGGCAATATAAAGCCTTACCCAATGGGTTAACCACAGCCCCCAGACTATTTACCAAAATAATCAAACCAATATTGGCAAACCTCAGGTAACAGAATTATATTGTCATGGCATACTTAGACGATATACTTATAGTGGCACAGACCCTCCAATTGGCAAAGCTGGCAGTCACAGCGACCAAATCTTTATTCGAGACATTAGGGTTTGTAACCCATCCAGACAAATCCAAACTAACCCCGTCTCGTTAGTAGTTATGGACTACCTGGGCTTCACCATTGACACAAACCAAATGATGATCACCATCCCGACCAACAAAGCTTCAGACATAAAAGAAGCATCCAACAGCCTTGCTTGCGCCAGGGTACCGACTATCAGACAGACGGCCAAGGTAATTGGGAAATTGGTAGCTACATTCTCAGCTGCGCAATTTGGACCATTACATCACCAAAACTTACAAAGAGGAAAGATCTCAGCATTAAAAGCAAATGCTGGGCACTTTGACAGACCGATACAGCTGCCAATTAAGGCTAAAGCTGAGCTACAATGGTGGATTGATAATATTAGTGAGTGTCACAAACCCATCACTGTTAGCAACCCATCAGTCGTGCTACAGACTGACGCAAGCGCACAAGGCTGGGGTGCAACTGACACCACGTCCAGTTGTGGTGGCAGATGGGACCATCACGAGTCTACCCTCCTCCAGACACAAGGGATAAACTATCTATAGATTTAGGGGCTTTCCATGGGCTGCAGGCATACTGCACTAACTTACAGCATTTACATGTCTGCCTCCAAATAGATAACACCACGGTGGTGGCTTATATAAATAATATGGGTGGTATCAGGTCATTATCTTGAGATTAATTTGCAAACAAAATCTGGCACTGGTGCATTGAGAGAAATATTTGGATAACAGCGACCTATCTACCAGGGAAGCTCAACACAGTGGCGGACAACAGGTCACAAGTGTTCAATGATAACATCAAGTGGATGTTGAACCCCCAAATTTTTGCTGAAATTATAGCTAACTTTGGCACACCAGATATAGACCTTTTTACATCCAGGTTGAACCATCAGATACCAACGTATGTGTCTTGGGAACCAGACCCTGGGGCAGTAGCTATGGATGCTTTTTCTCTCCATTGGGGAAATGGTTTTGCTACGCATTTCCCCCATTCTGCCTCATCAGTCGGGTATTGCAGAAAATTCAACTGGATTCTGCTACAGGCATTTTGATCATACCCGACTGGCCTACACAGCCATGGTACCCGGTGGTCCTCCAAATATTGAAACGTCCGTAGGTTCAAATTGATAAAAACCCCAAATTGATTACCAACCCCATTACGGGGAAAAGTCACCCGTGCCATGGTCACCTAAACCTGTTGGCTTGCAGGTTCTAAAGAGGCCGCTTATCAAGGCCGGCATATCACCCAGAGCCATGGACTTCATCTCAGCGTCGTGCCGAGCATCAACCAGGAGGCAGTACCTCACCCAGGTCAGGAAGTGGGAGGCATTCTGCTCCCGTGCCAACACGACCTACAACTTGGCCACGATCCCTGATGTCCTGGAATTCCTACCGGGCCTTCATTACGATGAGGGCCTCAGCTGCAGTGCCATCAACAGCGCCAGGATTGCGCTGTCCTCATACCTGGACATAGGTGTAGGCTCAAACCACCTGGTGTCCAAATTCATGAGGGGAGTGTTCAACGGCAACCCTCCACGACCCAGATACAACATCACCTGGGATGTAGGGATAGTACTGACCCTACTGAGGAGCTGGTCCCCTATGACAGAGTTACCACTCATTAAGCTCACCCTCAAAGTGGTGATGCTGATGGCACTGACTACAGCTCAACAAGTCCAGGCCTTACAGAAGCTGCGGCTGGATAGCATGGTCTCCACCCCTGCTAAGGTAACTTTCTTTGTAGAGGACCTGCTGAACTGGGTCTCTTGGGCTGCAGTTGGAATTTCGGGCGTACCCCACTGATGCCACCCTCTGCATAACCACCCATCTCCGCCACTACATCAGAACAACACGAACCATCCGAAAGATGGAGCAGGGGCTCCTCATCAGCCACAAACAACCACATCACCGGGTGACTGTGCAGACTATCGCAAGCTGGCTCAGGGCGGTGTTGGGTGCAGCAGGTGCATCACTCTACCAGGGCTGCATCCACATCAGCGGCGAAGGGCATGGAGGTGCCCATAGATCACATCCTCGCCACCGCGGACTGGGCCAATGAAGCAACCTTCCAGCGGTTCTACAATAAGCGGCTGGTCGCCCCCGCAACGTTTGCGGAAGCCGTGCTGGGAGCCGCTCCGTGAATGATTTGTCCCCGAATTAGGGGTCTTTTGCTTTGTTATTATTTGTGTTAATAAATGTGCATTATTTTTCATCTACCTTCCTGCATCAGTATTGCGGCAGTGTGATAGCATGGACGTTGTCCAGGGCGTGAAATCACAGAGCTTTGAAATCTTCACGAAGTCACTCACGTGACTCCGATGTAAAAAGTAATATTAAACGAGAACTTACCAAGTTCGAAGGTTGATCTTTATTTTATGAGGAGTTGCGGTGAGGGATTTCGTGCCCTCTGCTCCCACCCTCTATCATAAGGTCAACTGGTACGTTCTACGTCATTAATCTTACTATCTCCAGTCATGGTGCGTTCTGTGATTCCACACCGCTGCTTTGAAGAATGTCGCGCATGCGTGCCGGCGGGGTCTTCACGAAATCCCTCACCGCAACTCCTCATAAAATAAAGATCAACCTTCGAACTTGGTAAGTTCTCGTTTAATCCTACTATTATTTGACTTCGGTAAAATTGTCCCCAGCATGTAGGATGGGCCTGATTCCGCGCTCTATCTCTAAAGTTTAGAGGGACATGGGCAAATGGGATTAGTTTAGGTAGAGCAGACAAAAATAGTTGGAGTAACTCAGCAGGTCAGGCAGCATCTCTGGGGAAAAGGAATAGGTGACGTTTCAGGTTGAAACACTTCAGACCGAGAGTCAGGGGATAGGGAAATGAGAGATATAGATGGTAAATAGGACAAATGATAAGCAAAAAGCAAGGATAATCCAGGAAAGGTGGAGCCCACAAAGGTCCATTGTTGGGCATGGGACAAGTGATAACGAGTTATACAGACAGAGAAACTCGTCAGGACGACAGTCTGCAGAAGGGTCTCGACTCGAAACGTCACCCATTCCTTCTATCAAGAGATGATGCCTGTCCCCCTGAGTTACTCCAGCATTTTGTGTCTACAGTGCATTCAGAAAGTATTCAGACCCCTTCACTTTTTGTTACGTTACAGCCTTATTCTAAAATGGATTAAATTCTTTTTTTTAAATCATCAATCTACACACAATACCCCATAATAAAAAAGCGAAAATTGGTGTTTAGAAATTTTTGCAAAGTAATTAAAAAGAAATAACTGAAATATCACATTTACATAAGTGTTCAGACCCTTCACTCAGTACTTTGTTGAGGCACCTTTGGCAGCGATTACAGCCTCAAGTCTTCTTGGGCATAGCTTGGCACACCTTGTATTTGGGGAATTTCTCCCATTCTTCTCTGCAGATTCTCTCAAGCTCTGTCAGGTTGGACGGGGAGCATCGATGCACAGCTATTTTCAGGTCCCTCCAGAGAAGTTTGATTGGGTTCAAGTCCGGGCTCTGGCTGGGCCACTCAAGGACATTCACAGACTTGTCACGAAGCTACTGCGTTGTCTTGGCTGTGTGCTTAGGGTCATTGCCCTGTTGGAAGGTGAACCTCTGCCCCTGTCTGAAGTCCAGAATGCTCTGGAGCAGGTTTTCATCAAGGATCTCTCTGCACTTTGCTCCGTTCATCTTTCCCTCGATCCTGACTAATCTCCCAGTTCCTGCTGCTGAAAAACATCCCCACAGCATGATGCTGCCTCCACCATGCTTCATCGTAAGTATGGTATTGGCCAGGTGATGAGTGGTGCCTGGTTTCCTCCGGACGTGATGCTTGGCATTCAAGACAAAGATTTCAATCTTGGTTTCATCAGACCAGAGAATCTTGTTTCTCATGGTCTGAGAGTCCTTTAGGTGCCTTTTGGCAAACTCCAAGCGGGCTGTCATGTGCCTTTTACTGAGGAGTGGCTTCCGTCTGGCCACTCTACCATAAAGGCCTGATTGGTGGAGTGCTGCAGATATAGTTGTCCTTCTGGAAGGTTCTCCCATCTCCACAGAAGAACTCTGGAGCGCTGTCAGAGTGACCATCGGGTTCTTGGTCACCTCCCTAACCAAGGCCCTTCTCCCCCGATTACTTAGTTTGGCCGGGCGATCAGCTCTATGAAGAGTCCTGGTGGTTCCAAAGTTCTTCCATTTAAGAATGGCGGAGGCCACTGAGCTCTTAGGGACCTGCATTGTTGCAGAAATTGTTTTATACCCTCCCCCAGATCTGTGTCTCGACACAACCCTGTCTCAGAGGTCTACGGACGATTCCTTCGTCTTCATGGCTTGGTTTATGCTGTAACTTGCACTGTCAACTGTGGGACCTTATATAGACAGGTGTGTGCATTTCCAAATCATGTCCAATCAATTTAATTTACCACTGGTGGACTCCAATCAAGTTGTAGAAACATCTCAAGGATAATCAATGGAAACAGGATGAACCTAAGCTCAATTTTGAGTGTCATAGCAAAGGGTCTGAATACTTATGTAAATGTGATATTTCAGTTATTTCTTTTTAATTACTTTGCAAAAATTTCTAAACACCAGTTTTCCCTCTTTTATTATGGGGTATTGTGTGTAGATTGATGATAAAACAAAATGTATCTTCAGTGTAATCCAGGATCTGCAGTTCCTTCCTACATGGTAAAACTAGTACGATGACTAGACATCTTGGTCGGCATGGACGTGTTGGGCCGAAGGGCCTGTTTTAGTGCTGTATGACTCTATGGCTGTATGACGTGCTGTCTCTGGAGAGGGTCCAGAGGTTTACAAGAATTATTCCAGGAATGAGTCGGTTAGCATATGAAGAGCGCTTGACACCACCAGGCCTCTACTCGCCGGAGTTTAGAAGGTTGAGGGGGGAACCTCATTGAAACTTACAGAATAATGAAAGGCATAGATATAGTGGATGTGGAAAGGATGTTTCCACTGGTGGGAGAGTCTAGGACCAGAGGTTCATAGCCTCAGAATTAAAGGGCGCTCTTTTAGAAAGGAGGTGAGTTGGAACTTCGTTAGTCACAGGGTTGTTAATCTGTGGAACTCATTGCCACAGAGGGCTGTGGAGGCCAAGTCAGTGAATTAATTTAAAAGATGGAGTTAGATAGAGCTCAAGGGGCTAGCGGAATCAAGAGATTTGGGGAGAAGGCAGGCACGGGTTACTGATTGTGGATGATCAGCCATGATCACAATGAATGGCAGTGCTTGCTCGAAGGACCAAATGGCCTCCTCCTGCACCTATTTTCTATGTTTCTAGGAGGCAGAGATCAGGCATGATTGAAAGGCGGAGTGGACTCGATGGGCCAAATGGCCTAATTCCACTCCTAAAACTTGTGAACATAGTTTAGTGTTTGGATTAGTGTCTGTTATATTCTGGACATAATGAATAACAACTTACATGCAGGCTGCCTGGATCACAAGAGAGATTTATTTACCCAACATTCCATACTTATATACAACACCAACTCATTAGCATATACATGAATATGCATGAATACATTACACTGCTCTCCCTTTTTTAAGTATTAAATCTAAGTACACAGTTACAATTTTCTTGTTGTGATACTTGATTTAAATCAGTTCATTAAATCAGTTCATTAAATATTAAATGATAACACAATATATTTATTTTCCACATTTTCATTCTACCTAGACAGTGAGTTACTTCATTTAAAAATCTAATCTGACTACTGGTTTACGGATTCTGCCTGATCGTCTAACAGTAACAGGTGTAACAGGTTTAGGTGTTGAGAGAAGTATGGAAGGGTCCATGGAACGCTTTATCCCGAACAGCTCCGTCACAGAGGACTCTGTGATTTACGGACTGTTCCCAGGGACACATTCAGAGACTGACATCGAGTGCTGCTGGGTGAAAGACGCCCTTTGGTCTGCCCGAGCGTTGTTCACCACCCAGCAGAGCGAGATGTCTGTCAGGGAATGTTGCCGACTGGCCCGTTGCAGACTGCAGGAGTACGTGCTGAGGGACGCACTGAAGCTCGGTGCAGCCAACGCCAAGGCTCGGTGGGGGAGGACCACAATCTAGGGTCCTCCCGCTGCTGGACATGGGGGGTACAGTATGGTGGAGACGCCCCTCAAAATAAGGGAAGGTATCCCACGCCAGGGGGCCACATGAGTGGCTCGTGTGGGGGACAGATTGGTGAAAATTGAGAAATGTATAGACTGTATGGAACTATTTGTACATCCTCTGAAAATGTCGGATGAATTTTTCACACGGTTCACGTATTGTATATATTTATTACTTGAATAAAGTCTATTTGGAAATAAAAATAAATAAATAAAAGTTTAGGTGTTGACTCAACTGTAGGCTAGTTTGGCTCTGTTTTAGTGCCCTGACTTTGACCAGAGGAATCTGTTTCTTTGTCTATACTGACTGAACTTTGTGTTTCAATCACAGTTGGCTCTTCCAACTCACTTTCAGATAAAGACTCAGGGATTAGGACTTCATGCCCAGTTTTTGGTTCATCTTTGGCTGGAATAATTTGATCAACATGAACACTTTTGATCCTATCTCCAACTTCAACTACGTATCTTTTTGTTCCACACACTTCCACTATTTTCCCAACATCCCATTTGTCTCAACTGGACTTGTTGGGAGGACTGAGAACACGAACCTGTTCATCTGGCTTGAAGTACCTCTCCTTTTTGTGGGAATCAAAATGGCGTTTCTGACTTAGTTGTTTTTGTTCAACTCTCAAAGCCAAATTGGGTTGAACTAGACTTAGACAAGTCTTATAGAACGGATTATAGACAATAGGTGCAGGCCCTTGTAGGCCATTCGGCCCTTCGAGCCAGCACCGCCATTCAATGTGATCATGCCTGATCATCCCCAATCAGTACCCCGTTCCTGCCTTCTCCCCATATCCCATGACTCCGCTATTTTTAAAAGCCCTATCTAGCTCTCTCTTGAAAGCATCCAGAGAACCGGCCTCCACCGCCCTCTGAGGCAGAGAATTCCACAGACTCGCCACTCTCTGTGAGGAAAAAGTGTCTCCTCGTCTCCATTCTAAATGGCTTACTCCTTATTCATAAAACTGGTCCTGGACTTCCCCAACATCGGGAACATGTTTCCTGCCTCGAGTGTGTCCAAGCCCTTAACAATCTTATATGTTTCAATGAGATCCCCTCGCATCCTTCTAAACTCCAGAGTATAGAAGAGTGTACAAGCCCAGCTGCTCCATTCTCTCAGCATATGACAGTCCCGCCATCCTGGGAATTAACCTTGTAAACCTACGCTGCACTCTCTCAATAGCAAGAATGTCCTTCCTCAAAGTTAGGGGACCAAATCGGCACGCAATACTCCAGGTGTGGTCTCACTAGGGCTCTGTACAACTGCAGAAGGACCTCTTTGCTCCTATATTCGATTCCTCTTGTTATAAAGCGATTCCTCTTGTTATAAAATATTCTTAGTCTTCTCTTCATCAACAGTTCTGCAGGTGAGTAACCTGTTGTTGTGTGTGGTGTGGTTCTGTACTTCAGCAAGAAACTAGCCAAACGATGTTTCATGCTGAGCTTTGAACTACCCTGCAATACCTGTTTCTTGAGAGCGTCTTTGACAACTGTAGCGGGCCTTCCCGCCGCCCTGCTGGAGGCTGGATGGCATGGGGGAACAAGCGTGTGTTTTACGCCATTCCGCTGCATGAACTCTTAGAACTGTTCTTTTTTTTTAATATATAGAAGAGAAAGGAGAAATAGCAAGAAAGAGAAAAAATGAAATGTGCAAAGATAGAACCCCTAGACTACCAAAGTGGTGTGGCCACAGAGTGAGTAAATGAAAGAAAGAAGAAAGGAATAGAAACAGTAAGAAAAATAAAAAGACAAAAAGTGAAAGAAAGAAAAAAGTGGTGATATACCTGCCTCTCATCCCTCCCTACCCACCTCACCCAGCCCGTAATTAGATTTAGCTCCAAAGTTGTGTTGTACCATACTATCCTTGTAATGCTTTAATAAATGGTAACCATGTCTTCGAAAAATGATCTGTTTTTTCTGCTGACAAGTCTGATATTTTCAAGATGTAGCGTCTCAGACATGTTTGTAATCCACATTTGAAGAGTAGGGACAGATGTATGTTTCCAAAATTTGAGTATTCGTTTTTTTGCCATTATCAGGCCATAATTGAGGAAACATTTTTGAAATAATGATAGCTCAGAGCAGGCTTCTGATGTACCCAGAATAATCAATTCCGTGTCGGGGGTCCAATTTTCAGTGTTTTTGAAATTAAAAATTTCAAAAATTCCCCTCCAAAAATTATGCAACTTTATACAAGAGGCAAAGGAATGTGTTATAGTTGCTTCCTGAAGGAGACATGTATCACAAATAGGAGATACATTTGGAAAGATCTTATTCAGTTTAGATTTTGAATAGTAGAGTCTGTGCAGTATTTTATATTGAATTAACGAATGCCTAACGTTAATCGAGCAATTATGTATATATAGGTTTTCTTCCCATCTGTCTTTGAACTGTTCCGAACGAAACTGGGGCTCATTATCAGAAACGAGTTATTCCGGTAAACCATGGCATGCAAAAATTGATCTCAACTCATCTATGGTACGCTCAGTAGTATATACTAGTACCAGAAAGTGATCATTACCCTTTTCGCAAAAATCGACATGAACTCTCTGAAAAGGTCTACTTGGCCATGACCAGGGTTACAGTGGTGTTTTTGGTGGTTTACTCCCCTATCTCACGGTGCGAGTTGACCCACGAGTGACCCAGAGTTGTCACTCGCAGTAATCACGTACACTAAACGTAGCGGGAACGTCGGAACTCTTGCGAGCAACTTAGCGACTCGTGGTGCTAACGGCAGGCATGTTTGATTTTTTCCACGAGCAAATTTACAGTTCAAGTTAAAAACTGAAACATTTTAAACTTGTTTATAACGTGGTGGCCCGTGCGTTTACCTTAAGTGATTCGTGACTCTAACGTGGGAACTCTTTTAACACAGCGGGCAGGCAGCATCTCTGGAGAGAAGGAATGGGTGACGGGATGACATTTCCAAATTTCTCCAGCCCTATGTGTTCACTTTTTTCAACTAGCATCTGCCCTTTCTTGTGTATGACATTATTTGTATCTACAGTGCCTTGTGTCTTGGCAATTCATGATTCACACACACACACACAATGCTGGGGTAAATCAAAACACAATGCTGGGGTAACTCACACACACACGCAATGCTGGAGTAACACACACACACACACACACACAATGCTGGAGTAACTCACACACACACACGAACAATGCTGGAGTAACTCTCGCACACACACAATTCTGGAGTAACTCAGCGGGACAGGCAGCATCTCCGGAGAGAAGGAATGATGATGTCTCGGGTCGAGACCCTTCCTTAGACCACTACCCAGAGATGCTGCCTGTCCCGCTGAGTTACTCCAGCATTTCGTCTATCTTTAAACCAGCATCTGGACTTCCTTCCCACATAATAACCAATGAGATTCCCCACTAAACTTCCGTGTCCCCATTGTTCCCCTCTCTGTCTTCCCCAGACCTGTGTATATGTATATGTGTATGTGTATATGTATATGTATATGTGTATATGTATATATACTTTGCGTGGTTCCTGGGTTGCCTACTGCTGGGTAACTCCGCGAAATATCATCCCCCTGCATTTCAAATCTAAATCTCTTGCCTAGTACATGTGTGTGTATTTGTGTGTGTGTGTGTCTCTGTCTGTGTGTGTGTGTGTGTGCGTGTGTGTGTGTGTCTGCTGTCGGGTCCCGGCGGCCGCTCAAAGTCAGTCACCCGAGCTGCTTCCTTCCTCGGAAGTGGCGGCCAGTTCTGCTGTCTGTGTGTATCTGTGTGTATTTGTGTGTGTGTGTGTGTGTCTCTCTCTCTGTCTGTATGTGTGTATCTGTGTGTGTGTGTGTCTGCTGTCGGGTCCCGGCGGCCGCTCAAAGTCAGTCACCCGAGCTGCTTCCTTCCTCGGAAGTGGAGGCCAGTTCTGCTGTCTGTGTGTATTTGTGTGTGTGTGTGTGTGTCTGTCTGTCTGTGTGTGTGTCTGCTGTCGGGTCCCGGCGGCCGCTCAAAGTCAGTCACCCGAGCTGCTTCCTTCCTCGGAAGTGGCGGCCAGTTCTGCTGTGTGTGTGTGTGTGTGTGTGTGTGTGTGTGTGTGTGTGTGTGTGTGTGTGTGTGTGTGTGTGTGTGTGTGTGTGTGTGTGTGTGTGTGTGTGTGTGTGTGTGTGTGTGTGTCTGTCTGTCTGTGTGTATCTGTGTGTGTGTGCTGTCGGGTCCCGGCGGCCGCTCAAAGTCAGTCACCCGAGCTGCTTTCTTCCTCGGAAGTGGCGGTCAGTTCTGCTGTCTGTGCCCGAGCGCTGCGGCAGCCACCCAAGCTAATTCACTCCCTGGCCACAATAAAACCATATAGCAATGACAGCACGGAAACAGGCCATCTCTGCCCTTTTACTCCGTGCCGTTTACTGTCACCTAGTCCCATCTACCTGCACTCAGACTGGAGCGTGGCAAGTGGGTTACTGACCCCAATCCCCCCTTCACAACGCCAGACTCCCCAAATACTATGAACTGAGCTCTCTCCCCACCCCGGGAAATACAGTATTTAAAAACATAAAGCACCAAGAAATGCACTTACCACGTTATTGGTTGCTGGAGGGTGCGCATTTTCCCTTTGTAGGTCGTATCAATCGATGCGGCCGCGCTGAAATAACTCAAAGCCACAGGATGGAGATGTCTTTTAACATTGTTGCTTTATTAAAACATACCTTCATTCACGGTTGGCTCAAGAGTAACGGGAGAGGAACTTGGTAACTCGGAGCAGGAACATCCCAGAAATGACATACCCGTGGGAACTCGGTTAAACACTTGAACATAAACTTGAAGTCTCGTACACAACCACGAGTCTTTCACTCGGGGTACCTCGTGGGTCAACTCGCACTGTGGGACAGGACCATTACTCCGGCAATTTTGGCAGACGCTACATTTGCTCACCAGTGACTCGATGTCACTGTCAATACCAGGCCAATACACAAAACTTCTGCCAATTGACTTCATGCTTACTATGCCAGGATGTTCGGCATGAAGTTCATTCATAATTTTGTTTCTCAAAGACTCTGGTACAGCCACTCTGTAACCCCACTTAATGCATCCCTGCTCACATGATAATTCATGGTGTCGATTATGGAAAGGCTTCAGCTCTGAGTTCAGAACTGAGTTCAATCCACTATCGATTTCAGTCCAACTGTTCAATGTCTGTTCATAGACCCACTTCAGCACAGTGTCGTTCCCTGTTTCTGCTGCAATTTCTGTTGCAGTCACCGGAAATCTACAGTCTAGTCATCTACAACCTGCAGTGTGTAGATTGAGTTCTCACTTCCCACGTCAGATTTCTCATGGGGCAACCGGGACAACGCATCTGCAACTGCGTTGCACCTGGAGCTTCTGTACTCCACCTTGTAGTCGTACTGGGACAGCAAAAGTGCCCAGCGCTGCATCCTTGATGCCGCCATGGAAGGTATAGCTGACTTGGGACCGAGTATCACTAGTAGTGGCTTGTGATCAGTCACGAGGGCGAATGGTCTGCCGAGAAGAAACTGATGGAATTTCTTGATTCCGAACACGATGCTGAGTGCTTCCTTTTCTATCTGCGCATAGTTGCGTTCACTCGATGACAGGGTGCGGGATGCAAAAGCAATAGGCTTTTCCTATCCGTCATTCATTACGTGGGAGATCACTGCGGCGACGCAATAACTTGAAGCATCACAAGCAAGTTTCATCTCGCGTGTCGTATCATAGTGAACAAGAAGTTTGTCACTTGTCAAGTTTTCCTTGCAGATGTCAAATGCACGTTGCTGTTCCTTTCCCCACGTCCATTTCACATCTTTTTGTAACAGATGATGAAGTGGCTTTAGCGCAGTTGCTAAATCTGGAAGGAATCATGCATAGAACTGCACCATCCCAAGGAATGATCGTAGCTCTGACACATTGTTGGGTTTTGGAGCACTCACTATTGCTTCAACTTTCGCCTTCACAGGGCCAAATCCGCTGGCGTCTACTTTGTCCAAGGTAGACCACCTCTGGCTGTGCAAATGCACATTTACTTTGTCGCAGGTTGACATTGTGGCAGTTCAGTCGTGTGAGAACTTGCTCGAGGATTTCCAGATGTTCTACCATGCCCTCTGTGAATATCAGTAGGTCATCCTGGTTGCACACACAGTGCGGAATGCCTTGTAATATTTGATCCATGACAGACTGGAAGATTTTCGGGGAGGATTTCACGCCATAGGGCAGCTTTGGATACGAATACAAGTCCTTATGAGTGTTGATAGTCAAGCACCGCTGACTTTCCTTGTCGACAGTGAGTTGGGCATAAGCGTGAGACAAATCCAGTTTAGTGAAGACTCTTGCTCCGCTAGGTTCTGCGTACAGATCTTGCGAGGTTGGTAACGGATATTGTTCGTCATCAACGGCTTGGGTGATTGTGACTTTGTAGTCACCACATAGTCGAACAGTTTTGTCGGTCTTGGGTACGGCCACAATTAGCGTTGCCCAGTTACCCTGGTCTGTCTACACGAGTACTCCATTCCGCTCTAATCTGTCGCGTTCTTCCTCCACTTGTTGCTTAAGTGCATATGGTACAAGTCTTGGTCGACAATACACAGGTCTCACATCTTGCTTAAGTCGAATGGGTGCAGAGTACCCTGTTATTCCCGTGTAACTGTCAGCAAAAATGTTTGCATGTTTGCTTATGACGTTTTCAAGACGTGATTTGGACAAATCGACGCTGAAAATGTTCTTCCAGTCTAATTCTATTCTACTCAGCCAATCCTTTCCAAGGAGGGTTGGTTTATTTCTGTAGCTGGCCACTATGATGGGCAGTGTTACTGACTGACCATTATGCTGAACTTTACAGTTCATTTGTCCACAAGTCTCCAAAACTTCGCCCGAGTAGGTTCTCAGCTTGATCTTACTCTCAAACAATGGTGTCTGTGGGAACTTTGTTTCGCACAGGTCTTTGCTCATGACCGGACAATCTGCTGCCGTGTCAATACACATATCAATTAACTGTTCATTAATCAATAGTTTAGTTCGGAAGTCCTTGCCTTGGCTGGTTGTAGGCTTATTGATGTTGGTTGCATAAATAATGCGTGTACAACCCAAGTTCATTTACATCTGTGTCGCCCTCCAAGTTGTGAACTCCCTCTCCGATGTCGTCGCTTGATTCCCGCAGATTGTTGGTTTCCTGTTTTACGCTTGGCCCGACATGCTGAGGCGATATGGCCTTTCTTCTTTCTGGCAGTTACAGCACTTGGCCATTTTGAACTGACAAATTTGGGATGAGCGATTACCGTTGCAACGATAACAACTGGCTGAACCCGGCTCCCCGCCATTCTTCGGTTTTGGTTTAGGGCCTCTAGATTTGGCCATAGGCACTGCCTTGTGACTGTAAATGGCCACTGCAGTTCGTGGTGGACGAAACTCGCAAACATTTTTTGATGCCATCTCCATTGTGGTAGCAATCTTGCATGCCTTCTCGAATGTCAGGACTTTCATGTGAAGAAAGACTGAATAGACTCGGCTTGAATTTAGAAGATTGAGGGGGGATCTTATAGAAACTTACAAAATTCTTAAGGGGTTGGACAGGCTAGATGCATGAAGATTGTTCCCGATGTTGGGGAAGTCCAGGACAAGGGGTCACGGTTTAAGGATAAGGGGGAAATCTTTTAGGACCGAGATGAGAAAAACATTTTTCACACAGAGAATGGTGAATCTCTGGAATTCTCTGCCACAGAAGGTAGTTGAGGACAGTTCATTGGCTATATTTAAGTTAGATGTGGTCCTTGTGGCTAAAGGGAGCAGGTGGTATGGAGAGAAGGCAGGTACGGGATACTGAGTTGGATGATCAGCCATGATCACATTGAATGGCGGTGCAAGCTTGAGGGGCCGAATGCCCTACTCCTGCACCTATTTTCTATGTTTCTACGTGAATGTAAGATCTGGAGTGTTCATCAGTTTGGACTGAATTCGATCATCCACTAGACCACAAACAAATCTGTTGCATAGTACTCGTCCAAGAAAGGTTCCAAAGTTACAGTGTAAACTTACGTTTTTCAAGGCAACAGTGTACTCATTCTGCTTCTGGTTTCTCGTGCCAATTTTATAGCTTTCTGCAATTTCCAGAGGCTTTGGGTTGACGTCCTCCTCCAACTTCTTCATAATGTCATTGAATGGCATGTCTTTTGCCTTTATGGGTGCAAGGAGATTCACGAGTGTGCCGTACACTTCAGGACCGATCTCCGTGAGCAGAATCGCTTTCACGTGTTCGCAAACGGCCTGATTTGTTTTAGCCACTCTCTCTCCTTCACCACTAATCTCCATTTTGTTGTTTGCCGTGAAAAACAAGTTTGCTCTCTCCATATAGGAGCTGAACGGCTCTCTACTCTTGTCAAAAGTGCCAAGGTTTCCAATGTAGCCCATGGACGCTGCCATCGTGTCGTTCTCTTTTTTTTTAAATAAAAGGTCCGTTCAAAAATCCCGAATTCCTGTCTGTTCTGGTGTAACAATTCACCTAAAACTTAGCTGTACAAAGACTATTCAGCTTGAGGAATTCGTCAAAAAAAAAACTCAGTCTAAAATGTGTAACAATCCGAAGGAAGACATCTTGCCACGTAGAAACAACATAGAGATAGCCTGACAAACTCGCCGACTTGTACAGCTGATGTTTTAAACTACAGTCCCCTGCATAGAAGGATCTGCAGGCCTCTCATGTCCAGCTCGCAAACAACTGCAACACAACTCCATATTTTCTGTTTAAACTGTTAAACAATACTGCGTGTTGCAAAACAGTCCTGCACTGTATTTAAAGGATGAGTTCACAAACTCTATCCCATCCTCGTCGTCAATTTTGTTATATTCCGGACAGCAGAATGAATAACAACTTACACGCAGGCTGCCTGGATCACAAGAGAGATTTATTAGCCAACATTCCCTACTTATATACACCACCAACTCATTAGCATATGCATGAATACATTACAGTTTCCTTCGGCCCACCGAGTCTGCACTGACCAGCGATCACCGCACATTAACACTACCCTACATACACCAGGGACAATTTTACACATACGACGTCTTTGGAGTGTGGGAGCAAACCAAAGATCTCGGAGAAAACCCATGGGGAGAAGGTACAAACTCCGTACAGACAGCACCCGTAGTCATGATGGAACCCGGGTCTCCGGCGCTGCAAGCGCTGCGCCACCCTGGCCCACTAGCGACACCTGGAGGAAGGCTCGGAGAGATGCACTTACCAGGCTGGCCGTGAGGGAGGGAGCTGACTGACCAAGTGTCTGGCTGCGCATACGGACCAGGTTGGTCGTCTCCATCGTCTGTTGCCACAATAGCTGTGCCGATGCAGGGGGAAGAAGGTATTTTCCTGTCGAAAGAGAAAGTTTGTTCCCCATCAGTCTCGACAAGCCACACAACTTCAAAACACTTCAGTCTAGTTTAGAGACACAGGGCGGAAACAGGCCCTACGGCCCACCGTGTCCACGACGACCTGCGATCCCCTCACGTTAACACTATCCTACACATAATAGGGACATTTTTCCATTTTTCATTTCTTACATTTACCAAGCCAATTAACCTACAAACCTGTAAGTCTTTGGGAGTGTGGGAGGAAACTGAAGATCTCGGAGAAAACCCACGCAGGTCACGGGGAGAAGGTACAAACTCTGTACGGACAGCACCCGTAGTCGGGATCGAACCCGGGTCACCGGCGTTGCAAGTGCTGTCAGGCAGCAACTCTACCGCTGCGCCACTTTCTTTAATGCCTAAAATATTGCTGCAGCAAGCAAGAATTTCATTGTCCTATCTGGGACACATGACAATAAACTCTCTTGACTTGACTGTGACCGCCCTAATGTGACTAAATATGGCCACCTTTTTTCTCTGGAGACGCAAGTTTAGTTTAGTTTATTGTCACGTGTACCGAGGTACAGTGAAAAGCTTTTGTTGCGTGCTAACCAGTCAGCGGAAAGACAATACACGATTACACTCAAGTTGTCCACAGTGTACAGATACAGGATAAAGGGAATAACGTTTAGTTCATGATAAAGTCCAGTAAAGTACAATTGAAGATAGTCCGAGGGTCTCCAATGAGGTAGATGGTAGGTCAGGACCACTCTCTAGTTGGTGAAAGGATGGTCCTGATTACAGCTGGGAAGGAAATGCAGATGTTGGAATCTTGAGCAAAGAAAGAGCTGGAGGAACTCAACAGGTCAGGCAGCATCTGTGAAGGAATGAACAGATGATGTTTCGGGTCAAGACCCTTCTTTGGGCATTTAATCCTCCCGACTCTCACTCCAACAGATACCTTCCTTTATGGGACAGGCAGCATCTCTGGAGAGAAGGAATGGGTGACGTTTCGGGTCACCCGAAACATCACCTATCCCTTCTCTCCAGAGATGCTGCCTGTCCCGCTGAGTTACTCCTGCATTTTGTGTCTATCTTCGGTTTAAAGCAGCATCTGCAGTTCCTTCCTACACAGATACCTTCCTTTGTTCTCCCCTCTTTCTGTCATTAAAACCTTCTTTGTCTCTGAAGTTAGTCTGAAGAAGGGTCCCGACCCAAAATGTCACCCGCCAACGCCCTGCACGGATGCTGCCTGATCCGCTGAGTTCGTTCAGCATTGTGTGTTTCACCTGTTTCTCGGGTGGCCCTTTAAACTTTCCTCCTTTGATCTAATAGCCTCACCCACTGAGTATTTGACATTTCCATCATGGTTGCCAACTATCTCACTCCCAAATCAGGGACAAAAGGTCAAAATACGGGACAAATTCCCGACGGCAATTTGTTGACCGGCTCGGCCGTGGCTGGGTGAATGATGAGTTGGCCTGGGTGCTGGACTGCACACAAAGCCCAGCCGGCGGGCCAGCTGAGGAGCTTTGGCCCGGGCCGCGGGCAAAGTCCAGCACCCCATCCAACTCATGAACCGATGATCGGCCATGAGAAGGAGGGGTGGAGGTGTCGGCGGTAAGCGAAGGTCCGAAGGTCGGACAGCTGGCCGGGCTGCCGACCGACGAGGCCACGGGTGAGGCGCTGCTGCATCTAACAAACTCTGAACTATGACAGCCTATTGCACTTTATCTGTTTATTTATGTGTATATAAATGGTCTATGCTATATAGACACTATAGACACACTGAACTGTTCTGTATTGATGCTTACAATACTCTTTTGTGCTGAAGCAAAGCAAGAATTTCATTGTCGTATCTGGGACACATGACAATAAACTCTCTTGACTTGAACTACTCCTGCACCTATTGTTGATTGTCTATTGTCTATAACATTAATCGCACATCAACACTTGATCTGAGGCCATTAGCGAATGAGTGTTTTCATTCAGAGGGTGGTGGGTATATGGAACGAGTTGCCAGAGAAGGTAGCTGCGCCAGGTACTACAAGCATATAGACAGGAAAGGTTTAGCGGAAGATGGGCCAAACACAGGCAAATGGAACTACCTCAGACTGGGCTTCTTGGTCAGAATGGACAGGTTGGGTCAAGGGGCCTGTTTCTGTGCTGGGTGACTTAATGAGTGGGCAATTAGGACTCTAAATATCTGTCCAAATTTAATGGCCTAGGCTGAGATAGAGTGACTATAGAGAGGATGTTTCCAGCAGTGGGAGCATCTAGGCCCAGAAAGCACAGCCTGTAGTGGCACCTAGTGGTGGGGCTGGGAAGTCAGAACCCTCGTCATTGGACGGCACTGTCACGTGACGGGGGGTTAGTTTGCGGGCTTTTAGAGAGTAATTAGTAGCCAGCACTCCTCGTATCAACAGGAGCTGTTTTCGCTAGCTAGCTAGCTGTGTTAGGAGCTTTTGTTTGTGTTTTTGTTAATAAAAACGATTCCGCTCAACCTGCCTGGTCTCACTGCATTGGTGACCCCGACGTGACTCGAACACGGTCAACCTGCCTGGTCTCACTACAAGCCCAGCAAAAGGACGTAACTTTACAAATGGGAAAGAGGATAGGATTTCTTGAGTCAGAGGGAGGTGAACTTGTGGAATTCATTGTCACAGAAGGCTGCGGAAGCAGAGTCATTGAGTATTTTTAGTGCGGTGATCGATAGATTCTTGATTAGTAAGGACACCAAAAGTTGCGGGGAGAAGGCATGAAAATGGGGTCAGGAGGGAAAAATAGATCAGCCATCATCAAATTTGGGGTGGCACGGTGGCACGGGGGGGGCGGAGGCACGGTGGCACGGGGGCACGGGGGGGCGGAGTTGCTGCCTCACAGCTCCAGAGACTTGGGTTCGATCCTGACAGTGGATGCTCTCTGTACGCAGTGTTTACGTTCTCCCAGTGACCTGCGTGGGTTTTCTCCGGGTGAGCCGGTTTCCGCCCACACTCCAAAGACGTACAGGTTGGTAGGTTAATTGGATTCTGTAAATTGTAAATTGTTCCTAGTGTGTGTAGGATAGTGTTAGTGTACGGGGTTATCGCTGGTCGGTGTGAACTCGGTGGGCCGGAGAGCCTGTTTCAGCGCTGTATCTCAAGTCAAAAGATGTTCCAGGCGTGGAGCTGGGCCTGCAGCTGAAGCTCAGGAAAAAACGCAAAGGTCAGAGACATAATGATCACAGCAGAATGAAAAGGGACAACCTTCAGTCACTTTTAAAAGACATTTGGACAGGTATGAAGGGCGTGTTTCCACGCTGTATGTCTGAATTGCATCTAGACACGTGTATCTATACACTGTTAATGGCTCGATTGTAATCGTGTATTGTCTTTCTGCTGACTGGAGAGCACACAACAAAAGCTTTTCAGTGTACCTCGGTACACGTGGCAATAAACTAAGCTGAAAATAAAGGCTAAGTGGTGGAACAGACTAGACAGGCCGAATGGTCAATTCTGCACTTATGTCTTATTGTCTATGGCTAAAATTCAAGCCACTGCCATCAATATTACAAATTTCTTGTAAATTAACATTATCTCTCCTGCTCCCATCTCCACAGTCATGCCCTGCGTTCTTACTGAGAATAATAATAGCTTAAGTTATTTTTGTTGAAACAATGGCATCATCTGGCAGATTTGCACAAAATGAACCACATTTAATTAGATGTCATCGCTACAAATCCAATGTGATCATTTAAAATTGGGACTGTCCAATTTGGGCTTTTTTTTTGGTTGCCTTATATGTGACAGCTGTCTGCAGTACAAAGGGAGTCCAATCAATCATTTTGATAGGTGCTGAACAAACTGAGTCACTTCCCATTCCCAAGGTCCCAATACGTGTTATCTTCATCATCCAATTTGGGAATTCCCAGAAGATTCAAAAGGAAAAGCAAAGTGAATACAACCATGAGATTTAAATATTAAATATCGTAGCCAAAAGATGTAACAGGGACCATTCCACTCATTACACACCCATCAAGACTCAAGAGTGTTTTACTGTCATATGTCCCTAATAGGACAATGAAATTCTTGGCTACTGCAGCACAACAGAATATGTAATGAGCATCCCATACGTTCTATATTATGCATGCATCATTGCATACTAAAGATTAGTGTTGCGCATCTTTGCATTGTATATTCCTTGTCAGAAACGTTAATTACACTTCTTCACATCTGTACCATATTAATATATTGTGCATTTGAGCCACAGTCATCCGGTAATTAAAGCATATTAAGAACTGCGCTTTGTTATTTGGGAAACAAGGAAGGTTTCAACCATCTTCTCGAGTCTGAAGAAGGGTTACGACCCGAAATGCCACCCATTCCTTTTTTCCAGAGATGCTGCCTGACCCGCTGAGTTACTCCAGCAATTTGTGTCTATCTTTGGTATAAACCAGCATCTGCTGTTCCTTCCTGCGCAGGGTTTCGTCCATGTACCGTGCGCTAGACAGATTGGCGCCGTTGTATCAACATAAATATCGGAGTGAAAAATTGATTATTAAAATCTACAGATTCAGGGACAGTTTCTTCCCAGCTGTTATCAGCAAACTGAACCATCCTAGCGACAACTAGAGAGCAGCACTGCCCAACTATCTGCCTCATTGGAGACCCTCAGACTATCTTTGATCAGACTGTACTGTACTTCATCTTGTGTGAAATCAGGGGTTGGCAACCTATGGCCCACGGGCCGAATCCGGCCCATAGCCCGAAATCATCTGGCCTGCAGACTTCCGTCATCTCCGATATCTGGAATGTTTAAGAAAGAACTGCAGATGCTGGAAAAATCGATGGTAGAAGAAAAATGCTGGTGTGCGTTTCTCCAGCATTTTTCTTACCTCCGGTACCTGGAAACACTATTTATTGGGCTATATCATACTAAATTGATTAGTTTTAGGGGTTCCAGAAACATAGACAATAGTTGCAGGAGTAGGCCATTTGGTCCTTCGAGCCATTTAATGTGATCATTGCTGATCATCCGCAATCAGTTCCTGCTTTCTCCCCATATCGTACAGCCGGCAGTGAAGAAAGCGAATGGCATGTTGGCCTTTATAACAAGAGGAATCGAATATAGGGGCAAAGAGGTCCTTCTGCAGTTGTACAGAGCCCTAGTGAGACCACACCTGGAGTATTGTGTGCAGTTTTGGTCTCCTAATTTGAGGAAGGACATTCTTGCTATTGAGGGAGTGCAGCGTAGGTTTACAAGGTTAATTCCCGGGATGGCGGGACTGTCATATGCTGAGAGAATGGAGCAGCTGGGCTTGTGCACTCTGGAGATTAGAAGCATGAGAGGGAATCTCATTTAAACTAGAACGGTTGGGGGGAGGGACTCAAATAGAGAAAGCAAGTAGACAGTGTGTGAGGCAGGAGGCAGAGAAGGGAAGCATTCAGATCCAGCATGTAGGGGAGAAATAAGAAAAAGATAATAAACAGAGAATAAGAGGTGGCGGGTTTCTTAAATGTGTGAGCAGAGACACAGAGGGGTGTAAAATGAGGGTAGAAGCAATAGGTAGCAAGGTGAAAAGTAAAAGTGGCAGGCAGACAAATCCAGGGCAAAAATCAAAAAGGGCCACTTTTCAACATAATTGTATAAGGGGTAAGAGTGTTGTAAAAACAAGCCTGAAGCCTTTATGTCTCAATGCAAGGAGCATTCGTAATAAGGTGGATGAGCTGAATGTGCAGATAGCTATTGATGATTATGAAATAGTTGGGGTCACGGAGACATGGCTCCAGGGTGACCAAGGCTGGGAGCTGAACATCCAGCGATATTCAATATTCAGGAGGGATAGACGGAAAGGAAAAGGAGGTGGGGTAGCATTGCTGGTTAGAGAGGAGATTAACGCAATAGAAAGGAAGGACATTAGCTTGGAGGATGTGGAATTAATATGGGTAGAGCTGTGATACACTAAGGGACAGAAAACACTAGTTGGAGTTGTGTACAGGCCACTTAACAGTAGTAGTGGAGTTGGGGATGGCATCAAACAGGAAATTAGAAATGATTGCAACAAAGGTAAAACAGTTACAATGGGTGACCTCAATCTACATATAGATTGGGTGAATCAAATTGGCCGGGGTGCTGAGGAAGAGGATTTCTTGGAATGTATGTGGGATCGTTTTCTAAACCAACATGTTGAGGAACCAACGAGAGAGCAGGCTATTCTAGGCTGGGTATTGAGTAATGAGGAATGGTTAGTTAGTAGTCTTGTTGCGCGTGGCCCCTTAGGCAAGAGTGACCATAATATGGTTGAGTTCTTCATTAGGATGGAGAGTGACATAATTAATTCAGAAACAAGGGTTCTGAACTTGAAGAAAGGTAACTTTGAGGGTATGAGACGTGAATTGGCCAAGATAGACTGGCAATTGATTCTTAAAGGGTTGACGGTGGATAGGCATTGGAAGGCATTTAAAGACTGCATGGATGAACTACAATAATTGTTCATCCCAGTTTGGCAAAAGAATAAATCAGGGAAGGTAGTGCATCCGTGGATAACAAGGGAAATCAGGGATAGTATCAAAACAAAAGATGAAGCTTACAAATTAGCCAGAAAAGTCAGCCTACCAGAGGACTGGGAGAAATTCAGAGTCCAGCAGAGGAGGACAAAGGGCTTAATTAGGAAAGGGAAAATAGATTATGAAAGGAAATTGGCAGGGAACATAAAAACTGACTGCAAAAGTTTTTATAGATATGTGAAGAGAAAAAGATTAGTTAAAACAAATGTAGGTCCCTTGCAGTCAGAAACGGGTGAATTGATCATGGGGAACAAGGACATGGCAGACCAATTGAATAACTACTTTGGTTCTGTCTTCACTAAGGAAGACATAAATAATCTGCCGGAAATAGCAGGGGACCGGGGTCAAATGAGATGGAGGAACTGAGTGAAATCCAGGTTAGCCAGGAAGTGGTGTTAGGTAAATTGAATGGATTAAAGGCCGATAAATCCCCAGGGCCAGATAGGCTGCATCCCAGAGTACTTAAGGAAATAGCCTCAGAAATAGTGGATGCATTAGTGATAATTTTTCAAAACTCTTTATATTCTGGAGTAGTTCCTGAGGATTGGAGGGTAGCTAATGTAACCCCACTTTTTAAAAAGGGAGGGAGAGAGAAAACGGGGAATTACAGACCAGTTAGTCTAACATCGGTAGTGGGGAAACTGCTAGAGTCAGTATTAAAGATGGGATAGCAGCACATTTGGAAAGTGGTGAAGTCATTGGACAACCTCAGCACAGATTTACGAAAGGTAAATCATGTCTGACGAATCTTATAGAATTTTCGAGGATGTAACTAGTAGAGTGGATAAGGGAGAACCAGTGGATGTGCTTTATCTGGATTTTCAGAAGGCTTTCGACAAGGTCCCACATAAGAGATTAGTATACAAACACACGGTATTGGGGGTTCAGTATTGATGTGGATAGAGAACTGGCTGGCAGACAGGAAGCAAAGAGTAGGAGTAAACGGCAGGCAGTGACTAGTGGGGTACAGCAAGGCTCAGTGCTTAGGACCCCAGCTATTTACAATATATATTAATGATTTGGACGAGGGAATTGAATGCAACATCTCCAAGTTTGCGGGTGACACGAAGCTGGGGGGCAGTGTTAGCTGTGAGGAGGATGCTAGGAGGTTGCAAGATGACTTGGATAGGCTGGGTGAGTGGGAAAATGCATGGCAGATGCAGTATAATGTGGATAAATGTGAGGTTATCCACTTTGGTGACAAAAACAGGAAAGACTATTATCTGAATGGTGGCCGATTAGGAAAAGGGGAGATGCAACGAGACCTGGGTGTCATGTAAAACCAATCATTGAAAGTAGGCATGCAGGTGCAGCAGGCAGTGAAGAAAACGAATGATATGTTAGCATTCATAGCAAAAGGATTTGAGTATAGGAGCAGGGAGGTTCTACTGCAGTTGTACAGGGTCTTGGTGAGACCACACCTGGAGTATTACGTTCAGTTTTGGTCTCCAAATCTGAGGAAAGACATTCTTGCCATAGAGGGAGTACAGAGAAGGTTCACCGGACTGATTCCTGGGATATCAGGACTTTCATATGAAGAAAGACTGGATAGACTCGGCTTGTACTCGCTAGAATTTAGAAGATTGAGGGGGGATCTTATAGAAACTTACAAATTTCTTAAGGGGTTGGACAGGCTAGATGCAGGAAGATTGTTCCCGATGAAGGAGAAGTCCAGAACAAGGGGTCACGGTTTAAGGATAAGGGGGAAATTATTTAGGACCGAGATGAGAAAAACATTTTTCACACAGAGAGTGGTGAATCTCTGGAACTCTCTGCCGCAGAAGTCTGCAAAAAGGCCACTTCATTGGCTATTTTTAAGATGGAGTTAGATGTGGCCCTTGTGGCTAAAGGGATCAGGGGGTATGGAGAGAAGGCAGGTACTGAGGTGGATGATCAGCCATGATCATATTGAATGGCGATGCAGGCTCGAAGGGCCGAATGGCCTACTCCTGCACCTATTTTCTATGTTTCTATGTTTCTATGAAACATATAAGATTGTTAAGGGTTTGGACACGCTAGAGGCAGGAAACATGTTCCCGATGTTGGGGGAGTCCAGAAGCAGGGGCCACAGTTTAAGAATAAGGAGTAAGCCATTTAGAACGGAGACGAGGAAACACTTTTTCTCACAGAATGGTGAGTCTGTGGAATTCTCTGCCTCAGAGGGCGGTGGTGGCAGGTTCTCTGGATGCTTTCAAGAGAGAGCTAGATAGAGCTCTTAAAAATAGAGGAGTCAGGGGATATGGGGAGAAGGCAGGAACGGGGTACTGATTGGGGATGATCAGCCATGATCACATTGAATGGCGGTGCTGGCTCGAAGGGTCGAATGGCCTACTCCTGCACCTATTGTCTATTGTCTATTGTCTATTGTCTATTGTCTGCCTTGCAGTGCCAGAGACCTGGGTTCAATCCTGACTACAGATGTCTGTACGGAGTTTGTTTGTTCTCCCCGTGATCTGCCTGGGTGTTCTCCGGGTGCTCCAGTTTGCTCCCACACGCCAGAGATGCACAGGTGTGCTGGTTACTTGACCAGTAAAACTGTAAATTATCCCTAGTGTGTGTAGGATGTGTTAGTGTGCGGGGATAGCAGACTCAGTGGGCTGAAGGGCCTGTTTCCGCGCGGTGTCCCGAACTGAATTAAATGTGTCTGTACACTGTGGACGACTCGATTGTACTGATGTACAGTCTTTCCGCTTACTGGCGAGCACGCAACAAAAGCTTGTCACTGTCCCTCGGTACACGTGACAATAAACTAAAGTAAAACTAAACTAATTCTAAAGTAAAGTATGGCAGAATTAATGTATTTTTTAATTTTTTTTAAATTAATACTTTTTAATTATTAAAAAATATTAATTAAAAAATTGTCCTGACAGGACAATGAAATTCTTTCTTTGCATAGCACAACTGAAGATAGTAGGCATTGACTACAATTATATACTTAAATACACACATTAATTAATAAATTAATAAAGTTCAAATAACAGATGGAGGGGTATTAATGTTCAGAGTTTTGTCCAAGCCAGATTTAATAGCCTGATGGCTGTGGGGAAGTAGCTATTCCTGAACCGGGTTGTTGCAGTTCTCAGGCTCCTGTACCTTCAACCCGAAGGTAGCAGGGAGATGAGTGTGTGGCCAGGGTGGTGTGGGTCCTTGATGATGCTGCCAGACTTTTTGAGGCAGCGACTGTGGTAGATCCCCTCGATGGAAGGGAGGTCAGAGCCGATGATGGACTGGGCAGTGTTTACTACTTTTTGTAGTCTTTTCCTCTCCAGGGCACTCAAGTTGCCGAACCAAGCCACGATGCAACCGGTCAGCAAGCTCTCTACTGTGCACCTGTAGAAGTTAGAGAGAGTCCTCCTTGACAGACCGACTCTCCGTAATCTTCTCAGGAAGTAGAGGCGCCGATGAGCTTTTTTAATAATTGCATCTGTGTTCTCGGACCAGGAAAGATCTTCACAGATGTGCACGCCCAGGAATTTGAAGCACTGTATCATCAGACATGAATGCCCGGTGTCTGGTCTTCAGAAGAGTGCGGATCTCAGAGATCATCCAAGGTTTCTGATTGGGAAACACTCAGAAGATTTTTGTAGGGATGCAATCATCCACACATTTCTTAATGAAGTCTGTAACGACTTTGTAGTGTAAACCGTGGCATATGATAAAATACATTCATTGTACATTTTCCATTTTAATTTTGACAGAAATGACATAGAAAATGAGAAAGAGAGCAAGAAAGAGAAAAAGTGGGAGATAGTGAATGTGTAAAAGTACAGCCTCTAAACTACCAAAGAGTGTCGTCACAAAGTGAGTAAGTAAAAACTTTAAAAAAAAATAAAAAGACAAAAACGAGAAATAATAAACAAAAATAAAAAGGACCAAAACGTGTTGATATACCTGCGTCATTTCTCACCTCACCCATCACCCAATCCATAAATCGGTTTAATTCCAAAGTGGCGTTGCACCATACTATTCTTGTAATGAATCATTGAAAGGAGACCATATCTTTGAGAATTGCTCTGATTTTCCTGCCAAGACGAGTCTCATATCTTCAAGATTTAGCGTCTCAGACATGCTTGTGATCCACATTTTAAGCGTTGGGGTAGGTGCATTTTTCCAAAATTTAAGCATACATTTTTTCGCCATTATCAGGCCATAGTTAAGGAAACGGCTTTGACATATTGATAGCTAGAGCAGGCTCCTGCTGTTCCGAAAATAATCAATTCTGTATGGGGGTTCAGTTTTGTTTTTAATCATTTTCAGAACATTTCAAAGATTTATTTCCAAAATTTCTGGAGTTTTATGCAAGAGGCAAAGGAGTATGTTATAGTTGCTTCTTGAGAAAGACGTTTGTCACAGATAGTAGATACATTTGGAAAAATCTTATTCAGTTTAGTTTTTGAGTAGTAGAGTCTGTGCAGTATTTTGAATTGGATTAGAATGTGTCTAACATTAATCGAATAATTATGTATATGTAGGAGATAATTAATGTTTAATTCGTCTTTTTCGTGTCCATCTTGTTACAAATGTTGACCTCGCTGTCATCGCCCGCCCTGTAAAGGACGCAAGCTTCCGGCGACAAACAGTGGAAGCCATCATTTGTCGCGATAGATGATGGTGGTAGCAGAATTAGCTCGGGAATAGCTTAGTAACAAATGCTAATTTCACCTCATGCTCACAGACTGCTTAAACATTTATTTCATTAAAAATCAGAAGTCACTGGTGTCTGAACTCCAGTAATTCTAACAAAAAAAATCAGATATTTCTATATTTTGACATATTTGTTACATGTGTAACGTTTCTACCAAATAAATGGAAGATATTAAAACAGTTACTTTTTATTGATTTGTACCTATTTAGACAATAGACAATAGGTGCAGGAGTAGGCCATTCGTCCCTTCAAGCCAGCACCGCCATTCAATGTGATCATGGCTGATCATCCCCAATCAGTACCCCGTTCCTGCCTTCTCCCCATATCCCCTAACTCCGCTATTTTTAAGAGCCCTTTCTAGCTCTCTCTTGAAAGTATCCAGAGAACCTGCCTCCACCGCCCTCTGAGGCAGAGAATTCCACAGACTCACCACTCACAGTGAGAAAAAGTGTTTCCTCGTCTCTGTTCTATCTGCATTAGTACTTATTCTTAAACTGTGGCTCCTGGTTCTGGACTCCCCCAGCATCGGGAACATGTTTCCTGCTTCCAGTGTGTCCAAATAGCGTATTTACTTCTTACACTTTAATTTTTTGGTTTAGTTTAGGAGCTACAACATGGAAACTGGCCATTTGGCCCACTGAGTCCGCGCCGACCAGCGACCCCCGTACACTAGCACTATCCAACACACTGGGGACAATTTACAGTTTTTTTTTCACCAAAGCCAATTCACCAACAAACCTGTACGTCCTTGGTGTGTGGGAGGAAACCTGGAGCACCTGGAGAAAACCCACGCAGGTCACGGGGAGAACGGACACACTCTGTACTGACAGGATCGAACACGGGTCTCTGATGCCGTAAGGCAGCAACTCTACTCTAATGTATGAACCAGAACTGTACAGGCCCTGAGGCCCACAATATCTGTGCCGAACATGCTGCCAAAATAAACTGATCTCATCTGCCTGCATATGATCCAATTCCACATATGTTCATGTGTCTTTAACTGTTTATTGTCTTGCTAACATTTCTACTTCACATCGGTTATGTTGTACAAAAAACAATAGAAATCTATATATTTCCTTGAAAAACAAACATTGATTTTATCAGTCAGTATGTCCTAAGAAACCAACTCTGCCCAGTCTAAATCAGGTAGATAATTCCTGGATGAAGACGACTTTCAGAGACATAGTGCACAGATACAGGCCCATTCGGCCCAACTTGTCCAAGTCGACCAACATGCTCCGTCGCAGGCAGTCCCATCTGCATGCATTTGGCCCATACCCCTCTTAAGCAGTGGTGTAGGATGGAACTGCAGATGCTGGTTTACACTGAAGATAGGCGCAAAAATCTGGAGTAGCTCAGCGGGACAGGCAGCATCTCTGGAGAGAAGGAACGGGTGATATTTCCGGTTCAGGTCCTTCTCTCCAGAGATGCTGCCGGTCCCACTGAGTTACTCCAGCATTTTGTGTCCACCTTCCTTCTAAATCATGTGCTGTGATTGTGCCTGCCTCAACTACCTCCTCTGGCAGTTCGTGCCATACACCCACCACCCTCTGCGTGAGAAAAAGTTGCCCCTCAGGTTCCTATTAAATCTTGCCCCTCTCACCTTAAACCCATGTCCTCTGGTTCCTGATCCCCCTACCTCGGGTAAAAGGCACTCCGCATTCATTCTATCTATTCCCCTCGCTATTTTATCCTGCACAATTACAGCTGATTAGAGTAAAACTAATCTTACAGTGGATTATTCCCTCAGTAAAGAAAACTCATGCTGGCAAGCAAGAAAACACAAGCAGGATAGCAACTGCTATTATTTTACAAAATTCATTTTCTCACAAGCAGATTAAGGTCTTAAGTGATAGGAGAAGAATTAGGCCATTCAGCCAATCAAGTCAAGATCATGGCTGATCTATCTCTCCCTCCTAATCCCATTCTCCTGCTTTCTCCCCATAACCCTTGACACCTGTACTAATCAAGAATCTATCTATCTATCTCTGCCTTAAAAAATATCTGTTAACTTGCCTTCCACAGCCTTCTGTGGCAATGAATTCCACAGATTCCCCACCCTCTGACTAAAGAAATTCCTCCTCATCTCCTTCCTAAAAGAACGCCCATTAATTATGAGTCTATGGCCTCTGGTCCTAGACTCTCCCACGAGTGGAAACATCCTGTCCACATCTACTCTATCCAAGCAACTACTACGAAACGGCCCCATAGCAGAAGCGTCCATGTCGGGGGGCTGGAAACTGGAAGTATCCTGAGCTAATTCTGCTACCGCCATCATCTATTGCGACAAGTGACGGCTCCCACTGATTGTCGCCGGAAGCTTGCATCCTTTTCAGGACGGACGATGACAGCGGGGTCAACATTTGAAACGTGGAAGATGGGCACGAAAGAAGAAGAGGACTACAATAGGGTTTTCAACTTCATCCTAGCTTTAAAAGAATTATTTTTTTTTGACGTACCGGTTAGAGCTCCCCCTAGGCTGCCTCGTCTCAAGTACTTGGCATCTTCGCTCAGCTGCCTGTTCAACTTCAAGGCTTTGCCAATGCCACAGGCAAGGTCAGGATGGCTGGACTTGCGAAACGGGAAGGATGGCGGGTGCAAGATGTGGTCGAACTGAAAGATAAAAGAAAAGACACTCATAAATACAGTAAACAGGAAAGTGAGATAAACATTGTAAAAATTGTTACTTTTAAATCGTCAAGTTAAGTCAAGACAAATAAAGTTGACTTGACTTGACTTGAAATACGGGTGGCGCAGCCTTACAGCGCCAGACACCCGGGTTCCATCCCGCCCACGGGTGCTGTCTGTACGGAGTTTGTACCTTCTCTCCGTGAACACATGAGCTTTCTCCGAGATCTTCGTTTTCCTCCCATACTCCAAAGACATACAAGTCTGTAGGTTAATTGGCTTGGTGCAAATGTAACTTGCCATGAGTGGGTGTAAAACAGTGTTAATGTGCAGGGGGGGAACGCTGGTCGACCCGGAATCATAGAAACATAGAAAATAGGTGCAGAAGTAGGTCATTCGGCCCTTCGAGCCTGCACCGCCATTCAATATGATCATGGCTGATTATCCAACTCAGTATCCTGTACCTGACTTCTCTCCATACTCCCTGATCCCTTTAGCCACATGGGCCACAGCTAACTCCCTCTTAAATATAGCCAATGAACAGGCCTCAACTACCTTCTGTGGCAGAGAATTCCACAGATTCACCACTCTCTGTGTGAAAAATGTTTTTCTCATCTCGGTCCTAAAAGACTTCCCCCTTATCCTTAAACTGTGACCTCTTGTTCTGGACTCCCCCAACATCGGGAACAATCTTCCTGCATCTAGCCTGTCCAACCCCGTAAGAATTTTGTACGTAATGGGCCGAAGGGCCTGTTTCGACACTGTATCCCCAAACCAAACTAAATTACAGGATTTGCAGTGTTTACTGAGTGTATCACTCGCTATCACCTTCTCCGTAGCCAACATTAGTCTATTGGACCACAGACTGGTTCCACCAAGGTGCAGTGCAGACCGCCGCTGAAGATCCTTCTTCCCCGTGGCTATCAACCTGTACAACTCCTCCCCCTTCTGTCAAGGGGTAGACTGACTACCCTCCCCTCCCCCCCCAGACACACCCCCTGCCCAATCTTTGCACATCCCCAATTCTTTCCACTTGTCACTTTAATTTCATGTTTTCATGTATTTTGAATGAATTAATTAATGAATTAATAAGTTTATTAGCCAAGTATTCACATACAAGGAATTTGCCTTGATGCTCCGCCCGCAAGTGACAACGACATACCATTTACAGTTAGAGATGACACATAAAACATTAATAATAAAACATTATTGATTAAACATGTGAAACATTTTGTTGTGTTTTTATGACTGTTGGCAGATAAATTTCCCTCCTGGGATAAATAAAGTTCTATCATATCATGGGCTCCAACTTTCAGCCCAGGGGCCGCAGGTTGCCGACCCCTGGGCTAAAGGGTTGCCTCCCTCTGTACTTTCCCGTCGTCGGTATCCCGCCACTGTATCAATAGGTGATCGGTTTGTGGGGGCGTGTCGCCGACTTTCTTTCCGTTCTGTTTGCGTGAAGCTGCTGCGGGCTCGAGTGAGTGGATCTGAAATCGACCCCGCGGTGAATAAAGGGTTTGGACTACAGTATTGGAATCAGTGTTTTACTGACCCAGAATGGTGCAGGTAAAAGAATTGGAATATCAACAGCTGTGATTTGTCCTTTGGCATACCTTTCATTCAATTGTTCTGTGCACCTTTTCATAACTCTTCTTACCCTCTCCCTTGACTCTCAGCCTGAAGAAGGGTCTCGACCCAGATCGTTACCTGTTCCTTTTCTCCAGAGATGCTGCCGGACCCGCTGAGTTACTCCAGCATTTTGTGTCTGGTTTCTGAATTGCAGCGAGCTTAAGGGCCTGTCCCACTTTCACGACCTAATTCACGACCTCTGCCGAGTTTGCCCTTGACTCATACTCGCAGCATGGTCGTCACGAGGTCGCAGGAGGTCGTAGGTAGGCCGTAGCAGGCCGTGCTGCTAGTCGTAGGCACTCGTGTCATCAAGTAGGCCGGGGCGTTTTTTCAACCCTGATGAAAAATGTCCACGTGTAAAAAAGGCCGTGAATTTGGTCGTGAAATTGGGACAGGCCCTTTAGTTTCTTTGGCTTATGACAACACAACTTTCAAGAAACACGAAGGCAGTCGCATTTCAGCCTTTTCTGTCTCTCACAAGTAAACGAGTTTTCAATCAGACGTTTTCAGTGTGATTCCCAAATGAAAGCACAATTCCCGTTTTCCAGCGCTGTATCTCTAAACTAAACTCCGTGCCCCTGCCTTCTCCCCACAACTTTTGACACCCGTACTAATCTTGAATCTATCAATCTTTGCTTTAAAAACACCCAATCAATTGGTCTCCACAACCACCTGTGTCAATGAATTCCACATTCACTCTGGCTGAAGAAAATCATCCTCATCTCCATTGCAAAGGTGCGTCCTTTTATTCAAAGGTCTTGCCCTCTCACCCCAGACTCTCCCACTACTGGTAACATCCTCTCTACCTCTGCTTTATCTAGGCCATTTAATAGCGATTATTAGCACAATTCATCGTTCTTTGGTACAATATGATGGAAACAAGCATGACATAGACAACAGACAATAGGTGCAGGAGCCAGCACCGCCATTCAATGTGATCCTGGCTGATCATCCACAATCAGTACACACTAGGGACAATTTACAAAAATGTGTTTCTCTGTTCTAAATGGCTTACCCCTTATTCTTAAACCGTGGCCCCTGGTTCTGGACTCCCTCAACATCGGGAACATGTTTCCTGCCTCTAGCGTGTCCAAACTCTAAATAATCTTATATGTTTCAATAAGATATCCTCTCATCCTTATAAACTCCAGAGTGTACAAGCCCAGCTGCTCCATTCTCTCAGCATATGACAGTCCCGCCATCCTGGGAATTACCCTTGTAAACCTACGCTGCACTCCCTCAATAGCAAGAATGTCCTTCCTCAAATTAGGGGACCAAAACTGCACACAATACTCCGGGTGTGGTCTCACTAGGGCTCTGTACAACAACAGAAGGACCTCTTTGCTCCTATATTAGATTCCTCTTGTTATAAAGGCCAACATACCATTGGCTTTCTTCACTGCCTGCTGTACCTGCATGCTCATTTTCATAGACTGATGAACAGGGACTCCCAGATCCCGTTGTACTTCCCCATTTCCCAACTTGACGCCATTTAGATGGTAATCTGCCTTCCTGTTTTTTGCTACCAAAGTGGATAACCTCACATTTATCCACATTAAACTTCATCAGCCATGCATCTGCCCACTCCCCAAACCTGTCCAAGTCACCCTGCACTCTCATAGCATCCTCCTCACAGTTCACACTGCTGCCCAGCTTGGTGTCATCTCCAAATTTGCTAATGTTACTTTGAATCCCTTCATCCAAATCATTGATTTATATTATAAATAGCTGGGGTCCCAGCACCGAACCGTGCGGTACCCCACTAGTCACTGCCTGCCATTCTGAAAGGGGCCCGTTAATCCCGACTCTTTGTTTCCTGTCTGCCAACCACTTCTCTATCCATGTCAGCACTCTACCCCCAATACCATGTGCCCTAATGTTGCCCACTAATCTCCTTTTCTGTGGGACAGAGAGCTCATCACCCAGAGATGACCTCTTTCCTCTCTTTTGGACTCTCCAAGGTGGCCTTCTACCCTCTTTAGACCTTTTCAGGTTTGATGAAGGGTCTCGACCCGAAACGCCGCCTTTTCCTTTTCTCCAGAGAAGCTGCCCGTCGCTCTTAGTTACTCCAGCATTTCACGTCTATCTTTAGTGTAAAGCAGCATCTGCAGTTCCTTCTTACACAGCATGCAGCTTAAGCAGACCCTCCATTGGTAATTGGAGTAGCTTCTCCCTCCTCATCCCCCTCCTCCTATCGCTCACAGTTGTTCACTTTCCAAACACTTTTAACTCCCCCTCCCATTCCCACACTGACCTTTCTGTCCTGGGCCTCCTCCATTGATTGAGGCCACGCGCAAATTGGAGGAACATCAATTAACCTCATATTAACCTCGTATTTCGCTTGGGCAGCTTACACCCCAGTGGTACGATTATTGATTGCCCTATCGTCAAGTACCCCTTGTATCCGCTCTTTCTCCGTCCCTCCCCCCGCCCTAGTTGTTGTACTAGTAGTTAAGTTTAGAGATACAGCACGGAAACAGGCCCTTTGTCCCACCGGATCCGTGCCGACCATCGATCCCCGCACATTAACACTATCCAGGCTGCACCCACTAGGGCCTATGTTTACATTTACACCAGGCCAATTAGCCTACAAACCTGCACGTCTTTGGAATGTGGGAGGAAACGGAAGATCTCAGAGAAAACCCACACAGGTCATGGGGAGAAGGTACAGACAGCACCCGTAGTCAGGATCGAACCCGGGGCTCTGGCGCTGCATTCGCTGTAAGGCTGCAACTGTACCGCTGCGCTACCGTGACCACCCGGCGACCTTTCGGGTCGAGACCCTTCATCAAACCTGAGAAGGTCCAAAGAGGGTAGAAGGCCATCCTGGGGAGTCCAATAGAGGGGGACTGGTGGAAAAGGGGTCATCTCCGGGTGGTGAGAACAGAAAAAGGTGCAGAGGCGATGGAAGAAAATTTGATGGAGGGTCTCGAATGGAAAAATGACCTATTCCTTTTCTCCAGAGATACTAGAGTTTCTAAGTCGTCCTGTTGAGCCACATTGTCTGTAAAGGGCCTGTCCCACTTGACCGTCATTTGTGGGTAATTTACGCAACATCATTTGCACGTCATGACGCACGGCGCGTGAGCCGTGACACGCACGCGATGCGCGCATGGTGCGTGATGACATAGGCAGACGCGTGGCGCAGCAGGATTTTGTGATGTACAAAATGTTTGCGCGCCATCTGCGTGACGTGCAAATGACGGCCAAGTGGGACAGGCCCTTAACTCGTTTGCACCTTGCCCACAGCTAACAAAGACCGGTTTCCTTCAGCAAACGTTTTTGCATATCTTTCATTCATTCGTTCCATTTCGCTCCATATCACCGTCTACATCTCTCGTTTGCATTTCCCTGACTCCCAGTCTGAAGAAGGGGCTCGACCCGAAACGTCACCCATTCCTTCTCTCCAGAGAAGCTGCCTGTCCCGTTGAGTTAGTCCTGGTCTGTCCCCACTGGTAATTGCAGTAGCATCTCCTCCTTCTCCCATCGCTCACAACATCCAGCCAATTTGTTTACTTGTAGTCTGAGGTTGCTCATGTTTGGTGGAGCAAAGCAAAACAGACATTTCTGTGAAGGGTTATTCTCAGTTGCTTATTGCACTGAATTGAAATACAGACAGCTGGGGAGTACAGCAGCCAGCTCACTGCAGGGCATTTACCTGTTCACTCTGCTCCGCAGAAGACAAGCGCAAGCAATGACTACAGCAACAACAAAAAAACTGCTGGCAGAACTCGGCTCAGTTCAGTTAGTTTAGTTTATTGTCACGTGCACTGAGGTACAGTGAGAAGCTTATGTTGCGTGCTAACTAGCCAGAGGAAAGACAACACATGATTACAATCGAGCCATTCACAGTGTTCCCGATGTTGGGGGAGTCCAGAACCAGGGGCCACAGTTTAAGAAAAAGGGGTAAGCCATTTAGAACGGAGACGAGGAAAACCTTTTTCACACAGAGAGTTGTGAATCTGTGGAATTCTCTGCCTCAGAGGGCGGTGGAGGCAGGTTTTCTGGATGCCTTCGAGAGAGAGCTAGATAGGGCTCTTAAAGATAGCGGAGTCAGGGGATATGGGGAGAAGGCAGGAACGGGGTACTGATTGGGGATGATCAGCCATGATCACAGTGAATGGCGGTGCTGGCTCGAAGGGCCAAATGGCCTACTCCTGCACCTGTTGTCTAGTGTCTACAGATACACGATAAGGGAATAACGTTAAGTGCAAGGTAAAGCCAGCAAAGTCCGATCAAAGATAGTCCGAGGGTCACCGATGAGATAGATCGTGGTTGCACAGCGTGCCAAGCGGTATCTGTGGAGACAGAATGATGCTCCAGTCGAGGTTTGAGTTGAGGCCCTTCATCAGGTACGAGTGTGTAGATGGAATGTAGCCAGTATAAGGAGGCGGCAGAGGTGTTCCGGTCTATCATTGTCACATGTACTGAGGCACAGAGGAAACCTATGTGTTGCATGCTATCCAAGCAGTGCAGATATACCATTCAGAAATGGCGGGTAAGGCACAGCGGTTCAGCTGGTTGAGACACTGCCTCACAGCACCAGAGACCCGGGTTCAATCCCTACCTCGGGTGCTGTGTGTGTGGAGTTTGTACGTTCTCCCCGTGACCGCGTGGGTCTTTCTCCCGGGGCTCCAGTTTCCGCCCACACTATACCTACAAATACGTGCAGGCTTGTAGGTGAATTGGCCTCTGTAAATCTCCCCCAGTGTGTAGGGAGCGGATGAGAAAGTGGGATAGCACAGAACTAGTGTGAACGGGTGATCGATGGTCGGTGTGGACTCGGGGGACCGAAGGGCCTGTTTCCTTGCTGTTTCCACCTCCAAACTAAACTGAACACAATGAGTACAATAGGTTGGATAGATTTAATAGGAGCGCGAAAGACCTATTCCTGAGGGGAACCTTCTTCGACACAGAGGGTGGTGGGTGAATGGAACAAGCTGCCGGAGCAGGTAGTTGAGGCAGGGGCTATCGCAACGTTTTGGAAGCAGTTGGACAGGTACGTGGATAGGACAGGTTTCGAGGGATATGGGCCAAACATGGCAGGGTCCGGTGCAGATGGGGCATGTTGCTCAGTGCGGGCAAGTTGGGCTGAAGGGGCTGTTTCCGCGCTGCACGACTATCATTCCACGCTATGACTGGGAAGAGCAAAGGTGTGCTGTCGGGGCTGATGGGTAGGATCTCTGGATGGGGGGGGGGGGAGGAGGGGGGGGGGTTATAGTCAGATAGGGGGAGGGGCAAGGTAGACAGTGGCTGAAGTAAGTAAGTTTATTGGCCAAGTATTCACATACAAGGAATTTGCCTTGGTGCTCCGCCCACAAGTGACAATATGACAGTTACGAATGACTCAGAAAACCTTGAACATTAACATCAATGAAACATTCATGATAAAACATCATTGATCAAGCATGTGAACCAACAAAATACCAGATCAAAGGGAGGCTACAGATTTTTGGCGGTTGAGTCGAACAACTACTTGTGGAAGAGTGATAAGTGAACCAGATTAGGAAGGGGTGATGGCCAGATTACATCAGAGGAGGGTGGGGGTAAGAAAGACAGGCCAAGGGAAAATAAACACTGTTGTTCCTGACCCACAGATACATGGATAGGACAGGTTTGGAGGGATATGGACCAAGCGCAGACAAGAGGGACTAGGGTAGCTGGGACATTGTTGGCTGGTGTGAGCGAGTTGGGCCTAAGAGCCTATTTCCACACTGTATTACTCTGTGACTCCACGTCCATCTGTGTTCCCTCTCCCTTTGATCACCTTTTCCATTCGCCGTTCCCCAGCCAACTAGTTATTTAGACTTGTTCATTCCCCATGTGGTCCGACCTGCCCATTACCCACAATCCAGCTGGGTTTCTTATCGTCTGGCTTTAACTTTCCTTCTCGCTCCCACCCATTGGGCGGCACGGTGGCGCAGCGGTGGAGTTGCTGCCTCACAGCGCCAGAGACCCGGGTTCAATCCTGACTACTGGTGCTGTCTGCACGGAGTTTGTACGTTCTCCCCCATGACCTGCGCGGGTTTTTTCCGAGATCTCCGGTTTCCTCCCACACTCCAAAGGCCTACAGTTTTATAGGTTAGTTGTCTTGGTATAAATGTAGAATTGTCCCGAGTGTGTGTAGGGTAGTGTTAATGTGCGGGGGGGGGAGGAGGGGGGGGGGGGGGGGGTCGAGGAAAAATCATGCAGGCCACGGCCCCTGTTTCCACCAATCTTTCCACCACCACGCACAAGAAACACGAGAAGCGACAAGACGGACACCGTTATACGCAGATGCCGAGAAGTGTGCTCAGCTCAGGCTGAACGACTTCTAATCTTGTGTGTGGACTCGATAAGAAGAAAAAGAATGTGCGGGGATCGCTGGTTGGTGCGGACTGGATGGGCCGAAGGGTCTGATTCCACGCTGTATCTCTGAACTGAAAAGTAAACACAGATGCTGCCGGACCCGACGAGTTCCTCCAGCGCTTTGATTTACACTCCAGATTCCAGCATCTCGTCTCTCGTCTCTCCAATCAAACCCACACACCACCTGCAGCACCAATTCACTGTAGGCTTTCTGCAAACACTTTCCTTTCCACAATTTCCTTGTGGGGAATTTACAAAGCACGAGCACGGAGTAAATTAGAATCATACATTATTCAGTCTTCCTGTCAAATTGTGTTTCCGCTGACTGGATAGCACGCACCAAAAGCGTTTTACTGTACTTTGGTGCACTTGACAATAAACTAAACTGTATCACTGTATTGTTAAATGACCACCGCTGTAAACTGAAGGTTGATGTTAACAAAAACAAGAGCTTTCAATTTGCACAAATATTGACAGCAGTCAAAGCCGCCGTCATAATCTGGCCACAATTCAGCCTCGCGGCGGTCGTAGTAGCAGCAACCACATCTTGCCTTGGGATGCACTGTACACAGCCACAAAGGTGTTTTGTAGATAAACATTTGCCCTCTAGAAGAACAAAGGAAATATAGACAATAGACAATAGGTGCAGGAGGAGGCCATTCAGCCCTTCGAGCCAGCACCGCCATTCAATGTGATCATGGCTGATCATCCCCAATCAGTACCCCGTTCCTGCCTTCTCCCCATGTCCCCTGACTCCGCTATCTTTAAGAGACCGATCTAGCTTTCTCTTGAAAGTATCCAGAGAAGCAGAGAATTCCACAGACTCACCACTCTCTGTAAGAAAAAGTGTTTCCTCGTCTCCGGTCTAAATGGCTTTCTCCTTATTCTTAATATGTGGTCCCCTGGTTCTGGACTCCCCCAACATCGGGAACATGTTTCCTGCCTCTAGCGTGTCCAAACCCTTTATAATCTTCTATGTTTCAATATATACCGAGAAGAGTTTTAAAATATCTCCCGGCAGGTCCAATAAGTCGCATCTTGGCTCAGCGTCTGAACTATTCCACCAAGGTTTGCTTTGAAAGGGTCCGGTGTGCTGTGCATCTGCACTAAATCATCACCACCGTTGAAAACATTAGCGATGCAGTGGTGTCAGTTTCCAACGGGAACGGTGACGGACGCACCATTCCTTACAATGCCGTGTACGCCAGTGATGGCAACTTCTACTGAAGTGTGGATGGCCGTTGGCTCGCTAGAAGCTCATCCGCCCGTTGACAGGTCTTGTTTTTAGTCCTGCTGGGAGTCCACAACCCCCTCCTCACCCGGCAAACCAGGTGGGGGAGGCAGTTTAGTCGCCGACTATCCGACCATGGGACAGGTAGCACGTGAATTACATGGTACCCGTGGCGGGGGGAACTCACCGTCCCAACCTAAAGCAGGGAAAGAGCTTTCCAAATTACGACTTGCACTCTATCGAGGCCACGTGAAGATAGACACAAAATGGAGAGAAGGAATGGGTGGCGTTTTGGGTCAAGACCCTTCTTCAGACTGAGCGTCAGGGGAGAGGGAGACATGGAGATGTAGAAGGGTAAGGTGTGAAAACGAGACATCAAAGGGGACAAAGTCAAGGAAAATGTGGAATAGGTCACTGTCAGCTCGGGGTAGGTGGCAATGAAGCAGAAATGTAGACACCAAATGCTGGAGCAACTCAGCGGGACACACAGCATTTCTGGATAGTTTCAGGTCGAGACCCTCCTGTATTTCGGCCCGAAAACGTCACATAGAAACATGGAAAATAGGTGCAGGAGGAGGCCATTCGGCCCTTCGAGCCAGCACCGCCATTCATTGTGATCATGGCTGATCGTCCCCAACTCAATAGCCCGTGCCAGCCTTCTCAACATATCCTTTGATTCCACTAGCCCCTCGAGCTAGAGAAACATAGAAACATAGACCTATTCCTTCTATCCAGAGATGCTGCCTGTCCCGCTGAGTTGCTCCAGCATTTTGTGTCTATCTTCAGTTTAAACCGGCATCTGCAGTTCCTTCTTCACGTGACAATGAAGGGCACGGAATCGTGTACCGAGGCAATAGACCATAGACACTAGGTGCAGGAGTAGGCCATTCGGCCCGTCGAGCAATTCAATGTGATCACGGCTGATCATCCCCAATCAGTACCCCGTTCCTGCCTTCTCCCCATATCCCCTGACTCCGCTCTTTTTAGGAGCCCTATCTGGCTCTCTCTAAAAAGCATCCAGAGAACCCGCCTCCACCTCTCCCTCTGAGAGACTCGCAACTCTCTGAGGAAACACTTTTTCTCACAGAGGGTGGTGAGTCTGTGGAATTCTCTGCCTCAGAGGGCGGTGGAGGCCGGTTCTCTGGATGCTTTCAAGAGAGAGCTAGATAGGGCTCTTAAAAATAGCGGAGTCAGGGGATATGGGGAGAAGGCAGGAATGGGGTACTGATTGGGATGATCAGCCGTGATCACATTGAATGGCGGTGCTGGCTCGAAGGGCCAAATGGCCTACTCCTGCACCTATTGTCTATTGTCTATTGGGTCAGAGTGATACAGTGTGGAAACAGGCCCTTCGGCCCAACTTGTCCACACCATCCTACATGTCCCATCTACACTAGTCTCACTTGCCCGCGTTTGGCCCATATCCCTCTAAGCCTGTCCTATCCATGTACCTGTCTAATTGTTTCTTAAACATTGCGATTGTTCCAGCTTCAGTTTCCTCTTCCGGCAACTCGTTTTATACACCCACCACCCTTTGTGTAAAATAGTTACCCCTCAGGTTCCTAATAAATCTTTCCCCCCCCCTCACCTTAATGCTACGGCTCAAGATTCCCCCTACTCTGGGCAAAAGACTGTGCGTTTACCCGATCTATTCGCATCGTGTCTTGTACACCTCTATAAGATCACCCCTCATCCTCCTGCGCTCCAAGAAATAAAGTCCCAGCCTGCTCAACCTCTCCCTGTAGCTCACACCCTCGAGTCCCGGCAACATCCTCCTAAATATGCTAGGCACCCTTTCAAGCTTGAGTTGAGTTTAGCTTATTATCACTCATTCTGAGGTACAGTGAGAAGGTTTTGTTGCGTGCTAACCAGTCAGCAGAAAGACAATACATGATTACAATCGATCCATTTACAGTCCACGAATACACGATAAGGGAATGATGTTCAGTGCAAGGTAAAGCCAGTAAAGTCTGGTCAAGGATAGTCTGAGGGTCACCCATGAGGTTGATGGTAGTTCAGCACCGCTCTCTGGTTGTGGTAGGATGGTTCAGTTACCTGATAACAGCTGGGAAGAAACTGTCTCTGAATCTGGAGGTGTGCGTTTTCACACTTCTGTACCTTTTGCCTGATGGGAGAGGGGAGAAGAGGGAGTGGCCGGGGTGCGACTGGTCCTTGATGACGCTGCTGGCCTTGCCGAGGCAGCGCGAGGTGTAGATGGAGTCCATGGCTCAACAACATCTTTCATGTAACATGGTGACTAAAATGTGCAGGGATTGTGAAGGTCGCTTTTTCCATGGTGATTAATGTTCTGCTTTCGTTTCACATTCCCTGCCATTTATGTACAATTTTTCTTTTTTTTAAATTTCTGGGATAGCCATTTTGCACTCAGGACTGGCACGGTAGCGCAGGGGTAGAGTTGCTGCCTTACTGTGCCAGAGACCCGGGTTCGATCCTGACTACGGGTGCTGTCTGCATGTGTTTTCTCCGAGATCTTCGGTTTCCTCCCACACTCCAAAGACGTACAGGTTTGTAGGTTAATTGGCTTGGTGTGAATGTACTATGGGCCCTAGTGTGTGCAGGACAGTGTTGGTATGTGGGGGGTCGCTGGTCGGCACGGACTCGGTGGGCCGAAGGGCCCGTTTCCGCGCTGTGTCTCTGAACTAAACTGAAGCACTAGGATGACAGCAAGCGTCTGCAGGCTACTCGGCTGTGTGGGTCATACACCGCTGTGCTGAACCTTACAATCGCAAGTGTTCGTCCGGCCGTGATAACACTTGGCAGTCAGCAGCCTGGATAATCTCCACCAGCCTGGTCCCTGCACGCCAAGCATGAGATTAGCCAAAGCTGACCACACCAGCGACAGCCCACGGGATTAACACAAAGACTGGAACGCGACCCCAAAATCCAACTGACCTTCCATCCAAAACCGCAAGAAATTGCAGAGAATTGTGGCCACAGCCCACACCATCGCACAAACCAACCTGCCTTCCTCTGACTCCATCTACACCTCAGGCTGCCTCGGCAAGGGGGCGCCGAGGAGTGTGGCAGCCTCGCCTGCAGCTGTTCGTCCTTTCATCCTTTTAAAAAAAAATTTAATCTGTCAAAAAGCGCATGTGACAATAAATGGAAACTTAAGGCCAGCAGCATAGTCAAGGACCAGTCGCACCCTGGCCACTCCCTCTTCTCCCCTCTCCCATCAGGCAAAAGGTACAGAAGTGTGAAAACGCACACCTCCAGATTCAGGGACGGTTTCTTCCCAGCTGTTATCAGGCAACTGAACCATCCTACCACAACCAGAGAGAAGTTCTGAGCTGCTATCTGCTATCTTTGATCGGACATTACTGGACTTTATCTTGCACTAATTAAACTTATTCACATTATTCCCTTGATCAAGATTCCCTTTATTCAAGAGAGAGCTAGATAGGGCTCTTAAAAATAGCTGAGTCAGGGGATATGGGGAGAAGGCAGGAACGGGATACTGATTGGGGATGATCAGCCATGATCACATTGAATGGCGGTTCTGGCTCCAAGGGCCGAATGGCCTACTCCTGCACCTATTGCCAGACTGATGCCTGGGATGTCAGGATTTTCACATGAGGAAAGACTGGATAGACTCGGCTTGTACTCACTAGAATTTAGAAGATTGAGGGGGGATCTTATAGAAACTTCCAAAATTCTTAAGGGGTTGGACAGGCTAGATGCAAGAAGATTGTTCCCGATGTTGGGGAAGTCCAGAACAAGGGGTCACAGTTTAAGGTTAAGTGGGAAATCCTTTAGGACCGAGATGAGGAAAACATTTTTCACACAGAGAGTGATGAGTCTCTGGAATTCTCTGCCACAGAAGGTAGTTGAGGCCAGTTCATTGGCTATATTTAAGAGGGAGATAAATGTGGCCCTTGTGGCTAAAGGGATCAGGGGGTATGGAGAGAAGGCAGGTACAGGATACTGAGTTGAATGATCAGCCATGATCATATTGAATGGCGGTGCAGGCTCGAAGGGCCGAATGGCCTACTCCTGCACCTATTTTCTATGTTTCTATGTTTCTATTGTCTATTGTCTATCATTTATCTGTACACTGTGGATGGCTCGATTGTAACCTCGTATTGTGTTTCCACTGACTGGTTAGCAAGCAACAAAGAGCTTTTCACTGTACCTCGGTACACGTGAAAATAAACTAAAGTAAACTTTATTGTAATGAATCAGTTGCACAATAGACAGTGTAAAATCTACTCAACTAAGCCACCAGAATGCTTTTCAGATGCGTTTTGTTCAGGGGGAGAAAAAAGCATAACTGAAAGGCAATTATGATTCTATAAGAAATGAAATTTAAAAGACCTGTGAGCCGAGTTTTCCTCAGACAAAGCTCCAAACCATCACTTTGCAATATCTTGCAATTTGCATCACGCAGACTGAAGTCAGGGAGTTACTCAGGGGATAGGTGTAAATGGATTATTAAATGTGTGCATGCAAAGCGTGGTTAGACTCAGATCATCCATGTACTCACAGCTCCAGAGCTAAAGGGAATGGCAGCTTCAGGGTCCATTGCAAATGAATTAGCAAAATACAGAAAAGCCAGAACATTTTCAGAGGTAAAAGGGTAAAAGTCCGAATTTATCCGCCTTGTTTTTGTTGCCTCACACTCACAGCGCCAGGGACCCGGGTTCCATCCTGACCTGTGGAATTCTCTGCCTCAGAGGGCGGTGGAGGCAGGTTCTCTGGATGCTTTCAAGACAGAGCTAGATAGGGCTCTTAATAATAGCGGAGTCAGGGGATATGGGGAGAAGGCAGGAACGGGGTACTGATTGGGGATGACCAGCCATGATCACATTGAATGGTGGTGCTGGCTCGAAGGGCCAAATGGCCTACTCCTGCACCTATTGTCCATTGACTGTTGTTCTCCCCCAAAATGTGTGGATTTCCTCAAGGTGTCATAGAGAGTCATACAGCATGGAAACAGGCCCTTCGGCCCAACTTACCCACACAGACCAATAGACAATAGGCAATAGGTGCAGGAGTAGGCCATTCGGCCCCTCAAGCCAGCACTGCCATTCAATTTGATCATGGCTGATCGTCCCCAACCAGTGCCCCGTTCCTGCCTTCTCCCGATATCCTCTAACTCCGCTATCTTTAAGAGCCCTATCTAGCTCTCTCTTGAAAGTATCCAGAGAACCTGCCTCCACCGCCCTCTGAGGCAGAGAATTCCACAGACTCACAACTCTCTGTGAGAAAAAGTGTTTCCTCGTCTCCGTTCTAAATGGCTTACTCCTTATTCTTAAACTGTGGCCCCTGCATTCTTGACTCCCCCAACATCGGGAACGTGTTTCCTGCCTCTAGTGTGTCCATACCCTTATTTATCTTATATGTTTCAATAAGATCCCCTCTCATCCTTCTGAACTCCAGAGTGTACAAGCCCAGCCGCTCCATTCTCTCAACATATGGCAGTCCTGCCATCCCAGGAATTAACCTTGTAAACCTACGCTGCACTCCCTCCATAGCAAGAATGTCCTTCCTCAAATTAGGGGACCAACTAGTCCCACCTGCCTCTGTTTGGCCCATATTCCTCTAATCCTGTCCTATCCACGTACCTGTTTAAATGCTACTTGAACCTAGCGATAGTTCCTGCCTTAACTACCTCCTCCGGCAGCTCGTTCCATGCACCCACCGCCCTTTGTGTGAAAAAGGTACCCCTCAGGTTCCTAATAAATCTTACCCCTTCACCTTAAACCTATGTCCTCTGGTTCTCGATTCCCCAACTCTGGGCAAGAGTCTCTGTGCATCAGTCCGATTTATTCCTCTCATGATTTTGTGCAACTCTATAAGATTATCCTCATCCTCTTGCGCTCCAAGGAACAGAGTCCCAGCCTGCTCAACCTCTCCCTAGAGCTCAGGCCCTCGAGTCCTGGCAACATCCTCATAAATCTTCTCATCGCCCTTTCGAGCTTGACAACATAGGTTACGTTTCAGTTCGGGACCCTTCGTTAGACTCAGACTAAAAATGTATAATTAAACACGCTGGATCTTAATTTAAAAAGATCAGACAACTGAACCATTCTACCGCAACCAGAGAGCAGTCCTGAGCCCCCACAGTATCCACCTCGCACCTCATATTTCATATCACAGAGCAGCACCTCATATTTCTCCTTGGGTAGTTTACACCCCAGCGGTATGAACATTGACTTCAGATAGCCTTTGCTTTCTCTCTCCATTCCCTCCCCCTTCCCAGTTCTCCTACCAGTCTTACTGTCTCCGACTACATTCTATCTCTGTCCCGCCCACTCCCCTGACATCAGTCCGAAGAAGGGTCCCAACGTTTAAGAAATATTTAGACAAGTACATGGTTAGGACAGGTTAAGGGGGATATGGGTCAAACGCAGGCAGGTGGTAACAGTGTAGATGGGACGTGTTGGTCGGTGTGGGCAAGTTGAAGGGTCTCAATCCGAAACATCACCCATTCCTTCTCTCCAGAGATGCTACCTGTCCCGCTGAGTTACTCCAGCATTTTGTGTCTACCTACTATCTGCCTCATTGGAGACCCTTGGACAATCATCGATCGGACTTTACTGGACTATTTCTTGCACTAAACTTTATTCAGGTTATTCCATTTATCACTTATCTATACACTGTGGATGGCTCGATTGTAATCATATATTGTCTTTCCGCTGACTGGTTAGCGCGCAACAAAAGCTTTTCACTGTACCTCGATGTATGTATAACCTACCTTTACGAGTCACAAATTACTCCAGGGGAGTCTGCAGCAATAATGTACACATACTGTTAAAATGTATAGTGCACTAAGTGTAGTGCAAACCAAAATGAGGAGAGAGAACACACTGTAATCGTGATCAGAAAGGCCTCGTCTTCAGCTATTCATTAAAATTTGCATAAAATCATTATGATTTAGAAGCTCATGGAAGGCATGCATTCAAATGATCTCATTTGTGCACTAATTGAACATATTTTTCTAAAATTTCTACGCTCAGCTTAAAATTGGTGTTTCTCCCCCATGGGGTTTTGTTTACAGAAAGCTCAAGTGCCTCTGATTTATTTCCATTTTACCATCTATCGCGATCGCCGCCTCAGAAAGGCAGCCAACATCATCGGGGACCCACACCATCCTGGCCACACACTCATCTCGCCGTTGCCATCGGGAAGAAGGTACAGGAGCCCGAGAACTGTAACGTCCAGGTTCAGGAACAGCTTCTTCCCTACAGCCATCAGGCTATTAAACATTACAACCTCATAAAGCTGCGAACTACAATAGACTATTATTATTATTATTATTATTGCACTGTTATTCTTTGTTCTTTTCTTTCCTGAGTTTTTGTTATATTATTTATTATGATTATATAGCGGAGTCAGGGGATCAGCGGAGTCAAAGGATATGGGGAGAAGGCAGGAACGGGGTACTGATTGGGGATGATCAGCCATGATCACATTGAATGGCGGTGTTGGCTCGAAGGGCCAAATGGCCTACTCCTGCACCTATTGTCTCTATATTCTGTTGTGCTGCAGCAGGTAAGAATGTCATTGTTCTATCTGGGACATATGACAATAAAACACTCTTGACTCTTGAACATACAAGAACATAAGAGGAGCAAAAGGTACTGGGACCATCACGCATGCCCAACCATTCAACAGGATTTAGGTTACTTTTACAGCACAGAAATAGGCCCTTCGGCCCACCGAGTCCGCGCTGACCAGCGATCACCACAGGTTGGCACAGTACTGTGAGCTATTTTGACAATGAGGAAAAACGTTTTCACTCCGAGAGATGTGAATCTGTGGAATTCTCTGCCTCAGAAGGCAGTGGAGGCCAATTCTCTGGATGGTTTCAAGAGAGAGTTAAGCCCCTGTCCCACTTAGGAGACCTAAACAGCAACCTCTGGTGGCCTTGCCCGCCACCCAAGGTTTCCATGAGGTCACCGGAGGTTTTGGTCACTCTCCCTAATGGTCGAAAGTGGTTTCCGCGTGGTCGAGGCTTCATCTAGGTTGCTGCTATTTTTTTAATCATGATTATTACCGGACTCGACTAATACCCGGTTGTCGTTTTTAAAATCGATCATGTTTGTGTCGCAGGTCTAGTCGAAGTCGGTTTTCTCCATAGTCGAGGAAGGTTTTCAACATATGCGTGGGAGGTGGTAGGAGGTTGCAGGTCACCTTGCCCTTGATTTTTTTGTTTGGGTGGCGGGCAAGGTCACCAGAGGTTGCAGTTTAGGTCTCCTAAGTGGGACAGGGGCTTCGGAAAGGGCTCTTAAAGATAGCGGAGTCAGGGGATATGGGGAGGAGGCAGGAACGGGGTACTGATTGGGGATGATCAGCCATGATCACAGTGAATGGCGGTGCTGGCTCGAAGGGTTGAATAGCCTACTCCTGCACCTACTGCCTGTTGTAAAAGGTCTCTTAAATGCCACGATCATACCTTCCTCCAGCACCACCTCCAGCAGCACGTTCCAGGCACTCATTATTCGTTGTGTAAAAAACCTGCCCCACACATCGCCATTAAACTTTCCTCCCTTCGCCTTAAAGTTATCCCCTCTAATATTTGATTTATTTCATCCTGGTTTTGACTGTGTGTGTACCTGATCGATGCCTCTCATAATTGTATATCCTTCTAATCGGTCTCCCCATAACCTCTGGTTTTCCAGAACTATCAAATCCAAGTCTGTCCAATGCCTTCCTGGAGCTAATACCCCTTAATCCAAGCTTCACGGCCAGCTTCGACCGCCGGCCTATAACATCCTGAAGCCGCACTCACCGGTAGGAAAGTGCTGATTCGGGCGCTCCAAGCCGCGGAGTTTGACCGTTCCCAACATCGGAGTTTCGAACATCCCGACTAGAGAGCCTGTACATCCGGCCGTCCGTAGCGGCGACTACGGAGGGTTCATGGCCCCGACCACGGGTGAACAAAGGGAGGAGGACTGACTGAACTTTGTTGCCTTCCACCACAGTGGAGAATGCTGTGGTGGATGTTTGCGTTAGATCTTATTGTGCATTGTGTGTTCTTTTTAAGTGTATCGCTGCTGGCAAATTCATTTCACTGCACCTTCGGGTGCATGTGACGAATAAAATTGACTTTGACTCATTCTGGTGAACCTTCCCTGCACCCTTTCCAAAGTCTCCGCATCCTCCCTGTAAACGGACGACCAGAACTGCACGCAATACACCGAATGCGACCGAAACGAAGTCGTGTAAAGTTGCATCATGACCTCCTGACACTTGCGCTCAATGCCTCGATCAGTGAAGGCAAGCAAACTTCTTGCTATTGAGCGAGTGCAGCGTAGGTTTACAAGGTTAATTCCCGGGATGGCGGGACTGTCATATGCTGAGAGAATGGAGCAGCTGGGCTTGTACACTCTGCAGTTTAGAAGGATGAGAGGGAATCTTATTGAAACATATAAGATTATTTAGGATTTGGACACGCTAGAGGCAGGAAACATGTTCCCGATGTTGGAGGTGTCCAGAACCAGGGGCCACAGTTTAAGAATAAGAAGTAAGCCATTTAGAACGGAGACGAGGAAACACTTTTTCTCACAGAGAGTGGTGAGTCTGTGGAATTCTCTGCCTCGGGGGGTGGTGGAGGCCGGTTCTCTGAATGCTTTCAAGAGCGAGTTAGATAGAGCTCTTAAAAATAGCGAAGTCAGGGGACATGGGGAGAAGGCAAGAACGGGGTACTGATTGGGGATGATCAGGCATGATCACAATGAATGGCGATGCTGGCTCGAAGGGCCGAATGGCCAATTCCTGCATCTTTTGTCTATTGTCAAACACTTAACTTCTTTACCACATTATCTGCTCATATTACCACTTCCAGGGAGTGATGGGCTTGTACCCAAGATTCCTCTCCCCCCGCCCCTCCCCCCCCACGTTCCCGTCAATCTCGTCATGCTCCCCTGCATGATGGCAGCCTTCCGTCAGCAGGCTGACCAAAACCAAACACAACGCTCCAAGTGCAGCCTCACCAACGTCTTGTACAACTGTAATATAAAATCTCAACTTCTAAACTCAATACCCGACCGTTGAAGTCTAATGTGCCAATAGACAATAGACAATAGGTGCAGGAGTAGGCCATTTGGCCCTTCAAGCCAGCACCGCCAATCAATGCCCGATCATCCACAGTCAGTACCCCGTTCCTGCCTTCTCTCCATATCCCCTGACTCTGCTATCTTTAAGAGCCCTATCTAGCTCTCTCTTGAAATTATCCAGAGAACCGGCCTCCACCGCCCTCTGGCAGAGAATTCCACAGACTCACAACGCTCTGGGTGAAAAACTGTTTCCTCATCTCTGTTCTAAATGGCCTACCCCTTATACTTAAACTGTAGCCCCTGGTTCTGGACTCCCCCAACATCGGGAACATGTTCCCTGCCTCTAGCGTGTCCAAACCCTTAATAATCTTATATGTTTCAATAAGATTCCCTCTCATCCTTCTAAACTCCAGAGAATACAATCCTAGCTGCTCCATTCTCTCAGCATATGACAGTCCCGCCATCCCGGGAATTAACCTACGCTGCACTCATGCATTGTCTTTCCGCTGACTGGTTAGCACGCAACAAAAGCTTTCACTGTACACGTGACACTAAACTAAACTGAACAAAATTAACTCTAACCCATTCACTGCCCCGTAAGTGTTTAATATTTCAATATTATTAGCGGATTTAGTGGCAATTATGTAAATACAGCGGTAAATTAACCTATTAAATTTGCTAAACACAGCTAATCTCATTACCATCTAATTAACATTGTTTTATACAACTTCTGTGCCTATTTGGCTCAGTTCCTTCAATTTCTTATCTGCAACATGATGGGAGACATTATGATAAAATAATGTTGGTTTTCACCTGCAGAATTCCTCGTCAAATAAAAAGGAAATATTATTACATTAGCAATAGGCGGTCAGTTCTACAGGTCAAACACAGCTGCCCCTCGCTGTCTCATACAGACTCCCCAAGGAGGCATTCCATTCAAGAAATAGCCTTAATTAGACTCCAGCATAATTTATCTGAGCGCCATTCCAACACTGTAAACATAATCACTTTCAAATCAGCTTTACTAGTTGTAAAATAAATCAAAGCAAAAATATAAAATGTCAGCATGTAAGATCTCCTGAATGCGCAGGTGTCAATTGGCTTGCAGAGATATTCTGTGAACGTGGTTTCCTTTACGGCGATATTTCTCATTATAATCTTCCTTTCTCGAAAAATAAGCCCTTTGCTAAATGCTCCTGTTGTGGTTTTGCATCATTAACTCCAGTCTTTTTTCATGTCAAAATGGGCCGTTAGAACGCAGAAAATCTCCAGACGTTACAATAGATGGATCATAATAAGCTATTAAACACAGACCTAAATAAAGTGGTTTGGGTCTGGTAATCACCTCAGAATATCCTTGCATGCTAAGAGCTCCCAAGTAGCAAATGGCAATTATTACAAATCACTGCAGCCAATTTCCCTCGAACAGTTATTTTGCCTTTGGTCCCACATTATTGATGATCTGGTACAAAATGAGAAACAAAATCAAAATTACCCAATCATCTTCATCAATTGTTGACATCATGTTGCTTCATAAAAGGACCTTTCATTTTAATTTAACAAACAGGACACATCTCCCGAACAGGGGGGGTCATTCTGTGCTCTGGACATATCAATTATGTGGAAGGCAATGCAATCCATTCAGTTAGTGTGTGTGCCGTCCTTTTCAAAGCATTTTAATTCCTGAACAGCGCGTATGAGAAAAGCCTTGATCTGTGCATTTTATTCCTTCCACCACCGCAGGGCTAGCTGTTTGCTTCCGCGGACAGGATCCATTTCGTGGAGTTTCTCGGGAGAGCTGGTTCAACAAATGTGAACAAATAAGTTGTAAATAACATTAAGATGCAATGTTGTACTCTCCCTCGGGCTATCCTTTCCAGTGGCCCGTGCTTATTAAAAGATGCGCTCTTCATACTGCCGCAGAAGTTCCTGACTAGAATGCATTGTGAGCTGCCCTTGCCTCGCTGAGAGCTGCTTCCTTAAAAGTATCTCAGCCATCATCATGACCACGCAAGGCAGTGTCGAGTTTATTCCTTACGAATCAAGGACCTTGGGGGGGCTGTGTGTTAAATTACCCAACTTATTTTTCTTCCAAACAAAAGGAAGCTGCGTTTGGCTCCTGGCTACAGCTGGTATTCAGAAATTAGTGATTGTTGTCTTAGTCCCCCAGCTAAAAACATAGAACGTAGAACGATACGTTATAGGAACTAGAGGGCATGGTGGTGCAGTGGTAGAGTTGCTGCCTCACAGTGCCGGAGATTCAGGTTCCATCCTCACGACGGGTGCTTGTCTGAACGGAGTTTGTACGTTTTCTCTGTGACTTGCGTGGGTTTTCTCCGGGTGCTCTGGTTTCCTCCCACACTCTACAGACATGCAGGTTTGCAGCTTAATTGGCTCCAGTAAAATTTAAATTGTCCCCAGTGTGTCGGATGGCACAGTGTACAGGAATCGGCGTACAGTGGTCGGCGCAGACTCGCTGGGCCAAAGGGGTCTGTTTCCGCACTGTATCTCTAAACTATAGACTAAACAGGCCCTTCGGCCCTCAATATCTGTGCTGAACATGATGCCAAGACCAGACTAAGACAAAGGCCAATGCTGGAGTAAAGGGCCTGTCCCACTTGGGCCGTCACTTACGCGATAGGCCAGTAGTGACGGTCGCGCGACGGTCACGAGCATCATCATGCGTACGCACAGCCGTCTGGAGCACGTGACGTCATTTGAAGATACACACAAAATGCTGGAGTAACTCAGTGGGACCGGCAGCATCTTTGGAGAGAAGGAATGGATGATGTTTCCGGATGAGACTCTTCTTCAGTCTAAAAGGGTCTTGACCCGAAACGTCACCCATTGTTTCTCTCCAGAGATGATATCGGTCCCGCTGAGTTACTCCAGCATTTTGTGTCTATCTTCAATCGTCTTGGCCCTGCTCTGGGAGTAGAAGTGGGGGCGGATCCGGACCGCAATGGCCGTGAGCCCCAGGCTGAGATCGACGATCGTTTGCCTGCTTCTGCTGCCGTTGGAGGTGAGATGTTGCGTTGCGTCAGGGTCTTGGGCCTGTCCCACTTTGGCCGTCAGGCCGGTGGCGCGCGAAGATTTTGTGCAGGACGACGTCCACACTCCTCCACGCCACTCCATGAGCACGTACCCACACGCTACCCACACGCTTAGCAGGTCGCGTAAATGGCGCGCGACAGACAGCCAAGTGGGACAGGCCCTTAACTCAGCAGGTCAGGCAGCATCCCCAGAGAACATGAATAGGTGACATTCCGCACACGAAAAAGCATGCGCACCAAAATCCTATACTTCCAGCGGCGGAAGTCCACAGGAACTGGAGGACAAGCGATGTGTGGTGCATCCGCCACCGTTCCCGTCGGAAACCAGCACCACTGCGTCGCTAATGCTTTCAATGACGATAATAATAATAATAATTTTAAATCCTGAGGTGGTTGGAAAGAATACAAAATAAAGCTTTTCACTGTTTCTCAGTACACGTGACAATAATAAAGTTAAACCAGGAACCAGCAAGCCAGCAAGCACAGTGATGAATGGATCGACCACCCAAATTGCATTAAAGATTTTTTTAATACTCTTTTTGTTTCATTGACCATAGACTTTCGACATACAGCCTGGAAACAGGCCCTTCAGACCACCAAGTCCGCGCCGACCTGCGATCCCCGTACACCAGCGCTATCCCACACACGCTAGGGACAAGTTACAATTTTACCTAAGCCAATCAACCTACAAACCTGTACGTCTTTGGAGTGTGGGAGGAAACCGGAGCACCTGGAGAAAACCCCACAGGACGAAAGTACAAACTCCGTACAGACAGCACCCGTAGTCAGGATCGAACCCGGGTCTCTGGCGGTGGAAGGAAGCCACTCTACCGCTTTGCCGCTGTGCCACCCAATAACCAGTTTCTCCAATACCTAAGTATTTTCAGTCACGAAAATGGGGAGTAAAAGCAAAACACAAAATGGGACTAAAACCTAGAGATTGGGAGTCGTTGAGTCGGCTGGGACTCTATTCCTTGGAGCGCAGGAGGATGAGAGGTGATCTTACAGATCTGTATAAAACTGGGTGCTCCGGTGTCCTCCCACACTCCAAAGACGTGCAGGTTTGTAGGTCATGTAAAATCATGAGAGGACTAGATCTGGTAGAGTCTCTTGCCCAGAGTAGGGGAATCGAGGACCAGAGGACATAGGTTTAAGGTGAGGGGGGGTGGGGAGGGAAAGATTTAATAGGAATCTGATGGGTAATGTTTTCACGCAAAGGGTGGTGGGTGAATGGAACGAGCTGCCAGAGGAGGTAGTTGAGGCAGGGACATAAGAAACATTTAGACAGATATGAGGACAGGTTTGGGCAGGTTTGGAGGGATATGGGCCAGACACAGGCAAGTGGGACTAGTATAGCTGGGACGTGTTGGCCGGTGTGGGCAAGCTGGGCCGAAGGTCCTGCCTGCCTGCCTCCCTGCAAACCAAATTAAATCAGCAAAAACACCTCTTTGATAACAAATCACTTTTGAACTACCTGAAAGAGCCCGAAAGCTGCCCAATAAAGATGTTGTTCAGTACTGCAAATGTCCCATCTGATAGTTAATTAAGTCCTTCATATTCAAAGGGCAAATCTGACAAGAGGCACAGGGTTGTAAAATCACAGAATTAAATACCACCAAGACCTAATTGCAATTTTTAAGCAGACCTTTATTTTGAAAGGCAATTAATTAAACCTTTCACTCATGGCTCTAAATTGCAGTCCAACTCATCTCCTTGTTACAAACCTACCCTTTGGGGGTTCAAGGAGCCAGAGGAGGCTCAGAAAGGACTTTTTATGGAATAAGTGCATAGTGAAAGGCTTGGATAGAGTGGATGTGGTGAGGATGTTTCCACTAGTGGAAGAGTCCAGGACCAATATGTTCATGGCAGGTCATCCAAAATCAGTATCCCGTTCCTGCTTCCTCCACATATGCTTTGATTCTGTTAGCCCCAAGAGCTCAATCTAACTCTCTCTCCAATACATCTCAAATACGTGCCACAAGGCACTGGCCAACAAAGTTACAAAAAGTGCCCATCCCTTCTTTGTCCCACCCGACGCCGGTCCTTCTCGACAGCCCCCCCCCCCCCCAACGTCCCCTCAGGACGTATTACCTCATGGCCACTGGGGCAGGGTGGAGCCTGAGATTTGAGATTACTGCAACTTCACACATCCCTGCAGTCTAATTGTAACCAGCACAGCGAACATTAAGACCAGTGCAAAGCCGCTTTTCCGTCGAAGCATAGAAAATAGGTGCAGGAGTCGTAGGCCATTCGGCCCTTCGAGCCAGCACTTGCACTCAATATGATTGTGGATGATCATACAAAATCAGTCCCCCTGCTTTTTCCCCATATCCCTTGATTCCTTTAACCCTATGAACCACTGTTGTATAACGTTAGTACCTCCACCGATGTAAAGCACTTTGGCCAACGAGAATTGTTTTTTAAATGTACTATATAAATAAAAGTGACTTGACTTGACTAAGTGCTAAATCTGTCTCTCTCTTGAAAACATCCAGTGAATTGGCCTCCACTGCCCTCCGTGGCAGAGAATTCCGCAGATTCACAACTCTCTGGGTGAAAACGTTTTCCTCATCTCAGTCCTAAATGGCCGACCCCTCGGTCTTAATCTGTGATCCCTGGTTCTGGACACCCCCAACATCAGGAGCATTTTTCCTGAATCTAGCCTGTCCAATCCTTGAAGGTGTTTCCTGTCAACATTCTGTCAGCATTAGCAACGCATCCACCACTGGGACTCCAGCAGACGCATTACAATGTAGGGCAGGGTTCTTCGTACTCTGGTTGCACTATAAGCTAGATCCATGCCCACATGGTCCACATTAAACACATACTGTGTCAGTAATAAAAACAAAATCTATCCAGACTTGATTAATACACAAAAAAAACCCAGGCTAATTACGAGATGTTAAGCCAAAAGGGCCTGTCCCACTTGCATGCGATTGCGTGCGTTTGGCACGACCAAACGGAAGCAGAGTTCACGCAAAGTTCGCGCTAAGTATGCGCTAAGTTCGCGCGTGACATCATTTGCGTCATGCTGACCAATCAGCTGGGCAGGAGGCGGGCCGACTGAATTTGGGCGCCGCACGGCATCGGGCGGAGACGTCATCACGCAACGCCACGCGCTAGGCGGACATCACAAGACGCTGCGTACAACGTCAAGACGCTGTGTACGACCGCAATGCGCCTGCGTGCCGACAGGCCGTTGGCGCGCGAAGGGATTTTTCAGACTCTGCAGGGATTTCGGAGCGATGTCGGGACCAGCCCCGCACAACTCCATACATCTCCACGCTTCTAAGTGGGACCGGCCCCGCGAGGCCCGTACGCCTCAAGAGACCACGAGGTCGCGTAATTTGCGAGCCAAGGTCGCGTAAATGGGACAGGCCCTAAAGATTGGATTGGCACCAAGAAGAATGTCATTATTGGGTTTACAATTTTTTCATTATCAGTTGTACCGAGGTACAGTGAAAAGCTTTGTTTGGCAAACAAAAAGCTTTCGTTTGTTCTCCAATTAGATAATACTATATATTGATACAGTCAAGTACAATAGGTAGAGCAAGGGAAAGATACAGAGTGAAGAATATAGTTCTCAGCCTCGTAACGTGCCAGTTTTACTTTTAGAGATACAGTGAGGAAAACAGGCCCTTCGGCCCACCGAGTCCATGCCGACCAGCGATCACCCTTGATAACAGAGAGGATGACGCTATTCCTGATTTAATGCTGTCTGCTTTCAAGCTTCTGTATCATCTGCCTGATGGGAGCGAGGAAGGAGGAGTGACTGGGGTGGGACAGGAATTTGATTATGTTGACAGCTTTTCCGCAGCTGCTTGAAGTGTGAACGGAGTCAATGGCGGGGAGTCTGCTCAGTGTGATGGACTGGGTTGCACCAGTTACTCTCTGTAATTTTGTGCGGATCTTGGACAGAGCTGTTCCCAAACCAACCGTGATGCAACCCGACAGTAATCTTTCTATGGTGCATCTGTAGATGTTTGTAAAGGGCCTGTCCCACTTGGCCGTGATTCGCGCGCCATTTACGCCACCTGCTAGCGTGTGGGTAGCGCGTAGGTAGTGCGGGGATGGGCGCATGGCGTGGCGTGGAGGAGTGTGGATTTTGTCCTACACTAAATCGTCGTGCGCCATCGGCCTGTCGCGTAACTGACGGCCAAAGTGAGACAGGCCCAAGACACAAGAAGATTCTCGACCCGAAACATCATCCATTCCTTCTCTCCAGAGATGCTGCTGGTCCTGCTGAGTTACTCCAGCATTTTGTCTCCATCTTCAAATGACGTAACGTGCTCCAGACGGCTGTGCAGACGCATGATGATGCGCGCAAAAAAAAATGTCATTAAAATAGTAATTTTCAGCCTCAGGATTCCAGTCTACTTCAGTTTAATGAAGATACAGCGTGTAAACAGGCCACTCAGCCCAACGAGTTTGCACCAACCAATGATCCCCTTCACACTAAACTATCCTTCACACACACACACTAGGGACAATTTACAATTTTACAACCAAGCCAAGTAGCCTACAAATCCGGACAAGTGTCTTGAGGTGTGGGTGGAAACCAGAGCTCCCGAAAAATACTCACGCAGGTCACAGGGAGAACACAAAAACTCCGTAACGACAGCACCAGGCAACTGAATCATCCTTCCACAACCAGTGAGAGTGCTGACTTACTATCCACTTCATTGGCTATCCTTGAGCGGACTTTGCTGGCTTTACCTTGCACTAAACGTTATTCCCTTATCATGTATCTGTACACTGTAAATGGATCGATTGTATTGTCTTTCCGCTGACTGGTCAGCACGCAACAAAAAGCTTTTCACTGTACCTCGGTGCACGTGACAATAAACTAAACTGAACTGATCTCAAAGGGAGGATCGAACCCGGGTCTCTGGCACTGTCAGGCAGCAACTCCTGCACCTATTGCCTATTGTCTATTGTCCATAACTCTGCCACTACTAATGCAAGCCTCTAGTCAACTGTAGTGTGCTTGTGGCCACTTCTCCAACTTTCGAAATATTAACAGAACATACAGCAAATACTCAACAGGTGTATAAAATCATAAGAGAAATAGATAGGGTGAATGCACTGTGTCTTTTACCCAGAGAAGAGGCATGAAGATCAGAGGACATAGGTTTAAGATGAGGTGGGAAGGATTTAACAGGAACTCGGGGGGGGGGGGTTAACTTTTTCACACAGTGATTGGTGGGTGTATGGAATGACCTGCCAGAGGTTGAGGCAGGCACAATGACATTCAAAAGACATTTGGACTGGTATGTACTTGGACAGGGAAACGTTTGGAAGGGATATGGGCCAAACGCAAGCAGGTAGTGCTAGTGTAGTTTGGAAAATCTTGGATGGTATGGGCAAGTTGGGGTGAAGGCCCTGTTTCCGTGCCTGTATGACTAGTTACGGAGAGAATAATGGGTTAGGTCAATGATTTTTCACCAGAGCCCATATTGTTCTCACTTGATGATTGTATTGCAAGGATTTTGCACGGATTATTCTTCAGCAAAACTGAGATTTTTGTGGTACCCGAGAAGTCTGTTAAAAAAAAAATGTTAACAGTTCCACATAACAGCACTAATTTAAGAACATTTAGCCCGCTCCATCATTCAGTTGTGACTAGGGTTGCCAACTGCCCCGTATTAGCCGGGACATCCCGTATTTTGGCCTAAATTGGTATGTCCCATACGGGACTGCCCTTGTCCCAACTGCTATTTGACTGCTACTACTTGGGTCGAGGGGACTGTCGGGTTGGGGCGCTACATCCGGCCCCGCCCGACGTATTGCAGCCGCAGCACCTCGCCTGTGGACCCGTCGACCAGCTGTCCGACCTTCGGACCTTTGCTTACCGCCGACACCATCACCACCCCTCCTTCTCCTGGCCGATCATCGGTTCATGAGTTGGATGGGGAGACGGACTTTGCGCGTGACGTCGCGCGGCCTGGGCCAAAGCCGGCTGGGCTTTGCATGCAGTCCAGCACCCGGGCCGACTCATCATTCACCCGGCCACGGCCCAGTCGGTCAACGAATTGCCGTCGGGAATTTGTCCTGTATTTTGACCTTTTGCCCCTTATTTGGGAGTGAGAAAGTTGGCAACCCTAGTCACAACTCAAGCTTGGTTTGGCAACTGCTCCATCCAAGAGCGCAAGAAATTGCAGAGAATTGTGGACGCAACCTAGATCATCACACAAACCAACCTCCCTTCCATTTATTCCATTTATACTCCGTACTGCCTCCACAAGGCCAGCAGCATAATCAAGGACAAGTTGCACACTGGCCACACTCTCCGCCCCTCTCACATCGGGCAAAAGGTATAGAAGTGTGAAAACGCACACCTCTCCTCCCATATCGGTTTTCCGCGGAGACCGCTCCCTCCGTAACTCCCTGGTCAATTCGTCCCTTCCACCCAAACCACTCCCTCCCCTGGTACTTTCCCTTGCAACCGCAGGAAATGCTACAAATGTTTTATCTCCCCCCTCGACTCAATCCAAGGACCCAAGCAGTCTTTCCAGGCGAGGCAGAGGTTCGCCTGCACCTCCCCCAACCTCATCTATTGCATCCGCTGCTCTAGGTGTCAGCTGCTCTACATCGGTGAGACCAAGCGCAGGCTTGGCGATCGCTTCGCCCAACACCAACGCTGATTCCGCATTAACCAACCTGATCTCCCGGTGGTTCAGGACTTCGACTCCCCCTCCCATTCCGAATCCGACCTTTCTGTCCTGGGCCTCCTCCATGGCCAGAGTGAGTCTCACCGCAAATTGGAGGAGTAGCACCTCATATTTCGCTTGGGTAGTTTACACCCCAGTGGTATGAACATTGACCTACAATTTAGGTAGTCCTTACTTTCTCCCTCCTCCCCCCCCCCCCTTCCCAGCTCTCCCACAGCCTACTGTCTCCGCCTCTTCCTTTCTTCTTCCCCACCCCCACATCAGTCCGAATAAGGGTCTCGACCCAAAACGTCGCCCATTCCTTAGCTCCATAGATGCTGCCTCACCCGTTGAGTTTCTCCAGCATTTTTGTCTACCTCAAGATTCAGGGACAGTTTCTTCCCAGCTGTTATCAGGCTACTGAACAACCAGAGAGCAGTCCTGAACTACTATTCTACCTCATTGGAGAGCCTTGGATTACCTTTGATCGGACGTTACTGGGTTCATCTTGCACTGAACGCTATTCACGTTATTCCCTTCATCGTGCATCTGTGCACTGTGGATGGCTGGGTTGTAATCATGGATTGGCTTTCCGCTGACGGGTTAGCACGCGACAAAAAGCTTTTCGCGGTGCACGTGACCATAAACTAAACTCAACTCCTCTGCACAAGCCTCTTTCCATAATCTTCAATTCTACCTTTGAACAAATATCTATCATTCATCACCTGCGTAAAAACTACACCCCTCCTTCTGAGTTCTGAAATATCCCCACAACTTCGACTTCGTAACCCCTCTGAACTTTTTCTGCTTCTATGAGATCACCTCTCCCTGAAGGTTTACGAAGTCTATGGAATTCTCTGCCTCAAAGGGCGGTGGAAGCAGGTTCTCTGGATGCTTTCAAGAGAGAGTTAGATAGGGCTCTTAAAAATAGCGGAGTCAGGGGATATGGGGAAAAGGCAAGAACGGGGTACTGATCGGGGATGATCAGCCATGATCACATTGAATGGCGGTGCTGGCTCGAAGGGCCGAATGGCCTACTCCTGCACCTATTGTCTATTGGCTCCAAATGTTGCTAACTTCTGCAGATGCTTGGAAATCATACAGAATAGTGAAAGGCTTGGATAGAGTGGACGTGGAGAGGATGTTTCCACTAGTGGGAGAGTCTAAGGCTAGAGGTCATAGCCTCAGAATTAAAGGACGTTCCCTTCGGAAGGAGACGAGGAATAAGACGTTGATGAGACCACATTTAGAATATTGTGTTCAGTTCTGGGCACTGTGTTATCGGAAAGACATTGTCAAGCTTGAAAGGGTTCAGAAAAGATTTACGAGGATGTTGCCAGGACTAGAGGGTGTGAGCTGTCGGGAGAGGTTGAGTAGGCTGGGTCTATTCCTTGAACCGCAGGAGAATGAGGGGTCATAAAGGTGTATAAGATCATGAGTGGAATAGATCGGGTAGATGCACAGAATCTCTTGCCCAGAGTAAGGGTATCGAAGCCCAGAGGACATTGGTTCAAGGTGAAAGGGAAAAGATTTAATAGGAATCCGAGGGGTAACTTTTTCACACAAAGGGTGGTGGGTGTATGGAACAAGCTGCCAGAGGAGGTAGTTGAGGCAGGGCCTATCCCAACGTTTAAGAAACAGCTAGGCAGGTACATGGATAGGACAGGTTTGGAGCGATATGGACCAAGCTCAGGCAGGTGGGACTACTGTAGCTGGGACATGTTGGCCGGTGTGGGCAAGTTGGGCCGAAGGGCCTGGTTCCACACTGTATCACTCCATGAGAGGAGAAAATTATCTCCTCAGAGGGTGGAAAGCATTTTATCGGGATGCATGGTTTGGGAACAGCTTCATCCAAGGCCGCAATAAACTGCAGAGGATTGTGGACGGAGCCCAGGCCATCACACAAATCAACAATGGGTGGCCGATTAGGAAAAGGGGAGATGCAGCGAGACCTGGGTGTCATGGTACACCAGTCATTGAAAGTAGGCATGCAGGTGCAGCAGGCAGTGAAAAAAGCGAATTGGTATGTTAACTTTCATAGCAAAAGGATTTGAGTACAGGAGCAGGGAGGTTCTACTTCAGTTGTACAGGGTCTTGGTGAGACCACACCTGGAGTATTGCGTACAGTTTTGGTCTCCAAATCTGAGGAAGGACATTATTGCCATAGAGGGAGTGCAGAGAAGGTTCACCAGACTGATTCCTGGGATGTCAGGACTGTCGTATGAAGAAAGACTGGATAGACTCGGTTTATACTCTCTGGAATTTAGGAGATTGAGAGGGGATCTTATAGAAACTTACAAAATTCTTAAGGGGTTGGACAGGCTAGATGCAGGAAGATTGTTCCCGATGTTGGGGAAGTCCAGGACAAAGGGTCACAGCTTAAGGATAAGGGGGAAATCCTTTAAGACCGAGATGAGAAAGACTTTTTTCACACAGAGAGTGGTGAGTCTCTGGAACTCTCTGCCACAGAGGGTAGTTGAGGCCAGTTCATTGGCTATATTTAAGAGTGAGTTGGATGTGGCCCTTGTGGCTAAGGGGATCAGAGGGTATGGAGAGAAGGCAGGTACGGGATACTGAGTTGGATGATCAGCCATGATCATATTGAATGGCGGTGCAGGCTCGAAGGGCTGAATGGCCTACTCCTGCACCTAATTTCTATGTTTCTATGTAACAATGGGTCCAGCATGACCACTGAGCAAACACTGGACACGGGCCTCCAGTCTGAGAAACACCCCACCCGAATATTCCATTTGGGTAGATTGTGGAACAGAGATGCTGCCTGACCCGCTGAGTTACTCCAGCACTCTGTGAAACGTCACCTATCCATGTTCTCCACAGATGCTGCCTGACCCGCTGAGTTACTCCGGCACTCTGTGACGTGTTTTTCCTCCACCATCACCCTCTACTTCCTACAGTAAAGCCATTTTAAAAATATATATATTTCTATAACAACTCTCCTCAGAAGAAAGTCAACTCTCAGAGACAGAGAGGTGGACAGTCAGAACCTCTCCCCCAGGATAGGGTTAATGTGCGGGGATCGCTGGGCGGTGCGGACTCTGTGAGCTGAAGGCCCCGTTTCCACTCTGCATCTCTAAAACTAAAAAACTAAACATGTTCAACACAGACATAGTGGGCAGAAGGGCCCGTTCTTGTGCTGTCCTGTTCCATGTTCTAATTATGTGCGTGAATTTGTGGTTTAAAACAAATGAATTATTTTTGTGAACCACATATTCTTACACTTAAAAGTAAAGGAATAGGATTTTTAATTTTTTTCCTTAAAAAATGATTAGCAAGCTGCACAGTTCTCCTGGTTCATTGCCAATGTTTGACTTTGATGAAATGCAGATGAATTAGTAGGGAAACTGGAGGAGGAGGAGGAAGACGTTTTTCAACAAGGAATTATTGCCAATACATCAAATGCTCCTGAAGCAGAAAATGTAGCTGCTCATTGCTAAATGAAAAACATTAAATTATCAACTTGATGACTTCAAATATACATGAACCCTTTCCTCCTGTCACATAAACATATCCAGAATAATTACAAAGAACATCTTCACTCCATTCAGATGAAATGTACTGTTTATCATTTCCTTCTCTAGAGAGGTCTAGATAGGTTTAAAGGTGAAGGGAAACAAATTATAAGTTTAAGGTGAAGTGGAAAATCTTTAATAGGATTCTGAGGGGTGACTTTTTCACACAAAGGGTGGTGGGTTTATGGATCAAGCTGCCAGAGGAGGTAGTTAAGGCTGGGACTATCCCAACATTTAAGAAAGGACATTTATTGTCACATACACCAATTGGTGCAATGAAATTTGAGTTACCATGCAGCACACAAATAAGATAAACGCAACACTATAGAATTTAATATTAAACATAAAAACATCTTCACCCAGCAGAATCAACGTTCCCCACTGTGAGGGAAGGCAAAAAAGTTCAGTCATCTTCCTCTTGTTCACCCGTGGTCGGGGCCTATTGAGGCCTCTGCAGTCGGCGCTACGGCGGCCCAATGTTTCAGTCCCAGATGGTGGAGCTCCGGAGTCGGAACGGAAGAACACTCTCAGCGACTTGGAGTTTCCGAAAACGGCCGCCTCCTACAGGAGACCACTGCTCCCTAAAGTCCACAGGCCGAGCTGGGCCGAGCTCCAACACTGGCGATCCTCGGCGACAGACCCCAGGCCTCCGCGATGTTAAAGTCAGCGCCGCCCGCGGCTGGAAGCTCCGCAGACCACAGCTCCACCATATTAATGTTTGCAGTCCCAGCACTCCAGAGCTCCAACACGCCGGTCCCGGTAAGGCATCGCCCGCACCGCGATGGTAATTCAGTGCTGCGCCGCCGCTGATGCTCTGGCCGGTCTCCGGCAGGAAAGGCCGCGCCAATCCAGATGGTAGGCCGCGGGGGGGGGGGGGGGGGGGGACGAAGTTGTGGCTCGGAGGAAAGACGTATACCCTCGACCAGTAGTGACTGAGAAGACGATTTCCCCCTCCCCCCCACATAAAAATAGAATAAAAGACCTCCAAAACAAAACTTTTAGACAGACTAAAAATAACAGATAGGATGAAAGGACAGGCCCTATAGCACACTTCACCACGATAGTGGAGTCAGGGGATATGGGGAAAAAGGCAAGAACGGGGTACTGATCGGGGATGATCAGCCATGATCACATTGAATGGCGGTGCTGGCTCGAAGGACCGAATGGCCTACTCATGCACCTATTGTCTATTGGTGGGTGTATGGAACGAGCGCCGGAGGACGTAGTTGAGGCAGGTGGTATTGCAACATTTACGAAAGATTTAGACAGGTAAATGGATATGACAGGTTTAGAGGGATATGGGCCAAATGCGGGCAGGTGGGCCTAGTGTAGGTGGGACATGTTGGTTGGTGAGGCCGAAGGGCCTGTTTCCACGCTGTAAGACTCTACTCTCGTTCTTTTGCCAATTACTTGCAAACTTGGATCCTGTACAGTTCTCAAACTTGATTCACCATTCAATAAGATCATTATTATTCTTATTATACCTTCAATTCCACTTTCACACCGACCCTCAGCAATCTTTCACACATTGCTTTTAAAGAATCAATCCTTCCTTCCTTAAACTTGCTTAAAGCTCCTGGAAATATTTGACTTTAAGAGATAGCACGAAAACAGGCCCTTCGGCCCACTGATTCCGCACTGATCAAGGATCACTACGTACGTTGCCACTATTCTACGCACTAGGGACAATTTACAATTTTACTAAGCCTACAACTTTTTCACACACAGAGTTGTGAGTGCTGCCTGAACTGCCAAGTTAAGGGCCTGTTCCACTTTCACGACCTAATTCGCGACCTCTGCCGAGTTTGCCCTTGACTCGTACCCGCAGCATGGTCGTCACGAGGTCGTAGGAGATTGTAGGTAGGTCATAACAGGCAGTGATGCTAGTCGTAGGTACTCAATAGACAATAGGTGCAGGAGTAGGCCATTCAGCCCTATGAGCCAGCACTGCCATTCAACGTGATCATGGCTGATCATCCCCAATCAGTACCCCGTTCCTGCCTTTTCCCCATATCCCCTGACTCCGCTAACTTTAAGAGCCCTATCCAGCTATCTCTTGAAAGCATCCAGAGAACCTGCCTCCACCGCCCTCTGAGGCAGAGAATTCCACACACTCACAACTCTCTGTGAGAAAAAGCGTTTCCTCGTCTCCGTTCCAAATGGCTTACACCTTATTCTTAACCTGTGGCCCCTGGTTCTGGACTCCCCCAACATCGGGAACATGTTTCCTGCCTCCAGCATGTCCAACTTGTGGCATCAAGTAGGTCGGGGCGTTTTTTTCTAGCCTGATGAAAAATGTCCACGAGTAAAAAAGGTCGTGAATTAGGTCGTGAAAGTGGGACAGGCCCTTAACTCCAGCTTTTTGTGTCCATCTTCGGTTTAAACCAGCTTCTGCAGTTCCCTCTTACAAAGGCCAAATGATGCTCAGGGAGATGTAGAATAGTTCACTGTTAACTAAGAGAAAGTGAGCTTCATTTGTCTTATAAAGTGCAAATGGTAAAGTGATTTGTGCTTCGTAAATAATGGACAAAGCTGTAAATCAAATCACAACTTCAACTTATTCATTTCCAAAAAACACATGCATTTTATTCCCAGCAGCACTCAAAATCAAGTATTAATGCGAGAGGATTCCAAATCAAAGTGCACATTCAAATCTACTAATATAATCCTCTTACTGCTCGAAAAGCCTCTTCTATGATTAAGCACTGTGGTTTAAATTAGATGTATTTTCAATTATAAGAGAAAGTCTTTTTTTTACTTAACGTTAAACTCTTGGCTGAAGCGATATGCCAGACAGATTTCTTACCATTCTTTAACAAGGCGTCTCTTCCGTACATGTCGGCAGGAATTATACCTCCTATTCAGTCTTCCTACTCAGCTGACCAAAACTTTAAGCTGCTCATGCTGCTCTCTCCAATACAGATAGAACAGGATCATCTCAGAGAGCAGCCGCCAGACAATACTAGTCAATCTTATCTTACAAGTGCTGTGTATCAAATCCAAGAATGGCAATGTGCAATTCTGGAGAATTCAGGAACATCCTATGGGCGGCAGGGTGGTGCAGCGGTAGAGTTGCTGCCTAATAGCCCTGTCCCACGGTACGAGTTCATTCCAAGAGCGCACCGAGTTTAAAAAAAATCAAACTCGTGGTAAGCACGGAGAATGAACGTAGCGGGTACGTCAGAGCGCGGGGACGTATCTTTGCGCTAACGGCAGGTACTCGGGAAGACTCGCTAACGGCAGGTAAGCACGGGAAGACTCGTGAAGGTTTTCCAACACGTTGAAAAATGTCCACGAGAGCGCCGAGTACCGACGAGTGGCCATTACCGTAAATCTCCGAGTTCGAATCAGGGCAAACTCGGGAGAGCTCTTGGAATGAACTCGTACAGTGGGACAGGGGCTTAACAGAGACCCGGGTTCCACCCTGACTGCCTGCCAGTACGGCGTCTGTACATTCTCCCTCTGACTTCCTTGGGTTTCGTCCGGGTGCTCCGGTTTCCTACCACACTCCGAAGACATACATACAGGGTTGTAGGTTAATAGGCCTGGTCTCAATATTAAATTGTCCCTAGTGTGTGTAGGATAGTGTTAATGTGCGGGGGCAGTTGGTCGGTGTGGACTCGGTAGGCCGAAGGCCCTGTTTCCGCGCTCTATCGGTAAACAAAACTAAACTAAACTAAAGCCCAGGCGGCACGCAAAATTGACCCATGTGTGGAGGAGAGAGCTAGTGTATGGGATGGTCGCTGGTCGGCACGGACTCCGTGGGCCGAAGGGCCTGTGTCCACACCGTTTCTCTATACTTAAAGCAACATGTGCAGCATCTATCCATTCAACAAGCTAGGCAATATAGCAATAGATATTAACCAGCAAAGCTGGCAAAATATGCCCTTGGGTAACAACTAGTAAATGCAGAAAATATATGCACAAAGTCCATAAAAATCACTCTGAACAACATTTTGACGTTAAGACTTTAGAGATTCAGCGCGTAAACAGGCCCTTCGGCCCAACGAGTACGTGCCGACCAGCAATCCTCATACACAATCACTAACCGACACATGAGGGACACTGTACAATATCATCAATGCCGATTGACCTACAAACCCACATGTCTGTGAAGTGTGGGAGGAAACCCGAGCACCCGGAGAAAACCCACACGGTCACAGTGTGAACGTGCAAACTCCGTACAGGCAGCACCCATAGTCAGGATCAAACCCGGGTATTTGGCGCTGTGAGGCAGCGTCTCCACCGTGCTGCCCCAAATTGGTATTGGTATTGGTATTGGTCCAGTTTAATGGAAAGGCAGCAGAAAATTAGGTAGCTTGACTTTCTTTTAATGGAAAACCTAAAATATAGAACAGTATAGCACAAGAACAAGCCCTGAAGCCCACAGAGTCTGTGCCAGACATGAAGCAAAGTTAAACCAAACTCCACTGCCAGCACATGATGCTTACCTCTCCATTCCCTGCCTGAGGGCCAATGACTATGGTTGGGAAAGAACAATGTTGAGAGGGATATGGGCCAAATACAGGCAAATAGGATCAGTTTAGATGGGACATCTTGGTTGGTATGGATTACACGGGAATCTTGGTTGGAATAAATGAGTTGGGCCAAAAGGCCTGTTTCCATGCTGTATGATTCTATGACTCCATGACTAAGATTTCATTTATTTGACCCAAATTTTCCATATTTTTTCAAAATCTATTTTTAATGGTCGCTTCAGAGGTCAGTGAACAGGTTAACAAGCTGAACTTCAGCTTCAGAAGCAAGATGCATTGAAGCCAATGCAAAAAATACGTAAGGGGATTAAAAATAGAGTGAAGAAAATTTAACGGATAGTATATTTGTCTGCACGAAACTCAGGACAATTACTCATGTAAAAAGTTTCACCTATTTACGGGAAGAAGAGGAAGAGAAAAACCGGTAAGCTAGTTCCACCTGAAAGATAAAAGCAATCAGAGACACAGAGTGCTGGAGTAACTCAGCGGGTCGGGCAGCATCTCTGGAGAACATGGATAGGTGTCGTTTCACGGAGTGCTGGAGTAACTCAGCGGGTCAGGCAGCATCTCTGAGAACATGGATAGGTGACGTTTCACAGAGTGCTGGAGTAACTTCGGGCAGCATCTCTGGAGAACACGGATAGGTGACGTTTCATGTTGAAACTCTACTTCAGACCTAAAACGTCATCTTTCCATGTTCTCCAGAGATGCTCCTGACCCACTGAGCTACTCCAGCACTGTGTGTCTTCTTTTGCAAACCAGTATGTGCAAATCCTCATCGTAGAGAGAGTCAAAGAGTCAAGAAACAGGCCCTTCGGCCCAACTTGCCCACACTGGCCAACATGACTCGGCTACACTAGTCCCACACCTGCCGCGCTTGTTCCATATCCTCCAAACCTGTCCTATACATGTACCTGTTTTATAGATTCTTAAACATTGCGATAGTCTCTGCCTCAACTACCTCCTCTGACAGCTTGTTCCATACACCCACCACCCTTAGTTGGAAAAACCGGGCGGGGGCTGTGTTCCGCGTGCGGGGGCTGTGTTCGCGGGCGGGGGCCGTGTTCGCGGGCGGGCGCCGTGTTCCGCTGGTGGCGGTGGCGACCACCACAATGAGCCGGGAACCGCTGAGTGCAACAGGAGCCGGGGTCGGGAGCCGCTGAGTGAGTCCGGGTCCTGGTGCCGGAGAGTGTGTTCGGACCCAGGAACCGTTGAACCCACACACCCCCCACCACACACACCCTCCCCCCCTCCCACATACACCCCTTCCCTAACCCACAACCCCCGATACCCACCACACACCCCACAACCCCCCTTCCCTCCCACACAAAACCCCCACATGCCGCCCGCCCACACACCCATTCCCACCCCCTCCTCCCACCCACACCGCTCCCCCACACAACCCCTCCTCCCATACGCCCCCACCGACACACTAACCCCTCCCCCACCCCCCACGCCCAGAGACAAAGAAAGAAAAGTGAGCACCCTAACAAGGTTGATCCTTGGACTTGGACATTATAAACACATAACTATGTAACAAACTGCTTTCCATATAAGATGTTCAAGGCCTGTAATATATGAGATACAGATAACATTGAGGCATTAAAATCCAATTGCAAAACTAAAGGGCTCTAGTCCAAGGTTAATATATTTATTGGATACATTTTTACTTGGACATTTGGAGGTAGTTGAGGCGGGGACTATCCCAATGTTTAAGAAACAGTTAGACAAGGTACATGGTTAGGGCAGGTTTGGTGGGATTTGGACCAAACCCGGGCAGTTGGGACTAGCGTAGCTGGGGCATGTTGGCCAGTGTGGGAGACTTGGGCCGAAGGGCCTCATTTCTACACTCTGTCACTCCATGTCTCTATGACACTTGTTTCATAAATGCCACACGTGGTTCAGTCAGTTTAGTTTGTTGTCACGTGCATCGAGGTACAGTGAAAATTTTCTGTTGCGTGCTATCCAGTCAGCAGAAGGACAATACATGATTACAATCGAGCCATCCACAGTGTACAGACACATGAGACGGGAATATTTAGTGCATGGAAAAGCCAACAAAATCACATTCTTGCTATTGAGGGAGTGCAGCAGAGGTTCACAAGGTTAATTCCCGGGATGGCGGGACTGTCATATGCTGAGAGAATGGAGCTGCTGGGCTTGTACACTCTGGAATTTAGGATGAGAGGGGATCTTATTGAAACATATACGATTATTATGTGTTTGGACACGCTAGAGGCAGGAAACATGTTCCCGATGTTGGGGGAGTCCAGAACCAGGGGCCACAGTTTAAGAATAAGGGGTAAGCCATTTAGAACGGAGACGATTAAACACTTTTTCACAGAGAGTTGTGAGTCTGTGGAATTCTCTGCCTCAGAGGGCGGAGGAGGCCAGTTCTCTGGATACTTGCAAGAGATAGAGCTAGATAGGGCTCTTAAAGATAGCGGAGTCAGGAGTTATGGGGAGAAGGCAGGAACGGGGGTACTGATTGGGGATGATCAGCCATGATCACATTGAATGGCGTTGCTGGCCCGAAGGGCCGAATGGCCTACTCCTGCACCTATTATTGTCAAAGTCCGATCAAGGATCATCTGTAGCTGCCTCCGCACTTCAGGGGTAAATAGAGATGGACAGTAATGTCTACATCCTGCAAGGGGATACATTTAAAATAATGAAACATGTTAATGAGAACCAAGTAAACCAAGTAATGAAGAACTGAAAAAAAACTTGAATTGATGCAAACTAATCTCATGCCCTATTAATGAGGCTGATGCATTCTTTACGCTGTCTTTACCCTCTTATCATCAAGGTACATTCATCAACAATAAGCGGCATATAATATTTTTATGCCATCTTTAAAATCAAGAGTAATTCTGAAGCTAAAAGAGTTTGAAATTCAATGGAGATGCCCTGGACCCATAATGAGCCAAGAGGTGGCAAAGCTCAATGAGGTCAGGCAGCCTGGAGGTGGTGGTCAATACAAAAGGCAGCCAGCATCGCCAGAGACCCATACCACACTGGCCACGCACTCATTTCAATCTTGCCCGTTAGGGAGGAGGTACAGGAGCCTAAAAACTGTCAAGGGCCTGTCCCACCGGCGATTTTTCAGCGGGCCGCCGGCGACTGTCAAGCTCGCTGCACTCGCCTGAAAAAAACGGGAACGGGAACGGTGTGTGAGTGGAGCAGACACACACACACACACACATCGCAAAGGCGGGGGCCAGGGAAAGCTGGGGAGCGCTGTCTGAAATTCACACGGTGCAAAGCCAAGGTGATACAGACACACACCGCGATGAACAGGAAGGTTAAGACAGCTAACACAGTGTACGGTAAGTCCTTTAAAAAGGGGGGGGGGGGGGGGGGGGGGGGGGGGGGAGGGAAGGGGGGAGAATGGGGGGGGGGGGGGGAGAAGGAGTGGAGACACTTTTAAGAATCCAGGCAACTTTTAATAAGCCAGAGATACTGTGGAGTTTGGCGAGCATTTAATATTGCCGGTCGGTTATCCTCGGTTCTGAAAACTCGTTCTTGCGTTTTTTTCCCCCAATGAGCCAATGAAAATGCCCGGCCAGCAAAGGCGATTAACTAAAGCTACCTACGGCTACCTCGACTACCCATAACTCCATGGCGGCCCCACTACAACTGCACCTGCGGCTACAGGATTACCGATTTTCTCCATGGCGACCAATTTTTGGTCGCAGAAAGATCTGCAGCCAGACTGAGGCCGCGACTAATTCCCAAAAGGCGGGATCTCCTCGCGACCATGAAGGAGACTCACAAAAGACCACCGGCCGAACATGTGGCGATCATGAGGCGAGCACAGAATCTCCAGCACTCGCCTAAAAAGTGGCCTAACCGGGACAGGCCATTTACGCCCATGCTCGGGAACAGCTTCTTCCCGACAGCCACCAGGCTATTGAACATGACAATCTCCAAATAAGCTCTAAACTACATGGACTTTGGGGGGGAATTGTTTTTGTCTTTACACTATTAATGTTTTAAAAAAAAAAAATGTTCATAAGTTAATGGAGCAGAAGTAGGTGATTTGACATGGAGGCACTACTTTTGTCTTTTTGCGCTATTATTGTTCGTGTGAATGTGTGCATAAGTTCAGTCCACTCCGCCATTCAATCACGGCTGATCTATCTCTCCCTCCTAACCCCATTCTCCTGTCTTCTCCCCATAACCACTGACACCCGTACTAATCAAGAATCTATCTATCTCTGCCATTAAATATCCATTGACTTGGCCTCCACAGCCGTCTGTGGCAAAGAATGTGTATATGCTCGTATATACACATAGAACATTTTTTCCCGTTTATTATATTGTTTACAGTGTACTTAGTAGGCTTCCATATTCTGCCGTGCAGCTGCAGGTAAGAATTTAATTTTTCTATCTGGGACGTGACAATAAAACACTCTTGACTCTTCCAGTGCAAAGAGTGTGACTGCACACAAAAGGTGTGTGTGTGAGTGCATGTGCATCTGCGTAAGTGTGTGCGTGTGTGTGTACGCGTGTGTGTGCGAATGTGCGTGTATGTGTGTATGTGGACTTTTTTCCTTGTTTATTATATTGTTTACAGAGTTAGTCTCCATATCCAGTCGTGCTGCTACAAGTAAGAATGTCATCGTACTGTCTGGGCCATATGACGATATAAAACGCTCTTGACTCTTGATTGCCACTGCAAACCCAGACACTCCTCCACACGGGTCTCGCCCTATTGTTCCATCTTGAACCTTGTCGCTAGCCCATCCAACAGTCCAACAGAGGCCGCCCTCACCACATCATGAACGCTCGGACACCGTCACTCACTGAGCACAGCTGCAAGCATCACACGCACGCCTCGTGCCATGCACATGAGACAAGCTTGCGTTCAACATCAGCGAGGATTCACTCATCTTGCAGGATGCAAGAAGGAAAGCATTAACGCAAGGTCATGAGCTATAAGGCGAGAGGAGGAAAGAGTAATGGAGAAGTGCGGGGGAAGATTTTTTTTTATTTACAGAGACCGGTGGGGACCGGGAACACTGTGCCAGGATAGTTGGTGGAGGCATATACGATAGTGGTGTTTAACAGGCTTTTAGATGGGCACATGGAGGTGCAGGGAATAGAGATATGGATCATTATTTGGCCATAGTCATAGGCGTACAAAACTAAAACAGGTCCTTCCGCTCAACTTGCCCACCCGAGCAACATAGTCCCACCCGCCCTTGCTTGGCCCATATCCCTCTAAATCTATCCTATCAATGTACCTGTCCAAATGTTTCTTAAACATTGCGATAGTACCTGCCTCAAGTACCTCCTCCGGCAGCTCGCTCCATATACGTACCACCTTTTGTGTAAAAAGGTTGCTCCTCAAGTTCCTATGACATCTGTTCCCCCTCGCCTTTAACCTATATCCACCTGTTCTCGATTTCCCTACCCTGGGTAAAAGCCTATGCATTTACCCTACCTCCTCCTGTCATGACCTTATACACTTTCACAAGGAATAAAACCATGGGACTAGCCCAGTATGAGTGGGGTACTGATTGGGGATGATCAGCCATGATCACATTGAATGGCGAAGCTGGCTCGAAGGGCCGAAGGGCCTACTCTTGCACCTATTGTCTATTGTCATGCCAATTTAGTCAATCCCCTCTCTCATCAGGCAGAAGTTATAGAAGTGTGAAAACGCACACCTCCAGACTCAGGGACAACTTTCCAGCTGTTATCAGGCAACAGAACCATTCTATCAACAACTGGAGAGCGGTCCTGAGCTGCTATCTCCCCTCTCATTGGAGACTCTCAGGCTATCTTTAATCGGACGTTATGTTGCACATAATAATTCTTCCTTTACTATGTATCTGTACACTGTGGACGGTCCGATTGCAATGATGTATTATCTTTCCGTAGAATGGATAGCATGCAACAAAAGCTTTTCACTGTACCTCACTATACCGAGAGAGTCTAGGAGCAGATGGCATAGCCTCAGAATAAAAGGATGTACTTTTAGAAAGTAGATGAGGAGGGATTGCTTTCGTCAGAGGGTGGTGAATCTGTGGAATTCATTGCTGCAGACGGCTGTGGAGGCCAAGTCAATGGGTATTTTTAAGGCGCAGATTGACAGATTCCTGATTAGTACGGGTGTCAGAGGTTATGGGGAGAAGGCAGGAGAATGGGGTTGAGAGGGAGAGATAGATCAGCCATGATTCAATGGCAGAGTAGACTTGATGGGCCGAATGGCCTAATTCTGCTCCTATCACTTACGACCTTATGAACCTCGGTACACGTGACAATAAACTAAAGGTGGGCTGAAGGGCCTTCTTCCATGGTGTCCAGCTCTAAAACTCTACGTAGACAGTGGATAAGATCAGCAATGAACCCAGGTCCCTGTTGCAGTGAGGCTCTTCTAGCCTCTTCTAGGGGGGCACGGTGGTGCAGCGGTAGAGTTGCTGCCTTAGAGCGAATGCAGCGCCGGAGACCTCGGTTCGATCCCGACTACGGGCGCTGTCCATACGGAGCTGGTACGTTCTCCCCGTGACCTGCGTGGGTTTTCTCCGATATCTTCGGTTTCCTCCCATACTCCAAAGACGTACAGGTTTGTAGCTTAATTGGCTTGGTAAATGTAAAAATTGTCCCTAGCGGGTGTAGGATCGTGTTAGTGTGCGGGGATCGCTGGTCGGCGCGGACCCAGTGGGCCGAAGGGCCTGTTTCCGCGCTGTATCTCTAAACTCTAACCTTGCACATTATGGATCTCACTTTTCTGCAGTTTAACTCTGTTGTTTTTCCTCAAGAAGCATTAATTTCTGCTCCACTACTTCCGCCATCACCCTTACAGTGGGCGGCTACCCACATTAAGCAAATTACAACAATCATTTTCCTTCGACACAGCTGCCATTTACTAAGGCATTATTTTAAATGCATTAAGAACACTGATTATATTGGGGCAGGAGCAGCAGCCGTTAATACCTCATTAAAGTCACATTAACATCACCGTCTCACACCACCTTGAAAGATAAAAAAGGACACATAGTACTGAAATAACTCAATGCGACAGGAGAACAGGCAGCGAAGAAAGCTAATGGAATGTTGGCCTTCTTAACAAGAGGATCTCAGTACAGGAGTAAAGAGGTTCTTCTGCAGTTGTATAGGGCTCTGGTGAGACCACATCTGGAGTATTGTGTACAGTTTTGGAGGGTCTCCTAATTTGAGGAAGGACATCCTTGTGATTGAGGCAGTGCAGCGTAGGCTCACAAGATTGATCCCTGGGATGGCGGGACTGTCATATGAGGAAAGATTGAAAAGACTAGGCTTGTATTCACTGGAGTTTAGAAGGATGAGGGGATATCTTACAGAAACATACAAAATTATAAAAGGACTGGACAAGCAACATGCAGGAAAAATGTTCCCAATGTTGGGCGAGTCCAGAACCAGGGGCCACAGTCTTAGAATAAAGGGGAGGTCATTTAAGACTGAGGTGAGAAAAAACTTTTTCACCCAGAGAGTTGTGAATTTATGGAATTCCCTGCCACAGAGGGCAGTGGAGGCCAAATCACTGGATGGATTTAAGAGATAGAGCTCTAGGGGTTTGTGGAGTCAAGGGATATGGGAGGACAGACACGGGTTATTGATAGGGGACGATCAGCCATGATCAGCCATGATCACAATGAATGCGGTGCTGGCTCGAAGGGTCGAATGGCCTCCTCCTGCACCCATTCTCTATGTTTCTATGTGTCTATGTAACATGGATCTCTGGAGAAAATGGATGGGCGATGTATTCTGGTCAGGACTATTCGTCAGTCCAGCAGCATGTCTGGAGAACATGGACAGATGATGTTTTGGGTCAAGACTCTTCAGTCGCCTCCCCTCCAGTCCGTTTCCCTATGGGATGGAGTCCTCTTCTCCCGTCCCCCACAATCCCCCTCCTCATGGTCTCCTCCTGAGAGAGGATTCTCTTGAACTTCTACAGATGTGCAGTAGAGATCATACTGACCGGTTGCATCACGGCCCGGTTCGGCAACATCCGACGCCCAGGAGCGAAGAAGACTGGATGAAAATTGGTGAACACCGCCCAGTCCATCACCAGCTCTGACCTCCCCATCGTCGAAGGGATTTATCCGAGTCGCTGCCTCAAAGAGGGAGCCAGCATCACCACGCCATTCTGGCCACACCATTCATTTCGCCACTGCCATCGGGAAGGAGGTACAGGAGCCTGAAAACTGCAACGTCCAGGTTCAGGTGCAGGTGCTGCCCTGCAGCCATCAGGTTATTAAACACTACAACCGTGGCGTGCACAGCCTAACGTTGTAGGACAACTTGTTCTATCTGATCTTCCGTTTGTGCACGTCGAGTTGATTGCATTAGTCGAAACCGGGCGGACCACGTGAAGGTTGCAATCTTCCACCCCTAATATCCTCTGAACTACATAGACTTGGAGGCATTGGTTTTGTCTTTTTGCACTATCACTGTTTGGTGTGTGTGTGTGTGTGAGTGTGTGTGTGTGTGTGTGTGTGTGTGTGTGTGTGTGTGTGTGTGTGTGTGTGTGTGTGTGTGTGTGTGTGTGTGTGTGTGTGTGTGTGTGAGTGATATCATTTACTATAGACAATAGATGCAGGTGTAGGCCCTTCGAGCTAGCACCGCCATTCAATATGATCATGGCTGATCATGCATAATCGGTACCCTGTTCCTGCCTTAAGGATAGGGATCTTAAAAATAGCGGAGTCAGGGGATATGGGGAGAAGGCAGGAACAGGGCACTGATTGGGGATGATCAGCCATGATCACCTGCACCTAGTTGACAGAGGAGGTGGTTAAGGCAGGGACTATCCCAACGTTTAGGAAAGAGTTAGACAGGTACATGAATAGAATAGAATAGGTTTGGATGGATATGGGCCAAACGCAGGCAGGTGGGACTAATGTAGATGGAACATGTTGGCCTGTGTGGGCAAGATGGGCTGAAGGGCCCGTTTCCACGCTGTATCACTCTATGACTCTAACACTCTATTGCCAATTGCCAGTAAGACATCAAGTAAGTAAGTTTATTGGCCAAGTATTCACATACAAGGAATTTGCCTTGGTGCTCCGCCCACAAGTAACAACATGACATAGAGTGACAGTTACGAATGACTCCGAAAACACTAAACATTAATAATAATAAAACATTAATGATAAAACACCATTGATCAAGCACGTGAACCAACAAAATACCAGATCAAAGGGAGGATGAGTACCTCTCTCGTGAAAGTAATCTTTGTAGGGTTTTCACAGACGACACATACAAACAAACACAAACAAAACAGCAAGGAGCAGTACACCGTGGCAGTCATCGTCGGCACCAGCAGCAGCAGCTACACTTCACTTCAACCATCTTGAACTCTCTACTGCCCTTCGCCACCCCAAGCTCCTGATTCACCACAGACCTTGAAACATAAACTGGATTTAATCGGACTCATGTTCATGAATAGAGCTCAACATCTAACCTCCGTCAATCCTTCCCAGAGTCACTTTCTACAGAATGCACACACACATATGACTTTTTTTTTTGATGGGTACCGTGTCCTGTTTTGGTCACCCTGTTACATGAAGGGTCTTGTTAAGCTGGAAAGGGTTAAGAGCATCCAGAGAACCTGCCTCCACCGCCCTCTGAGGCAGAGAATTCCAGACTCACAACTCTCTGTGAGAAAAAGTGTTTCCTCGTCTCCGTTCTAAATGGCTTACCCCTTATTCTTAAACTGTGGCCCCTGGTTCTGGACTCCCCCAACATTGGGAACATGTTCCCTACCTCTAGCGTGTCCAAGCCCTTAACAATCTTATATGTTTCAATGACAACCCCTCTCACCCTTCTAAACTCCAGAGTGTACATGCCCAGCTGCTCCATTCTCTCAGCATATGAAAGTCCCGCCATCCCGGGAATTAACCTTGTGAACCTACGCTGCACTCTCTCAATAGCAATAGTCTGGAAGGCCTGAGCTATAGGGAGGGGTTGAGCAGGCTACAATATTCCAACTGGCGTCAGAGGTTATGGGGAGAAGGCTTGAGAATGGGGTTGAGAGGGAGAGAGAGGTCAGCCATGATTGAATGGCGCAGCAGACTTGATGGGCCAAATGGCCTAATTCTGCTCCTATCACTTATGGACATGTGACTTCAGATCCAAAATGTTGCCTGTCCATTAACCTCCACAGGTGCTGCCTAGTCTACAGCTGGACGGGCATCCCTCCAAGTACATTCGTTGCTTTACAAGATAAACATGGGGAGTGTTAGAGAGAAGGACTTTGCAGAGTTCTAAATCAGAGCTCCAGAGTATCGAGTCCTGAATCATCATCATCGGCGGTCACTCGAAACGAATATGACTGTCCTCTCATGGTGGACGCCAGTGCGTGACTTTGTTTAACGCGGGGAGACTGGTGCACAGACAGCCATCCCACGGTCCTTGACAGATCTGGATCGGGATTCAGTGGTATGGAGTCCAAGACGACCGGAGACCCTTTTCTGCTGCAGCCTTCATCCGCCTTCCCAGCCGTTGTGACGCTCCACTAAGGTCAGCCATCGTCCTCCGCCCGTTCCAACACTGAGGTCTTGGTTGGATTGCTCTTTGTCAGAGACCTCCCCCTCGACCTTACCGCCATGGGTGGCCCTACCAGGAGCATAGCTCCAGACGGCATCGCTCTCAGGATCTCAGGTCCACACAAGCCTCTCTACCACGACAAGGTGACAATCCACGGAGAACATTGTGTTCACTGACTGCCAAAATGTTGCCAAAATGATAGTCACTTACTTCCTATGTTGAAGAAACTTTCAGCATTCAGCCGAGTTCATTCATATCATGTTAATGGTGTGCAGGCCAACTGGGGCAAAGCTGAAAGGTGACACCGTTTAACAGGAATATATGATACATCTTGTATGTTCTACATTCCAACCATGTCAGAGGTTGTAGTGTGAAGGCAGGAGAGTGGAGTTGAGAGGGAGAGATAGGGTTTGCTAAAGAGTCTGGAGAAAAATGCAAGGGTCCCTGGTACTCCCCCCCCTCCCCACACTCCAAAGACGTACAGGTTTGAAGGTGAATTGGCTTGGTAAATGTAAAAATTGTCCCTAGTGGCTGTAGGATAATGTGCGGGGATCGCTGGTCGGCGAGGACCCGGTGGGCCGAAGGGCCTGTTTCCGCGCTGTATCTCTAAACAAAAACCTATTGCTTTTATATTTTGGTAAAATGTAAAGATGAACATTGTATGCTCCAGAAACTGAACTCTGCTGTAGGAACTTCAAGAAATAAAGTTAAGACAACGTGCCAAAGGGAAGTGAAATATCTTGAGCAACACAAAGTTCTGGGGGAATTCAGCAAGTCAGGCAGCATTTGTGGAAGGAATGGGCAGGCAGACTGTACTTCGGGTCGGGCCTGTAGTAGGAGGGAAAAGCAGGAATAGAGGTGGGGGGTTCGGCAAAGCCTGGCAAGTGATAGGTGGATACAGGTAAGGAGTAACCCTTGCAGCCCCCTTCTCTCCATCCCTCCCCCACCCGTTGCGCTAGCTTCAAAGCCGTCTTGTTGAGTCTCATTGTCTGTAACTCGTTTTCACCTAGCCCACAGCTAACAATGGCCTGTCTCCTTTATCATCATTACTGTTTTGCATATCTTTCATTCATGTGTTCTATACTTCTCTACGTCACCGTCTATATCTCCCGTTTCCCTCTGCCCTGACTCTCAGCCTGGAGAAGGGTCTCGACCCGAAACGTCGCCGGTTCCTTTTCTCCAGAGATGCTGCCGGACCCGCAGAGTTGCTCCAGCCTTTAGTGTCTGTCTATGGGCGGGGAGAGATTGATTGGGTGGACCAGTAAGTGACAAATGCTTGAGGTAAATAAGGAGACAAGAAGGAGAGAAGAGAACTGACACATTAAGCCAGATGGAGGAATATAGGGGGGAGGGGGTGACTGGAAAGAGTGGGGGGGGGTGGGGAGATAAAAGAGAAATGAGGGAGGTGTGCATGAAGGTGCACGGTGACTGGAGGGTGGGAGATAGTGGGAGAGATAAGTTCAATCAATATCAATATCAGTTTTATTCGTCACTTGCACATAAAGTGCAAGTGTGATCAATGGTGTTTTATCATTAATGTTTTATTATTATTAATGTTTAGTGTTTTCTGAGATTCGTAACTGTCACTGTATGTCATGTTGTTACTTGTAGGCGGAGCACCGAGGCAAATCCCTTGTATGTGAATACTTGCTCAATAAATGTACTTACTTACTTAAAGTGCAAGTGAAATGAATTTGCCAGCAGAGGTACAATGAAAAAAGAACACACAAAAACATAATTTAACATTTAACACAGACATCCACCACAGTATTCATCACTGTGGTGGAAGGCACAAAATGGGGCCAGTCCTCCCCCATTTTCCCCTGTGGTCGGGACCTCAACCCTCCGCAGTCGCCGCTGCGGGCGTCCAGATGTGTGGACAGCGTAAAGTCCAGATAAAGTCCAGGTAAGGGCTCCCCACCGGAGACCGCGGCTTCAGGTTGGTGTAGGCCGCAGGCCGGCGGTCGAAGCATTAAAGTCCCCGCCGCAGCCAGAAGCAAGAAGTTGGGCTGAAGGGCCTGATTCCACCCTGCATGACTCTGACGATGACCAGGGTAGAGGTATTACTCGGGGGGAATTCTCAATTGATTATTAAATTTGGGGAATTTCAAGATATTCCACTTTTATCAATTCAATTGTCTATTGTCTAAATTCAATTAAAAAACACTATAAGCCAACTGTATAATTTGGTCTCAATCTGCAGAGCCCTTTCAAATGGCGTAAAACTGGAGAATTGAAGATTCATCCCGCTGAGTTGCAAGCTAGCCAGGCAGAATATAAGGGGGGCAGTTCCTCTCTTGTTCCATTGATCCGTCTTTCACTTGTTAAGAAAGGAGTCCCCTCTCTGCTCAGATTTGCACGCTCGAGAATTGGTGAAACGTCTTCTTTTCTTTCAGCTCTGCCTTGAACCAAACAGCACGTTCAAAACTTCACTTCTTTCTTCTCTCCGCCCTTGGTTCGGAGCTTTGTTTCCTTCCAATGTTTTGTGCTCCGTCGTGTTATTTTATCCACCCTCCCCCCCGGGGGCGCCCCCCCCCCCCCCCCCCCCCCCCCCCCAAATAGCTTTTAATGCAGGCTTCTCTTGTCTTTTACATGACAATTATTCCACACTTGCTATCCTGGACCATCTGTCCACCGGGACTCATTTTCATCTGAAAGGAATCCATATATCTCAATGCAAATTGGCTCCAAATTTATTCACCGTGCCAAAGTCTCCCAGATTTTCTTCCACTTGAGTGGGCTAATTAGAAATAGATGAAGTCAGAATTTCAAGACAAATCCACTTTTATCATTAAATTCAAACGAAAACACTACGAGGCAGCCATATCATTTAGTTTCAATCCGCCGAGCCCCACCAAATTAGTGGGCAAATCACTTACTGCTAAAACTGCAAAGGAGATGCATAGATGCTGAAAGTCGGGGTTTATTGAGTAGAAGAATGGTAATACTTGCATCGTTAAACTACCTGGTGCAAAGATTCTGCACAAGGGATCAGTGACCTCTGCTGGACACTGGACGTCACGGTGGCGCAGCGGTAGAGTTGCTGCCTCACCGCGCCAGAGACCCGGATTCGATCCCGACTACGGACGCTGTCTGTGCGGAGTGTGTACGTTCTCCCCGTGACCTGCGTGGGTTTTCCTCCGGGTGCTCCGGTTTCCTCCCGCGCTCCAAAGACGTGCACTGCCCTACTTTGACAAAAGGAAGCAACTGACAGAAAGGCGTTTACTTGTAAATGAGGAAAACCTGTTTTTCTTTCAGCTCTCTGCGATGGAATTTTTTACTTCTCTGGTGTAAATATTTTCCAATCGTGCTCAGAGAAGGACTTATTTTGTTCACCATTGTGTAGAGAGCATCTCAAATACCCTAAAACAAGTAATAACTCAATGTTGACAAAATTGTCAGTTGCTACCTTTTGTCAAATTAAGGCAGTACAGGTTTGTAGGTTTAATTGGCTTGGTAAGATTGTAAATCATCGTGTGTGTGTGTGTGTGTGTGTGTGTGTGTGTGTGTGTGTGTGTGTGTGTGTGTGTGTGTGTGTGTGTGTGTGTGTGTGTGTGTGTGTGTGTGTGTGTGTGTGTGTGTGTTTGTGTGTGTGTGTGTGAGTGTGAGTGATGTGTGTGTGTGCGTGTGTGTGTGTGTGTGTGTGTGTGTGTGTGTGTGTGTGTGTGTGTGTGCGTGTGTGTGTGTGTGTGATAGCATTAGTCTGCGGGGATCGCTGGTCGACATCGACTCGGTGGGCCGAAGGGCCCGTTTCCGCACTGTATCTCTAACCCTAACTAAACTACCATCTGACCTTGGCGAAGAAATGGCACAGATGTTGGTGCCCTGTGGGTATGCAGGATAACACAGGCACAGCTGTGGCATTAACCCGTTTTAAAAGAAAAGCAAAGAACATCGTCCCTTTCCTAAATAAAACAAGATTAAATTCCACCCTTTGACTGGGTGGAGTGTCAAATGCTGGAGGTAAAACGGAGACAAACGACGCCTCTGACCACGTTATTCCCTATATCATGTACCTGTGTACTGCGGACGGCTCCATTGGAAACACGTATGGTCGTTCCGCTGACTGGATAGCACGCAAAAACAAAAGCTCTTCACTGTACCTCGGCACACGGGACAATAAACAAAACTCAAACATAAACTCAACTCAACAAAACGCTGGGGAGGAGATAAGAGGTGTCACAGGTAAAGCCAGATGGAGGGATAGAGGTAAAGGGGGGAGGCTGGACAGACGGGGGGGGGGGGGGGATAACGAGGGGGTGGGGAGGAATATTGAGGGGGTGAGGGAGAATAAAGAAGGGGGGGCAGGTTGGTGCAGCTCCAGAGATCCAGGTTCGATCCTGACTTCGGGTGCTGTCCACGTGGAGTTTGCACGTTCTCCCGCTGACCACAAGGGTTTCATAGACGTGCACATTCCATAGACGTGGAGGTTGGTAGGTTAATTGGACTGTGCGACTTGACCCTCACGTGCAAAGTGGAGCAGGTCAGCGTCGAAGGGCTGAAGGGCCTGTGTCCATGCTGGATCTCGACGCTAAAGACATGCTGTCTATCCCTGATTACCCCATTCTCTTCCAAGAGGGAGTAAATCCTATCTCCAATAATTCTCTCCAATAGACAGACACAAAACAGCATCTCTGGTGAAAAGGAACAGGGTCGGAACCCTTCAACAGACCCTAAACTGTGATGTTTTATTATTAATGTTTAATGTTTTATGTGTCATTCTTAATAGTCACTCTATGTCCATTTGTCACTTGCGAGCGGAGCACCAAGGCAAATTCCTTGTATGTGAATACTTGGCCAATAAAAGTATTAATTAATTAATTCATTCATTCATTCTTCAGCCAGTAAGCCTCAGTGATATGGAAACTAATTCTCTGCAATAGTTTCCCAACCACTGTTGTGAGGCTCATTGGCGTAAGGGCCTGTCTCACTTATGCGATTTTTCAGTGATTTGCCGGCACCCGTCAAGTTGTGTAACAAGAGGAGTTGAGTATAGGAGCAAAGAGGTCCTTCTGCAGTTGTACAGAGCCCTAGTGAGACCACACCTGGAGTATTGTGTGTAGTTTTGGTCCCCTAATTTGAGGAAGGACATTCTTGCTATTGAGGGAGTGGCGCGTAGGTTTACAAGGTTAATTCCCGGGATGGCAGGACTCTCATATGCTGAGAGAATGGAGCGGTTGGGCTTGTACACTCTGGAGTTTAGAAGGATGAGAGGGGAAAAAGAGAGCGAGAGAGAGAGAGAGAGAGAGCTAAAATAAGATACAGTGTAAAAGGCTTCTCAATGTTTTAATGGTACTATCTGATGCTACGAAGTAATTATCTGCTTGCAATAGCAACAATAATGAATTATATCTCGCTGGCAATCAATGATTCATCTCAGAGGGGAAGGGTGTGAAGATCAACAGTGCTGAAAAGACAGGTTGTGTAAACAACAGATTTTCTGCCCAGAGAAATCCACACAAAATAATTCACAAATCTGTGGAGTTATAATACCCAATTATCTCCATTGCTGGGCATTTAGTTTTCACTCACAGCGCATGGTTTATAGATAGTGTCGAAACAGGCCCTTCTGCCCACCAAGTCCTCGCCGACCAGCGATCCCCGCGCACTAAAGCCCCTGTCCCACAATGCGAGTTTACCCAAGAGCCCTCCCGAGTTAAAAAAAAAAATCAAACTCGTGTTACTTCATCACGAGTATTTTTTTAATTGGAAACTTTTCACACAGTTGAAAAAACGTCACGAGTTTCCTCGTTTCCCGAGTGCCTGCCTGTTAGCATTACGAGCCGCTACGAGACATCCACGAGCTCCGACGTACCCGCTACGTACATTCTACGTACTTACCACGAGTGTTCGATTTTTTTTTTTTAAACTCGGGAGAGCTCTTGGGTGAACTCGCCTCGTGGGACAGGGCCTTTACTCCATCCCACACACACTGGGAACAATTTTCAATTTTTACCGAAGCCAATTAACCTACAAACCTGGATGTTTTTGGAGTGTGGGAGGAAACCGAAGCACCCGGAGAAAACCCACGCAGGTCACGGAGAGAACGTACCAACACCGTACGGCCAGCACCCGTGGTCAGAATCAAACTTGAGTCTCTGGCGCTGCAAGCGGTATGTCTAACGCTGCGCCACCGTGCAGAATTGTCTTACGAAGGCTGCTCATGAACTAAGTCCGAGGTCATCACACTCCGATATCTTCGACCAATACAGTCACATTGGCGCAGTGGTAGAGTTGCTGCCAGAGAAATGGGTTCCATTCCGTCTACGGGTGTTGTCCGTACGTTCTCTCCATGACCTGCGCATGTTTGCCCCGGGTGCTCCGGCTTCCTCCCAACTTCCAAAGACGTAAAGGTTTGTAGCTTAATTGGCTTTGGGTTGTAAATTGTACCTAGTGAGTAGGATAGAACTAGTGTACGGGGATCGCTGGTCGGCGTGGTCTCGATGGGCTGAAGGGCCCGTTTCCCTGCAGTATCGCTAAAGGGCTGTCTGGTGCCTATTTGCATGTTGTGTATCATGACAGCAACGGCACTTCAGGCTAAAGTACTTTGATGGCCACAGGACAGTCTGAGCATAAGAAAGGCATTACAAACATAAACTCCTTTCTTTAAAATTAAATCAAAAGATTGTTCCCACAATCAATGTAATTACTGTATTGTGAATAATACCGTAATGTGGAAAGTAACAGAATTATTTCAAGTAAAAGACATGGGCGGCACGGTGGCGCAGCGGTAGAGTTGCTGCCTCACAGCGCCAGAGATCCGGGTTCCATCCGGACTACGGGTGCTTGACTGTACGGAGTTTGTACGTTCTCCCCGTGACCTGCGTGGGTTTTCTCCGGGCGCTCCGGTTTCCTCCCACACTCCAAAGACGTACAGGTTTGTAGGTTAATTGGCTTCTGTAAAATTGTAAATTATCCCTAGTGTGTGTCGGGTAGTGTTAGTGTACGGGGATCGCTGGTGGATGCGGACTCGGTGGGCCGAAGGGCTAGTTTCCCCCCTGTATCTCTAAACTAAACTAAACCAAGTGCAGGAGTGAGTCAGCAGGCCAGACAGGGAGTCTAGAGCATCTCGGGAAACATCACTTCTTGCTACAATCAATAAACAGGTCAACTACACGCCCACATTGTATACACAATTTTTCTGGCTCTTCATAAATCAATCCCAAATGATTTTTAAAACGAACCATGTCACAATTTCAAGAATACTGGCTTGACCCAGAAAGTGTACAGATTTCGGCTGAAGAAGGGCTTCAACCTGAAAACTAAGTAAGTAAGTAAGTAAGTTTATTGGCCAAGTATTCACCTACAAGGAATTTGCCTTGGTGCTCTGCCCACAAGTAACAACATGACATACAGTGACAGTTACAAATGACTCAGAAAACACTAAACATTAATAATAATAAAAAATTAATGATAAAACACCATTGATCAAGCATGTGATCCTACAAAATACCAGATCAAAGGGAGGCTACAGATTTGTGGCTGTAGAGTAGAGCAACTACTCGTTGATAAAAACTGTTTTTATGTCTGGCTGTGGCAGCTTTGACAGTCCAGAGTTGCCTTCCAGAGGGAAGTGATTCAAAGAGTTTGTGGCCAGGGTGAGAGGGGTCAGAGATGATCTTGCCCGCTCGCTTCCTGGCCCTTGCAGTGTACAGTTCATCAATGGAGGGACCTTCTCTGCTGATCGGACGCCGAGCCAAACCAGACCATGATGGAGAAGGTGAGGACAGACTCTACGATGGCCGTGTAGAATTGGACCATCATTGCCTGTGGCAGATTGTGCTTCCTCAGCTGCCGTAGGAAGTACATCCTCTGTTGTGCCTTTTTGACTGTGGAGTCGATGGTAACCCCCCACTTAAGGTCCTTGGAGATGATGGTTCCCAGGAACTTAAAAGACTCCACAGATGTGACTGTGGTGTTGTTGATGGTGAGTAGGGTGAGGGGAGGGGGAGCTCTCCTAAAGTCTACAATCAGTGCATTGAGCTCTAGGCTAAGCTAAGTGAAAACTAAGCTAAAAGCTTTTCACTATACCTCGGTACATGTGACAATAAACTAAACTGACAAATGTGACAAATAACGCACCAGACCCAATATTTCCAATTCACAGAACCATCTTACACTATGAAATAGGAAAGCAGGGCAAGCGATTACATTGAGCAGAAATAATTAGGCAACCATCTTTCTATTGCTGTGGAAACTACTCAAAATGATTGACCTAAAGCACAAACTCTTCATTGAACAGATGAGAGATTTTGGTGCGGTAATCCTATGTGGGACAGCTAATTCCTCGATAATAAGTGTACTTTGGAGAAAATTAAAGGCCAACAGGGAAAATAAATGTCATTAAAAGCAAGCCACTGCCCTGGGCACTCGAAATGGTCAAAACTGAAGCAGAACAAAAGCATTTAATAAAATGTAATTATGAAGCTTAAGCTCAAGATGCACTACTTTAGCTCTCTAGTGTTTAGCCACATTTCAGAGATGGTAAGTTGAACACTTAAATTGATGGTCTACCAATAAGGAGTCCATGATTCTGTTGAACCAGTGGAGGAACGTATGGTATAGAACTTCTGGGGTATAGAAGTTGGGAGGTCACGCTGCAGTTATACAAGACATTGGTCAGGCCCATTTAGAGCATTGTGTTCTGTTTTGAGCACATTGTTAAGGCAAGAGAGTTTTGCTTAAGAAGGAACTGCAGATGCTGGAAAATCGGAGGTAGACAAAAAATGCTGGAGAAACTCAGCGGGTGCAGCAGCATCTATGGAGCGAAGGAAATAGGCAACGTTTCGGCCCGAAACGTTGCCTATTTCCTTCGCTCCATAGATGCTGCTGCACCGTTGAGTTTCTCCAGAGTTTTATGGTCATGTGTTCCAGATAGGCCAATGAAGTTCTCGTTATAGGTAAGATATTGTCAAGCTGGAAAGGATGCAGAGAAGATTTACAAGTATGTCAAGTCAAGTCAAGAGAGTTTATTGTCATGTGTCCCAGAGAGGACAATGAAATTCTTGTTTTGCTTCAGCACAACAGAATGTAGTAGGCACGAATACAGAACAGATCAGTGTGTCGATATACCATTAGATAAATATATACACACTCGAGGACTCCAGGACTCGTGGGCCTGAGCTGCGGAGAGAGGTTGAGCGCCACCCCGCCACCCCCCAAAACATGTCAGCGTTCAGAGGGATCCAAAGGCCCTTGAACATCAAACACAACATTGGCATGCAGGTACCACACACGCACGCAATTTGGAAAGCAGAGATGATGGTGGTCTATTTTGCAAGATGATTTGAGTACGGAGTAAGGACATCTTGCTACAAATACACGGGGTCTTGCTTCAGTTGCACGCGTAAGATTGCCCCGCCCCCCCCGCCCCCCCCATTTGATCTCCTCACCTGAGGGAGAGCACCAAAAGGCTCAATGGATTGATTCCTAGATCTGACGGGTGGATGGATTGTTCTACTGTGAGAAATTGGGTCTAGAGAAAGAAGGCAAGCGACGTTTCTGGTCCGGAGGTCTGGAGAAGAGTCCCAACCCGAAATGTCACCAGTCCTTTTACTCCAGAGATGCTGCCTGACCCACTGAGTTACTCCAGCACTTTGTGTCTATCTTCACTCCTGGAAAATTAGCCTGTAATTTATTTAAGCCACGCCGCCTCATCCTCGATGTTACAGCCCGTAGAAATGGCTTTTACACCAAATATTTTGTAATATCCCTTATATCGTATAATATCTTGAAAACTTCAATCACCCATAATTTGTTGTATTGTAACATTAAATTGCTTAGTCAGTTATTAGTGGATGTAGAGTAGAATAAGTTCAAACTGTTCCACAAATTCCAATGCCTGGGCTCAACAAAAAGATAATTTTAGTGCAAAACTCGAGAGAACCAAGAAGGAACTGTACATGATGGTTTAAACCGGAGATAGATACAAAAAGCTCCAGAGACCTAGGATCGATCCTGACCACAGGTGCTGTCTGTATGGAGTTTGGACCTTCTCCCCGTGACCTGCGTAGGTTTTCTCCGGATGTTCCAGTTTCCTCCCATATTCCAAAGATTTGTAGTTTAATTGGCTTCTGTAAGTTGGTGTGTGTGTGTGTGTGTGTGTGTGTGTGTGTGTGTGTGTGTGTGTGTGTGTGTGTGTGTGTGAGACAGAGAGGAGTGACAGTGAGTACAGTGTGAGAGTACGAACTAGTGTATGGGGTGATCATTGGCAGGCCGAAGGTCCAGTTTCAATGCTGTCTCTGAACTAAACTAAAAGCCCCTCAGAATGTCCAGTAGCGGAAGGTCCATAGAATGTGGTCCTCCCACACAAAACCTTCCGTGCTTCCAACGTAACCAGTATAATGTGGGAAGTCAGGCACACCAGCTTGGTCGCACTGGGCGGTCATGGTGGAGCGGTGGTAGAGTCGCTGCCTTACAGCGAATGCGGCGCCGGAGATCCGGGTTCGACCCCGACTACGGGTGCTGTCTGTACAGAGTTTGTATGTTCTCCCCGTGACCTGCGTGGGTTTTTCTCCGAGATCTTCAGTTTTCACCCTCACTCCAAAGACGAACATGTATATAGGTTAATTGGCTTGGTAAATGTAAAAAAAATAAATGTTCCTAGTGGGTGTCTGATAATGTTAATGTGCAGGGATCGCTGGACGGCGAGGACCCGATGGGCCGAAGGGCCCGTTTCCGCGCTGTATCTCTAAACTAAACTAAAAATACGAAGTATCAACAAAGCAATAATGAACCAAGTCACACATTTTTGAGTGGGATTGAGGGAACAATGGCGGCCAGGAGACTAGAACTATCGACCCTGGGCTCAAGGGTTATGGGGAAAAAGCAGACGGAATCAAGGGATATGGGGAGAAAGCAGGAATGGGGTACAGATTTTGGATGATGAGCCATGATCATATTGAATGCCGGTGCTGGCTCGAAGGGCCGAATGGCCTACTCCTGCACCTGTTTTCGATGTTTCCTCCAAACAATTCCACAGGATCAGCCAGGACAAATCCAAAAGATGACACTTCAAGTCTGCATTATTCTCTCAACAATGCACTGCAGTGTCAAGCAAGACTGGAGTTGCTCAAACCTCACATAATATTTTGGAAAGATTAGCATTACTCAATTGAATCTTGAGGCATCTGGGCCACGAATTAAACATGATGTATTTACCGTCCAGTGAGGGTTTGACTTATTGCAGTTGTCGTAATGTCTCCGGAGCATTTCCACAAAACATCACTACAGATGCCAGGGAAAGGTTCCAGACATGCTTACAGTCGGAAATTAATGGATTCAATTAATGGCAGGACATCGGGCCTTCATGGTCAGGTCAAGAACTCTACGCCAACAGCAATTGGGACTTGGAAATGGTGCCAAACCTGGCAACTCTTGTATACTGGGGGAAACCTTATCTCCATAGATGCTGCCTGACCCACCGAGTTTCTCCAGCAATTTGTGTCTATCTTCGGTGTAAACCAGCATCTGCAGTTCCTTCTCACACAACACTTTTTACAGTCTCAGTGTACTACTGCTATACACTTGCACCGTATCTAGGGTTGCCAACTGTCCCGTATTAGCCGGGACATCCCGTATATTGGGCTAAATTGGTTTGTCCCATGCAGGACCGCCTTTTCCCGTATTTGACTGCTACTACTCGGGTCGAGGGGACGCCCCGCCTCACCCGTCCCAACGTAGTGCAGCCCATGGAGTGCAGCAGCAGCAGCAGCGCCTCGCCCGTGGCCCCGTCGGTCGGCAGCCCGGCCAGCTGTCTGACCTTCGGACCTTCGCTTACTGCCGACATCACCACCACCCCTCCGTCTCATGGCCAATCATGGGTTCATGAGTTGGACGGGTGCCGGATTTTAGAAATCCTCAGCTGGCCCGCCGGCTGGGCTTTGCGTGCAGTCCAACGCCCGGGCCAACTCATCATTCACCCAGCCACGGCCGAGTCAGTCAATGAATTGCCGTTGGGAATTTGTCCCGTATTTTGACCTTTTGTCCCATATTTGGGAGTTAGAACGTTGGCAACCCTAACGGTATCTGAGATGCTTATCTAAGATGTATCTAGGTTCATATGTATAGTGTTACATGTTGTGAGCTGTATATACAAATGAATCTCACTGTACCTCGGGACATGTGACAAATATAGTACAAACATTGAAGAAAGATTCCAAGGGGAGTAAGGGGCGACCGTGGATGACAAGGGATGTCAGGGACAGTATAAAAATAAAAGAGAAGTACAACAGAGCATAGTTAAATGGGAAGCAAGAGGATCGGGTAATTTTTAGAGCAACAGAAGATAACTAAAAAGGCAATATGGGGAGAAAAGATGAGGTACGACGGTAAGCTAGCCAAGAATATAAAGGAAGATAGGAGAAGCTTCTTTAGGTATGTGAAGAGGAACAAAATTAGTTAAGACCAAAGTTGAACCCTTGAAGACTGAAAAAGGTGAATTTATTACGGGGAATAAGGAAATGACAGATGAGTTGAACAGATACTTTGGATCCGTCTTCACTAAGGAGGACACAAACAATCTTCCTGATGAGCTAGTGGCCAGAGGATCTGGGGTGACGGAGGAACTGAAGGAAATCCACATTAGGCAGGAAATGGTGTTGGATAGACTGATGGGACTGAAGGCTGAATAATCCCCAGGGCCTGATGGTCTGCATCCCAGGGTACTTAAGGAAGTGGCTCTAGAAATCGTGGATGCATTGGTGATAATTTTCCAGTGTTCTATAGACACAGGTTCAGTTCCAGTGGATTGGAGGATCGCTAATGTCATCCCACATTTTAAGAAAAGCGGGAGACTGCAAACAGGGAATTATAGACCAGTTACACTAACATCAGTGGTGGGGAAGATGTTGGAGTCAATCATAAAAGATGAAATAGCGGCACATTTGGATAGCAGTAACAGGATCGGTCCGAGTCAGCATGGATTTACGAAGGGCAAATCATGCTTGACTAATCTTCTGGAATTTTTTGAGGGCGTAACTAGGAAAATGGACAAGGGAGAGCCAGAGGATGTAGTGTATCTGGTCTTTCAGAAAGTATTTGATAAGGTCCCACATTGGAGATTAGTGGGCAAATTAGGCACATGTGGTATTGGGGATAGAGTGCTGACATGGATAGAAAATTGGTTGGCAGACAGGAAACAAAAAGTAGGGATTAATGGGTCCCTTTCAGAAATGCAGGCAGTGACTAGTGGGGTACTGCAAGGCTCGGTGCTGGGACCGCAGCAATTTACAATATACAGTGGCTTGTTTCATACCACTTGTCCACATCACGTTACAACACAACGTATGTATTTATTTTATGTGATAGACCAACACAAAGTGGCGCATAATTGTGCAGTGGAAGGAAAATGATACATGGTTTTCAAATTTTTTTACAAATGAAAAACTGAAAAGTGTGGACGTGCAAAGGTATTCAGCCCCTTTACTCTGATACCCCCAATAAAATCCAGTGCAACTAATTGCCTTCAGAAGTCACCTAATTAGTAAATAGAGTCCACTTGTGTGTAATCTAATCTCTGTATAAATACAGCTGTTCTGTGAAGGTCTCAGAGGTTTATTAAGAGAACATTAGTGAACAAACAGCATCATGAAGCCCAAGGAACACACCAGACAGGTCAGGGATAAAGTTGTGGAGAAGTTTAAAGCAGGGTTAGGTTATAAAAAAATCTCCCAAGCTTTGAACATCTCACGGAGCACTGTTTAATCCATCATCCGAAAATGGAAAGAGTATGGCACAACTGCAAACCTACCAAGACATGGCCGTCCACCTAAACAGACAGGCCAGGCAAGGAGAGCATTGATCAGAGAAGCAGCCAAGGGGCCCATGGTAACTCTGGAGGAGCTGCAGAGATCCACAGCTCAAGTGGGAGAATCTGTCCACAGGACAACTATTAGTCGTGCACTCCACAAATTGGGCCTTTATAGAAGAGTGGCAAGATGAAAGCCATTGTTGAAACAAAGCCATAAGAAGTCCCGTTTGCAGTTTGCCACAAGCCATGTGGGGGGGACAGCAAACATGTGGAGGAAGGTGCTCTGGTCTGATGAGACCAAAATTGAAGTTTTTGGCCTAAATGCAAAACGCTATGTGTGGAGCAAAACTAACACTGCACATCACCCTGAACACACCATCCCCACTGTGAAACATGGTGGTGGCAGCATCATGCTGTGGGGATGCTTTTCTTCAGCAGGGACAGAGAAGCTGGTCAGAGTTGATGGGAAGATGGATGGAGGCAAATACAGGGCAATCTTGGAAGAAATCCCGTTAGAGTCTGCAAGAGACTTGAGACTGGGGCGGAGGTTCACCTTCCAGCAGGACAACGACCCTAAACATACAGCCAGAGCTACAATGGAATGGTTTAGATCAAAGCATATTCATGTGTTAGAATGGCCAGACCTAAATCCAATTGAGAATCTCTGGGCAAGACTTGAAAATTGCTGTTCACAGACGCTCTCCATCCAATCTGACTGACCTTGAGCTATTTTGCAAAGAAGAATGGGCAAAACTTTCAGTCTCTAGATGTGCAAAGCTGGTAGAGACATACCCCAAAGACTAGCAGCTGTAATTGCAGCGAAAGGTGGTTCTACAAAGTATTGACTCAGGGGGGCTGAATATTTTTGCACGCCACTTTTTAGTTTTTTATTTGTACTAAAATTTGGAAACCATGTATCATTTTCCTTCCACTTCACAATTATGCACCACTTTGTGTTGGTCTATCACATAAAATCCCAATAAAATACATTTACGTTTGTGGTTGTAACGTGACAAAATGTGGAAACGTTCAAGGGGTATGAAATCTTTTGCAAGCCACTGTACATCAATGATTTGGATGAAGGGATTCAAAGTAACATTAACATTGCAGACGACACAAAGCTGGGTGGCAGTGTGAACTGTGAAGAGGATGCTATGAGAATGCAAGGTGACTTGGACAGGTTGGGTGTGTGGGCAGATGCACGGCAGATGCAGTTTAATGTGCATAAATGTGAGGTTATCCCCTTCTTCTTGCATATGGCGTGCACAGCCTAAAATTGTAGGACAACTTGTTCTATTTGATCTTATTTGATTGTGCACTCCAGGTTGATTGCATTCTTCGAACCAGGGCGGACCACGTGAAGGTTGCAATCTCCCACCCCAGGTTATCCAATTTGGTAGCAAAAACAGGAAGGCAGATTATTATCTAAATGGTGTCAAGTTGGGAAAAGGGGAAGTACAATGGGATCTTGGGATCCTTGTTCATCAGTCAATGAAAGTAAGCATGCAGGTACAGCAGGCAGTAAAGAAAGCGAATGGCATGTTGGCCTTCATAACAAGAGGAGTTGGGTATCGGAGCAAAGAGGTCCTTCTGCAGTTGTTTTGGGCCCTAGTGAGACCACACCTGGAATATTGTGTGCAGTTTTGGTGCCCTAATTTGAGGAAGGACATTCTTGTTATTGAGAGAGTGCAGCGTAGGTTCACAAGGTTAATTTCCGGGTTGGTGGGGCTGTCATATGCTGAGCGAATGAAGCAGCTGGGCTTGTACACTCTGGAGATTAGAAGGATGAGAGGGGATCTCATTGAAACATATAAGATTATAAGGGGTTTGGACACGCTAGAGGCAGGAAACATGTTCCCGATGTTGGAGAAGTCCACAACCAGGGGCCATAGTTTAAGAATAAGGGGTTGGCCATTTAGAACGGAGATGAGGAAAAACTTTTTCACCCAGAGAGTTGTGTGGAATTTTCTGCCTCAGAGGGTGGTGGAGGCCAATTCTCTGGATACTTTCAAGAGAGTTAGATAGAGCTCTTAAAGAAAGCGGAGTCAAGGGATATGGGGAGAAGGCAGGAACGGGGTACTGATTGGGGATGATCAGCCATGATCACATTGAATGGCGGTGCTGGCTCGAAGGGCCGAATGGCCTAATTCTGCACCTATTGTCTATACGTTATTCCCTTATCATGTATCTGTGCACTGTAAGTGGCTCGGTCGTAGTCATGGATCGCCTTCCTAATGGCTGGATAGCACGCAACAAAAGCTTTTCACTGTACCTCGGTACACGTGACAATGAACTAAACTCAATTGAACCGGTGTTGACATGCTGGTCTTGACAGCAACACCACATTGTGAATGTTTAAACAAAAATGTGAACGCACCGTGATAACATCAAGGAAACAGTGTAATGTGGGAGGCAGTCTAATGTGTAACGTATCATTGTGTTGAACATTGAGCATCTGAACAGTTGCAGGACTTAAGTACTTTTCTCCATATGGCGCTGGTTTGTGCATGAAGGGTGGGGCGTGAGAGGGCGCGTGAAATTGCATCAGAAACTGCAGTCAAACGGAAAATCATATATATAACAATCCAATCATTTTCTCCAAATGAGTACAACTTTGGTCAACCAGCCAACAGAGAGAGACGACAAATCAAATAGTCCATTTTGGAATTCTCCCAGTTCGAATAGCATTGTTCCTTTGCACATTTTCAGAGAGAACCAGTTTGGAGACGAGTCATTCACCCGACTCACTATTTTGAGGAATTGTTCCATGAGCCTGCGGTGGGATTACGCCACCGTTATTCACCGAGCCGCACACACAGGGTACCACCGCAACAAGTCCCTGCAACAAGCCCACCACAGTCATTCCAAATTTTACTAAAGGAAGGATGGACTCCCGAAGAAAAAATTGCAGGGAGAGAGAGGCATTGGAGAGAGGCAGCAACTTCAATACCATGGGTACACAAAATGCTGTAGAAACTCAGCGGGTGCAGCAGCATCTGTGGAGCGAAGGAGATAGGTAACGTTTCGGGCCGAAACCCTTATTCAGACTCCATATACCCGGAAGAGCCGCTTAATTATATACCCATAGACCCATAAACCCTTCGCTCCGTAGATGCTCTTGCACCCGCTGCGTTTCTCCAGCATTTTGTGTACCCTCGATTTTCCAGCATCTGCAGTTCCTTCTTTAAAACTTCAATACTATTCTGGGTAAGCATGTGTCCGCGATCTAACACATTGATGCAATCATAAAGAAAGCCCTTCGTCAGAGGGTTGAGGAGATTCGGCATGTCGTCAAATATTCTCATGAATATCTACAGTTTTTTTAGTTTTAGAGATACATCGCGGAAACAGGCCCTTCGGCCCACCAAGTCCTTGCTGACCAGCGATCCTCGCACATTAATACTTTCACTCACACACACACACCAATTTTTTACATTTACCAAGCTAATTTACCTATATACATGTACGTCTTTGGAGTGTGGGAGGAAACCGAAGATCTCGGAGAAGTCCACGCGGGTCATGGGGAGACCGTACAAACTCCATGCAGACAGCACCCGTAGTCGGGATGGAACCCGGGTCTCCGGCGCTGTAAAGGGCCTGTCCCACCTTCACTCCCTAATTCATGACCTTTTTTACTCGTGGACATTTTTCATCATGTTGAAAAAAACGCCCCGACCTGCTTGATGCCACGAGTACCTACCTACGACTAGCATCACAACCTACCTACGACCTCGTGACGGCCATGCTGCGAGTACGAGTCAAGGGCAAACTCGGCAGAGGTCGTGAATTATGTCCTGAAAGTGGAACAGGCCCTTTAGGCAGCAACTCTACCGCTGCGCCACCCTTGCCGTCCTTGACTGACCCAGAGTTCCTCCGGCACTCAGCATTTTGCTCATGGCTCCAGCATCTGCGGTTCCTTGCGACCCCAACAACAAAATCCATTTGTTTAAAATGATGGGACTCCACACGGTGAGTTCTCGGGGTCAGGATGGAAACCAGCTGCATGCACTGTGACGCAGCAGCTGTGCCAGTGTGCCGATGGAGAAATGAAGCAAACCAAAATTAGCTTGTAATTAGAAATGGTTGGCAATATTAGAGTGGGGAACGTGGAAATGAAGCAAGGTAGCGAATCTGATTTGCCGAGCTCTTACTCCAAAATATCAGTCGTTAAAACATCACGGAAGAAGCAGCTTAATTATCTGAGAACACAAACGCATACAAACATGCGTAAATTGGCAAAATAAACTCTTGACATCCTGTGCAAATACTCCAAAGCACATACAAAATAAATAACGGCATTAACTTGGATTCACATGAGTTCTCCCACACGCGATTCGCCATGTCCTGCTGCACCAGCCCACAGATGCATGATTCTCGCCCAAGTGCAGAGGCCGTCAGCGTGTAGGGAGGAAGTGCGCAGATGCTGGTTGATCCCGAAGACGACCTTCTACAAAGACCACCAGTTCAGTTCTTGCTCAAAAACCTGGCGTTCACTCCAGCTGAGTTGTAAGGGAAAGTTGTGTATGGAAGCCAAGTTTCTGATCACCCTCTCAAATGACCAATCCTTTGTATTCTGCCCACTGCATCACCAAGAAAATTGATTCACCCGTCATCATTGCATCAGTGCTTTTGAACGTTTGCTGTGCATTACTTAGGCTTAGGTTTATTATTTTCACATAGTGAGGTACAGCGGAAAAAAACCTTTGTACGTAGGAAGGAACTGCAGATGCGGGTTTATACCAAAGATAGACACAACGTGCTGGAGTAACTCGTTGGCTCAGGCACCATCTCTGGAGAAAAAAGACGGGTGACGTTTCGGTTCGGGACCCTTCTTTGGACTGAATGCCCTGAGGAGATTTCGCAGTCCAAAGGGTTCCGTGCCGACCCGAAACGTCTCCCATCCTTCTTTCTCCAGAGATGCTGCCTGACCCACTGAGTTACCCCAACAAACGCTCTGTGAGGGAAAAAAAGCTTTGTTTTGCACGCTACCCAAACAGCTCAGATGCACCACTCGTAAACACAACCAAGTCAAACTCACAATAGACAATAGGTGCGGGAGGAGGCCATTCGGCCCTTCAAGCCGGCACCGCCATTCAATGTAATCATGGCTGATCATGTACGACAGAGAGAGCAAAGGGGAAGATACAGAGTGCAGAATACTGCTTGCAGCAATGTAGTGCATCAGTTCCATAGACACAACGTACAATTTAGCTGTACATTTCCTGTATTACAACAGTGACCATACTAAAAGCCCTGTCCCACGGTACGAGTTCATTCCAAGAGTTCTCCCGAGTTTGCCCTGATTCGAACTCGGAGATTTATGGTAATGGCCACTCGTAGGTACTCGGGGCTCTCGTGGACATTTTTCATCATGTTGAAAAATCCTCACGAGTCTTCCTGTGCCTACCTGCCGTTAGTGAGTCTACGCAAGCTTACCTGCCGTTAGCGTTACGAGCCGCTAAGAGACGTCCCTGAGCTCCGACGTACCTGCTACGTTCATTCTCCATGCTTACCACGAGTTTGATTTTTTATTAAACTCGGGAGAGCTCTTGGAATGAACTCGTACCATGGGACAGGGCTTTTACGTATAAGCTCTCCAGGGGAACCTGTAAGGATCGTTAAAAATACCCAAAAAAAAAAGCAAATTTGCTTTTTCTGTCAGTCTTGCAAAGTGATGAATCTGTCTGAAGAAGGGTCTCGACCCGAAACTTCACCCATTCCTTTCCTCCATAGATGCTGCCTCACTCGCTGAGTTTCTCCAGTATGTTTGTCTACCTTCTATTTTTTTCCAGCATCTGCAGTTCTTTCTTAAAGCTGTTTAAGTTATATCTTAAACATCTCTTGGACTTCCATCAGTCAAGTTCTCGGAACATAATTAGGCCATTCGACCCATCAAGTCTACTCCACCATTCAATCATGGTTGATCCATCTTTCCCTTTCAACCCCATTCTCCTGCCTTCGCCTCATAACCCCTGGACAACCTTATTTTCATTCCTTTAGCCAATACATTGGAGACTCCCAGGTATTATCTTGAGAAATTGGATGTCCGTCAACATCATCCTGCCTTAGGCAAAATGTACTTAAAAAAAACCCCCAAGGATAACCCTTTCCTTGATTAGTTGGCTTCATCAGCGTGATAGGAACAGCAATTGCTTTCCATTTGTAGAAATATAAAGTGACATCTGTTCAATTTTATTTCAATTGTTTCTCGTTCCCACGGAAATCACATCCTCCAGTCAGAAAAAAAACAGATGTTCTAAGTCAAGGGAGAATACAAAGGTTAAGCTGCCAAATACATTGAGAATTCACCCTAATACCTCAGTTCATCTTTCAAAATGAAACACTGGCCCCGGTAAGAACTTGTTCCATATTGTTTAGATAATTGCACAAATTCACAGGCGGACGGCCACTAACCAGCTCCCAGCTCCAGTCGAAGAACTTCTGGAAATGTTTTTGCTGGGATCAGTCTCTCCCGGTTCTTTACACTTATAGATGGGCACAGTGCCAACTAAGTTGAGGCCAATAAGATTTTTTTTCCCTGTAAACTAACAGCCAACTCAATTTGATTCGACCACAAGGGAAGACATTATTCATAACACTGTTACTGAAGTACCCAAAGTCAGAATTCTTTCCCACTCTTTGGGAAAGCAAGATTGATCATACTGACTATTATTACTTAAGTCAATAGTGTTTTATTTGTCACACATGTAGGCCCTGTCCCACTTTCACGACCTAATTCACAACCTTTTTTACTCGTGGACATTTTTCATCAGAAAAATGAAAAACGCCCTGACCTACTTGATGCCGAGTATCTACGACTAGCATCACTGCCTGCTACGTTCTACCTACGACCTCGTGATGACTATGCTGCGAGTACGAGTCAAGGGCAACCTAGGCAGAGGTCGTGAAAGTGGGACAGACCCTTAACTTGTATTGTATTGTACCTGGCTTGTATTCACTGGAGTTTAGAAGGATGAGGGGGGTTTCTGATAGACACATATAAAATTATAAAAGGACTGGACAAGGTAGATGCAGGAAAAATGGTCCCAATGTTGGGCGAGTCCAGAACCAGGGGCCACAGTCTTAGAATAAAGGGGAGGTCTTTTAAGACTGAGTTGAGAAAAAAAACATTTTGCCCAGAGAGTTGTGAATTTATGGAATTCCCTGCCACAGCGGGCAGTGGAGGCCAAATCACTGGATGGATTTATGAGAGAGTTAGATAGAGCTCTAGGGGCTAGTGGAGTCGAGGGATATGGGGAGAAGGCACGCACGGGTTATTGATAGGGGACGATCAGCCATGATCACAATGAATGCGATGCTGGCTCGAAGGGCCGAATGGCCTCCTCCTGCACCTATTTTCTATGTTTCTATGTTAGCTGCACAGCTAAACTAATTTTGCAGAAATTACACGTGCGGGGAGGGTATTTTTGGTGCCATTATTCAAAGTCACAAGTCTGGTTTGCCCGCTCGCTCGATGTACTGGAACAGCTCCCGTGAACCGAGGTCCCTCACCTCACCTCACGCTGCCTCAGCAAGGCCAGAGGGCAGCAATCAAGAATAAGTCGCACCCTGGCCACTCCCTATCCTCCCCTCTCCCCTCAGGCAAAAGGTAGAGAAGTGCGAAAACGCACACCTCCAGATTCGGGGGCAGTTTCTTCCCAGCTGTTATCAGGTAACTGAACCATCCTACCGCAACCAGAGAGAGCGGTCATGAACTACTATCTACCTCATTGGGGGCCCTCGGGTCCTTGATCAGACTGTGCTGACTTGATATTGCACTAAACATTACTTAAATGATTCCCTTTATCATGCATCTGTACACTGCGAATGGCACAATTGTAATCATGTATTGTCTTTCCGCTAACTGGGTTAGCACGCAACAAAAGCTTTTCACTGCACCTCGGTACACGTGACAATAAACAAAACCTTACTGTATTTGTGAGCATTAACTAATGCACTCAAGTCTAGTTTAGTTTCGAGATACCGCGTGGAAACAGGCCCTTCGGCCCACTGAGTCCGTGCCGACCAGCGATCACCCCGTACACTAGCACTATCCTACACACAAGGGACAATTTCCAATTTTTTTTGTTAACCAAAGCCAATTAACCAACAAACCTGTACGTCTTTGGAACTCCCGATGGAAATCCACGTGATCACGGAACTAAAGTACAAACTCCGTACAGACAGCGCCCGTAGTCAGGATCGAACCCGGGTCTCTGGCGCTGTAAGGCAGCAACTCTGCCACTGTGCCACCCTAATGAAATTGGACACCCTCGTTGAATATATTGTTACAGTGAGGAACATGAAAAGCTTGCGTGCAGCAGCAAAACACGTTGCACGTAGACTCAGACAATACACGGAATATACAAGGCCACGAAGAGCGGCAGTGGAGGGAGGCGGTAGAGCTGCTGCCTCACAGCGCCAGAGACCCAGGTTCGATCCTGATCTCGGGTGCTGTCTGTGAAAATCTGTGCGTTCTCCCCGTGACCGCGTGGGCTTTCTTCGGGTGCTCCGGTTTCCTCCCACACGCAGGTTCAAGATTCAAGAGAGTTTATCGTCGTGTGTCCCAGATAGGACAATGAAATTCTTGCATTGCTTCAGCACAACACAATATAGAAGACACGAATACAGAACAGATCAGGTTGGTAGGTTAATTGGCCTCCGCAAATTGCCTCTGGCGCGTGGGGCAGACGGTGCGGACTTGGTGGACCGAGGGACCCGTTTCCACGCTGTATCTCCAAACTAAACTGAAATAGACCAGGAGGGCTATAAACATGCAGCTTTGAGGTGCAGCTTTGAAGGTCACAGAGGTAGAGTTGTTGTTACTGATCCACACTGATTGGGATCTGCCCGTGAGGAAGTCAATGATCCCGTTGCAAAGGGAGGGAGAGGTGAAAATTGGGATGATTGCATGTCAATTTAAGTCAATTTAAGAGATTTATTGCAAACTTTTGAAACGTGGCCAACAAATTGGGATTGCAATTCAACATATCTCTTGTTTAGACATGTCATTGATGTCTGTTCTTCTATCACATAGCTCCAAGTCATTTTTGAATGATTCAATAGTAACTGATCTGTTCAAACATGAGCGGATTATTGAAGTGCTCTGAGCTAATAGCTGCTTCACGCCAACATTTCAACTTCCACCTTTACATGCACCAACCTCGCTTGCGTTACATGGGCGTGTCGTTAACATTGCTGGTGTTAGGAGCAGGTTTAGGCCACTCGGCCCATCAATCATGGCTGATCAATCTCTCCTTCCTAACCCCATTCTCCTGCCTAATCCCCGACGCCCGTACTAATCAAGAACCTTGTCGAAACATTTGCGGCGACCAGACCGAGGCTGCGACTAGTTCCCAGAATGTGGGAACTCCTCGCGACCACAAAGGTGACTCACCAGAGACCACCAGCGAACATGTGGCGAACATGTGGCGATCCTGAGGAGAGCTCAGAGTATCCTGCACACGCCTAAAAAAATCACCTAAGTGGGACAGGCCCTTTACGCCCATGCTCAGGAACAGCTTCTTCCCTACAGCGACCGGGCTAGAACACGACAATCTCCAAAAAACCTCTAAACTACATGGACTTCAGGGGGGGGGGCATAGTTTTTGTCTTTACACCACTATTGATTTTTTTACATATGTTCATAAGTTATAGGAGCAGAAATAGGTGATTTGACATGGAGGCACTGATTTTGTCTTTTTGCACTCTTATTGGTTGTGTGAATGTGTGTATAAGTTCAGTCTACTCCGCCATTCAATCACGGCTGATCTATCCTCTTCACCCCATTCTCCTGCCTTCTACCCATAACCACTGACATCCGTACTAATCACGAATCTATCTATCTCTGCCGTAAAAAAAAATCCACTGACCTGGCCTCCACAGCCCTCTGTGGCAGAGAATTCCACATTGGCTATCACCCCCCCCCCCCCCAGAAAACAATCAGCAGCTTTAAGCCCGGTTCAATATATTCAGGACTTTGACAGCGTTTCACAGCAAGATGTGCACGGATTCAAATGCTGAGACTCGTTTGCAATTCGTCCCTCATCCGACAAATTTCAGCGTTGCTGTCACATAGATCATCTTCATTTACAGATCCTGGAGAAGGGTCTGCACCCAAACGTCACGGGCGGCACGGTGGCGCAGCGGTAGAGTTGCTGCCTCACAGCACGCAGAGACCCGGGTTCCATCCTGACTACGGGTGCTGACTGTACAGAATTTCTACATTCTCCCCTGATCCGCCTTTCCCTCTCAACCCAATTCTCCCCCAAAATAAAAAAAAAACTAATGGAAAGCCATGACACTTTCAGGTACTGCCTTTCTTTCTGCTAAACGAGGAGCTAAAAATGGCGCCAAAACATGGCACCTCTTGCTAGGGTTGCCAACTGTCCCGTATTAGTCGGGACATCCCATTTTTTGGGCTAAATTGGTTTGTCCCGTATTTGATTGCTACTACTCGGGCCGAGAGGACTGTCGGGTCGGGGCGCCGTGTCCAGCCCCGCCTCACCCGTCCCGACGTAGTGCAGCCCATGGAGTGCAGCAGCAGCAGCAGCGCCTCGCCCGTGGCCCCGTCGGTCGGCAGCCCGGCCAGCTGTCCGACCTTCGGACCTTCGCTTACCGCCGACATCACCACCACCCCTCCGTCTCATGGCCGATCATCGGTTCATGAGGTGGATGGGGTGCCGGACTTTGCGCGCGACCCGGGCCAAAACTCCTCAGCTGGCCCGCCGGCTGGGCGTTGTGTGCAGTCCAGCACCCGGGCCAACTCATCATTCACCCAGCCACGGCCGAGTCGGTCAACGAATTGCCGTCGGGAATTTGTCCCTTATTCTGACATTTTGTCCCTGATTTGGGAGTGAGAAAGTTGGCAAGCCGACCTCTTACATGCGGGCTCAGTGGACTATTTCAGTGCACTTGCTAATCGAGGATCGGGGGTATGGCAATACTCTACTGGACTGTCGGCAAGATAACGAATCTCACGGTTAGCACCTCGCACAGGCAACAATAAAAGCATCATTGAAACATTGAGTTGATTCCCCCACAATATTACTGTGCTCCAAGCATAATCGCCCCTCCAAAAACCCTTTAGATCATCTTCACAACACAATCTCATGTGATGTAGAGCTTTGCTTCACATGCATGACACGCCCAAAATCCGTATTTATTCATCCCTTAGGTGCACCCTTCCTGCTTGCACCTCCGGGCCAATATCCACCAGGTTGGCTTCTCCCTGCCCGTTTGCTAGCTATTGTCAAACCAGCTGAGCATCTTCCACAAACGATTGCGTCATCAATCCCGCCAGCGTTTTTCAAAGGTGGGGCCCGCTTCATGCGGCGACCGGAAAGTTAGACCTTGACCTCAACCTGCAAGGGATCATATTACCAGCCTCGCGGCACAGACAGGTAGGCTCAAGTCCCTCACAGGATCAATGCAAGCGAACCTCCAAAGAAGAGACACAAAATGCTGGAGATACAACTCAGCGGGACAGGCAGCACCACTGGAGAGAAGGAATGGGTGGCGATTCGGGTCGAGACCCTTCTGGGTCTGAAGAAGGGTCTCCACCCGAAATGTCACCCTTTGAGTCTGAAGAAGGGTCTCGACCCGAAACGTCACCCATTCCTTCTCTCCAGCGGTGCTGCCTGTCCCGCTGAGTTACACCAGTATCTGCCTGTCCCGCTGAGTTACTCCAGCTTTATGTGTGTGTATCTTCGGTTTAAACCAGCATCTGCAGTTGCTTCCCACAAACCTCGAAAGAAAATAGACACAAAATGGTAGAGTAACTCAACGGGTCGGGCAACACCTCTGGAGAAAATGAGCAGGTGATGTTTTGGGTCGGAACCCTTCCTCAGACACCAATGGTCAGCTTCATCACATCTGATCGGCGGAGTGACTTTACTTTGGACTTTAGAGATACAGCGTGGAAACTGGCCATTCGGCCCACCGAGTCCGTGCCGGCCAGCGATCAAACCATGCACCAACACTGTCCCACACAACTAGTAGACAAATTACAATTCACGGAAGCCAATTAACCTACAAACCAGCACGTCTTTGGAATGTGGAAGGAAACCGGAGCGCCCCGAGGAAACGCACGCAGGTCATGGGGAGAACGTGCAAACTTCGTACAGACAACACCCGCAGTGAGGATCGAACCCGGGACTCTGGCGCTGTGAGGCAGCAATTCTACCGCTGCACCACCGTGCTTTCAACATTTTCTGGTTTTTCCACTTGAAAAGACAGACAGTAACATTAGATCTTGCAATAATTCACCACAGTACAGTAAACATGCAGGAAGCATCAATGAAGCAGTTGTTTGATCCGTGCTGACACATCCATTCTGCAGTTAATTAGGCCAGGTCACACTGTAACTCACCTGGTGACAACACCCCGGCCAAACCCACTTGTAATCCTGAGGCTTCAACTGATGCAAAACACCATAACATGGCATTAAAAATAGGAGTAACATCAGCAGAGTGCAATCCTGTTCAGCAGTGGTGCTGCGGTAGAGATGCTGCCTTACAGGGGCAGAGACCCGGGTTCGAACTTGACGTTCTGCCTGTGGACTGCACGGGCTTTCTCCGGGATCTTCAGTTTCCTCCCACACTCCAAAGGTCTGAAGAAGGGTCTCGACCCGAAACGTCGCCTATCTCCTTCGCTCCTTAGATGCTGCTGCACCCGCTGAGTTTCTCCAGCTTTTTGTGTAACCCTCCAAAGACTTGCAGGTTTGTAGGTTAATTGGCTTTGGTAAATCTGTAAATTGACCCTAGTGTGTGGAGGATAGTGCGCATGTGCGGGGATCGCTAATCGGCGCAGACTTGGTGGGCCGAAGGGCCTTTTTCCATGCTATATCTCTAAACTAAACAGGGTTCCATCAAAGGCTATGTAATTGGAGACCCTCGGACTATCTTTATTCAGTCTTTACCTTGCACTAAACTTTATTCCCTTTATCAAAAGAGCCTGAAGAAGAGTCTTGACTGGAAATCTATTTTTTTTCTCAAGAGATGCTCCTGACATGATGAGTTACTCCAGCATTTATAGACAATAGACAATAGACAATAGGTACAGGAGTAGGCCTTTCGGCCCTTCGAGCCAGCACCGAAGGTTAACTATTTCACACAACGGGTGGTGGGTGTATGGAACGAGCTGCTGGGGAGAGGTAGTTGAGGCTGGAACAATCGCTATGTTTAAGAAACATTTAGACAGGTACATAGATAGGACAGGTTTAGTGGGATATGGGTCAAATATAAGCAGGTGGGACTAGTGTAGCTGGGACATGTTGGCCGGTGTGGGCAAGTTGGGATGAAGGGCCTGTTTCCACACTGTATCACTCTATGACTGTGACCTGGAATGTTAGTCATAGATTCCCTGCCACCACCTGACTCAAAGCAGCAAACAGCACAAGGAACGTATCCAAAGGTCTTCCAGACCTTGTGCCTAAAGACATACCACAAAGGCTGAGAAATGCAGTCAATAATTAATCTGCAGCCTTGATTAAAACATATTCAATCCCAAACTTCTTACACAAGGAGCTTGGATGTTGGAGTATTTTCTTTCCTCGCCTACAGTTGATCACGGGATGTAAATGTTACCGGCAAGGTCAACCTTCACATGCATCCCCAACCTCAACACTTGCTAGACTTAAAATGCTGGAGTGACTCAGCGGGTCAGGAAGCATCGTCACAGAGTCAGAGAGTGGAAAAAGGTCCTTCGGCCCAACTTTCCCACACCGACCAACGTGTCCCATCTACACTTGACCCACCTGCCTGCATCCCTCCAAACCTATCCTATCCACTTACAAGTCTAACTGCTTCTTAAACATTGGGATAGTCACAGCCTCAGCTACCTCCTCTGGCAGCTTATTCAATACACTCACCACCCGTTGTGTGAAAAGCCACCGCTCAGGTTTAAAGTGAAGGGAGAAAGATTTAATAGGAATCTATGTCCTATGGTCCTCGATACACCCACTCTGGGCAAGGGACTCTGGTCATCTACCCGATCTATTCCTCTCATGATTTTCTACACCTCTATCAGATCCGGAGAAATTCCCCCAAATGTCCTGTTTGCTCCCAAATGACAATAGTGACAATGACAATGTCCTGTTTGCCCCCAAATGACAATAGACAATAGGTACAGGAGTAGGCCATTTGGCCCTTTGAGCCAGCACCGCCATTCAATGTGATCATGGCTGATCATCCCCAATGTACCCCGTTCCTGCCTTCTCCCCATATCCCCTGACTCCGTTATTTTTAAGAGCGCTATCTAGCTCTCTCTTGAAAGCATCCAGAGAACCGGCCTCCACCGCCCTCTGAGGCAGAGAATTCCACAGACTCACCACTCTCTGTGAGAAAAAGTGTTTCCTCGTCTACGTTCTAAATGGCTTACTCCTTATTCTTAAACTATGGCCCCTGGTTCTGGACTCCCCCAACGTCAGGAACATGTTTCCTGCCTCTAGCGTGCCTAAATAATCTTATATGTTTCAATGAGATCCCCTCTCATCCTTCTAAACTCCAGAGTGTACAAGCCCAGCTGCTCCATTCTCTCAGCATATGACAGTCCCGCCATCCCGGGAATTAACCTTGGAAACCTACGCTGCACTCCCTCAATAGCAAGAATGTCCTTCTTCAAATTAGGGGACCAAAACTGCACACAATACTCCAGGTGTGGTCTCACTAGGGCTCTGTACAACTGCAGAAGGACCTCTTTGCTCCTATATTCGATTCCTCTTGTTATAAAGGCCAACATGCCATTCGCTCTCTTCACTGCATGCTGTACCTGCATGCTTACTTTCATACTGTATAGTACTGTTTCATGCGTACTTTCCACACTGTTTCTCTAAAGTCTAATATATAGCATGCATATACAGCAAGGCCAGAATTGTGCCCATTATAAAGAAAGAATCCTGAGCCCGCTAATATGATGTGTGTGTGACGTTTCGGGTCGAATCCTTTCATCAGTCTGAAGAAGCGTCTCAACCTGAAACGTCACCTTTTCCTTTTCTCCAGAGATGCTGCCTGACCCACTGAGTTACTCCAGCATTTTGTGTCTGTCTTTGGTGTAAACCAGCATCTGTAGTTCCTTCCTACAAACTGAACCTTTTCAGCAGGCATTTAAGAGGCCACTCATGGAACAAAACTGAGTACAAATATGAGTTTTCCTTCCTCCAAGGACATGCAGGACACATGAAAAGATGCAGGAAAAATGTTCCCGATGTTGGGGGAGTCCAGAACCAGGGGTCACAGTTTAGGAATAAGGGGCAAGGCATTTAGGACTACGATCAGGACAAACTTTTTCACCCAGAGAGTTGTGAACCTGTGGAATCCTCTGCCACAGAAGGCAGTGGAGGCCGATTCACTGGATGCACTCAGAGTTTAGATTTAGCTCTTTGGACAAACGGAATCAAGGGATATGGGGAGAAAGCAGGAACAGGGTACTGATTTTGGATGATCAGCCATGATCATATTGATCGAAGGGCCGAATGGCCAACTCCTGCACTTATTTTCTATATTTCTATGCGAGCCAAATGTTTTTTTACAGTATTAGAGTGGCATAGAACAAGTGCGAATGGTCAGTGGGCCAAAGGGCCTGTTTCCAGGCCGCAACTCTGAAACAAAAATATTCATTTCACTCAGTTGGTTAATGGGATGAGATGAGACACAAAAAGCTGGAGTAACCCAGCTGGAGTAACTGGACTAACTCAGCGGGTCAGGCAGCATCTCTGGTGAGAAGGAATGGGTGACGTCTTGGGTTGGGCAGGGACAGGGATAAGACGGTTAGCCAGTAAAAGACAAAACTAAAAGCTAATTTTCTGCCCAGATAAACTTGCACGGATGACCTATGGCAGTGATCCAAAACTGACTCTGGAAAACAAACAACCTACTAACATATGGGGACGCAAGGAACTGCAGATGTTGTTTAGTTTAGTGTAGAGATACAGCGCGGAAGTAGGCCCTTCAGCCCACCGTGTCCTCACCGACCAGCGATCCCCGCACACTAAACCCATCCTTCGCACACACAAGGGGCAACTTACGCTTATACCAAGCCAATGAACCTACGAACCTGTACGTCTTTGGAGTGCGGGAGGGAACCGAAGATCGTGGAGGGAACCCACGCAGGTCACGCACGGGGAGGACAAACAAACTCCGCACAGACAGCACCCGTAGTCGGGATCAAACCCGGGTCCCTGGCGCTGCAAGACATCAACTCCACTGCTTGTTTTCCTGTTGGTTTACAGGAAGAAAAAAAAACAAAGTACTGGAGTAAATGAGCGGGTCAGGCAGCATCTGTGCAGAACATGGATAGGATCCTATCATGTCCTCCAGAGACGATGCCTTAACAGCCTAGTTACTCCAGCACTTTGTAATCTGCTGCCGCAGTGTTTTAAATAAATCTCCAGACCCACCCCCTCCCACCACAACACAACCATCTCTGCTAACCGCAGTCCTAATTTCTATTCCTTTGGCTTCTGGCGTTCACTTTCTTTCTTCTGTTAATCTCTCCACAAAATGTTGCCAACTTTCTCACTCACAAATAAGGGACAAAAGGTCAAATTAAGGGACAAATTCCCGACGGCAATTCGTTTGACCGACTCGGCCGTGGCTGGGTGAATGATGAGTTGGACCCGGGTGCTGGACTGCACACAAAGCCCAGCCGGCGGGCCAGCTGAGGAGATTTGGCCCGGGCGCCGGGCATTGCACGGGAAGTCGTGCGCAAAGTCCGGCACCCCATCCAACTCATGAGAAGGAGGGGTGGTGGTGGTGTCGGCGGTAAGCGAAGGTCGGAAGGTCGGACAGCTGGCCGGGCTGATGACCGACGGGGCCACGGGTGAGGTGCTGCTGCTGCTGCACTCCACGGGCTGCACTGCGTCGGGACGGGTGAGGCGGGTCCGGACGTGACGCTCCGACCCGACAGTCTCCTCGACCCGAGTAGTAGCAGTCAAATACGGGACATGGACAAAATACAGGAAAGCGAATGGCATGTTGGCCTTTATAACAAGAGGAGTATAGGAGCAAAGAGGTCCTTCTGCAGCTGTATAGGCCCCTAGTGAGACCACACCTGGAGTATTGTGTGCAGTTTTGGTCCCCTAATTTGAGGAAGGACATTCTAGCTATTGAGGGAATGCAGCGTAGGTTTCCAAGGTTAATTCCCGGGATGGCAGGACTGTCATATGCTGAGAGAATGGAGCGGCTGGGCTTGTACACTCTGTGGAGTTTAGAAGGATGAGAGGGGATCTTATTGAAACATATAAGATTATTTAGGGTTTGGACACGCTAGAGGCAGGAAACATGTTCCCGATGTTGAGGGAGTCCAGAACCAGGGGCCACGGTTTAAGAATAAGGGGTAAGCCATTTAGAACAGAGATAAGGAAACACTTTTTCACACAGAGAGTGGTGAGTCTGTGGAATTCTCTGCCTCAGAGGGCGGTGGAGGCAGGTTCTCTGGATACTTTCAAGAGCTAGAGCTAAATAGGGCTCTTAAAGATAGCGGAGTCAGGGAATATGGGGAGAAGGCAGGAACGGGGTACTGATTGGGGATGATCACCCATGATCACATTGAATGGCAGTGCTGGCTCGAAGGGCTGAATGGCCTACTCCTGCACCTATTGTCTATTGGGACATGGGTGGTCCCGTACAGGACAAACCAATTTAGCCCAATATACGGGATGGCCCGGCTAATACGGGATAGTTGGCAACCCTAGATATAGCACCTAACATAACAAAAATTCACAAGATGCTCTAGCCTCCCTTTCTATTGACATTAATTACCACTCATTATCTTTCCGAATTTTTGTCTGTTTAGTTTAGTTTAAAAATACAGCACAGAAACAGGTCCTTTGGCTCACCGAGTCTGCACCGACCAACGATCCCGTACACTTACAATATCCTACACACACTGGGGATAATTTACAATTTTACAGAAGCCAATTAACCTACAAACCTGCACGTCTTTGGAGTGTGGGAGGAAACCGGAGATCCCAGAGAAAACCCACGCAGGTCACTGGAAGAACGTGCAAACTCCGTACAGACAGCACCCGTAGTCAGGATCGAACCCATGGCCTCCGAGGCAGCAACTCTACCGCTGCGTCACCGAGCCACCGCTTCGGGAGGACAATATGATCCTTTACATGCGCCGTTCCTCTCACAATTTAATCAATGAATTTCGCTGTCGTTTATTCATAGAGCTGAAGGGGGTTCATATGGCTTACGAAGTGTTAGAGTCACATAGCACGGAAATGGCACAATCCGTCCATAATGACCAGGATGCCCCTTCTAAGCAACTCCCATTTGCCCGCATTCAGCATGGCACCCATTTTAGCCTCCCCACATTGCATCTAAAACTACGACTCAATTATACCAGACAGCTGCTCGGTGGCACAGTGGCTGAGTTGCTAACTTACAGCACCAGAGTCCCGGGTTCGATCCTGACTGCGGGTGCTGTCTGTACGGAGTTTGCACGTTTTTCCCGTGACCTGCGCGGGTATTCTCCGGGCGCTCCGGTTCCCTCCCACACTCCAAAGACGTACGGGTTTGTAGATTAATTGGCTTCTGTAAATTGTCCCAAGTCTGTGCAGGATCGTGTTAATGTGCGGGGACAGCTGGTCAGTGCCGTCTCGGTGGGCCGAAGGGCCTGTTTCCGCGCTGTAACTCCATACTAAACAAAGAAATCAAACACAAGCCTGGATCCAGAACTGTCCATTTGACTGTCCAGTTCCCTCCACAGATACTGTCCCGGTACATTCCTCCAGCAGCACTGCTGTCAGCTTTGCGTGACATGGGTTTCAAAAACATCTCCACTCAGGTAGATGTGGACGAAAGGGAAATGAATGAAGCCTCCCGGAGATGGCTGGGAAAAACATCTAAACCTGCCAGATGAACTTCAGCACAAGCATGAACTTTATTTGGCAAAGGATTGTGCGGGCAATTAAAGCCATTCCCAAAATAAATCAAAGATAAGAGTTCCTCTAATTGGAAGTGTTCACACATGGACATTGGTAGGTCGAAAAGGGCACAGAAACGTGTGGAAAGGTGGAAGAGGGGGTAAAACTATTCGAAATATTGGCACCAGTAGGGAAATGGTAGATTCTAATTATTTCAACATTGAAAGAAATGGGCCTGTCCCACTTAGGCGATTTTTTGGGTGACTCAAGGCAACTGCCGCAAAATGCGGCGACAGTGGCGACAGTTTTTTGCTGTTGTTGGTTGCCGTAGAATGTTGTAGGTTGTTCGTAGGTGCTGTCGTAGGTTGTCGCCAGGTGTCGCAGGTGAATTGCCATTAAAATTAGTCCTTTGCAGTCGCCTAAGTGGGACAGGCCCATAACATAACAGACACGTGCAAAATCATCCATCAGACCTTTACTTTGACTGAATTTATGTGGAAAATAAAAATATATCAAATGCAAAATTTTGTTTTCTGCAATTTGCATTTTTTTTAGTTTTTGTTTCGTTTTGAGATATAGAATGGAAACAGGCCCTTCAGCCCACTGAGTCTACACCGACCTGCAATCCCCCGGACACTAGTTTTATCCTACACACTAGGGACAATTTGCAAAAGCCAATTAACCTACAAACCTGCACGTCTTTGGAGTGGGTTTCCAGAGAGCGTTTGATTTAGCTTGTACGGCTGAAGGAATCAATGAATACGGGGAAAAAGCAGGAACGGGGCAGTGATTTCAGATGATCGGCCATCATCATATTGAATGGTGGTGCTGGCACGAAGGGCCGAATGGCCTACTCCTGCATTTATTTTTCTAAGTGTCTATGTTTCTAAACCGGAGCAACTGGAGAAAACCCACACAGGTCACGGGGAGAACGTACAAACTCCATACAGACAGCACCCGTAGTCAGGATTGAACCCAGGTATCTGGCGCCATAAGGCAGCAACTCTGCCATGGCGCCGCCCTGCAGGTACAATTCTTCAAGTGCGCACAGATGATGCATCTTCACATTACAGAAACTCGTGATGTGGTCCATTGTCTAAGATTGCAGCCTCCACAATGTGAAGGTTACCTATGTTTACATTAACAATTATATTAACCCCAATATTTACGTTACACGTTGTAATGCAATCCCTTCAAAGATGTTAGGTCAACAGTATATGCATTTTACACAGTATAGAATGCTGGCTAAAGTTTAGGTTTATTATTGTCATATGTACTGAGGTACAGGAAAAAGTTCTTATTTGCACATTATCCCATTAAATCAGATAATACTATACTATACATAGATATAAGGTAGACCCAAAATGCTGGAGCAACTCAACAGGTGAGGCAGCATCTATGGAGAGAAGGATTAAGAAGGGTCCTCAACCCAAAACGTCGCCTATTCCTTCTCTCCATAGATCCTGCCTCACCCGCTGAGTTGCTCCAGCATTTTGTGTCTACTTTCGATTTACCAGCATCTGCAGTTCTTTAGACAATAGACAATTTGGCCCTTTGAGCCAGCACCGCCATTCAATGTCATCATGGCTGATCATCCCCAATCAGTACCCCGTTCCTGCCTTCTCCCCATATCTCCTGACTCCACTATTTTTAAGAGCCCTATCTAGCTCTCTCTTGAAAACATCCAGAGAACCGGCGTCCACCGCCCTCTGAGGTAGAGAATTCCACAGACTCACCACTCTCTGTGAGAAAAAGTGTTTCCTCGTCTCCGTTCTAAATGGCTTATTCCTTATTCTTAAACTGTGGTCCCTGGTTAAGGACTCCCCCAACATCGGGAACATGTTTCCTGCCTCTAGCGTGTCCAAGCCCTTAACAATCTTATATGTTTCAATGAGATCCCCTCTCATCCTTCTAAACTCCAGAGTGTACAAGCCCAGCTGCTCTATTCTCTCAGCATATGACAGCCCTGCCATCCCGGGAATTAACCTTGTACATCAATCTTTCTTATACATAAATATAATCAAGCCAAACTCAACTATAATAAGTAGAGCAAAGGGGAAGATGCAGAGTTCAGGATAATAGTTCTTTACATTGTAGCGCATCAGTTCCAGAGACAAAGTCCAATGTCCGCAATGGGGTCGTGGTGAACCGGACAGTGCCCGAGCTTAAAGAAGGACTGCTCACGTGCCCGATAACAGAGGGAAAGAAACAGTTCTTGAGTCAAGGCTGCCTCAAGATGGTGGCAATCGTGCTCAAAGATGCCCACCATCCATGGCATGCCCTCGTCTCGCTGCCGACATTGGGCAGCTGGTAGAGAAGCTTGAAGTCCCGCAGCTACTTTCCTGCAAGCATCAGGTTATAGAAATGGCCTAAATAAACCTAATCCTGCCTCAGTACTGAAACACTCCGAACTATGGAATTGGTACAGTCTTCCAACCTTGTTTCACAGTATTTTTTTCACGTGTACAATTTAGATATTATTTATGTACAACGCAAGTTTTGTGTAGTAGTGTCTGAGTATGTGCCTGCAATGCTGCTACAACTAAAGGGCCTGTCCCACGTGTGCGACCTAATCCGCGAGCTCTGGCGCGTTTGCCCTCGACTCGTACTCGCAGCATGGTCGACACGAGGTTGTAGGAGGTCTTTGTAACTCTCCCTCATGCTCGAGAGTGGTCCCCGCGTACTCGAGGCCTCAGATAGGTCGCGGCGTATATTTCAACATGTTGAAAAATGCCCGCGAGTAAAAAAAGGTCGCCATGGAAAAAAAATCGATGCTTTTTTTACTCGTAGGTTTAGTCGTAGTAGGTCGTAGTATGCCCACCGCATGTTAGTCGTAGGTAATCGAGGGTAGTCGAGGGTAGTCGTAGATAGTCTTCATCATAGTCGAAGGGAGGTCGAAGGAGGTCGTCTTCACTCTCCACTATTCGATGTCCAATTTTCCCGAAGTTAGTCGTAGCTAGTCGAAGCTGGTCTTCAACATAGACGAAGGGGGTCTTCTACATAATCCAAGGAGGTCTTCAACATGACATTTTTTCAAACTCTCCTAAACTCGCTAATTAGTTCGCCCAAGTGGGACAGCCCCTTCAGAGTTTCATTGTGGGGAAAATAAAGTGGCGGAGTAACTCAGTGGGTCAGGCAGCACCTCTGAAGGATGTGGATAGGTAACGTTTCGGTCCTGACCCAAAACGTCACCCATCAACGTCCTCCAGAGATGCTGCCCGACTTGCTGAGCGACTCCGCCACTTTGTAATTTTTTTTTGTAGACCAGCATCAATGTCTCCAAGATTTTCATTGCATTGCTCCAGTGCATGTGACAACAAACTTGACTGAACTCAGCACGGACTAGTCAACTTCCTACGAATTCAGTTTACGCCGTAAATTGTGAAGCAAACCGAATCTTATTGGCAGAAGTTAAAAAAATGTAATTCAATGGCATCCACTCACAAATATTTAGCTTCCTACCCAAAATGGAATATGAAATGCAGCTGACGCCAATAACTGTGGAGGAACATACACGTTCCATTAAATGCACAGATTTAATTCAGTGGATTGAGTTTCATAAGGAATAGTAGAATTAGCCTATCAAGTCTACTCCGCCATTCAACCATGGCTGATCCAACTCTCCCTCCTAACCCCATTCTCCCGCCTTCTCCCCATAACCGCTGACATCCATACTAATCAAGAATCTATCTATCTCTGCCATAAAAATATCCACTGCCTTGGCCTCCCTCCACAGCCTTCTGTGGCAATTCTGCAGGAAATGACCTATCTCTCGACACCCCAAAGCTTTTATAATTTCTACAGAACATAAATCAGGAGTTCGAGAGAATAGATTTAGTTTTGAGATACAGAGCGGAAACAGGCCCTTCGGCCCGCCGAGTCAGCGTCGATCAGCGATCCCTGTACACCAACACTATCCGACACACATTGAGGACAATTTAACCGAGGCCAATTAACTTGCAAACCTGTGCATCTTTGGAGTAGGGAGGAAATCAGAGCACCAGGAGGGAAAACCTACGCAGTCACGGGGAGAACGTGCAAACTCCGCACAGGCTGCGCCCGTAGTGAAGATTGAACCGGGGTCTCTGGCGCTGCGAGGCAGCAACTCTACCGCTGCGCCACCGTGCTGCCCCCGAATAATCGCCGCACACGTGAATGTATACAGTCCGCGCCATTTTCTTGTTCTGCACACCGAACGCCCCTACATATGTTTCAAGGTCAACCCAATCAATCCTGCCTTTCAATGAGCTCGGTCCTCTCCCCCTGATGGAATTGCAACAGGCCCTGCCGACACAGTTGACATCAGGAACCCAAATGGAAGCTAAAATTATTCACCATCACCATCTAAATATACACATTCACAGAAACAAACATACAAGACTGCGGAAGATTATATTCCATAGCAGACACTCCAGAGAAACCAAAATGAAAATGAAAGCTGTTATGGCCCTGTCCCACGGTACGAGTTCATTCCAAGAGCTCTCCCGAGTTTAAAAAAAATCAAACTCGTGGTAAGCACAGAGAATGAACGTAGCGGGTACGTCGGAGCTCGGGGACGTCTCCTAGCGGCTCGTAACGCTAATGGCAGGTACTCGGGAAGCCTCGCTAATGGCAGGTAAGCACGGGAAAACTCGTGATGATTTTTCAACATGTTGAAAAATGTCCACGAGAGCCCCGAGTACCGACAAGCGGCCATTACCGTAAATCTCCGAGTTCGAATCAGGGCAAACTCGGGAGAACTCTTGGAATGAACTCGTACCGTGGGACAGGGCTATAACTGAATGATATGTAGCAACATGGTACAGTGTTCTTCAATGCATTTTGTATGACATTTAAACTTCTGACCAGCAAATGACCCATGCTGTTTATTTAAAACACCTCAGAGTTATGTACAGGGACACTGAACCTCCCCGGATTCCAAAGACTGTGGTAATATCAGATAGGGATAGCACTGTAGAGCATTGGGCACACATTGAAGGTGATTGAGTAAGTGTGGCTGTTACGAAGACTGCAGGAGCTCTGACACTAGGGTTGCCAACTGTCCCGTATTAGCCGGGACATCCCGTATATATTGGGCTAAATTGGTACGGGAACGCTCTTGTCCCGTATTTCACTGCTACTACACGGGTCGAGGGGACTGTCGGCGCGTCGGGGCCGACAGTCCCCTCGACCCGTGTAGTAGCAGTGAAATACGGGACAAGAGCATTCCCGCACCGCGTCCGGCCCCGCCTCACCCGTCCCGACGTAGTGCAGCCCATGGAGTGCAGCAGCAGCAGCAGCAGCAGCAGCAGCGCCTCGCCCGTGGCCCCGTCGGTCGGCAGCCCGGCCAGCTGTCCGGCCTTCGGACCTTCGCTTACCGCTGACACCATCACCCCTCCTTCTCATGGCCGATCATCGGTTCATGAGTTGGATGGGGTGCCCGACTTTGCATGTGATGCCACGCAGGCCAAAACGCCTCAGCTGGCCCGCCGGCTGGGCTTTGTGTGCAGTCCAGCACCCGGGCCAACTCATCATTCACCCAGCCACGGTCCAGTCGGTCAACGAATTGCCGTCGGGAATTTTCCCCATATTTTGACCTTTTGTCCCTTATTTGGGAGTGAGAAAGTTGGCAACCCTATAACACCATCCCTCACCCAATCAACCCAGCTAGAGTTTAGAGGACAATCCGGGCATTTCACTTCAAGGAGGATGACAAGGTCTCAGAGACTCAAGGTTCTGCAGATGCTGGTTTACAAAAACATACACTCAACGATCCCAAGTCAAAACATCATCTACCTACCTCCTCCAGAAATGCTGCCTGACCCACTGGGTTACTCCAGCATTTTGTGTCAAGGCCAGTACAGTGGATAACAGGCAATAGACAATCGATGCAGGAGTAGGCCATTTGGCCCTTCGAGCTAGCACCACCATTCAATGATCATGGCTGGTCATCCCCAATCAGTACCCTGTTCCTGCCTTCTCACCGTATCCCCTGATTTTGCTATCTCTAACTCTCTCTTGAAAGCATCCAGAGAACCGGCCTCCACCGCCTTCTGAGGCAGAGAATTCCACAGACTCACAACTCTCTGTGTGAAAAAGTGTTTCCTCGTCTCCGTTCTAAATGGTTTACCCCTTATCCTTAAACTGTGGCCCCTGGTTCTGGACCAGCTGGTGAGGCCGCTGTCTCACAGCGCCAGACATGGGTTCGATCCTGGCTTCGGGTGCTGTCTATGTGGAGTTTGAACATTCCCCCTGTCCCCGAGTGTTTTTTGTGCATCTTCAGTATTCAGTCCTTTGCATGTTCGCCTGTACAGAACATCAACAATGGAAAAGTTAACAACGACATCCTCTCCATTCCTCGGTTTCAGCCTGACAACACCACTGAAGACTGCAGGTGCATCTAATTCCGGGAGAACAGTCACAAACTGTTTATAACCTAATTCTAGCAATTAGGAACTGGAATGCTTTCTTTACAAGTCAAACTCCAATTATGTAAAGTAACTTAAATGATCCTTTCACTTCACTGTTTTGCAAATAGTGTTTTGAAACAGCAATCTGGCAATGTGCAAGGAACTGTAACAACATTTAAAATATACTTGGACAGTTTTGTTTAGATACAGTGCGGGAACAGGCCCTTCGGCCCACCGGGTCCGCGCTGACCAGCGATCCTCGCACATTAACACAATCCTACACCCACTAGGGTCAATTTTTACGTTTACCAAGCCAATTAACCTACGAAAAACCTGCACGTCTTGGAGGGTGGGAGGAAACCGAAGATCTCGGAGAAAACCCACGCAGGTCACGGGGAGAACGTACAAACTCCGTACAGACAGCACCCGTAGTCGGGGTCGAACCCGGGTCTCCGGCGCTGCATTCGCTGAAAGGCAGCAACTCTACCACTGCGCCACCGTGACCACCCGTGTACCACAGGTACATGGATAAGTTCATAAGTGATCGGAGCAAAATTAGCCCATTCGGCCCAACAAGTCTGCTCTGCCATTCAATCATGGCGGATCTATCTCTCCCTCCTAGCCCCATTCTCCCGCCTTTCTCCCCGTATACCTTGACACCCATACCTGCACCCTGAAAGGTTTGGAAGGATGTGGGCGGGTGGGAACTAGTGTAGATGGGAAATGTTGGCCAGTAGGGGCAAGTTGGGCAGAAGAGCCTGGCTCCGCACTGCTGGACTCATTGGATCCATTTGCTGCCACATTACAGAGAAATAGCACTCCCGGAAAACTATTCACATTGTGATTTTCCCATGACACAAATCCACGGCAATAACCAAGAAATATTTCCTCACGCAAATCTTAGTTTGGTTTAGTTTAGGGCCAACGAACGGAAACAGGCCCTTCGACCCACCGAGTCCACACTGACCAGCGATCCTCCCACACACTCTATCCCACACGGGTCGATTTACATTCATACCAAACCAATTAAGCCAATTTGGCGTGTGGGAGGATACCAAGAATCTCGGGGAAAACCCACGCAGGTCGCAGGGAGAACGTACAAACCCCGTGCGGGCAGCACCCGTAGTCAGGACCGAACCTGCGACCCGGGGCTCTGGCGCTGCGAGGCAGCAACTCTACCGCTGCGCCACCGTGGCAATTTTGTGCATGCAAATTTTTATACCCTGTTTGGTAGTGGTGTCTGAATTCCGCAAGGCCCAAATTTCCATTGCCCGCACTCCTGTAACACAGGGGTAAACTAAAATTGAAACCGCCATATCATTTGCCCTTCAGCAGCTGAGCAAGTTAAAATAGTTCTGCCTGCCAGATGGACGGATTGCTGTAAATATATACACCTCGTACAAGGTTACCTACAGCATGCTAATATTAGCTTTGATTTCTGCTTTATTTAAGGCAGCATATACATTAGTTTCCCCTACACTGGCAAGTATCATAAATGTGTTATTATTATTAATGTTTAGTGTTTTCTGAGTCATTCGTAACTGTCACTGTATGTCATGTTGTTAGTTGTGGCCAGAACACCAAGGCCAATTCCTTGTATGTGATTACTTGGCCAATAAATTAATTTACTTACTAATGCCCCTGTCCCACTTAGGAAACCTGAACGGAAACCTCTGGAGACTTTGCTCCCCCACCCAAGGTTTCCCTGTTTGATCCCGGAGGTTTTTGTCAGTCTCCCTAATGGTCGAAAGAGGTTTCCATTTTAAAAATCGGTAATTTTTTTAGTCGAAGCCGGTTGCGACGCTAGTTGAAGGTGGTTGCCGGAGGACAAAAACCTCCGGGAGCCGCACGGAAACCTTGGGTGGGGCGCAAAGTCTCCAGAGGTTTCCGTTCAGGTTTCCTAAGTGGGACAGGGGCATTACCTGTTAAAGAAGGAACTGCAGATGTTGGAAAATCGAGGGTACACAAAATGCTGGAGAAACTCAGCGGGTGCAGCAGCATCTATGGAGCGAAGGAGATTGGCAACGTTTCGGGCCGAAACCCTTCTTCAGACTTACTTACTTATCCTGAATACAGGAACGCAAGTGGAAGACAGAAGTACATCACAGATGGGCCCGTCATGTCACTATTTATTGGAACAACATTTGGCCATTCTAAGTTTGCTATCCCGAATCATTTTGTGATGTTAATAACAAAAAACCCATCAATAAGGGCCCAGTGGCGTAGTGGTAGATTGCTGCCTTCTGGGCCTGTCCCACTTGGCGATTGTTTTGGGCCTCTCATAGCAGGTCACCGAAAAATCAGCGACAACCTACGTCAGGAGAAGTCAAAGCCCTGTCCCACGGTACGAGTTCACTGCAAGAGCTCTCCCGAGTTAAAAAAAAATCAAACTCGTGGTAAGCACGGAGAATGAACGTAGCGGGTACGTCGGAGCTCGGCGACATCTCTTAGTGGCTCGTACCGCGAACGGCAGGTACTCTGGAAGACTCGCTAATGGCAGGTATGCACAGGAAGACTCGTGAAAAAATTTCAACACGTTGAAAAATGTCCACGAGATCCCCGAGTACCGACACGCGGCCATTACCATAAACCTCCGACTTCGAATCTTGGAAAACCCGGGAGAGCTCTTGGAATGAACATGTACCGTGGGACAGGGCTTTCAAGCTACACTCGTTGGCGTCACACCCGTTGTTGCCGAATAAGTTCAACGTGTTGAAAATTTAGCGGCGACCGGAAAGATGATACGGCATTTCGCGCGACTGAGGAGACCACTCCCGGCGACCACCGACGAACATGTGGCGACAAACTAGTCGCCTGTAGTTGCCTTAAAAAAAAAAAATCCCCCAAGCGGGACAGGCCCATTACAGCGCCAGGGATCGGTGATATCTGTACGGGGTTTGTTTGTTCTCCCCGTGACCTGTTGGGATCTTTGGTTTCCTCCCACACTCCAAAGATGTACAGGCTTGCAGATTAACAGGCTTGGTATGAATGTAAATTGTCCCGAGTATGCGGCGGATAGTGCGAGTGTGCGCAGATTGCTGGTCGGCGCGGATTGGGTGGGCCGAACGGCCCGTTTCCGCACTCTATCTCTAAACTAAACTAAAAAACTAAAACTGCATATTGGTGTTAATTTATTATTGTCGTGTGTGCGGCTTTAGTCGAAGCCGGTTGCGATGCTAGTTAAAGGCGGTTGCCGGAGGACAAAAACCTCCGAGAACCTCCCGGAAACCTTGGGTGGGACGCAAAGTCTCCAGAGGTTTCCGCTCAGGTTTCCTAAGTGGGACAGGGGAATAACACTATCCTACACACACAAGGGACAATTTACAATTATACCAAAGCCAATTAGCCTATGAGCCTGTACGTCTTTGGAGTGTGGGAGGAAACCAGAGCTCCCGGGGAAAATCCACGCTGTCACAGGAAGAACGTACAAAACTCCGTACAGACAGCACCCGTAGTCAGGATTGAACCCGGTTCCCTGGCGCTGTGAGTCAGCAACTCTACCACTGCGCTGTTGTGCTGGCCTTTTTGGTTGTCATGGAGAATCCAAAGAAAACAGGCTACATGTCAATAGTAACATTAGCGATCGCGAGTCCTTCATTGTGTCACCCACCATCTCACGGGCAGCACAGTGGCGCAGTTGCTGCCTCACAGCACCAGAGACCCGGGTTCAATCCTGACGACAGGTGCTGTGCGCACAGAGTTTGTACGTTCTCGCCGTGACCATGTGGGTTTTCTCCGGGTGCACAGGTTTCCTCCCACACCCCAAAGACGTACAGGTTTTTAGGTTAATTGGCTTCTGTAAATTGTGAATTGCAAATTGTCCCCAGTGCGTAGGATAGTGCTGGTGTACGCTGGTCAGTGTGGACTCGGTGGGTCGAAGGGCCCGTTTCAACTCTGTATCTCTCTCAAGACTCTAAAGAACAAGCGCTACTTGTCAATCGCAACACCAGCGCCTGTAAGTCCGTCATCGCATCACCCCCCATCCGAACTGGAAATATATCGTTGTTCCTTCGGCAGCGATGGTTCCGATTGTTAAAGTTCTCTTACATGCCACACAGTACCTACCAGGATCGGGGACCACATCACCCCGATCCTGGCCTCTCTACACTCCCAGTCCGTTTTTGAGCCCCTCTGAGGGGGCGCTGTAAACAGTTTATGTATGTATTGTTAGGTCTGTGTACCATAGTATGTGGCACATTAGTATCTGCTCTGGTGTACAGCACTTTGGTCAACGCGAGTTGTTTTTAAATGTGCTATACAAATAAATGTATTATTATTATTCTTTATTATTCACTATAATAAGACCCAGTGCTTCGTGGTGGCTTGTCAGCACTTTTTCTCGACGGCAAAATGGGCAATTAATGCTGGCAATGCCAACAATTCCATCAATAAATAAAGGCATTTTAACTCAGCCAGATAATCATTAAAAATCATAAGTTTCTAAGAGCAGAACTAGGCCATTTGGCTCATCAAGTCTACGGCACGGTGGCGCAACGGTAGAGTTGTTGCCTTACAGCTCAAGAGACCCGGGTTCCATCCTGACTACAGTGTTGAGTTTGTACGTTCTCCCCGTGAGCCGCGTGGGTTTTCTCCGGGTGCTCCGGTTTTCTCCCACACTCCAAAGACGATATAATTGTAAATTGTCCCGGGTGCGTACAGGATGGTGTTAGTGTGCGGGGATCGCTGGTAGGCGCGGACCCGGAGGGCCAAAGGTCGTGTTTCCGCACTGCATCGCTTAACAAAACTAAAGTCTACTCCGCCGTTCAATCATGGCTGATGTATCTCTCCCTCTCGACCCCATTCTCCTGCCTTCTCCCCGTAACCCCTGACACCCGTACTAATCAAGGCGGCAATAATTGCCACAAGATGGATCAACGCACCCTTCATGATGCAAAGTTTCTGATATCCAAATGTAAAATTAACCGAGAATCCTTTGTAAATAACAATTGAGGTGACAATCCAGACAAATATATTTAAAGGGCACAACAGCCTGAACCATTACAGATACTACATGACCTGCCTAACGATGTCTGTCTATGGTATTCCAAATACCCAGCATCTACAGCATTTTGTAATTCCAACTTCCAATAGATTTTTGGATATCAAGGGATATGGAATTAGTGCTGAAAATTATTGCTCCAGTAAAACTTCATCTATGATCCCATTGAAATGTAGAACAGGTACAAGCAGACAAACAACCCACTTATGTTTTTACCAAAGATAGACATAAAAAAGCTGGAGTAACAGCAAGGTGGTGCAGCGGTAGAGTCGCTGCCTCACAGCGCCAGAGACACAGGTTCAATCCCGACTACGGGTGCTGTCTGTACGGAGTTTGTACGTTCTCCCCGTGACCTGCGTGGGTTTTCTCCGAGATCTTCGGTTTCCTCCCACACTCCATAGATGTAGAGGTTTGTAGGTTAATTAGCCTGGTATCAATGTAAAATTGTCCCCAGTGTGTTTAGGATAGTGTTACCACTGAGTTCCTCCAGCATTTTGTGTCTATCTTTGGTGTAAACCAGCATCTACTCTTCCTTCGCACCTTGATGTTTTAAAATTATTTTGATTCTAATTTTCACTAAAATAAATTCATGACATAAATAACTTTCACTTGACACCAAGATTCATTTCAAATGGTATTATTTGCTTGAAGCATTCTAATTGGTCAAATTTGCTCCCCCACCCAAGGTTTCCGTGCGGATCCCGGAGGATAAGTAAGCATTCTAATTGGAGTTCAATATTAAATGACGACACAAGAAACTGCAGACGCTGGAATCTTGAGCAAAACACAAAGTGCTGGAGTAACGGGCCTGTCCCACTTTCACGACCTAATTCACGACCTTTTTTTAACTTGTGGACATTTTTCATCAGGCTAGAAAAATGCCCCGACCTACTTGATGCCACGAGTACCTACGACTGGCGTCACGGCTTGCTACGACCTACTGACGACCATGCTGCGAGTACGAGTCGAGGGCAAACTCGGCAGAGGTTGTGAATTAAGGTCGTGAAAGTGGGACAGGCCCTGAACGCAGCGGGTCAGGCAGCATCTCTGGAAGGCGTGGACAGGGAACAATTCGGGCCGGGACCCTTCTTCTGACAGGTTATATAGTAGGGGGGTGAGAGGTCTCGAGCTGAAACGTCACCCATTTATTTTCTCCAGAGACGCTGTCCGACCAGCTGATTTTACAAGGTAAGTGAGTGCTGCAGGAAGGGGTAATGAGTTCTCTGCTTCTTCTTCTTGCGTGTGGCGTGCACAGCCTAAAGTTGTCGTACAACTTGTTCTATTTGATCTTATTTGATTGTGCACGCCGGGTTGAAACACGGCGGACCACGTGAAGGTTGCAATCTCCCACCCCAGTTCTCTGCTCAATCACCCCCATAAATTACTGAAGCTCAGAGAAAGTCCAAGTGAATTTTGGGGCGGGTTGGAAGACTAAAGAAGGGTCCCGAACCGCAACGTTGCCAATTGATGTCCTCCAGAGATGCTGCCTGACCCGATGAGTTACTCCTGGACTTTGTGTCTTTTTTCGTCACCCCAATAAAGTTCCGAGGATCCTGCGGAACGCGGGGATGATGTCTTTGGTGATGGAAGTGAAAAGAAATGCTGGTGGGGGTGAAGGCTCGATGGGTCAGAATTTCCTCAGTGTCGCGGTGTCTAGATTTCACGTACACATTCGAAAGACGTGCAGGTCTGTCAGCTAATTGCGTTGGTAAAATTGCAAATTGTCCCGAGTGTGTGTGTAGGATAGTGTTAGTGTGAGGCGATCACTGGTCGGCGCGGACTCGATGGGCTGAAGGGCCTGTTTCAGTGCTTAGTCTCTAAACTAAACTAAAACATGCACTATATTTGCCTCTGCGTGTTTATCGTTGATTTAATTAAATATCATTGAGATACAGCATGTAAACAGGGCCCTTCGGGTCCATTCTGACCATTGATCACCCATTCACACTCGTTCTATATTATACCACTTCCACATCCATTCCCTACACAAACCAACCTAATCTCCCTGTGGCTCAGCACTGCAAACTCCCCCCTCCCATTCCAAATCCAACCTTTCTGTCCTGGGCCTCCTCCATGGCCAGAGTGAGGCCCACCACAAATTGGAGGAGCAGCAACTCATATTTCGCTCGGGTAGTTCACACCCCAGCGGTATGAACACTGACTTCTCCAATTTCAGGCAGTCCTTGCTTTCCCCCTCCTTCACCTCCCCTTCCCAGCTCTCCCACAAGCCTACTGTCTCCGCCTCTTCCTTTCTTCTTCCCACCCCCACATCAGTCTGAAGAGGGATCGCAACCCGAAACGTCACCTATTCATTTGCTCCATATATGCTGCCTCACCCGCTGAGTGTCTCCAGCATTTTTGTTTACTTTCGATTTTTCCAGCATCTGCAGTTCTTTCTTAAACACATACACGTTAGGGACAATTTTACAGAGGCCAATTAATCCATGAACCCGCACGTCTTTCGGATGTGGGTGGCTGTGTGATTAGTATGAGTGTCAGAGGTAATGGGGAGAAGGCAGGAATTTGGAGTTAGGAGGGTCTAAGATCAGCCATGATTGAATGTGGAGTAGACTTGATGGGCCGAATGGCGGAATTCTACTCCTATCAGTGATGACCTCATGAAACCGGAGCACCCAGAGGAAGCCCGTCTGGTCGCAGGGAGAACGTGCAAACTCAACAACAACAGAGCCAGAGGTCAGGATCGAACCCGGGTCTCCGGTGCTGCAAGGCTGTAGCTCTACCAGCTGCATCACTGAGCAGCCCCGCCTAAGAAAGAATATACTTGTGTAGCTATTGGCGATGCGACTGTGCCCAAACCTAATGCTGAAAGCTTTCAATGCAAATCAAAACAAAGTTTGGATCTTCTGTGCATGACTAGTGAAGCCAGATTTTCCCCAGTCTCTGCCTGAAGGTCGATGAAATAAAGCATTTAAAAAATATATCATTCCAGTCCTAGGAGTCGAAGCAAGTGGAGAAAACCTATCGCTGAGCCACCTGGAAATAGTCTGAACAGTTACCCTGTAGTGAGGGCGTTTATAACTGATAAAAAGGCCTACTTCCATACCCCTGATATTCTTGGTGACATCTATATAATGTCAGAGGTAGGTGAATATACACAGGCATTCATCGACAGGATATGCCAGGAATTCAAATTTTAGACCGGTTGTTCCTGGTCTGTGGTGTTTTAGTAACTTGTCGATAAAGAAGGTTACTTTGGTGGGTGTCGAGACCATTTGTCCAGTTTTAATTTGTGGAGGGTCTGGACCTGTTGTGCAGTTATGTGTGCCATCAGCATCACCACTTTCTAGGTGAGCTTACCCAGTGGGAGATTCAAGACTGGCGCCCAGCTCCTGAGTAGGGATAACACCAGTCCGATATCCCAGGTCAGAGAGTATCGCGGCCTGGGAGGGTTGGAATTAAAAATACCCCTCATTAGTTTGGATACCAATGGATGGGATTCCACTCCACGTTAAGGTAGGATGACAATGCACTGCTTGCACTGTTGATGGCACTGTAGCTGAGGCCCTCATCGTAGTGAAGGCCCGCGAGGAATTCAACCACATCTGTGATGGTGGCAGAGTTGTAGGTGGTATCAGTCCTGGAACAGAACACCTCCCATTTCCTTACATGGGTAAGGTATTGCTTCCTTGTGGACTCTCTGCACGACGCTGTGATGATGTCCATGGTCCTGTTCGACAGCCCGAACTCCAGTAATGGTCTCTTCAGAACCTGCAAGCCAACAGGTTCATGTGACCATGGCACAGATGACTCTCCCCTGTTATGGGATGTATCAGGAGGTTCGGGCGTTTCGGAACCGGGAGACACGGTTCCTTTACCATGTCGAGGACCACCGGGAACCATGGCCGAGTAGGCCAGTCGGTATTATCAGTATCCCTGATGTGGAATCTAATTGGATTTTCCGCAATACCTGACTGATGAGGCAGAAAGGGGGAAATGCATAGAAAAAATGCATAGATTTCCCCAACGCAGCGAGAAAGCGTCCATCGCTACTGCCCCAAGGTCTGGTTCCCATGCGACATATGTTGGTATCTGATGGTTCAGTCTGGACGCAAAAAGGTCGATATCTGGTGTTCCATACTGAGCTATAATGTCAGTAAATACCTGGTGGTTCAACATCCATTCAATGTTGTCATTGAATATCCGTGACCTGGTGTCCGCCACTGTATTTAGCTTACCCGGAAGGTATGTAGCTGAAATCCAAATGTTTCTTTCAATGCACCAGTGCCAAATTGTGTTTGCCAATTCATCACAAGATATCGACTTGATACCACCCATATGATTTAAATATGCCACCACTGTGGTGTTGTCTATTTGCATACAAACATGCAGATGATGCATATTTGTACAGTAGGCCCGTAGCCCATGAAACGCTCCCAGCATTTCTAAATAGTTTATACCTCGTGATTGAAGCAACGTAGATTCATGCAAGTCCCATCTACCGCCCTCACTGGAGGTGGTGTCGGTAGTTCCCCAGCCGTGGGCGCTGGCGTCAGTTTGTAACATGACTGAAGGGTTTGTAACTACAATGGGATTAAAGCAATGTCGAATGTTGCTAATCCACCATCGCAGCTCATTGTTTGCTTTGGTCGGTAGCTGCATAGGCCTGTCAAAATGCCTAGCATGAGACTTTAGTGCTGAGATTTTTGCTCTTTGTAAGTTTTGATAATGCAAAGGTCCATATTGTGCAGCTGGAAATGCAGCTACAAGTTTGCCGATTACCTTAGCAGCATGTCGAATAGTCGTTTTTTTGGCGCAAGCGAGGCTATTACATGCCTCTATTAAATCTGCCGTTTTGTTATTCGGTAAAGTGACAGTCATGGGATTTGTGTTAATCGTGAAACCCAGATAATCCATTATGACAGAGGGTGTTAATTTTGATTTGTCTGGATGAATGACGAACCCCAGCTTTTGAAAAAGTAACTTGGTGGCTGTCACAGCTAATTTAATCAATTCAAAGGTTTTTCCCACAATCAAGATGTCATCAAGATAGGCCATGACTATTGGTTTTGTTTTCGTAGAGACGCCAATGCCGGTTTCAATATTTTGGTCAATAGCCTGGAAGCTGTTGTCAGTCCATTAGGCAGTGCTCTGCCACAGCTGCCCCATCCAGACAAATTTCAAATATCTGCGGTGATCTTTATGTATAGGTACTGAATAGTATGCATCTTTTAGGTCAATGCAGGCCATAAAGCACCCTCTGGAAATCAGTTGTTTGGCAGTTTCAAATGTTTCCATCTTGAAGTGGGTATATTGCACAAAAGTATTCAGTTGAGTTAAGTCAATAATAATACGACATCCACCATCTTTTTTGGTTTTGGTAAAGATGTTCGATACAAACTCAATAGGTTCATGTTTGGTTTTCTCTATTACTCCCTTTGTATATAATCTAAATAGTTCTGCATGTCCTTCCACTTTCCCTTTTTGAGAAAGAACAAATTTCCGGCTAGGTACATGTTGAACTGGAGGGAGGAGTTTGTCAATAAATTCTATGTTATAACCCTGAATACTGTGCAATATAAAGAGGTCAGAAGTTATGGAGCTCCATGCATCCCCAAACAGGCATAATCTACCTCCCACGAGAGGTTATGCATGCAGGTTTCCCCAAGGGAACCAGACCACTTACCTCCATGGTTACTGTTGGGGTTTGGTCTTCCGTCCTTGGTTCTTGGGAAGTGGAGGCGCTGTGGTGTGGGGTTGACGCATTTTCCATGCGGGTCGCTCTCGGCTCTGGCCTAAAAAAAGACCTTTGTGGATACGGCGCGACCTTTGGATTTGCACCCGTCACCCTGTGGGGGTGAAAACGGGGCCTGTTGGGTGTTGCGTAGAGATGCTGCCATCGGTTTGCTGGTGGCCTGCTAGTGGAAGGTGGCTTTATCATGCCCACTGCTTAGGCTTCCTCATCCAGGTCCTTGACCTGTTTAAGCAGGTCATCCACAAACAGCAAGTTCGGGATGAGCGTGGGACGGATTGAGTTCTTCCTGAAACAATTAATTTTGTACTGAGCGTTGCAGAACAGAGCTAACGCATCCTGCTGCTCTTCCGTCATGTCCATACCATCAATGGATCTTGC